>OY998265.1:12360000-13110000 GCA_963922045.1 Persicaria maculosa
TTTGAATTTAAATCATGATTCATAAAATTATATTTTAAATTTTCGAATCTTTACATAGTTTATAGGTTTTGACTTTTTGCTTTCCCTTTATTTAAATTTAAACAAAGGAAGGGAAGCAACTTTCTCTTTACTCTTGCACTATTCATCCATCTCTCAGAGCATATTTTTTGTGTTTCGGCTGATTTCGCATGAATTGATGAGTTTTTTTTATGCTTCCATGGTTGAGGGGTTTTGTTCTCCTTTGTTTCTCTGTCATATTTGTGTTTTTTTGGATTTTGGGTTTTTTTGAAACCCTAGATCTAAAAATTGTTTTTAATATGAGATTGAAGCATGAAATTGGTTAAATAAGAACACTGGTGATCAACTTCGTGGTGAGTCGGCTCCCTTGTTGATAGATTCGGGAAAGTCCGATCTCGGGTCTGATTGGATTTCGATTCAGCTTCGTGGTGAGTCGGCTCCCTTGTTGACAGACTCGGGAAATGATGTCTCAGGTTTGATTGGATTCCGATTCATCTTCCTGGTGAGTTGATTTCTTTGTTGACAGACTTGAAAGATGTCATCGGTATCGGAAAATTGTGAACACCACTGCTGAGTTTGGTCGAGCCTGATTCTTCTCGGTGACTCTGGGCTTCGCTGGGCCTGGACGTTTTTGTTTAATTTGGTGGAGTAGGTCACACTTGGGCTCTTTGTCAAGGTATTGACTGTTGAATCAGGTGGGTTTGTTTTTAATGGGCCAAAACACAAGATGGGCTAAATTTGTTTGAGCTTATCCGAAATGCTTGAAAATTGGCTGAGTATATTTCACATTTTATTGGGAATTGCTGTTATATGTTGAATGTGACTCGTTTGTCCGGATTTGTTTTGTACTGTGACTTGTCGTGTTTGACTGACCATTAGAGTTGTTTTGGTTGGGTTCGGACCTGGACTGAGACATGGTGGGTTGTGTTTGATGAGTTGGGCTTAGCCCGATTCAGATAGAACGCGAATCATCACTTTTATATGACCAAGCTGTGACTAAGTTATGTGAACTAGGTCAGGTGAAACAGTTTTTTGGTTATGTTTGCTCTTAAAATTTTGATTGGACTGTGTCTGATTGAATTTTTTATTCAAGTGAACAAACTTCAAAGTTATATGATATATCGACTTACATGGCCTTTTATCTAATAACAAGCGATGATGAGTCCTACATTATCGTGATTTGTTCACATATGGACTGAGCTCTCCAAAATTCTTTTTCCACGAATTGAAATTTCAAGGATGTTTAACCACATGTCATTTGCTTGAAAATTGAGCGGATTTAAATAATTCAATTGTGAGTTGTGTGAAATTATTCTGAGTTAACGGATAGTTATTTCGTATAACTTATTAAGTTAAAATTGTAAATTGACTTAATGATAGTTAATTAAAATATGAGAAATGAATCTTTTATGTAAAGATTAGAAATAGATAGGCATTCGATATGCATCTCTTAACCTTGGGGAAAATTTCATGTTTTTACTACTAATGCGGTAATGTATTTGAAATTATGAGGCTACACTTGATTTGTTTGAGTGTGATTGCAAGGTAATCGGGCAAGTAATCCATATGTTAAATGGATGAAAAATATTCAGTAATTCTGTATAGGGTTTTTAAACGTAGTTTTAAAAATCTGAATAAACCCTAAGGACCTATATGTCTAGGATCCTGAAAGTCAATAGTCCTAATGAAGACATGTTTGACTTTGCTCGATTATACTAGATTTGTTCTAGTGTATATCCAGACGTTGGACGTACAAATAAAGTGAGCTAATGTTGAGTACTTAGAGTACGCCAACAGTAAAGTAGTTCCCTTTAAAATTAGAAAATGAACAGATGGACATGATGAGAGTTCAACTCTCGAGTTCTAGGCTTTAAAAATTATTTTCTAATTTGTAAGGCTCATTTTGGATTTTCTCAAATCAAAAGAGTTGTAAAGCTAAATTTCATGTTTCTAAGGCATTTTCATGCAAGGAAGATTATTATTTAGTGTACTCTGTTTCACTTAGGGACATTAGTCCTAGTGGGAGCAAATCTTTCTAATGACTCGCACAATTTGGAAGATATCCGTAAACATACGTTGTTTGAAAATCATCAGATGAACGATTATGTCATCATGAATCAGTATTCTAACAGAGTTGATTGCATGCTATAAGTATGTTTTTGCTTCGAAGGTCATGGTAAATGATGATATGTGTTAGTTTGTTCTTCGTGCATAAACGGTAACATATTTCTGGTCAATGGGGATAGACGAGTAATATACTCACCTCACTGATCTGAATTAGAAGTTAGCAGAACTGAGATTACATCGATTTATATCGTTCAGTACTCACACCTATGTAAGCATTAAAACGTGCATCTAGATGACAATGATTAGATATTTTGTACTTCATGTTCAAAATATGAATCATTGCAGGTGTGTCATATTGGAAAGTTTGACTTTCTGATGTAGTAGATGACACAGTGATGGCCAACTATGTTGTGATTCTAGCATGACAACTTTGATACAATTGTCAGATGAATCTGTTACATAGAAATTGGGTAGTTGTCTATAAGATTATTGCGGGTAATTTAAGACATGTCACTCTCATTTGTGAGAATGGGTTCATGGACTCAATGGAAGTGGATTAAGTAAGGCACACTTGAGAAACTGAGTGCAATCTTGCATTCTCTTGGATGTTGAGATGAGACAAGCGAACATGTGTTTGTTTACAAACTGGTTCGAGTCTTAAGCACTGAACACAATAAATGATTGCAAAAGTACTCTTGTAGATTGTGTATTGTGTTATGGTGGATGAGAACTATGTGCATGTTGGAACATAGATGTGGATCTTAGTGATCTAAGGGAGAAGACACTGATGTATGTATCAACATCAGTCTATAGGTCTTATCTCTAAGGAGAAGAGACATTGATGTCTAGCAAGAAACTGTCTTGCTTATCCTTCCACCACGGAAGCTGAGGTTCTTACATCATCAGTAGCTTCTGAGGAGATTATGAAAAAGGATTCTCTTGAAAACACAAAATTTGGGTGTGACAAAATACGACGAGTAGATGTCATAACTATAGGTTATGATTGTCCAGTTTTGCCAATACTAGGATTTCCAAAGGAAGTTGGAGATCAAATGATATTCAGATAAAAACCTATCTAGTCAGAGAGACGTTGTTCAATGACAACGTTTTCATAATATGTTTGACTTTTGATGGTTATGCGAGCCACCTCTCTGATTTGAGTTTTTAGCAGGTGGGAGACTTAGGTCTTAACTCATATACTGTTCAATTGATATGGTTAAAACTGGTAATGTAAATGTGAAATATGTTACATACTGAACCATAGTTTGTCCTCTCAAACGAACAAACGTTCCTACAAGTGTTCAAAACTGTAAGTGTAAGGTATCTCAATTCTTATGAGAACAGAATGAATGATAACTGCATTGACGATCTTTGGATGTCAAGATGAAGTCTCTCCGGTTGAGAGAGACTGAACGGGCCATTTATAGTGAGTCATTCAAATGACTAGTAACTATGCTCCTGCACCCATTGGTTCAGAAAAGCAAGGTGTTGTAGGGTAAAAGGGTTCTTAAGTATGCGTGACTATGAGATGAACACCTTTACAAGTTGAGTGGACAACGCTTTAGAGAAACATTCCATGTAGCACATTGTCATACTAGTGTGTGCTAGTCGATCCTATGTGGTGATAGATTGATCCCATCTCTATCACTATGTGAGCTAAGATATATGAAACACGGCAACCCTTACTGACTAACGGCTTGGGTTACTGATTGTGGTGGTGATGCGCTACTTTGGTTGTGTTCCGATGACCATGAGTGATGCGTTCTAAGTGGAGCACTTCTAGGCAAGTGGTCATCATTTACATGAAAGTAATGCCAATGCGAAATGAAGGTATTATGAGTAACATTATTGTTAAACCAAACTGAGAGGGATCTAGTTTTATGTACCAACTAGTCCGATGAAAGATAATCCTAGGGATGTAACAATACTCAACTAACGTTGTGACCTAGTCCCTAACGGGATTTTTATGCAGGTAGTATTATCGGGTCGCATGGCCTATACACGACGAGTATGAGTTTGAGTTTTGGAGGAACATGATCTTTTGTGCGAGTGGGAGATGTTAGAATTATAAGATATAATTCCAACATAATTAAATATACGCCCAAAAGATAAATAGCCTAATTTTTGTAATTAGGGAATTAATTCTTATACATTAAGAATAAATTAATAAGATAGATAATATATATACGTTATATATTTATCTAATAAAAGAAGGGATAAGTTCTATTATTCCGATAAGATAAGGAGAAGAGACGCTTCTCCTGAGAAGTGAGTCATTCCCTGAAACCCTAGAGAGTCTATTGGTCAGACGTTCATCTCAGAAAAGAAAAACCCACAGAGAACTCTCCTCCGTGGAGAGAGTCTCCTTCCTCTCCAATGCTCTCCCATGGTGTGTAGGTTGTGAATCGTAGGTTCACTCTTGCTCCCGAATCTCTAACGAGATTTAGGGCTATGGAGATCTACTTGGTAATCAAATTCGAAGGCAAGACGATCTAAATTCCGCTTCCGCTATCCGAGGTAATCCGTTTATCTTTCAAATTCTATCATAATGTTTTGGTCCTTTATAAGCTACTAGTTGCTTCTCGCCCATGACTTTGCTATAAATGAATTTGTTATTGACATCAGCCTTTGATAAGTTAACAATAGAGTATTTATTAAATTGGTTAAATTTAATTGAGGGAGTGTCTTTGTGTAAGAAAATGAAATAAAGGATCTATTGCTAACTTGGAAGCTTATTTTTAGTTTATAAAATGAGGACAATTCATGTTATATTAGGGAATATACTTGAGTAGATGTAAACGTTGAGATGTTAATCTAAAATTGAAGTTGATGGCTTAGAATAATTCGATCGGGTGTTGTAATTGAATAGATAAATTGAATAGTGTTGCCTAGGAGTTTACTCACTTAGCCTCACCTTTGACAAGTGGGTCGAGTCTTAATGGGTTGCTTGTAGAAGAAAAATTGATTAGAATTTTAACCGATGAATAAATTAGATTAGTGAAATCTCATAAGAATAGTTAAGATTTGATCAAGTGTATATGATGTGAAAGACATCTCGTGAACTTGCTATACTTGTAAGCCTTATCGATACCCCTCGCTAGGACATTGAAGTGAGTCGGGTTTTGATCCGGTTCCGAGCAGACTCGTGGAATTCTTGTAGAATAATTGGATTATCGTAGAATAAGAAGAGCTTGTTGTTGTGTCCATTGAGCTATGAATTTGGTTAGTAAGGCTATATAAAAAATGTTCTACAAATATGCTCGTGTGCTTTTAAGCTTGATTGTAGTGCTTTGTGTTGAGGAGTTTCTTGTAATTTAAATAATAAACGATTTCTTGAAATATCAACTTACCTTGGTTTACTCGTTGAGAATGATTATTATGTGCGTCTTGATAAATAAGACTTGTTGATCTTTAGTTTTGGGAACTTATGGTTTTGATGAGTATTAAAGTATTTGATAATTGATGGTTTACTTGAGAAAATGGTTAAGGAAAGCATGGGCTTTATTTAAAGTATGATGTTTTGAGTGATGATCTTGGTAAAGCTTTGAACTAGCTTCATACTTGATGGGAACAAGGTTAATTTAGAATGATAGTCATGATGAGAACACTAGATTACTTGAACAAAATATTGTTTAATCCTGTGTTGATTGGGAAGCATGCTTGTGTTTTGATTAAATATGTATTGATGAGATATTCCCTTGCTTATTACTTGCTAGTGTGATTGGATGATTCTCTGAGTGGCTTGTTTGTTACTTGCTAATTGGATGTGAAGACTCCAGGTAAGTTCATTCATGGAGCTTACTCAGATTGATCAGATTTGTTCCCTCCTACATGTATTCACATGATATACTAGGTGTTGCATATGCATAAAAGCATGATCATGTAGTATCCTCCTTAGGTTGCACGATTGAATGAACATCTGTTTACTTTATGCGTTTGAAGAACAGAACAACCATTATCTATGAGTCTTAGAGTCGTTGCTAGGGTCATTGGGGCATTTGTGTTTCTTAACATTTTGGTCTCACTCGAGTCAATGAGCATGATCTCTATATTGATGGTTCGGTCTAGAGAGGCCGAGCGCCGTATCTCGGAGTTGGGTACGGAGTTATATTGATGGTTCGGTCTAGAAAGGCCGAGCGTCGTACCTTAGAGTCGGGTACAGAGTTATATTGATGGTTCGGTCTAGATAAGCCAAGCGCCCTACCTCGGAGTTGGGTAGGGATCTATCAGAGATCGGGGTTATGCCACTAAGTATTCTTTGTGCCATTTACTGTACTTTCTGCACATATACATATCCTGATAAGCATGACTTATGTATTTAAATTTCATCTTGCATTAGACGCATCTTTATTAGGTATAGCGTATATGTGTGCCTACAGTGGGACCTAGTTACGTGTGTGGGCCTCAGTTTGATCTCACGCCTCACATTATTTTTTTAGGTATGTTTGCATATTGATGCTTGCTCTGTGCTCTATAGAGGGGTTTTCTCATGGGACGAGAGTATTACTGAGACTTCGCACATCTTACACTTGACATTACAAACGTTTTGGTTAAGTAGGTCTTTTGGAAACAATGTGTACATATTTTGATTTAAACTCGTTCTGTTCCTTTGTGAGTTTTAGACTAGTTGAAATAGGACAGGTTCCCGTGCGAAAGCACAAAATCATGTGGATTATTTGACCGTTGTGAGGGTTTGAAATCCTATTTCCCTTGAATTACATCGTTTATTTCCCAAGACATTAAGCATGGTTATAATTTGAAGATGATAAATAAGCAGTCCGTACTTGGATTGCAAGATCTGACAGAGGAATAATTCTTTCCTCTAAACGTAACCCAGATTTTATAATTTGGGCCGTTACAAAGGTACGTTTGAACGAAAATGTCTCTGCTGTTTTGCAAACAAGATTGTCCGAAAAGTGCGAAGACTCAGGTATGTTTACAATTTTATGTGCAATTGGGAATACTAGATTTAAACAAGCTATGTTAGATCAAGGAGCTTCAATTAATATTATGTCCTATAAGTTGTACATGTTTTTAGGTCTGAATGCTCTGACAGAGATAAAAGTTACAGTGCAACTTATTGATCAATCACAAATCAAACCAAGAGTCATTGTTGAAGATGTTTTAGTTATGGTTGATGATTTAATTTTTCCTTCTAATTTCTTTGTGTTAGACATGAAATAGGGAACCTCAGAGACACCAATTATCTTAGAACGACCATTCCTAAGAACTTCGAAAACTAAAATTGATTGCTGTGAAGGTTCATTGACCATGGAGTTTGATGAAAGAAAGATAGAGTATTATCCATTTAACCCTATTAAGGTTTCTCTTGAAGATTCTTTGGATATGCCTAATGCTAACAATATTGATCGCAACAATTATTTTTAGGATTCGTTAGAGATTCCTAAGAAAAAGAGTTTATTCAAATTTGAGTCTTCTAACAACTTGAATTCTTGTTTAGGAAAAGAAGAAATCAAGATGGGTGTTGAAAGTTTTGTTGATGCACATAAACCCATACTTTTACCTTATGAGAAACTATTTCCAAATAGTGTTGAAGTTTTTGCAATTTCAGGACAACCTCCAGGACTAGTTCAAGAGGAGGAAAAGAAGCAAATGAAGGAAATTGATGAAAGCTTAGATAGAAAGTTACATCTTCCAAAGGTGCATGCGCTTGTAAAGAAAAGGACAAGTCTAGGTGACCTCGGTGGATGAACTTAAGCCAAGAAGAGTAAACACGTCGAGCCGACAACGTGAAACAAAGGCGCTTCTTGGGAGGCAACCCAAGGTAATTAGTTAGATTTCTCTATTTCTTGCTTTTGTTTATCAATTCAATAAAGTAGGACAGATCTTTTGTGGTATTTTCAGAATATTTTGTGTTATAACTAACTTGCAGGATATTTTTGAAGTAAGAAAGAAACGGAGTTTGGGAAACTGTAAAACCAGCGCCCATCGCCCAAAAACCGGCACTCGTCGCTTGGCTAGTTCAGTACCCAATTTTTAATTGAAAAGGGAGCCACGAGATTGATTATATTTATGTTTTATCTTTTATCCGTTATACCTTCCATTTAAATACCCCTTCTTCTAACTTTCACCACTTTCTTCAAACTTTTTGCCTTAAGCAACACTAAAACCCTCATACTCAAATTCCAAATTCCATCATCATAAACCCTTGGGTTTCACCAAAAAGCTTGAATTTTATTATTCACCATCATCCATTCATCATATATCCATCCCCAAATCATCAATTTCATCCACCACTACCCATCATCCACCAAATTCAAATCAAATCCATAAAACCCCATAAAATCAAATCTTTCCTATAATCAGACCCATCCTTTTCACCCAAGACCGGTGCCTGTCGCTATCGCAGAGAAAGAGTTTTTCTCGGTTTTTGTGAGTTCTTCATATTTCTTCACTTGTTTTGTGCATCGTGACTACTCTTGCCAACACGGGGAAGCCGAAATACTTGTTTGGAGTTGATGAGGAGCGCTAGTACCAACTAGGGAGCCGGAGCTATCAAGCGACTCGGTTCTTTCATCTAGAGACATTGTAGAGACTTGGACTTCTTGACCCTATGTGTGCTTTATTGGAGAATGGAGGTCTGAGTAACTTTGTGACTTTGAGCGCACCAACTTACCCTGCACGAGTGCGTGAATTCCTTGCAACTTTAAAAGCGCTCCCCGACAATGATATTTGCTTCAGGATGCTAGGCAACGAATGCTTGATAACCAAGAGCACTATGGCCCTTGCTCTGGTGATGAGCATACCATGGTCAAAGGCGTGGTGAGGCAATATGTCCCTTATTCCACCTGCTAAAACTTTGTCATCAGTCACTAGAGTTCTTGAAGGCCATCAGGACAACAACCATGATTATCTGATTACACATCCTGCCCTCTGCTTATGCCACAGAGTTTTGAGCCTTGCAATTTATAGATTGGTAGAGCCGCAATGTGTCCCTTTGAGAATGTGGATGTGGTTGCATTGTTTAACGCCAGAGATTGCTATCACACCAGACTGGGTTCAGCTGTTCTTAGCCACTTGTGCTGAGACACTTAGCCAGACGGGTGGGAGTCGCTCCCGCTTTTTTTCTTTTGGTGGCATGGTTACTCTTATTGCGTGACGCTTAGATATTGATTTGAATTTGCTACAACCATTACAATCCTTCCACTACTTTGATATGTCCACTCTGTTCAGTGCTTAAATCATTGAGAGGGTCTTTAGTCCACACGCGAGTGAAAGTTTCCGTTAGTTGTCTGGTGCGAAAATAGAGCATCATCAATATCTTCCAACAGTTGTACCTGTGGGACCTACTTTGGCAACTTTCAGAATTAGCCATGTCAATCCTGACAAAGGGATGATTCTGGAGATGTCTTCACCAGACAAGACTCTAATTGAAGATGTGGCTCGAGATGATGATTTTGATGTATCGTTTGAGGGAGATCCTGTGCTTGATCTCTTTGAGAATGTTTATCGACGTTTGACCAATTTGGAGACGCAAAAAATAGCTCTGGGGAAACAATCAAATGAAATTCAGGCCGATCTCAGTAGCTCCTTGCTTCCAATTCTACATATTCTTCATCAACGATTTCCATTCCACCCTTCGCCCAACCGGTGAGTGGTTAATTATCCCTTTCATCACCTGAGTTTTATTCATTATTCTAGTGATGATTTAAAGCAAAATAATAATAAGACCGAGATGAATAAAGCAAATAAATAAATAAAAGTAGTAATGATTGTAAAGTGTATCAACATGATTAAAACGCTTCTCCTGCAATTCTTGACAGTGGCTGTGGTTCGTGATCTTTGGAGTAATTTCATTGTTATTCTCAATGGTTATTCCGACTTTGGTTTAAATAGATTGATACCCCTTACAGACTTACCAATCCCTTACACTATATGTGATCCTAAAGGATTCTTAAAACACACAACAACATAAAATCCCAAAGTACTTGGCAGTTTGGCAGTACCGACCCTCGTAATCAACTAGATTGTTAAAGGCTTTAACCCCTCTAGCTCTAATATAAAAGGAACCGATATTTAACCAAGTGTCACTATCCTACATAGACAATTGATGCTTTCACATGAACAATTATATATTGCTTGCTACCATGGATTAACTATTCCTGCAAAATCATTAATCACTAGCAAAGATGCAGATTCCATCAAGGTGATCAATCAAGAGGGAACATGTGCAAATAAGAACTTTAAGACCAAGGATAATGGAATAACTCATGAATAACAATATGAAATCAAATACTCACAATTCAACCAACCATATCTTCGAATTACATGCGAAACTATGAGTTCAACAACTCATTGTTGATAGGGTCTATTTTAATTTTATATTTGCATATTATATTAGGCCATATTGATGCATATTTTACATATTTTATAGTTAATTTGTATTATTTGGTTTTCGCAGTCTACACTAGTGCGTTTATATATTAATCGTATGAATTGGAGATTACTCGTAATTTATGGGATTATTTTACTAATTGAAGAATGGGCTGATTGATGTGTTAAAGTTACTTGTGCAATGCAATTGGAATTCGGACTAGGTGATCAGCTAAGCCGAGCAATGACAATGCTGTCCATGGAGCGCATTAGCCTGTGAACACTAGAAGAAGCCCACACACGGCTTTCAAGTGCTTTTTTTGGAAGCGAGATAAAAATTAAGAAAGCCGCTGATGACCCGGCTTCTTTCCTAGAGCGTCCGAGCGGACGAGAACACGGAGTTCTGGATCAGTGCTGAAGCTATCATCGGTAGGGATACGGTAAGACAGATGCGCGATCCTGTCCGCAACCGCATTCACTTCCCTGAAAATATGACGAATAGCAAAATTAGAAATAGATTTAATAATTAACGAAATATTGGCCAACAGTAGCTCGATACTCCAAGGGCAAACCCAGTCACCCATTAGGGCTTTTATGACGACCAAACAATCTCCTTCAATTAGGAGTTTCTGAATCCCTAGGCTTCTCGCCCTTTCAACTCCCCTGTGAAGTCCCAAAGCCTCGGCGTAAATCGCCGAGCTATTATTGCAAGGGCTCGATCCAAGCAAGATGACGACACCTTTATGGTCTCGAATAACAAACCCGTAAGTTCCCGCTAGAGAGTGACAGTGCGAACCATTGAAATTAAGTTTGAAAAAACCAAAAGGCGGCTTTTCCCGGCTCTGAGTTTGTTTAGCTCTAATTCTGTTTTTCGAGTTAAACGGATAATCATTATTATTTTTTCCTCCGGAGATGATTATCCCAGAAGTGTTATTATCATCAAAACGCACTGATCGGGTGTTCTTAGCTGAAGTACATAATAAGGCAATGGCTTGGTGAGTACTACTAGTTGTATTATGAAACACTAATTGGTTTCTAAAAAACCACAGCCTCCACCACACGAAGGCCATATTGCTCAGGTTTTTCCTACCTACCAACGTATAAATATGATTGAGGATAGTAGTAGGTTTGGACCTTTCGTCAATCCCAGAATGAATGGATTGAAAGAGGATGGTAATACGGAGGTCGAATAGAATGGTTTTCGTCATAGGCCATTCTAGCAGAAGGTGTAGCGTGTTTTCTGTTGTGCAGCTGCAGAAATTGCATCAGGAGGGGACCGCCACGTGTGATCTTTGTAACTGTTCTGATGTCGGTAGCCCATCATGAGAGATTTTCCTTAAGAAGTGTTTGATCTTGTGTGGAATGTCTAGCTTCCACAGCCATTGAAAGTCGAAGTTAGGGTCCCCATCGTGGAGGTGGATAATATCTATAGCCGATCTAGTCGAGAACCAGCCGTTCCTACTAGGGCCCCAGTAAAGTCTGTCCGAAAAACTATTAACCAGTAATCTAACATCTGTAATATTTTTTATGGTGGACATACTTAGCAGACCTTGTAAATCATTATTTAGACGATCAACATCCCATCTTTTGTCATTGGTAATGAATCGCTCTACCGCCCACATAGACTTGCTTTCATCAATCGTTTAAGTAGCTGAGTTAGTTAAAGGAGTGTTGAGGACCCAATTATCCATCCAGAACTTAAGTGATCATCCATCCCCAATCGACCATCATAGGCCCGGACTGAATAAATGTCTAATGGCTGTCAATTTCGATGTTGTCTGGTACAAAATTAATTTTCCACAGTAATTTCATTTGTAATGCTATGTTCATAGTCTCAGCTTTATAAATGCCTAAACCCCCTGCCAGGGTGTTGGAACATATCTTATCCCAACTGATTAGAGTAGTAGATTTCTGATCCTTGTTCCAAATGAATTGTTTGTATACTTTGTCTAATTCATGTAGAATTGAGCTCGGCAGCATAAATGCTTGCATTATGAATAGGGGTTGAGCGCTCGGGTTGGATTTGATAAGAACCTTTCGGCCTTTTGCTGATAGTGTAGATGCTTTCCATTTGGTAAGTTGCTGTTTTGCTTTCAGAACGACGTCTGCAAATGTATTACGGTTTACCCGACTATTTATAATCGGACAACCAAGATACTTTTCAAGGTTATTTGCATGTGGAATTCGCAATGTCGTAGAGATACTTTGAATAGCTGCGGCTGTAGTGCCAGCTGAAACTTGGAAGCTAGATTTATGTAGGTTAACCTTTTGGCCTGAGATGAGACAAAAACGTTGGATTCTACTTGACAAAGTAAGATAGGTTATCTGGTTAGATTTCCCGAATAAAGGTATGTCACCTGCGAAAGCCAGAAAGGGGACCTTTACCCTACCCCTGCCTATCGAGAAGCTTATGTCTCTAGAAACGGATGCTTGTCTGTGGAGCGTTCTTGCTAGAACCTCAGCTGTCAGGATAAAAGGAAAGGAAACAGAGGGTCTCCTTGCCTGATACCTCTTGTTGGTAAGAAAGGAGTAGACGGTTCATCATTGATTAAGATAGAGTAAGACACTGTTTGCACACATTCAGTGATCCAACAAATGAACTTACCATCGAAACCAAACTTATGAAGGACTGCAACAAGAAACGACCATTCGACCCTATCGTAAGCTTTTTCCATATCAAGTTTGAAGGCCATGTAGCCACATTTAGTCTTATTGATTTTGTATGAATGGAAAATTTCATGTGCGATTAGAATATTATCCTAAATGGATCTTCCTTTTGTGAAAGGACTTTGTAAAGGGTGGATGAGTTTATCGAAAAATTTGGAAAGTCTATTAGTAAGAATTTTTGATATGATCTTATAAACGTTAGAGCACAGACTGATTGGTGTAAAGTGGTTTACAGTTTTCGGATTGTCCCTTTTTTGGATTAATGTAATGAACGTGTGATTGACCTGTCGAAGCATTCTCTCAGATAAGAAAAAGGACTTTAAAAATTTTACAACCGACGGTGCAAGATGTCCCAATAATTTTGATAAAAGCCAGCTGGCATTCCATCAGGGCCCGATGTTTTATCCGCTTTGATAGAGAAGACAACATTTTTTATTTCTGAGTTAGTCACTGCGGAAGTAAGAGCGATGTTGTCAACATCAGAAATCTCACTTCCTATAACATCAAGATCGTTTGTGAAGGGCATAGTGTGGTTGTAAGATGTCTTAAAAAGGCTAGAGAAGTTTGAGACAAACTCGTCTCTAATTAAACTATTATCAGTTAGGTGAGCACCTGAATCTGTTTGGAGATGTTTAATAATCTTTTTTCCTCTCTTAGCAGAGGCTATATGGTGGAAGTAAGCAGAATTTGTATCATTTAGTTTAGCGTGCTTTAGTTTTGCTCTTTGACTCCAATAACGTCTTTGAAAATCAAGCATTCTCTCTCTTTTGTTAAGGAGTCTCCTATGGCGTTCAAAAGCATCCCTATTATGGTTTGTAATTAAGATTTTTTGTAATCGTAATAGCTCTTCGTCCGTTTGGAAGATTTATTTATGAATATTATTGAAGGTTCGCTTGTGCCATCTTTTTGCTAAGGTTTTGAGTAAGGTAGTTTTTTTAACCAGTTTGAATAGATTGGAGCCTATGAGATTGGTCCGCCAAGCTTGTGTTACAATATTCTTAAATTATGGCTTAGTTTTCCAAGCTAACTCAAAATGGAAGGGTCTCTTGTGGAGATGAATCTGCGATCGTAAATCAATTGAGATCAGAGCATGATCAGAATTTGTGAACGGGTGAATCCTTACTCGAATCCCGTCATAGGCCGAGATGACCTCATTTTGAGCAAGTAGGCGGTCAAGTTTGGCATAGCTATTATCCGGAGATCTTGTTTTTTTCCTTTGCTAGGTATAGTTTCCCCCATGAGTCAGAACGTCATGCAGCAGAAGGTCATTTTTGAGTTGTTAAATTCTCAATAAGCGCCATGTGTTTGGTGGGGAGCCTCCCAGTTTGTCTTCAGGAATCGCAATCTCATTTAGATCGCCGAAGATACGGAAATGGATCAGCAGAGTCGAAGATTAATGAATCACAAAATCCCAAAATTGATCCTTCGAACCATAATCCGGTGGAGCGTAAACCAATAAGAAGGCCACTGTTTTGTTTAATTTACAATCATGATAGTCAATATGGATGAGTCTATGCTGTACGGAGACGAGCTTGATTTCTCCCTCAGCGGGAGATAGATCTTTCCATAACAGGCAGATACCTCCTGAAAAGCCAATAATTGGATCAACAGCTATATTTGTGAAGCCACACTTTTTCCAAGCGTAATCTGGTGGTGGTCTATTCGATTTAGTTTCGAGAAGGACAAGAGTATTAATCTGATTATTCCTGCAGAATAGTTCTGTGCTTGTCCAAAAGTTTCGTTTCTTAAAACCGCGACAATTCCAAGAGGAGATATTCATATAAAATTATTTTTGAAACGTGATTGTTTGAAAGTAATATCTATGAATACTTGTAATTTCATTTTTTGTATTGGTAGAGAATTAGTAATCCTATGATTGGTACCAGTAGAAACGTAGTAGCTACTAATAATTTTCCAAGTTTGTTGATTTGCTATAGTTAAAAGAAGTTTCATCCGTTTGAGATAAATGCTTTGTGCACAATAGCTAAGATGGCTTCTGGAGGAAGTAAATGGAGAATGAAGGTTTGGTATATATAGTGAGAATGACATTAACTAACCATGTAGTAAACACCATTGGTTTATCCCGAGTAATAATAATGTAAATTGGTGCCAAACAAATGAAAAATTAGAGTAAACATATTGAATGTAACTAGTAGTGTGTTCAAATGTAAGAAGAAATAATGCCCAGTAGGGGTACTGAGATCCAAACGGATCATTGGAGTGGGCTTGTGAGCCTTTAAATTATAGTGTATTTGGTTGAATAGCTGTGGTCCCGCCATCTTCAAGGCAGGCTAGACGACACTCCTTAGGAGAATAGCTGTAGCAGGAAAGGCACCCTACATAACAGCTGCAGTCCCAGTCGAGATGCACTCCCACTTCATGACCAAGAGCATTTAAGCAGCAGGAACAAAGGGCACACCACCTGCACAAACAAAAAACCAAGAAACAAGGGGAGCAGTAGCTGCTAGAGACCCAGTGAAAAGTAATAAAAGGTCCAAACAGATAGTTATAGGGGAAAGTGAAAACCAAGAACATCAAGATATAAGAAGGATAATCATAGAAGATTAAACAAGCGAAGGGATTCAGAGTCCGAATCGCATAAGCACACCATACAAGGGGGCATAAGGCTGCAGAGACCACCCTAGTGGCCATGAGGTCGAAAGACCAATACAAGAACTCTAACACCCAGAGGCTAGCTATAAGGGAATAAAAACTAGACATGAAGAGCAAGAAACACACGAGTAAGCAAAAGGATCGCCCCAGCCCCATGGAACCAACAAGATTGCAATGAAAAACCACAAAAATCGTATGATGTGCATTCATAAGAACTTAAGTCTTGATAGTAGGAGGAAATCAGTTCTTGAATACAAATATATGAAATATAAATGCAATCCGATTCCTAACCTATGCAAATAATTACAAGACTTCCTCCTGTTGTAGTGGAAGGGTAGTCAGGATCGATCCACGAGGAGGCGTGTCAGCAGGATCCTAGTAGCATCGGAAAGCTCACGTCTTTGTTCGACCAGAAGCCTCGATCTCGACCTTGGTGCTCGATGTCGACTTTGGCTGTCCATTCTCTCTACAACAGAAGACCTGCAGAGACAAAAACAAGTAGTCGATATCGACTAGGGTAGGTCGATATCGATGTTAGTCAGCGAAATGGACTGGCTCAGAAGACTGCCAGTCGACACAGTATGGTCGGTATCGAGGTTGAAGGGTCGATATCGACTTCAGTAACTTATGCAGGGATGATTGTCGTCGACTCAGAAAACCGTCGACGAAACTTAGTGGTCGATATCGACGTCTGGGGTCGATATCGATATCTTCTCCTGCAAAGTTGTTAGCTTTTTGTCGGCAAAGAAAGGGCGAAGACTTAAGGATAAATGAGGAGCGATGAACAGAATAAAGACTGTATTTTTGAAGTATAAACTATATAAAAAGCAACTCCTAGGATTAGGGTTTACCACAACGTTAACCAATCATGTGATAAGGAAAATGAGACGGACAATTGCGCTATTTCACCCGAGGGACAAGCTTTCGCTGTACACAAACTCTTAGAATTACTTGTTGTTGCAGGAGGATGATATGTCGAGTAATTACAAATAATAAAGATGTAATAAACGTAAACCAACTCCTAGCCTATGCAAATAATTACAAGACTTCCTCCCGTTGTAGTGGAAGGGTAGTCAGGATCGATCCACGAGGAGGCATGTCAGCGGGATCCTAGTAGCTTTGGAAATCTCAAGTCTGCGTCGACCAAAAGCCTTGATTTCGACCTTAGAGCTCGATGTCGACCTCGTCTGTCGATCCTCTCTGCAACAGAAGACCTGCAGAGACAAAAACAAGTGTCCATATCGACTGGAAAGAGTCGATATCGATGTCAGTCACGAAATCGACTGGCTCAGAAGACTGCCAGTCGACACAGTAGGGTCGTTATCGATGTCTGTTGTCAATATCGATGTTCAGCAAACTCCGCAGTGATGATCGTCGTCGACTCAGAAAACTGTCGATGAACTTAGTGGTCGATATCGACGTTCAGGGTCGATATCGATGTCTTCCTGCAGTGTGTTAGTTTTTCGTCGGCAAAGAAGGGCCGAAGATTTAAGAATGGATGAGAAGGGATGAACAAAAATAACAGTGGTTTATGTGAATTAAACTATGTAAAAGAAACAACTCCTAGGATTAGGGTTTACCACAACGTTAACCAATGCATGCGAGAAGATAAATAAGACGGACAATTGCGCTATTTCACTCGAGGGACAAGCCTTCGCCGTACACCAACTCTTAGGATTACTCTTACAAATAAACCTAATTGTCTCTACCAATTTTATGTTTATAACTCAAGTTGTTAGCATGAATCCCTTTTCTTTCGATTAGGACTAAACATAGAATCGTAGGAGGAGAGATAGACACAACGATATCGACATCAAATACTTACCTCAAGCGTGCTTGGTTAACGTCGGGCTCACCCCGACCCTAAGAGCTTTGGGGGACTACTCGCTTCTCATCATGGAACTCATTGTTGAATGGAAAGAAGAAACTTACATTAAAATAAACTCCGAAGCTTTACAAATCAACGTCAACTTTTGCAAACGTCAAACCCTAAAACTTCTCTCTAACTCTAAATCTATTGATTGTCTTACTTGCTTGAATGATTGTTTCTTGGATTGGAGATAAGATGATTGAATGCCAGCCCCCTAGGGCTTTATTTATACGCTACTAATCCTTGCTATCCGAGGATTGTAACTCCTATCTAAACTATGACTCTATCCAAACAATTAGGATAGGTCTTTTATTTTGATAAAAACTTAAAGGTAAAAGATAACTAAGTCTTCAGCTGCCATCTATCTTGAAAGTATAAGATAATCCGTGCCTCCTTGAAGACAAAGTTCCCAATCTGCATCTCGAACTCGAGTCTATCTTCTGTCGAGATAAGGGGTCGATATTGACACCAGAGGTCGATATCGAGGTCTCTGTTCCTGCTCGACTTGTCCAGCTCCAGTCGATGTCTATGTTGAGGTCGATTTGGGGGTCGATATCGACACTAGAGGTCGATATCTAGCTCTGCTCAGCTTTACTTGGCTTCTCTGTTTTGACTCCGATTTCGCTCGAATTCCTACATGGTTAGCTCATAACTTGTGTAGACCCTATTTCTTTCACTTTAGCCCATTCTTACACAAGTTTATACTCTTTTGAACCTTTTCTTTGGAAATCGAATGAAATAAGAAGTCAAAAGATGCAATAAAAAGAGATACCAATATGTACATCAAAACACCCCATACTTAGACTTGCTTGTCCTCAAGCAATAACCAAGCAATAACCAATACCTACAACACACCCTTCAAGTCTTCGCCCTTGTCAAAAGCAACATCATAAGAGGTAGCAAAGTAAAGCAAGTGAATTTAACGTCATAGCACATATTTAGGCGATCCATAGGCATATGCAATTTTGATCCAACCTCACAGGGATAATGTGTTTGCACTCAACTCTCATGTGTTTAGGCTATGAAGATCAACTCTCAACTCAATTCCATATACAATCTCATAAACATTGCAATTTATAACAATCCACTTCGCAACCAATTATGAAAATGCAATAAGAACTATCAGGAGGACTTTTGCTCAATGGAAGACTTCAAAGAAGACTCCATTCGGCGGGGTTGTAATGGGGCTTGGTATGAAATAAAAGGGTATAGAATTATTTGGCTATGTGGTGCTTTTATAATTCGGGAATCAAGACTCCTAAATCTCAACACTTACAATATCCAAACCATAACTCTTCAATGTTGCACTTTCCAAGCTCAACCTCCTATAATGCTCTTTTCCAACTCATCTTTATATAATATGCTCTAAAGATGCACTAAAAGATGTAAACCATTCTATCAACTCTTCTTTCACACTCTAATATGCCTCTGAAAAATATAACACTTGTATCAATAAAAGACTTAAGGATTTTTGCTCATGCACTATATATATACATCTCTATTTTTTTCGAAAATAATAAATAAATATTAAAAATAAGTGCATTTATATGGTGAGCCAAAAAATCCTTTTACAAAATATGACAAAATGTAAATATGCACCAACCCATAATTTCCTTGCTCAAAACTGGATATTATGCTCTTTTCTTTCCACAAGGCATTAGTCCAGCCAATCTAAGTCTCAATTCCCAAATGGGGGTCAGGCTCAATTCGGCTAGGGATAGTTTTGTGGAGTTGCAATTTCAGGCTTAGGCTAATGTTCTGGCTTCAAGCAGGGATAATGTAGGGTAGGTAAAGAGAGGATAAAAATGGCTTACAAGATGCCTCCATCATTTAATTCTCGTAAACATAGACATATATATGTATTGACTTTGAATAACTATCACAACATTTAGAGATGCATAGGAAGAGTAAATTCACTCAAGAAAGCGGAGGGATTTTTGATGTTCTCCTTATAGGCCAAAATTCTCACAAGGACAATTTTTGCTGGATTTGCTTTTTAGCCTAGGATCATATGTGCTCAATTTCATCACAAGTTCATAATCTACATAAAAATTTTAAGGACTTAGGCTAAACCATCCAAATATGCCATATGATTTACATGATCAAGTCAGCTATTGAGTTTTCATCATAGGACATCTAAGTAGGGTTTAAAAACAAACTTTAAAATAAACATGAATTTTTTTTTATTTATTTTTATTTTTTTATTTTTTTGGATTTTTGTAACATTTTATAAAAGTAAAACTAAAAATTTAAACATGAATGCAATGCGAAGAAGAAAACCAAGTTATGACCATAAGACATGTTTTTCTCTCCACCCCATACTTAAAATATACAGTGTCCTCACTGTATTAAAAAGAAGAACAAGGGTAGAGAGAAACTCACAGCGCAATCTGCGGATTTAGGTCGATTTCCAGGTTAGGTCGATGCCAGAAGTCGATATCTAGGTCAGTGGTCGATGTCGAATGCATCTATCGAAGTCGAGGAAGAAAGTGAAGAGAAGGGATGCCTGATTGGGGTCGATGTCGAGTATAATGGTCGATATCGACCTCTCTTTTTCACTCCTGAGTCCTCGATGTCGACTCTAGGAGGTGGCTTGACCCTGGGGGGGTCGATTTTGACTGGCCTGGTCGATTTCGACTGCCTCTGTTGAAGCTTCTTTTCTTCTTCGTCGTTCCTTTTGCTTGATAACCTGAAATCTTTGTTAGTAATATAGATAAAGCAACGAATTCTCTCAGTTTCAAAAATTAAAAAAAAAAACAAAAGTCTAATCCTAAAAACCATCTATGAAAAATAATTAAGTTTTATGTACAAGCTCTAGAGTTTTGAGTCGCTAGGCCGACTTCTCCGTCAATTCTTCACGAGCCTTTTATGTAGGGACCCTTTGAGCTTGAACCTTCCCCTGGATCATCTAGGTACTTTTGGTAGTAGTGAAGTTCGGCGACCAAGGCTTCTTTGATGTTACATTCTTCTTTGGGCGCTTTCCTTCTCTTTCTTGACCTAACTTTAGCAATATAGGCAAACCATGGAGCTTTGACCCTCTCTTTAGTAGAATTATCAATAACCGGCTTAATTGATTTATCAATAATGGACGGAGGAGGGTTAGGAGTCATACCTGGGCTTACCTGTTTGGGCCCGAAACAGAAATCTTCGGGCTGAGGGGTGGTCGATGTCGACCAAGGTGGGTCAATTTCGAGTGATTTGGTCGATGTCGACCTGTGGGGGTCCATATCGACCTCTGTGACCCCATACTTAAGCTCTTGGCAACAATCTGACATACTCGATTTCGACCAAGGGGGGTCGATTTCGATGTTATTAGTCGATATCGACTGGTTCCAGTCGATGTCGACCCTGTTTGCTGTTTCCGTCCTCGCCAACAAAAATTTTCTAAGCTTTTCCTTAGCCGGCGAGAGGACTACTTGCTCTAGGTGCTTTGTTTCGCTCATGGTTGGGTTGAAAGAGAATTCTATTACTTCGTTCCCTATAGTAAAGGTTAGTAATCCTCGACGTACATTGATATTGGCATCGCCATTAGCTAAGAAAGGCCTACCATGGATAATAGGCACTACAAGATCTTCAGGCATCTCCAATACAATGAAATCAGTAGGCACAAAGAACTTACCTACCTTTACAGGAACGTCATCAACTATACCTGTGGGCTTGACGAATGAATTATCAGCCATATAAAGTTTCATATCCACATGTTCAAGGGCTCCGATGTTCACCTTTTGCCAAATAGAGAGAGGCATGAGACTTACACTTGCCCCTAGGTCACATAGGGCTTCGGAGCGATGTTGGCTAAGTCCCACGGTGATTGCAAACTTTCCTGGATCATTCTTCTTCTCAGGGAAGTCCATCTTTGAGCACTCCTCTGCGATCTCTGCCATGGATCTCTTCTTGCTAAGGATGTCTTTGAGGAATCGCACATAGGCGGGCATCTCGCTTAGGGCTTCTGTAAGAGGGATGGTAACATTAAGACCTTGAAGAATCTTTACGAAGCACCTAAACTTACCTTTGGTGGGATCCTCCAATGCTTTGGATGGGAATGGCAACGTCTTCTTTGGTGGAGGGGCCAAAACGGAGGTCGGAGGGGCCTGCTGAACATCGATGTCGACTGGGTTTTGGTCGATATCGACTGGAATGGTCGATGTCGACCTCTATTGTGGCCCTGATGGCTCTGCAGTGACCTCGATATTGACCTGGGGGTCGACCTGTGGGTCGATATCGACCTCATCCTCGACATCGACTGGTCTGTCGATGTCGACTGGTTCTGCTGCTTTCTCCTCCGCTTCCGTTCGTGGCCTTTGTACTTTGTTGCCACTCCTAAATTGCATGGCTGCAACATGGCCCATCCCGGATTGTCCCTTAGGATTTGTGGTGGGTTGCCCAGGGAATGTTCCGGACGGTCTAGGGATTTGTGCCGCCAATTGACCCAGTTGGGTCTCTACGTTCTTTTTCCAAATATCCATCTCCCCAATCCTTGTGGTAAGGTGATTGAGTTGAGAATGGATGGAATTGTTAGATTGATCATTTTTAGCCTGATTCCGCCTGATTTCATCTAGCACAAGTTGAAGATCATCCTTCTTTTGGTCTCTCTCCGGGTGCCCAGGAGCTCTATAAGGCGGAGGGTCCCTATGGTTAACCTGGTTCCTTTGTGGTTGATGGAACCTTTGGTCTCCCCAATATTGGTGATTGGGACCCCTCATGTAGCGCGCCTCTTGGTGAGTATCCGCTAGGTGTACTTGTTTGGCATGGGGGCACTCGACGGTGGTATGCCGCTGCGATCTGCATTCAATGCAGTCTTGGTTCGCTGAAAGGAACCTTACTTGCTTTTGGAGCTTTCTAAGTTGATCTCTATGGAATTGCTCCTTCACATCGAGATCGATTACATTGGAGGGTTCATATAAGGGCATAGATGGGGCAGGCCTTGACGATAATGATATGTCGGAAGCCTCAGGAGTCCCATATGTGTTGTCAAATTCCACCAACCTCTCTATGGTTTCCCAAGCCTCTTGTGGAGCGAGTTCAAGGTAGCCATAGGCGGTGTAAGTGTTGATCCTCTGCTTGGTAGCTGCATCAAGAGCATTGTATATGATCTCTTGAATTACATACGGTGGTTGGCCATGCATCGGGCATGATCGTAGTAGGTCTTTAAACCTTTCCCAAATAGTCGCCAGAGCCTTACCAGGCTTTTGTTTGAAAGCCGTGATTTTCTTTCGGATCAACGTCGTCTTAGAAGAAGGAAAGAACTTGTTGAGGAACGCGTCCTTGACTTCATTCCAGGTGCGGAGTGATCTTGGGGCTAAGCTTTCCAACCACTGCAATGCTTTCCCTGTAAGAGACCATCGAAAGGCTTTTAGTTGGACATATTCAAGACTTCGTCCATCAGCAATAGTATCACAAAGGTCTAAGAAGGTTGAAATATGTGCCATAGGGCATTCGTTAGGTTTTCCTTTATATTGGTGCCTTCTAATCTCAGTTAGAAAGTTAGGTTTTATTTGAAAATTAGAGGCAGGGATAAGAATTGCTGATTCAGGCACTGTGAGAGCGGGGTGCATATATTGCTTGGCATTCCTAGGGAGGGCATTGATTTGGGCTTCTATTTGCCTCCGGCCTTCCCTCTCCCTATCTGCACGCTCCTTAAGTGCCGCTTCTCTAGTCGTTAGGTCTTCAACCTGCTTCCTTAGTTGCTCAATAAGTTCAGCCTGGTTCGCGTTGTCCGCCATGATTCTTTGAGCTTGGGCCCTCAGATGGAAATAACGCTCAGGGTCGTCTACTCCTTCAAATTCAGGTGGGCGATCAATGCGTCGCATAGACCTACAAAGCCAATCTAGATAGAGACGTGAGATAGACTACTAGGGCCCGATTGATTGCCTCCCTGGCAACGGCACCAATTTGTTAATGCAGGAGGATGATATGTCGAGTAATTACAAATAATCAAGATGTAATAAACGTAAACCAACTCCTAGCCTATGCAAATAATTACAAGACTTCCTCCCGGTGTAGTGGAAGGGTAGTCAGGATCGATCCACGAGGAGGAGTGTCAGCGGGATCCTAGTAGCTTTGGAAATCTCAAGTCTGCGTCGACCAGAAGCCTCGATTTCTACCTTGGAGCTCGCTGTTGACCTCGGCTGTCGATCCTCTCTGCAACAGAAGACCAGCAGAGACAAAAACAAGTATCGACATCGACTGGAAAGAGTCGATATCGATGTCAGTCACGAAATCGACTGGCTCAGAAGACTGCCAGTCGACACAGTAGGGTCGATATCAATGTCTAGTGTCGATATCGATATTCAGCAAACTCCGCAGTGATGATCGTCGTCGACTCAGAAAACTGTCGACGAACTCAGTGGTCGATATCGACGTTCAGGGTTAATATCGATGTCTTCCTGCAGTGTGTTAGTTTTTCGTCGGCAAAGAAGGGCCGAAGATTTAAGAATGGATGAGAAGGGATGAATAGAAATAACAGTGGTTTATGTGAATTAAACTATGTAAAAGAAACAACTCCTAGGATTAGGGTTTACCACAACGTTAACCAATGCATGCGAGAAGATAAATAAGACGGACAATTGCGCTATTTCACCCGAGGGACAAGCCTTCGCCGTACACCAACTCTTAGGATTACTCTTGCAAATAAACCTAATTGTCTCTACCAAATTTATGTTTATAACTCAAGTTGTTAGCATGAATCCCTTTTCTTTCGATTAGAACTAAACATAGAATCGTAGGAGGCGAGATAGACACAACGATATCGACATCAAATACTTACCTCAAGCGTGCATGGCTAACGTCGGGCTCACCCCGACCCTAAGAGCTTTTGGGGACTACTCGCTTCTCATCATGGAACGCATTGTTGAATGGAAAGAAGAAACTTGCATTAAAATAAACTCTGAAGCTTTACAAATCAACGTCAACTTTTGCAAACATCAAACCCTAAAACTTCTCTCTAACTCTAACTCCGTGGCTTTGAAGATCGAATAGCCAATTTGCGTCTCCAAAAGCGTGTCCAACCCGTGTCGAAGGATGGTAGATATCGACCAGGAAGGTCGATTTCGATGTCTCTGTTTCTGCTCGACAAGCTCAGCTTCTCTCAATTCCTGGGTTCAGGTCGATATCGATGATAGGAGATCGATATCGAGTGTTTTTCTTCTACTGTGTTGTTGTTTGTCTTCGACACTCATTTCTGTGTCGATGTATCTGTAGTCGATATCAACGTTGTGGGTCAATTTTGACCTCTATTCAGCTTCACTTGGCTTCTCCGTTTTGACTCCGATTTCGCTCGAATTCCTACATAATTAGATCAAAACTTGTGCAGACTCTATTTCTTGCACGTTAGCTCATTCTAACACAAGTTTATTTTATTTTGAACCTTTTCTTTGGAAATCAAATGAAATATGAAGTCAAAAGATGCAATAAAAAGAGGTACAAATATGTACATCAAAACACGCCATACTTAGACTTGCTTTTCCTCAAGCAATAACCAACACCTACAACACACCCTTCAAGTCCTTGCCCTTGTCAAAAGCAACATCATAAGCGGTAGCAAAGCAAAGCAAGTAAATTTAACATCATAGCAAATATTTAGGCGATCCATAGGCATATGCAATTTTGATCCAACCTTTCAGGGATAATGTGTTTGCACTCAACTCTCATGTGTTTAGGCTATGAAGATCAACTCTCAACTCAATTCCATATACAATGTCATAAACATTGCAATTTATAAGAATCCACTTCGCAACCAATTATGAAAATGCAATAAGAACTATCAGGAGGACTTTCGCTCAATGGAAGACTTCAAAGAAGACTCCATTCGGCGGGGTTGTAATGGGGCTTGGTATGAAATAAAAGGGTATGAAATTATTTGGCTATGTGGTGCTTATATAATTCGGGAATCAAGACTCTTAAAGTTCAACACTTCCAATATCCAAACCATAACTCTTCAATGTTGCACTTTCCAAGCTCAATCTCCCATAATGCTCTTTTCAAACTCATATTACCATAATATGCTCTAATATGCAGATGTCAACCATAATATCAATCCTTCTTTCAAACTCTAATATGCCTCTCAAAAATATTACACTTATATGAAATAAATAAAGGACTTAAGGAATTTGGCTCATGCACATGATACATATATACATGTCTCTTTTTTCGGATTTGTTTTTTAAAAATAAAAAATAAATACTAAAAAATATGTGCATTTATATGGTGAGCCAAAAATCCTTTTACAAAATATGACAAGATGCAAATATGTGCCATCCCATAATTTTCTTGCTCAAAACTAGACAATATGCACTTTTCTTTCCACAAGGCATTAGTCCAGCCATTCTAAGTCTCAATTCCCAAATGGGGGTCAGGCTCAATTTGGCTAGGGATAATTTTGTGGAGTTTGCAATATCAGGCTCAGGCTAATATTCTGGCTTCAAGCAGAGATAATGTAGGGTAGGTAAAGAGAGGATAAAAATGGCTTAAAAGATGCCTCCAACCTGCATTATTTCTGCAGGTTGGAGGCATGGTCGATATCGAGGTTGGAGGCATCTTTTAAGCCATTTTTATCTTCTCTTTACCTACCCTGCATTATCTCTGCTTGAAGCCAGAATATTAGCCTGAGCCTTATATTGCAAACTCCACAAAATTATCCCTAGCCAAATTAAGCCTGACCCCCATTTGGGAATTGAGAGTTAGATTGGTTGGAATAATGCATTGTGGAAAGAAAGTGCATATTATCTAGTTTTGAGCAAAGGAAATATTAGGATGGTACATATTTGCATCTTGTCATATTTTATAAAAGGAGTTTTGGCTCACCATGTAAATGCACCTTTCCTTTATTATTTTCGTGCAAAAAAATCCGAAAAAAGAAAAAAAAAGATATATATATATATATATATATATATATATATATGTTGTGCATGAGCCGAATTCCTTAGTTATTTATTTATTTCATACAAGTGTAATATTTTTGAGAGCATATTAAGGATTTGAAAGAAGGGTTGATGAGCATTATGGAAGATGAGTTTGGAAAGTGCAACATTGAAGAGATATGATTTGGATATAGTAGTGATAAGGTTTAGGAGTCTTGATTCCCGAATTTTATAAGCACAACATAGCCAAATAATTCCATACATTTTAATTCATAACAAGCCCCATTACAACCCCGCCGAATGGAGTCTTCTTTGAAGTCTTCCATTGAGCGAAAGTCCTCCTGATGGTTCTTATAGCATCTACATAATTGGTTGCGAAGTGGATTATTATAAATTGCAATGTTTATGAGACTGTATATGGAATTGAGTTGAGCGTTGATCTTCATAGCCTAAACACATGAGAGTTGAGTGTAAACACATTATCCCTGTGAGGTTGGATCAAAATTGCATATGCCTATGGATCGCTTAAATATGTGCTATGACGTTAAATTCACTTGCTTTGCTTTGCTACCACTTATGATGTTGCTTTTGACAAGGGAGAAGACTTGAAGGATGTGTTGTAGGTGTTGGTTATTGCTTGGTTATTGCTTGAGGACAAGCAAGTCTATGTATGGGGTGTTTTGATGTACATATTTGTACCTCTTTTTATTGCATCTTTTGACTTCATATTTCATTTTATTCCCAAAGAAAAGGTTCAAAATAATGTGAAATTGTGTAGAATAAGCTAACGTGCAAGAAATAGAGTCTGCACAAGTTTTGATCTAATTATGTAGGAATTCGAGCGAAATCGGAGTCAAAACGAAGAGACTAAGTGAAGTTGAGAAGAGGTCGAAATCGACCCACATGGTCGATATCGACTACACATCGACACAACTTCTGATTGTCGAGATAGGCCAGAACACCAATAGAAAAAAAGCACTCGATATCGACTACCTGAGGTCGATATCGACCTGACACCAAAAATCAAGTGGAGAAGAACCCGTCGAGCAGAAATAGAGAGGTCGAAATTGACTTGTTTGGTCGATATCGACCATACTTCGACACAGGTGGGACACGTTTTTTGAGACACGGATTGCTATTCAATCTTCAAAGGCCACAGATTATCTATAGATTTAGATAGATTAAAGCTGGGGAATATTTGTTTTTTACCTTAAAGCTTGATCAAGTTGTTTAGATATTTACCTAAGATAAAAGATCTATCCTACTTGTTTGGATCGAGTTTATAGTTTAGATAGAAGATACTATCCTTGGTTAGCAAGGATTAGTAGCCTATAAATAAAGCCCTAGGGGGCTGGCATTCAATAATCCAAGAAAACACATTCTATCATACAATAGAGTTATAGTTAGGAAGGAGCTTTAGGGTTTGGCGTTTGCGAAAGCCGACGTTGAGTTGTAAAGTTTCAGAGTTATTAATGCAAGTTCTTTCCTTTCAATCAATGGTGTTCCCTATAATGAGGTGCGAGTAGTTTCCCAAAGCTTCTAGGGTCGGAGTGAGCCCGACGTTAGCCGTGCGTGCCTGAGGTAAGTGTTAGATGTTGATATCGTTGTGTGTATATCATCTCCTACGATTCTATGTTTAGTCCTAATCGAAAGAAAAGGGATTCATGCTAACAACTTGAGTTATAAACATAAAATTGGTAGAGACAATTAGGTTTATTTGCAAGAGTAATCCTAAGAGTTGGTGTACAACGAAAGCTTGTCCCTCGGGTGAAATATCGCAATTGTCCGTCTTATTTGCCTTATCGCATGCATTGGTTAATGTTGTGGTAAACCCTAACCCTAGGAGTTGCCTTTTATATATCTTTTATTCATCAAAACTCAGTCTTTATTTCCGTTCATCGCTCCTTATTCATCCTTATATCTTCGGCCTTTCTTTGCCGACAAAAAGCTAACAACTTTGCAGGAACCAACATCGATATCGACCCCTAGACATCGATATGGACCATTGTGCTTCGTCGACGGTCTTCTGAGTCGACGTCGATCATCATGCGCGAGTTAGCTAACATCGATATCGACCCCCATCCTCGATATCGACCACCCCTGTGTCGATTGGCAGTCTTCTGAGCCAGTCGATTTCTGTTACTGACATCAATATCGACCCTCCCCAATCGATATCGACTGCTCGTTTTTGTCTCTGCAGGTTTTCTGTTGCAGAAGGAATCGACAGCCAAGGTCGAAATCGAGCACCAAGGTCGAGATCGAGGCTTCTGGTCGGCCAAAGACGTGAGCTTTCCAACGCTACTAGGATCCCGCTGACCTGCCTCCTCGTGGATAGATCTTGACTACTCTTCTACTACAACATGAGGAAGTCTTGTAATTATTTACATAGGCTAGGATTTGATTTGCATTTATATTTTATATATTTGTTTAAAGAACTCGATTTCATCCTATCAACAATAGGCATGATTGAGATCTAATAAAAAAAATTTGTCCTAGTGAGATATTTTTGGAAAATTTTTTGGCCTTATATGGATTACATTTATATTCCCTTTTTTTTTGGTGTGTGAATTACTCTTCTTATGCATTTATCTCTGAGTATTGACATGGTTATTCTTTATTGAGACCAATTATATACATGATCATTGCTTATGAGTTGCATATGATAGAGAAAATTATTTCTTAGCATGTATTTATCCATATCTACCTTACATCATGTCTTAGGTTTGAAACCAATTTTAGCGTTTATCCATTTCTTTTTGTAGCTCCACTAAATTCATGTTTCCTAACCTATGATAAGCCTTACCCATCCGAGAATTAGGATTTAGAGTTGCTTAAGGATATTATTTTGAGTGAGAAGGAAAGCTAAAGTGATTGCTAATGTTGAGAGGTTTCAAGGAAAGATGTAATGTTATGTGCTTATTTTCCTCATATTTGTATTTCATGCATATGGCTCAAGAGAAAAAAAGACGAAAAAAAAAGAAAATCGAATGAAAAAAAAAAAGAAAAAAAGTCGGAAAAAAAAAATAGAAATGTTATCAAATAAAGAGCTTTGTTTATTTATTTTTGCATATGAGAGTTGGATAAATATTTATGTTGAGAAGTTTCGTTTGAGAAAGTTATTATGTTTTGAGAGAATGTGTTTATATTTTTAGAGTTTATGTTCTTATAAGAGCTTGATGTCTTTTGATTTAATTTGAGTTGAGCTGGAAGTTTTAGGAATCTTACTTCCCAGAATTGAAAGCACCTCATGACCAAATACAATTCCTTACCCTTATGTTTATACCAAGCCCCATTACAACCCCGCCGAATGAAATCTTCTTTGAAGACTTTCATTGAGCGCAAGTCCTCTTGATGTTTCTTATATCGATTTGATGTATTCAGTGTAGATTTTTTTATATAAGTGTCAATATTTAATATTGATGTTTGCATATAGAATTGAGTTGAGAGTTATGCTTAAAGCTAGCTTAAACACATGAGATGAGAGAAACACATATTCTTCCTTGCAAGGTTCGATTGATAGGCTTGTAGGCTACTTGATCATTCATATACACGTGAGGATGTTTGTGTGCCTTATCCATGTTTTCACTTGCTTTGATATTGTTTTTTATGAGGTTAAGTTATGATGGAATCTCCTGTGGCATGCATTGATTTATGTTTATTCCTCATTTGCTTAAGAACAAGCAAGAGCTTAAGTGTGGGGAGTTTGATAATGCATATTTTGTATAGTCATTATTGGTAGTTTTAGATGTACTTAGATAGGTTTCTTGCATGTTTTATAGTTCATTCGCATTTTTATCCATTTGGGTATTAGAGTTTGGAATCTACGCTATTTTGTGTTTATTCTGCAGTTTTATAATCCGAGCATGATGAGAGGTTAAAGATGAGGATAAAAGGCTGATTGTGAGCATAATAGAGGAAAAGGAAGATCATCAAGGGAGCTAAGAAAAAGAAGTTCGAGCCCAAGAGGAGAAATCGCGGAGCCAGAGTAGCGGTGCCCGTTGCTATTTAACCGACGCCCGCCGATTTTGCAGATTCAGCAAATATTCGATTTCTCCGAAGTTTATCTTATTAGTTTATTATTATTTTACTTTCTAGGGTTAATAAGGTCGACTCCTATCATATATAGGCCGACTATTATTAGTAGAGAGATACATCTAGAAATACGTACATTAGAGAAGAACTCTCAATTTAGATTTATAATTTTGTTAGATTATCAGTTGCTAAACTCATAGTTTCGCGTTCGCCTGTGATTCAAAGACATGGTTGGTTGAATTATGAGGTTTTGATTTCATAAAGGTGACCAGATTTTCTTTCTCTCATTAAGTTTTTCATTAAAATATCCTGCCATCAACTTTATAATAACTTCACAACATATCAACCATATAACAACTCCATAATATGACTTCCATTCTATAACATAATCTCCCGGATGGGTAAAAAGGTATAAAAATGGGCAATTTTCGAAATTGTGGAGCAATAATAATGTCAAGCACATATGGCTTAGAATATGATGTAAGGCTAATAAGTATGGGTAATGGCTAGGGCAAATAATGCTGGAATGGAAAATAAATTCCTCCGTCCTCTTATCATACACATGTCAAAAGCAATTTCAAATTTTACCTCCTTTCATGGTTTTCTAAAAATCACACTTCATTGAGACTTTCCTTAATTAGGCAATTTAATTGTTATATCTCTAACAGATCTAAATAAGTAAAAGGGCTTTTAGGATTCTTAGTTAAAAGGGAATGGGCCTCTCCGTTGCATAGGATGTGGCCAACCCTAACCCTAGTTAGTCTATTATAAATACATGTTATTTCATTCAATAAAAGTATGGTTGAAATTATTGGAGAGCACTTGGCTAAGTGCTTCTTCGATATCAACGCAAAGTATTGCCTTCATTTGTTGACTTCCGTCTTCATCAAACAAACATCACACCATCACCAAGTCAGCCTAGCCCTAGACACAAACCCTAAACCAATCGGCCAAACCCTAACAACACCTTTAACATCTGTCGAATTTCTGGACTGTTTTTACTACTGATTATTCACATATGTCAGAAATCCGACTAATATCTATTCCCCTATTCAACTAGATTCCCTCGGGCATAGAATAAGAAAAGGCCCAAGAATTGGATCAAGATTGCATCAATCATCAAGAGTGATCAAGAATTTGCAAGATCGGGCGTATAAAGGCATGGCTTTTGTAGACCATAACCCATAGGTTCCTAGATCGACGATGGCCATATATTAATTGGTCTTCTGTGGGCCAACTCATTCGAGGATCCAGTTATTCCAAGGAAGAAGAAGGCTTCACCCTGGCTTGAGAATTCTTATAGTTATTTAATTATTATTATTTTTAGTTCTTTCCATATTTAGTAACTCCTATGTTAGTTGGAGGCTATTTATGGATGATGTACATATTTGTATCTCATTTCATTGCATCTTTTGACTTCATATTTCATTCGATTTCCAAAGAAAAGGTTCAAAAGAATATAAACTTGTGTAAGAATGGGCTAAAGTACAAGAAATAGAGTCTGCACGAGTTTTGAGCTAACCATGCAGGAATTCGATGAAATCGGAGTCAAAACGAAGAAGCCAAGTGAAGCTGAGCAGAGGTCGATATCGACCTGGAGACATCGATATCGACCATAGTTGTCGACACGCCTTCTGAGTGTCAAGATGGACCACACAGACCAACCAAGAAGACATCGATATTGACACACTACATCGATATCGACCTCATCATAGACATCGACTGGAGCTGGACAAGTCGAGCAGAAACACAGACATCGATATCGACATCTGTTGTCGATATCGACCTTACATCGACAGAAGATAAATCCGATTTCGAGACTCGGATTATGAATTCTATCATCAAGGCCACGAATCATCTTGTTCTTCTAGATAGTTAGTAGCTGAATTTATCTTTTCCTTTAAAGTTTTATCAAAATAAAAGACCTATCCTAATTGTTCGGATAGAGTTCATAGTTTAGATAGAAGTTACAATCCTCGGATAGCAAGGATTAGTAGCCTATAAATAAAGCCCTAGGGGATTGGCATTCAATCATCTTTTCAATCATCAATCAATACAATCAATAGCAATAAAGTTAGAGAGAAGTTTTAGGGTTTGGCGTTTGCGAAAGCCGACGTTGAGTTGTAAAGCTTCGGAATTTATATTTTAATGCAAGTTTCTTTCTTTCAATCAATGATGAGTTCCATGATGAGAAGCGAGTAGTCCCTCAAGCTCTTAGGGTCGGCGTGAGCCCGACGTTAGCCATGCGTGTTCGAGGTAAGTATTAGATGTTGATATCGTTGTGTCTATATCATCTCCTATGATTCTATGTTTAGTCCTAATTGAAAGAAAACGGATTCATGCTAACAACTTGAGTTATAAACATAAAATTAGTAGAGACAATTAGGTTTATTTGCAAGAGTAATCCTAAGAGTTGGTGTACGGCGAAAGCTTGTCCCTCGGATGAAATAGCACAATTGTCCGTCTTATTTATCTCATCGCGTGCATTGGTTAACGTTGTGGTAAACCCTAATCCTAGGAGTTGCTTTTTAAATATTTTATACATACAAAACGTCTGTTTTATTTCTGTTCATTATTTCCTTCCCATTCTTAAATCTTCGGCCCTTCTTTGCCGACGAAGAACTAACGCACTGAACGTCGATATCGACCACTGAGTTCGTCGACAGTTTTCTGAGTCGACGATGATCATCGCTGCGGAGTTTACTGAAGATCGATATCGACCCCAGACGTCGATATCGACCACCTGTGTCGACTGGCAGTGTTTTGAGCCAGTCGATTTCGTCTTCTAACATCGATATTGACCTTCCCCTGTCGATATCGACTGCTTGTTTTTGTCTCTGCAGGTCTTCTGTTGCAGAGAGGATCGACGGCCGAGGTCGACATCGAGCTCCAAGGTCGAAATCGAGGCTTCTAGTCAATGCAGGACGTGCGATTCCAACGCTACTAGGATCCCGCTGACACGCCTCCTCGTGGATCGATCCTGACTACCCTTCCACTACAACGGGAGGAAGTCTTGTAATTATTTGCATAGGCTAGGAGTCAGATTCGCATTTACACATTCTTATTATTTGTACTCGACCTTCCTCCTGCTATTAACAATGGAATGTCTTAGTGAGGTGAATAAGGTGTTTAGGAGATTCTATCTTTTAGGATTCCTAATTATCATGCTTTTACTTATTTATATCTTTAGGATTTTTTTAAATTATTTTTAGGTAGATAAAAGGGAATGGGCCTCTCCTTTGCATAGGATGTGGCCAACCCTAACCCTAGTTAGTCTATTATAAACACTTGTTATTTCATTCAATAAAAGTATGGTTGAAATTAATTGGATTCCTCTTGTCTAAGAGACTTCAATTTCAATCCAAACCCTTGCTCTTCTTCTCCAATAAATAATCTCGTAGTCATTCTAACCATAAACATGAAAACCTCCATAACTCCTTCGTTTGACCTCGAAATCGAGCGATTCCATTTCCTATACACTCCTATCGATCCCCTTTACCAATTCTGTCCAATTGTCACTTTTGGTGCCCGAATACTGCCCATTAGTTTCAAAGATTGAATCAAGATTGGTCAAGAATCAAGAGTTTATCAAGAATTTGCAAGATTTGCCTTTTGCTTATATCAATTGGTATCAGTTTCAGGTTACTGCATTTTCCTTGATATTCTTGTTAATTTCTAATGTTTTGATTTGATGGCTTGGCAGATATGGGGAAATGGGGATGATGATCCCAAATACTTGAGGTATCAACAACGTCTATGACAAAGGGAGGCTCAAAGGCATCGCCTTTGGCTTCAACGGCAAGCGGATATCCATGAGGAAAGGAGACATCAATAACAATTTCAACGTCGCAGATAGATTTGGCTTCTCTAACAATGAGAGACTGAGGAAGAATGACGACGGAATATGGAGGAACTGTTCACATAAATCGCACCGCTGTAGAGCCGCACCCGCGACATCCCTTAGCCACGCTCGCGGCTTCAACATCAGCATTAGCGCCTTCCTTGCAAATCAGCATGATGATTTTGTGTTACGAATTCCTATTGATGCTGACCTTGGAATCACCTCATCTTGGATTCTCTGTGTAGATAACTTCGAGATCTTTCCACTAGTGGGTCATACGCTACTAGACTCCCCCGGGAAGGCCTCCGAAACTGATCTGCAAGTTGACAGAAATTCTACGCAAGATTTGTTGAATGTGTCCAATGATGTTCGTGAAGTTTTCTTCACTGACGTTGAGCCAAAAGTGGAGGTCGTTAATGAGGAGATCAATGTGACCAAGGAGCGAATTTCGATCATTGATGTTAATTGCTCCAAAGCCACCATGGACGCTATTGGTTTTGAGGTTTCACAAACTTGAAATCTTCTGGTATTTGTCCCATATATTCTTCATTTTGTCCAAGGCAAGTTTGCTCCCCCGGTGCCCTATATCGCGTCAATTCAAGGACGAATCGAAGATAAGTGGGGAAGAATGATACACTCAAGATTGGCCTTCTGTGGGCCAACTCGATTCGAGGATCCAATCATTCTAAGGAAGAAGAAGGCTCCACCCTGGCTTGATAATTCTTTTAGTTATTTAATTATTATTATTTTTAGTTCTTTCCATATTTAATAACTCCTATGTTAGTTGGTGGTTATTTGTGAAATGTCTTAGTTAGGTGAATAAGGTGGTTAGGAGATTCTATCTTTTAGGATTCCTAATTATCATGCTTTTACTTATTTATATCTTTAGGATTATTTTTAACTATTTTTAGGTAGATAAAAGGGAATGGGCCTCTCCTTTGCATAGGATGTGGCCAACCCTAACCCTAGTTAGTCTATTATAAATTCTTGTTATTTTATTCAATAAAAGTATGGTTGAAATTAATTGGAGTCCTCTTGGCTAAGGGGCTTCAATTCAATCCAAACCCTTGCTCTTCTTCTCCAATAAACAATCTCATAGACATTCTAACCCTAAACACGAAAACCTCCATAACTCCTTCGTTTGACCTCGAAATCGAGCGATTCGACTTCCTATACAATCCTATCGATCTCCTCTACCAATTCTATCCATCAATAGTCAATTTTGGTGCCCAAAAACTACCCAAATGTTTCAAAGATTGATTCAAGAATGGTAAAGAATCAAGAGTTTATCAAGAATTTGCAAGATTTGTCGTTTGCTTGTTATCACCTGTTGTGGGAGGGAAACTAGTTTGAATAAATATGAAATATAAACTAAACCAACTCCCTGTTCAAGCAAATAAAATTACAAGAATCCCTCTCGATGTAGTAGTAGGGTATTCAGGATCGAATCCACGAGGAGGTATGTCAACGGTTCCTAAGCTCGCAATCACGTTCAATTTCGACTCCAGAAGATCACTCGATATGGAGTCGATCAGTCATTATCGACTAAAGCTCCAGTCAATTTCCAGCAAATTCTTGCAAAAACAGAAACAGACAGTCGATGTCGAGTAGAGCACTCGATATCGGGTCAGACACTCGATATCGAACTCTGTAGTCGATTTCGAGTCTTCGCAGAAACTGTAAAACGTAACTTTTTGTGTAGGAAAAGTGTCCGAAGAAATTAAGGATGATGAGGGAAAGATGAACAGAATTAAAACTCAGATTTGTATAAACTGAATAAACTTTAAAAAAACCTCCAATATCTGGGATTCATTCCACAACGATAACAATATAAGCCTATGCCAAATTCATAAAAGATAATGCCTAAGTGTTACTATCCAATTTCATAATTAAAGACATCTAACAATTAGGTGATTTAGAGGCTTTTGCATAAACCCTAAGTGTTACTATCCAATTTCATAATTAATCCAAATTCACAATAAGATGGGCTTTCGCTTCAATAATGCAAATAAGGATCGCCTACTACTTTTGTAGAAGAATCATGCGTATAGGATAGAAGACGAAATCGCATAAAAATCATACCTTTGATGCATAAACTTACATGGCTATAGTCGGGCTCACCCCGACCCTAGAAGTAAGGGAGCTACTAGCACTTCATAACCATAGACATCATCATCATTGTTGGAAAATAAACTTGAATTGAAATTGTCGAAAGATTACAATCGACCAAAGCAAACTTCCACTCTCGCTTCCTCTTCCTTCACTCTACCACTCTCTCTCTCTAACTAAAACTGAATTGAAAACTGTTTTTCTTCAATGTTGGATGATTAAAAAACTCAGCCGTAATGGCTCTAATTATAGACTTCAAACCTCGCTATCCAAGGATAAGAAAATCTATCTTTATTCCTAAGATAAAACTAAATAAAGTAAATAAATAAAATCACTTTAGTTAAATATGAATTCACCATAAAGGATATAAAGTCTGATAAGAAAGATAAAAGATCCTGACTTACTGTAGTAGTAAAATCCTTCGGATAAGATTTTATCAAAAACTCTCGGATCTGTCTGCAGCATCACTCGATATCGACTAGAGTCAATCGATATCGACCACTTTTCTTCTATCTCGAGCCAGTTCTACTCGACCTTGGATTTGCACTCGATCTCTATCTTTTACTCGATTTGGGGCACTCGATATCGACCAGATTATGTCGATATCAACCAGTCTGTATCGAGTTGCATTGTTCTTTATTTGGCTCAATTTCTGGTGTTCAAATTCCACTCGATGTCAAGTCACTTGGTCAATTTCGACTCCTCAGTAGACTTCGATTACTTTTTTAGCTTTTCTTCTCTTTTCCAAAACGCTCAAATTTTGCCTCGATTTCTGCAAAATAACACAAGAACTCGTCGAGACCTCCATAATTGGCAATTAAACATAAACTATACAAATCTTATGCTTTCCTAACCAATATGCATGCAAATATAGGCAAAAATCGAAGTAAAATTATATGAAAAATATGGCAATTTGAGCGCACATCATCACCAACCCCTAGGAATATTGGCTCTCGCAGTCAAACCTAGCACATCATCCACCAGGCCTGTTGGAATGACCACCGTGTTGTTTTCCATATAGAGTTTAGCATCCACATGCTCTAGGGCACCAATCTTTACCTTAGACCATATTGTTAGTGTCATAATGCTAACACTAGCCCCTAAATCACATAATGCATTAAATCGGTGTTGACCTAAGCCTATAGTGATAGAAAACCTACCTGGGTCTGGCCTCTTCTCTGGTAGCTCCATCCTGCTGCATTCTTCTGCGATCTCAGCAATTGATCGCTTCTTACCTAGTATGTCTTTAAGGAACCTTACATAAGATGGCATCTCATGAAGACCTTCAGTGAATGGAATTGAAACATTGAGACCCTGAAGCATCTTCACAAAGCGCTGAAATTTCTTTTCCGCCGGGTCCTTTAAAGTTTTCTTAGGTAATGGCAGCACCTTCTTCCTTACTACGGCAGGAGTTGAGTCGATATCGAGTAGGGTTTGGTCGATATCGACTGGAAGAGTCGATTTCTGGTGTTGCTCAGCTTCTGTATCGACATCGAGTAAAGGTGACTTGATATCGACTGCATCTCAGTTGATATCTACTGGATCAGTCAATATCGAGTGCTCTTCAGCGGCTTTTTCCTCCGCTTTTTTCTCGGGCGTTTACAGCTGACCCCCACTCCTTAGATTCATAGCCGCTACATGACCAGTAGTTTTGCCCTTAAGATTGGGCACAGTAGATCCTAGTCGCGATCCTGACGGTTTGGGAATTTGTTCAGCCAATTGACCCATTTGGGTCTCCATGTTCTTCTTCCAAACGTCGATCTCCCCGAGCCTAGAGTTGATGTCGTGCAGCTAAGTATGCACTGAGTTGTTGGCTTGTTTAAACTCAGTGTGGTTCCTTTGCATCTCATCAAGGATAATCTGCAGGTCATCTTTCCTTGGTTCCCGCTCGGGGTGCCCAGGTGCTCTATAAGGTGGGGGATCCCTCCGTTGGTGTTGAGGTTGATAGAACCTTTGATCCCCCCAATACTGTTGATTACCCCCTCTATAGGGGCCTCTCATCCACTTAGCTTCCTCATGTGTCTCCACAATGCTGACTTGCTCAAGATGTGGATAGGCATTGGTGTTGTGCCTAGTAGACCCACATTCCTGGCAAGCTTGGTTGTTGGAGAGGAACCTAACTTGCTTTTGCAGGCAGCGTGTCTGATCATTGTTGAATTGTTGTTGCACATCAGGATCGATCTCCTTTGGAGGCTCATAGAGTGGCATTGATGGGGCAGGCCTTGAGTCATAGCTAGGCCGCAGCAGTCCCATATGTGTTGTCGAAGTTGACAAGCGTCTCAATTGTGTCCCAGGCCTCCGTTGGTGTAAGCTCAATGTACAGATAGGAGGTGTAATAGTTGATTCTCTCCTTATTCGGTGCATCAAGGGAGTTGTAGAAGATCTCCTGGATGACATAAGGTAGTTGCCCATGCGTAGGGCATGATCGCAATAGGTCCTTGAAGCGCTCCCATGCTTGTGCCAATGTCTCGCCAGGCTTTTGTTTAAAAGTCGTGATCCTTTGTTGCAGCATCGTCGTTTTTTATGGAGGAAAGAATTTGTTCAGGAACGCATCCTTCACCTCTACCCATGTCCTCAGCGAGCGTGGAGCCAAGCTTTCAAGCCATTGTAATGCATTCCCTGCAAGAGACCATTGAAAAGATTTCAGTCTAACATATTCTAAATTAGCGCCATCGGAGATAGTCTTACATAAATCCATAAAAGTAGAAATATTTTGCAAGGGGCATTCATTAGATCTTCCTTCAAAACTATTGCGTTTAATCTCTGAAAGGAAGTTAATTTTAATTTCATAATTAGAGGGAGGGAGGATTATCGCAGATTCCGGCACGGTGAGTGTAGGGTGCATGTATTACTAGGCCGTCTATGGATATTGATTGAGCCTCTCTTGGGCTTGTCTGCGTGCATCCTACTCTCTATCAGCGCGAGCTCTCTTTGCAGCTGCAGTTGCCCTTTCATTGGCAATGGTGGCATTGTGGTCCTCAATCTCCTTCCTCAATCTCACAATGAGTTGAGCCTGTGTCTCGTTCTCCGCCATGATTCTGTCTACTCTGTTTTGGATGTGGAGAAAATGTTCTGGCTTGTCAAGACTTTCCAAGATAGGTACGCGATCAGAGCATCACATAAACCTACAAAATCAGCACTAGAAAAGAACGTGAGTAAAAGCATAGGGCGCGAATGGTTGCCTCCCCGGTAAGGGCGCCAAAATTTGTTGTGGGAGGGAAACTAGTTTGAATAAATATGAAATATAAACTAAACCAACTCCCTGTACAAGCAAATAAAATTACAAGAATCCCTCCCGATGTAGTAGTAGGGTATTTAGGTTTGAATCCACGAGGAGGTATATCAGCGGTTCCTAAGCTCGCAATCACGTTCAATTTCGACTCCAGAAGATCAATCGATATCGAGTAGATCAGTCGATATCGACTACAGTTCCAGTCGATTTCCAGCAAATTCTTGCAAAAATTGAAACAGACAAGCGACATTGAGTAAAGCACTCGATATCGGGTCAGACACTCGATATCGACCTCTGCAGTCGACTTCGAGTATTCGCAGAAACTGTAAAACGTAACTTTTTTGTGTAGGAAAAGTGTTCGAAGAAATTAAGGATGATGAGGGAAAGATGAACAGAATTAAAACTCAGATTTGTATAAACTCAATAAACTTAAAAAAAACCTCCAAGATCGGGGATTCATGCCACAACAATAACCATAAAAGCCTATGCCAAATTCATGAAAGATAATGCCTTTTTCGTCAAAAAACTTTCGTTACTAACAATTAGGTGATTTAGAGGCTCTCGCATAAACCCTAAGTGTTACTATCCAATTTCATAATTAATCTAAATTCACTATAAGATGGTCTTTCACTTCAATAATGCAAATAAGGATCGCCTACTACTTTCGTAGAAGAATCATGCGTATAGGATAGAAGACGGAATCGCATTAAAATCATACCTTTGATGCATAAACTTACATGGCTATCGTCGGGCTCACCCCGACCCTAGAAGTAAGGGAACTATTCGTGCTTCATAACCATAGACATCATCATCATTGTTGAAAAATGAACTTGAATTGAAATTGTCCAAAGATTACTACCGCACAAAGCAAACTTCCGCTCTCGCTTCCTCTTCCTTCACTCTGCCACTCTCTCTCTCTAACTAAAACTGAATTGAAAACTGTTTTTCTTCAATGTTGGATGATTAAAAAACTCAGCCCTAATGGCTCTAATTATAGACTTCAAACCTCGCTATCCAAGGATAAGAAAATCTATCTTTATTCCTAAAATAAAACTAAATAAAGTAAATAAATAAAATCACTTTAGATAAATATGAATTCACCATAAAGGATATAAAGTTTGATAAGAAAGATAAAAGATCCCGACTTAATGTAGTAGTAAAATCCTTCGGATAAGATTTTTTCAAAAACTGTCGGATTTGTCGGCAGCGTCACTCGATATCGACTAGAGTCAGTCGATATTGACCACTTCTCTTCTATCTCGAGCCAGTTCTAATCGACCTCGGATTTGCACTTGATCTCTATCTTTTACTCAATTTGTGGCACAAGATATCGACCAGCTTATGTCGATATCGACCAGTCTGTATCGAGTTGCAATGTTCTTCTTCTGGCTTGATTTCTGGTGTTCAAATTCCACTCGATGTCGAGTCACTTGGTCGATTTTGACTCCTCAGTAGACTTCGAGTGCTTTTCCAGCTTTTCTTCTCTTTTCCAAAATGCTCAAATTTTGCTTCGATTTCTGCAAAATTACACAAGAACTCGTGTAGACCTCCATAATTGGCAATTAAACATAAACTATACAAATCTCATGCTTTCCTAACCAATATGCATGCAAATATAGGAAAAAATCGAAGTAAAATTATATGAAAAATATGACAATTTGAGCGCACATCATCAACAACCCCTAGGAATATTGGCTCTCGCAGTCAAACCTAGTTGTATCTACTTTTTATTTCTTTCGACCAAAGGTAGGAGATGATCAAGACATAAAAATATCAACATCAAAACTCATATCCTAAGCAGGCATAGCTAAGGTCGGGCCCACCCCTACCCTCAGAGGAAAGCTCCAAACTGAATGTAAATTGTTTGTGTGTTGGATGGATTGAATAAAACCAGCCCCCATGGGTGGTATTTATAGCCTCACAACTCCTAGCTAGCCTAGAAGAAGGAGTCATAATCCAAGTGAAATTGGTAAATCTAAATCTTATCTTAAATAAAGTAGATGATAAAAACTAATTAGAAAACTAAAATATATCCCTAGGGTAGATAGGAAATACCCATAGGATTAAATATATCAAGAAATAAAGTAAAAACGTGGTCAATCTATCTTCTCTTTCAACTCTAATTGCTCGATCACATCTGCTACTGTCATTATGCTCAATCGACATCGACTACTGCTCTCGATGTTGAGTGCTCTACTTCAGCTCGATTTCTGTTGATTTCACTCGACCTTGGGCACACTTTATCTCTGTCGACATCGATTAGTTCCTCGATGTCGATCACTTCGGTCGATGTCAACCCACTTGTTCGATTTATTATTGTGTCGAGCACTCCTCCAGTAACCTATCTTCTTCTCTTGTCCAATAGTCTGTGGTCCATTACATCAGTCGATGTCGAGTAGCTAAGTCAAGATCGACTGCTCTGTGTTGGTCCTTTGCTTCTCGTTTTAACTTTGATTCTGCTCCAATTTATGCACATTTAAACCAAAACTTGTGTAGACCTCTATATCTTCTAAATATGCACATACTACACAAATTCTAAGCATTCCCAAACCATAATGCAAACATAACATATAAATTGGCATAAAATATAAGAATAAAATATAGTTATTTTAGTGGACATCAGGCAAAAGAGGATCTTTTGGCATATCAAGAACCACAAAATCGGTGGGTATATAGAACTTGCCCACTTTCACTGGAACATCGTCCATTACCTCGTTAGGTTCTACGGACGAGTTATCTGCCATAAAGAGCCTCACGTTAACAGGTACTAGTGGCCTCGTGTTGATTTTGGACCATATGGAGAGCGGCACAAGATTGAAACTAGCGCTAAATTCGCACATAGGGCCGGAATTAACCCGCGGGTATCCAATCCACCCACTTCACCCGCATTAATTTTGCGAGCGAAAATCCGCAACAAAGTGGGTGACGGGTGGTGCGGGTGCGGGTGAGGCGGGTGATGGATTGATTATGGGTGAAGATTTTTCACCCATTACCCACCCCAATAGTCCACCCATACCCGCCCCATTCACCCGCCCCGCATACCTGCATAAAACCCTAAAATTTATATATATGTGTGTGTCTATATATGTGTGTGTGTGTGTGTGTTTTGTTTTTTACTATTTTACCCTATAAATTATATGTGTGTGTGTTTTTTACTATTTTATATATGTGTGTGTGCGTACGTTTTTTTCATTTTATAACCTATGAGTAATATGTTATTTTTTACGTTGTATTCGACTTTCACGAACTCAAATTTCTAGTATTTTTGAATTAAAATTTATTTTTTATTCATCTTTCAATTTTATTAAAAAAACCATAACTATATTAATTTCACCCATTGGGTACCCGCTCCAACCACATTACCCGCGTGGGTCGGATGAGGGTGAAGAGGTTTTTGGGTAATGGGTGGAGTGGGTGAAATTATTTATCCGCGGAGCGGGTGATGGAATGACTTCATCCACCCACAACCCGCCCCATTTCTACCCCTAGTCTCACATGTGTCGCTTCTCTAGTGGTATGATCTTCAATTTGCTTCTTGAGACGCTTGATCTCTTAAGCTTGAGTCTCTTGATTAGACATGATTCTTTGTAGCCTTGATTGTAGATGGAGAAAGCGCTCTGGGTCGTCTAAGCCTTCAAATTCAGGTGTGCAATCAGTGCGTCGCATGCACCTATGAGACAACACTAAAAAAGGAACATGAGATCGCACTACTAAGGGCGCGAATGATAGCTTCCCCGGAAACGGCGCCAAAATTTGACGTGGGAGAATCGATTATAGAAATATATAAAATATGAACCAAGTATTCAACCCCAGCCTCTCAAATAAATTGAAGACTCCCTCGTTGTAGTAGTAGAGGAATTAGGTTCCATTCACGAGGAAGCGTGTTAGCGAATCCAAAGTAGATTGCAATCACGTTCTGCAAAAGTCGACCATAAGCTCTCAATGTCAACTGGAACAGTCGATGTCGATGAGGGTTGTCAATCTCGAATGGTTTCTCTCTTCTATGTGCTCTCGATGTCGATCAAAAGACCTCAACGTCGAGTGGATTCCTGCACTCACAAAAACATGCAGTCGACGTCGAGATCAGTAGCAATGGTCGATCAACAAAAAAGATAGTCGAATCGATATGGGGCATTCGACGTCGACCTGGGCAGTCGATATCGAGCACTCTTACAGTAACAGAAAACATCGGCAAAGATGGCCGAAGAAAAAAGGATGAATAGGAAGCGATGAACAAAAAAGACAGAGCTTTGAGTAACAATTAAAGAGGGTTTAAACAATAATAAAGAAACTCTTAAGGCTAGGGTTTACCACAACTTTAACCACACATGCACAAGATAGAGTAAGACGGACAATTATGCTATCACATCAAAGGACCAAGTTTTCGCCTTTTCCAACAAAATAGATATATTGACTCTCGCAAATAAACCTAATTGTCTCTACCGATTTTAAGTTTATGATCCAAGTTCTTCGCATGAATTCCTTTTCTTTCGATAAGGGCTAAACACAAAAAGGTATGAGATGATCAAGACATAACAAAAATCATCATCAAACTCATATCAACCATGCATGGCAAACATCGGGCTCACCCCGACCATAAGAGAAAAGCGACTACTCACTCATAATAGAAGAGAACATGATTGAAATAAAAGAAACAAACTTAACTTGCATTGAATATAAAACTTGAAGTCTTCATCATCCCGACACCGGCTCTCACAAGCGCCAAAACTCTAAAGCTTCCTAAACCCTAAAACCTAAAACTGAATTGTGTTTTGTGATGTGTTGATGATTGAATTAATAAAACTCGTCCCCAAGGGCTTTATTTATAGCTACCAATCCTTCCTATCCAAGGAAAGTCTATCTATTTAAAAGATAAAACTAAATAAAAGAAGATAAAATCTAAATAGAAAAATAAAATATATCCCTAAGGTAAATAGGAAAATACCCATAAGGCAAGTGTCTATCTAAGAATAAAAAGATCTATAAAAAAACATGACTAAGCAATCTCTCTTGGATCCGGACTCTTTCAAGCACGCCTGTGGTTTTTTAGATTTTCAGTCGACGTCGAGTGAAGGTGGTCGACATAAGATGGTTGACGTCGAGTGGTTCAGGTCGATGTTGACCTACTTCCAGCTTTTTTGGCATTCTACTCCGTCTTGAAACGCACTTTCCTGAGTCCTCGTTCGTCCGATTTATGCATATGAATATGCATTGGAAAGATCTTTTGGAGAACTACAACTCTCATAAAGGCATCAGATGGCATGATTCAAAATAATGAATGGCGAAAAGTAGCCTTTTTCCAGCTGCACCATCATGTGCTCTTCCTTAGCTTCTCCTATGCCTCCATGGTTTTCCTTCAAGCTCCAAAGTGCGTCCAAGCTTCCCCAAATCAGCTATAAATATTTGAAAATAACAACAAACTTTGTGTAGACACCATATCTTGCAATATTAAGCATAACTACACATTTTCAAAGCATTTTCAATCCTTAATGCAAATATATGACAGAAATTGAAGTAAAAGTAGGCATAAAACATGGTCAATTTAGCAGCCATCAGCCACCGTAGGTATTAGCGGTTGTATCCACTGCACGTGGTTGTGGTGGGTTCTCCCCAAGCCTATTTAAACATAACAATCCTTGTCTGAGTTGATGAGGAGTTGTTTTGAGACCCAAAAATGACAATAGTCGTTACTTTGACTCGCTCAACTAGTCGAGTCGATTACAAGATTACTTGGGTTCGCCAGCAAGTGCCAAAGTATCCAGAAGACTATAACTGTTGTCATCCATCTTACGATGAGGAGTGCCCGTGCAATATTCTTCGTCTCGTGTGTATCACAGACATTCATATTTCTACACCTATCGAATTTGGTTGTGCGCATTGTCATGATGATAGAGGATTCCACGAGTCTTACTACATAATGGTTGAGGCGAAGGTCGTTAGATGCATTATGAGTTTCTTTAAATAAGATCTAACACTCTCATGTGCCAGTGAGGTTAGTGAGTACGTATGCGAGCTTCTGAAGACAGTCAACCTAAACGACAAACGAGTTGCTTTTAACGAGATGAAGATTCAAGTGTCGCCCAAGGAGACGTCATTGTCTGTTGGTTGTTGTTAGACTTCTATTGCCAACAATGTCATCCATCTTAGTTTTGTGTTCATGGTAACCAGTTGTATGCAATGTGATTAGGTTTGATATCATGTATTCTTCAAATTATAGAATCTGTAATGAAATTCTTCTTCCTAAGTATGGTTTCGAAATAAAAAGATTTACTACAACAAAATGGAACCATTTCATACAAACTACGGCAACCAACTCCTACAAATATATATGAGCATGACTATACAATCCATATGTTAAGGAAAAACTACCAACCGACTCCTCTACAATGCACGGGAATATCCGAATCTCCATATAGTTGAACGCGTACTTCTTTAGTTTCCCATTTACCAGACGCACTGTTGCGTCTACTGCGTGTCTCACCGTAGTATGACTCCAGGTCCTCAATGTAAGAAGGGAACGTCTTCTTGAATGCAATCAAGGTCCACTGACTTCAATGTCATAAACATATCGCCGTCGTAACAAATGACGTAAAATAGGCAGCATGAAAATTCCATTCACTTCCAATGCTGACAGTTGCAGAAGTAATCCTCGAATGGCCAACGATATTTATCAACGGTAATTCAGAACTGTTTGTCAGCCCTTGTCTCTCCTTCAAGAACTATTTTGGGCATTTTTTCCGTTACACAACTTCTGTTGTGTTGTGCCACAGCTGGTTGGTTGGCGGCAACACTTATAGGGAGTCTACCACAATGGTGGGCAGTGGATCCCACCGCCCAAGTATTAGGTGGCCCCACCGTATATTTATGCGGTTGCAAACCAACAACAACGGTGGCGTATCGAAATGTTAGAGAGCCGTGTCGTGGCGCTCAAAGAGGAAAACATCACTTTACAAGTGCATTTGTTGTAGTCCAGAGTATATGCATTTCAATTATGTTAGAGGATGTTTCCTTTTGTGCATTATGTATAAGTTTCATAAATTTCGTACACGTTATCAACATTTCGGTGTTAAATATTTTCTTTTCTGTCTGAAGGCCATTAAAAATGATAACAATCCATAACACAAATACAACACAAGTAGAAATCCATAATTCCAAAATGTGAATAGACCAACACTAAGTCTACATCCAAAATGTGCATACACATCAACGGTCTCAAGTCATATATAAAACCAAACTAGAAACATCATATCATTGTGGAGGGTCTAACCAAAACCGCTCGTAGATGCGGCGTATATGTGCCTTCGTGATATCCACTCCAGCTGCCAACAAACACTATATCTACGCACAGACGATGTGATGGTGAATCTCTTCAGGCGTGGGAACATACGATGCAGGAGGTGGGGGGTGGGATGATGTCGGCAACTCGTTTTGTGTCTAGGAACATGTACGGGTGACTCATTTGGTGAAACCACTACAGATACTCGTCAGCCACACCATATGGGTATTGGTTGCTATTCCCCGGTACATCTGACATGTCCACTAAGTGCTCATACCGGACTGTCTAGTGGTTGTCGTCCGAGGAGAAGGTGGCCTTCTTCTTACCCTTAAGCGACTTCAGTCTGAATAATGTAATGGGACGAATCGGAGTAACAAGAAGCTGCTGAACCGTACGACCTGCCACATCACATGGTCAGGCATATATGGCTCCTCCTCAAACATCCAACGGATGGTGCCCCTATACCATGACAGCCGCAAAAGGCCATCAAAATCCAAGTCCCTACCGAATGGCATAAAGTTGATCTGCAAATATATGAAATTTTTGTTTAGTAGGTTGGAAAAATAATTCAAACAATTATGAACAAAGTGTGAACACTGTATTTGGTTGTATCCGTACATTGTCTACAGTCATCTCATCCAGCCTCCGTCGAAGCTTCTGCACCCAGCTCACCTGTGGTCAGGCATCCCTTGCCGTACTCCACGACGTTGCCAGCTCCAGATACCACACCCCATGATGTGGATCTCGCACAAGCCGCCGATCAAGGTTCATGTGCTCCAAAAAGGCTGAAAAGTACAGCCATATCCATACCTACATTAACACACCCCATCAGACCACAAACCATTAAAAAATTTGTTTTAAATACTCATCATCAAGGAGAATAAGATAATTACCTGCATCAACAACATACACCCGTCCATATCTTTGGCGAGCTATCTAGTCGCCTCACCCAAGCCTCGGCATAAGCAGGACAAAGTACCTACCGTTAGAGATAACTGCGGAATTTGCTCGGCGTTCCTCCATCGTAGAAGCACATCAGGTCGGACTCTTCATAGGCTAAAATCTACACCCACAGGTGTATGGGGTTTGGTTGTAGTATATTGAGTGTCGTATCACAAGGACCAGTGGAGTATCAATTCTCAATTGCAAACTAGTTCGACTAAGCCCAAAAGTAACAAACAAATTGAAGGAGAATGTTTGTGTAAAAATAGCAAACATCGATAAAAATGTCGAGAAATATATGTATGGAAGATATTCTAGGGCTAGCGATTACCAATGATGCATCATCAATAGACCAAAATATCTTCTCGCTTGAATGATTTCTAACCTAACTCAAAAGTGAAGGTAGATTGTCTAAGGTAATCGCAAAGCTCCTTTCGGAATCGAAGCGAATGTGTCTAAATTGGTTAACGATCTCCTTTTGGTTTCAAGCAATCAATTTAGAACCCTTAAGCACTTAGAATTCTAAATGAAAATCACATCAACTTCGCCTTTCGGTCTCAGTTGATATAACAATCATCTAGAATATATATGACAATCCATAAATCCTCACGAAGTTCAATTTCAATTTCGATCATATAAACTTTGGGTTAAATCCTATGGTTTCAATGGATCAAATAGCCTTTCGGCCTAAATTCACCATATAAATTCTAATTTAAGGTCTTAGTCTCTTGATTTCAAACCCAAAATCAGTTCTAACCAATTCTCATCGATTAGGGCTGGCGCAATAGGATTAAATCACCAAACAAAATTAGAAATATATCAATCAAACAATACTAAGAACGAGTCTATTTCCGCATCGTCGGGATCACCCCGACCCTAGAACAATTAAATTAGCCAAACATGATAAAAGAAAATGAATCAAAAGCAAAATAAGATAACATAGATCAAAAGAGTAAGAGAAATACTTAATCTTATATAGCTGAAATCATCTCAAAGCTTCCAATTGCAATCCCTTATCATTCAACTAAAATCCCCTTTTCCAAAACCTCTAATCTGAGTTTTCCAGCCTTTTCTTCTCCAAAACGTAACCCCTGGCCTGAACTCCCTTCTAAGTATTACATGAGTTAAAATTAATCCCAAAACAAATGAAGGAAACAGCCGAAAATATGAAAGTTCTGGCCGATCTGGCACTGTCACGACTCGTGAAGAGTCTACCACGAGTCGTGACAGCCTGCAGAAGGTCACACAACACATGGGTTCATTTTTCATGACTTGTGAAGGCCACTCACGAGTCGTGACAGCTCGTTGTAGCTGAAAATTGCACAAACTCCCTTGTCATGACTTGTGAAGGCCATCCCACGAGTCGTGGTACATCACCTTGAACTCCTATGAGTGATTCACTTGACAAGCTTGCTTCATGGCTCACCTCTTTTGCTTGGCTTTTAATCCCCTTTCGTTAGATGCATGAAATTCAGCTCGAATCACCAACTCAAACCTACAAAATAGAAACAAAGCTTGTGTAGATCTCTAATTCATAAATAATACAAAAAACTCACAAAAAGACGATAAAACTACTCTAAAATGATGCATGAAACTAAGCTAAATGAACATGAAAAATATGCATGACTACATGCTATCAAAATACCTCATACTTACTCTTTCTTGTCCTCAAGCAAGACCAAGACAATAACCAACATATAGCATCTACTGAATCAAAATATTCGACGAATGCCATACTAGCATATCATGGCTAACAACCAAGCTTGACTAGCACATCAAAATACCAAAATCCTCTAATGCACTTCTCTCAAATCTCGACCTCAATACTCATCATCCACAAAGCTTGAACAATCTCGATAATCTCCACCGCTTGAAAATCTGCACACAACAAAATCATGAGGGCTTTATATGGTTACGATGAGGCTTGATGTACATATTTTGAGTCATTTTTATTACATCTTTTGACTTCATATTCAATTCAATTCCTAAAGAAAATGGGTTTAAAATAATGCAAATTTGTGTAGAATGAGCTAACATGCAAGAAATAGAGTCTGCACAAGTTTTGGTCTAAATATGTAGGAATTAGAGCGGAATCGGAGTCAAAACGAAGAAGCCAAGAGAAGCTGAAAAGAGGTCGATTTTGACCTGACAGGTCGATATCGACTAAAGACCTGGACATAGACTCTGAGTGTCGAGACAGACCAAGAAGACAACCATAGAAGACTACTCGATATCGAGTACAAGCATCGATATCGACCTTGCCCTAGAGATCGAATGCAATTGAGCTCGTCGAGCAGAAACGAAGAGGTCGATTTTGACCTGACTGGTCGATATCGACTTGAATGCAACACGGATTGGACGCGCTTTTCGAGACACGTATTGCAAGTCTATCATCAAGGCCACGGTTTATCTTCATAATTAGAAGATTATGTCTTAAGGGTGATTTCCTTTTTACCCTAAGATCTTTATTAGTTGTTTTAGATATTTACTTAAATAAAAGATTTATCCTACTTGTTGGGATAGAGTTTAGATAGAAGATAGGATCAACTTTCCTTGGCTAGCAAGGATTAGTAGCCTATAAATAAAGCCCTAGGGGGCTGGTTTTTATTCATTCAATCACATAGATCATATCTCACAATAGCAATAGAGTTAGAGAGAAGTTTTAGGGTTTGGCGTTTGCGCGAGCTGGCGTTGAGTTGTAAAGCTTCGAACGTTTAAGTTTAATGCAAGTGTTCTTCTTTCAATCAATGGAGTTTGTTGTGATGAAGAGCGAGTAGTCGTCCCACTTCTAGGGTCGGGGTGAGCCCGACGGTCGCCATGTAAGTATGCTTATTCTATATTTGATCATGTGATCTCTTCTTCTACCCCGTGCTCAATCCTTTATGCAAGTTTACGATCATTCCTTATTTACCTTATATGAAGCGAAAGTGGATTATGTATTTGAATTCGGATAATAATTAGGTTTTGCCTGCGAAAGTTGACATAAACCCTAATTATGAAAAGGTAGAAACAATTAGGTTTTTATGTGAAAGCCTCTATATTCCTAATTGGTGTTGAGAAAAGTTTAATCCTTTATATGAATTGAGTCATAATAAATGCATGGTTACCGTCGTGGTGAATCCCTATCCTAGGAGCCTTTTAGTTTATTGAAGAAAACCCCTAAAAACTGTTGTCCTTATTTTTCTTTTCTTTATTTTATTGTTTTTCCGCACTCGACATCGTCTGAGGAGCCACTCGATATCGACCATATCAGTCAATATCGACCACCCTGCATCGATCAACTCTACGTCGACAGTCTTCTGACTCGACAGGAACTACTTATTCACTCAATTTCGACCATTCCAGTCGATATCGAGTTCTTCTGTTGTTTTCTCTTCTTCACAGGTTCTTCCCCGATCGACGTCACCACTAGGAATCGACTGCGATTGTCGATATCGACCTGTCAACTCGATATCGAGACTTCTGGTCGACTTGTGCAGAGTTCGCAGAGACTATCCAGGCACCGCTGACCCGCCTCCTCGTGGATTGATCCTGATTCCCTTCCACTACAATGGGAGGAAGTCTTGTAATTTTATTTGCACGGATAGAGGATTAGTTTGCATTTATATTTATATTTGTTTAAGTCCATTCTTCCTCCTAACAAGATGATGTGCGTGCAAATTGCCATATTTTCTATGCACATTTAAGTCCATTTTATCATTCTTTTGCACGCATATTAGTGGAAAAACATGAGATTAGTGTAGTTTATGCATAATTGTCAAATATATGGGTCTGCACGAGTTTCTATGTGATTTCGCAGAAAACAGGATGAAAATGGACAGATTTGGAAGAGCGGAAAAAGAACTCGAAGTCTTCTGAAGAGGTTGAAATCGACTGAAGAACCTCGACATCGAGTACAGTAGAGAGGCAGGAATCGAGCAGAGGAAAAACAGAGCATGTCGACACAGACAAGGTCGATATCGATGTCTGATGGTCGATATCGAGTGCCTTGATTGAGCTTATTGATAGAAGTCGAGTGCCAATCCGAGGAGAAGAAGGAGTGCTCGAGATAGAGTTAAACCGAGGTCGATATCGATGATGAAGGTCGATATCGATGTTGTTCACTAGAGAAGTCCGACTCAGATTTTGATAGAATTCTATCCAAAGCTTGCACGTCTATCCTAAAGTCGAGATTTCCTATCATCAACACCAGACTTCATCCTTTACTAGTTTTACCATAAAGTTTTTAGTTTTACTTTATTTAAGTTTTATCTTAGAGAATAAAGATAAAATTTCGAGTCTTTGGATAGCAAAGTTCGATATCTATATCTAGAGGCCGTTAGGGCTGAGTTTAGGAATTCAATTTCAGTTATTCAAATCCAAGAACACAAAGAATTTGTAGAGAGAGAGGAGGCCGATTTAGGTTGGTGGAAGCGAGAGCGGAATTGGCTTGTTTCGGTTGTAATTTCTTTCTTTTGCAATACATAGTAGTTTTCTTTTCAATGATGATGATGAGTTGCATGATGAGAAGCGAGTAGTCAACCCACTTCTAGGGTCGGGGTGAGCCCGACGATAGCAATGTAGGGTAAGTGCATCAAAGGTATGACTTTTATGCGATTCCGTCTTCTATCCTATGCATGATTCTTTGCGAAAGTTAGGGAGATTCATTATTTGCATTATTGAAGCGAAAGCCAATCATATTGTGAACTCAGATTACTCATGAATTGGATAGTAACTCTTAGAAATTATGCGAGAGCCTCTAATCACCTAAGTGTTGGTAACGAAAGTTATTTGACGGAAAGACATTAAATTTCATAACTTTAGCATCAAACTTGCATTGTTATCGTTGTGGCGTTAAACCCCGACTTTGGAAGCTTTTAATTAATTGAATTTGATATAAAAGTTGAGTTTTGTTTTTGATCATCTTTTCTTTACCATTCTACGCTCTTCAGACACTTTTCTGACAATAGGTTACGCATTGAAGTTTCTGTAATAGACATCGAAATCGACTGTAAAGGTCAATATCGATCACTAACGTCGATATCGAGATTCTTCTCGATGTCGATCTGTGTTGCTTTTGTCTTTTGCAGGAACTTTGCTGGAAATCGACCAGAACTGAGGTCGATATCGACCAGACACATCGATATCGAGTGTCTTCTGAGGTCGAAAGTTTGATCATGATTACAACAAGGGAAGCGCTGACATACCTCCTCGTGGATTCGATCCTGAATTACCCTAGGACTGCATCGAGAGGGATTCTTGTATTATTTGATTGAGAAGGGAGTTAGCATAGTTCTGAATTATATTTGAATATTTGAATCGCATCCTCCCTCCCATCGAACAAAGGCTAAGGTGAAAATAGTTGGGTATGGAAAATTTCAAGCCATGTGGTGCTAAAATCCTGGAAAAAGGATCATGCGAGAACAACCGGAAAAATACACACTTCAAAGAATCAAACTCATACCAATCCACCAAACAAACACAATCACAACAACTTTTTCATGTTCACTTTTGTCAACCACATCAAAAATTTTCTTTTTTTTCCTTTTCCTTTTCACTCTTTTTCATACCTCGTTAGCCTCAACCTCGTTTTACGCGAATACAAACATTTGTGATGAATGCACCCGGTTACTAAGTGTCTCGGCCTCCTCATTTTGCAATCCTTCCTACTTGTGTGAATTTTATCCTCCACAAACAGCATCGGTTACTAACCGTATTTTTTTCTTTTCTTGACTTTTGCACAAGAGTGAATTTTATTCTCCTCTTATCCCAAGACTTTTCTCTTTTTTTTTCTTATCTTTTTTTTCAATCACATCCAAGGAAAATCACCCCACACTTGAAGCACATCCACATAACAAATGAACATCACCATGTCCCTAAATCCCGGACTGGGTAAATGCAAGTAGCGGCTATGAAAATCTTGTGGAGCTACCAAAGAACAAGTTTCTAAGGCTCAGAAGGCTTCAAGCAGATGATCAAATACAAGGTAGGTAAGGAGAAATGGGCTAACAAAACAGCCTCAATCATATTTCAATTGTGCACATAAACCAAATAATGCGGTCTTAACTATAATATCAAGCTTGAGTATCCAAGTATAAGGCAAGAAACATACAGAATCAAGTAAGAGGGTAAATAATCTAGCTATTCAAACAAAGAAATGGCTCAATGCTCAAGCAATCATCAAACATTTGAAAAATAAGGAAGGGCTAAATAGACACAAAAATCGCAAAAATTGTGAAGTATTCACCCCCACCCCATACATGGACAAAGCATTGTCCTCAATGTGCAAAACAATTAAGGAGAGATGAGAATACTCACAATTTCATCATGTAGAGCGGGTGTCTTGAAGGTAGCCAAGCCAAAGCCATCCATGTCAAAATTGAACCAAGGCAAACAACACCAAAAAAACAACAAATCTGGGCAAGATGGGGGTTAGTAGATAGGTGTCAAACACCTTCAGTTTAGCTCAAAACATAACCATTCTTCTCAATATAGTGCATTCTCCACCCCATACTTGCACTTCTACAAATCAGCTAAAAATATACAAAAGAAAAAACTAAACTAAAAACCAAAAATATTTTTTTTCTTTTTTTTTTAAGACTATGTGGAAATAAAGGAAGATAGAAAAAGGAAAAAACCAAATAAATAAAATAAAATAAAAATAAAAACATATAATCAGGTCGCCACGACTCGTCAGACTTCCCCACGACTCATGGGAGTCATCAGTAGGTTGAGCTGAGATCAAGGCCGGTCCCCGTGACTCGTGGGACTCATCCCGCGACTCGTGGAATTTCTCCACAAAATTGAGCTAAGGTCTAGGCTCAACACCACGACTCATGGGGCTTGTTTTAGACAAAAGAAACAAAATAAAGAAAAATTTACCTACTACTTACCTCGGGTCGCCTCCCGAGAAGCGCTGGTTTAAGGTCTGAAGCCGACCTTCCATTACCTTTGATTGCTTAGGTAAAGGTGGTTGAATGGAAACAACCTCCTTGGTCGGATCTACGGCGAAATACTCCTTCAATCTTTGTTTATTCACCTTGAACTCGCCGGTCCGCTTGCTCCATACCTCAACGACTCCATGTGGATGCATTCCTTTGACCTTGAAGGGGTCGCTCCACCTTGATAGGCTAAAACCTACACCACAAGTGTATGGGGTTCAATTGTAGTATATCGAGTGTCGTATCACAAGGACCAGTGGAGTATCAATTGTAAATTGCAAACTAGTTCGACTAAGCCCAAAAGTAACAAACAAATTGAAGGAGAATGTTTGTGTAAAAATAGCAGACACCGATAAAAATGTCGAGAAATATATGTATGGAAGATATTCTAGGGCTAGGGATTACCAACGATGCATCATCAATAGACCAAAATATATTCTCGCTTGAATGATTTCTAACTCAAAAGTGAAGGTAGATTGTCTAAGGTAATCGCAAAGCTCTATTCGGAATCGAAGCGAATGTGTCTAAATTGGTTAACGATCTCTCTTTGGTTTCAAGCAACCAATTTAGAACCCTTAAGCACTTAGAATTCTAAATGAAAATCACATCAACTTCGCCTTTCGGTCTCAGTTGATATCACAATCATCTAGAATATCTATGATAATCCTTCAATCCTCACGAAGTTCAATTTCACTTTCAATCAACTAAACTTCGGGTTTAATCCTATGGTTCCAATGGATCAAATAGCCTTTCGGCCTAAATTCACCATCTAAATTCTAATTTAAGGTCTTAGTCTCTCGATTTCAAACCCAAAATCAGTTCTAACCAATTCTCATCGATTAGGGCTGGCGCAATAGAATTAAATCACCAAACAAAATTAGAAATCAATCAAACAATACTAAGAACGAGTCTATTTCTGCATCGTCGGGATCACCCCGACCCTAAAACGATTGAATTAGCCAAACATAATAAAAGAAAACAAATAAAAAGCAAAATAAGATGACATAGCTCAGAAGAGTAAGAGAAATACTTAATCTTCTATAGTTGAAATCGTCTCAAAGCTTCCAATTGAAATCCCTTATCATTCAACTAAAATCCCCTTGTCCAAAACCTCCAATCTGAGTTTTCCAGCCTCTTCTTCTCCAAAATGTAACCCCCTGGACTGAACTCCCTTCTAAGTATTACATGAGTTAAAATTTATCCCAAAACAAATGAAAGAAACAACCGAAAATATGATAGGTTTGGCCGATCTGTCATTGTCACGACTCGTGAAGAGTCTTTCACGAGTCGTGACAGCCTGCAGAAGGTCACAAAACACATGGGTTCACTTGTCATGACTCATGAAGGCCACTCACGAGTCGTGATAACTCGTTGTAGCTGAAAATTGCACAAACTCCCTTGTCACGACTTGTGAAGGCCATCCTACGATTCGTGGTACATCGCCTTGAGCTTCTATGTGTGATTAAATTGATATGCTTGCTTCATGGCTCACCTCTTTTGGTTGGATTTTAATCCCCTTCTGTTAGATGCACGAAATTCAACTCGAATTACCAACTCAAACATACAAAATAACAACGAAGCTTATGTAGATCTATGAATCATAAATAATACAAAAAACACACAAAAAGAAAATAAAAATACTCTAAAATGATGCATGAAACTAAGTTAAATGCACATGAAAAATATGCATGACTAGAGCTATCAACTCTGTTGTTCGACTTCTCAATGAACAACATCGCCGACGCAATAATCCCCATAATTGCAGCTGCAATGCACTCACGATCATGCTGTTGGGGGACACCATCACGGAGTCTCTGCCTCATCGGATCTATAGCTGCGAGGAGTGCAAGAACAGTCGGACCTCCATGCTGGTTAAAATTCCTCTGCTGCTCCATTGTGAACGAGTATAACTCTCCAACCAGCGCCTTCCCCTCTTGGTCTGACGTAACAATGGCACACTCCGACCCCTCCATCCCCAAACCAAATATGAAATACACATCATGCATGGTGATGGTGATCTCTCCCCATGCGAAGTGAAAGCTGTTAGTTTCAGGGTGCAAGTACTCAATGAATGCAGTAATGAGACAGTGATCGACACATTCCCATGAGAAGTCACGCAACGGCCATAACCCACTGTCCCGCATTGCAGTAAACCATGTATTCTCTCCATCAGCCCCCATCACCTCCTCAACACTGATGTACATATTTGTACCCTTTTTATTCGTATCTTTTGACTTCATATTCCATTTGATTCCTAAAATAAAGGTTGAAAATAATGAAAATTTGTGTAGAATGAGCTAACGTGCAAGAAATAGAGTCTGCACAAGTTTTGGTCTAAATATGTAGGAATTGGAGTGGAATCGGAGTCAAGACAAAGAAACCAAGTAAAGTTAAGAAGAGGTCGAAATCGACCTATCTGGTCGATATCGACTGAAGTATCGACACAGACCCTGAGTGTCGAAACATATCAAGAACACCAACGAAGAAAAGCACTAGATATCGACCACCTGACATCGATATCGACCAAGCCCCAGAAATCAAGTAGAGCTGAGCCCGTCGAGCAGAAACGAAGAGGTCGAAATCGACCTGTCTGGTCGATATCGACTGGATTTCGACATGGGTTGGACGCGCTTTTCGAGACACGGATTGCAATTCTATCCATAAGAGCCACGGATTATCTATATATTTAGATAGATTCGACCTTGGGAATATGTACTTTTTACCCTAAAGGTTTAATAAGTTATTTAGATATTTACCTAAAATAAAAGATATATCCTACTTGTTTGGATAGAGTTTATAGTTTATATAGAAGATACTATCCTTGGATAGCAAGGATTAGTAGCCTATAAATAAAGCCTTAGGGGGCTAGTTTTTAAATATCAATTACACATTCAATCTCACAACAATAGAGTTAGAGTTAGAGTTAGAGAGAAGCTTTAGGGTTTGGCATTTGCGAGAGCCGACGTTGGATTGTAATGTTTCAGAGTTATTAATACAAGTTTTCCTTTGCAAATCAATGTTGTTTCCTATGATAAAGAGCGAGTAGTTTCCCAAAGCTTCTAGGGTCGGGGTGAGCTCGGCGTTAGCCATGCGTGCCTGAGGTAAGTATTTGATGTTGATATCGTTGTGTCTATATCATCTCCTACGATTCTATGTTTAGTCCTTATCGAAAGAAAAAGGATTCATGCTAACAACTTGAGTTATAAACATAAAATTGGTAGAGACAATTAGGTTTAATTGCAAGATTAATCCTAAGAGTTGGTGTACAGAGAAAGCTTGTCCCTCGGGTAAAATAGCGCAATTGGCCGTCTTATTTGCCTTATCGCATGCATTGGTTAACGTTTTGGTAAACCCTAACACTAGGAGTTTACTTTTACATCTTTTATTCACATAAAAATATAGTCTTTATTCTGTCCATTGCTCCCTTATTCAACCTTCTTTCTTCGACCTTTCTTCGCCGACAAAAGCTAACATCTTTGCAGGAACCAGTCGATATTGACCCTACTAGTTGATATCGACCACTTTTTCTTCGTCGACGGTTTTCTGTGTCGACGTCGATCTTCTTTGTTCATGTTGCTGAGGTCGATTTCGAGTAACCCACTCGATATCGACTACCCTGTGTCGACTGGCAGTTTCCTGAGCTAGTCGATTTCTGTTACTAACATCGACATCGATCTATCTAGTCGATATCGACTGCCGTTTTTATCTCTGCAGGTTTTTTGTTGCAGAAGGAATCGACAGCCAAGGTCGACATCGAGCACCAAGGTCGAGATCGAGGCTTCTGGTCGACTAAAGACTTGAGCTTTCAAGACTATCTAGGATCCCGCTGACCTGCTTCCTCGTGGATCGATCCTGACTACCATTCTACTACAACAGGAGGAAATCTTGTAATTATTTGCATACACTAGGATTCAGTTTGCATCTATATACTTTATATTTGTTTTAAGAACTCGACATTCCTCCTATCAATAAATTGGCGCCGTTATCGGGGAAGCAATCAATCGCACCCTAGTAGTCTATCTCACGTTCTTATCTAGTTTTGCTTTGCAAGTGTATGCGACGCGCTGATCGCCCACTTGAATTCGAAGGTATAGACGACCCTGAGAGCTATCTTCACCTTCGCGCTAGAATTCAAAGAGCCATAACCCACTGTCCCGCATTGCAGTCCATGTATTCTCTCCATCAGCCTCCATCACCTCCTCAACACTGATGTACATATTTGTACCATTTTTTATTCGCATCTTTTGACTTCATATTCCATTCGATTCCTAAAATAAAGGTTGAAAATAATACAAATTTGTGTAGAATGAGCTAATGTGCAAGAAATAGAGTCTGCACAAGTTTTGGTCTAAATATGTAGGAATTGGAGAGGAATCGGAGTCAAGACGAAGAAACCAAGTAAAGCTGAGAAGAGGTCGAAATCGACCTATCTGGTCGATATCGACTAAAGTATCGACACAAACCCTGAGTGTCGAGACAGGCCAAGAACACCAGCGAAGAAAATTATCCCTAGCTGAATTGAGTCTGACCCCCATTTGGGAATTGAGACTTAGATTGGTTAGAATAATGCATTGTGGAAAGAAAAGTGCATACTGTCTTGTTTTGAGCAAAGGAAATATTGGGTTGGTACATATTCGCATCTTGTCATATATTGTAAAAGGATTTTTGGCTCACCATATAAATACACACTTTTTAGAATTATTTATTATTATTTTCGTGCAAAAAAATGAAAACGAAAAAAAATTCCGAAAAAAAAAAAGAAAAAAATATATATGTTGTGCATGAGCCAATTATTCCTTAGTTCTTTTATCTTTTATACAAGGTTTATATTTTTGAGAGCACATTAACGTTTGAAAGAAGGGTTGATGAGCATTATGGAAGATGAGTTTGGAAAGTGCAACATTGTAAGAGATATGGTTTGGATATAGTAGTGATAAGGTTTAGGAGTCCTGATTCCCGAATTTTATAAGCACCACATAGCCAAATAATTCCATACCCTTCTATTTTATACCAAACCCCATTACAACCCCGCCGAATAGAGTCTTCTTTGAAGTCTTCCATTGAGCGAAAGTCCTCCTGATAGTTCTTATTGCATCTACATAATTGGTTGCGAAATGGATTCTTATAAATTGCAATGTTTATGAGTTTGTATATGGAATTGAGTTGAGCGTTGATCTTCATAGTCTAAACACATGAGAGTTGAGTGCAAACACATTATCCCTGTGAGGTTGGATCAAAATTGTATATGCCTATGGATCGCTCAAATATGTGCTATGACGTTAAATTCACTGGCTTTGCTTTGCTACCACTTATGATGATGCTTTTGACAAGGCCGAAGACTTGAAGGGTGAGTTTTAGGTGTTGGTTATTGCTTGGTTATTGCTTGAGGACAAGCAAGTCTAAGTATGGGGTATTTTGATGTACATATTTGTACCCTCTTTATTCGCAAGTTTTGACTTCATATTTCATTCGATTCCTAAAATAAAGGTTAAAAATATTGCAAATTTGTGTAGAATGAGCTAACGTGAAACAAATAGAGTCTACACAAGTTTTGGTCTAAATATGTAGGAATAGGAGCGGAATCGGAGTTAAAAAGAAGAAGCCAAGTAAAGCTGAGAAGAGGTCGATATCGACAGGACTAGTCGAAATCGACTGCAGACATCGACACAGACTTTGAGTGTCGAGATAGACCACAAAGACCAACCAAGAAGGACACTCGATATCGAGTGAAGGTGTCGACATCGACTGGACACCAGAAATAGAGTGAAGCAGAACCCGTCGAGCAGAAACAGAGAGGTCGATATCGACTGGATTTCGACACGGGTTGGATGCGCTTTTCGAGACGCGGATTGTGAATCACATCTTCTAAAGCCCGAATTATCTTGTAATATTAGATAGATTATACCTTGGGGATGTTTCCTCTTTACCCTAAAGGTTTAGTTAGTTATTTATATTATACTTTAAATGAGAAGCAATTTTGCCACATGTCATCATTTTATGCCAAGTTATTTTAGGTAAGTGTATTTCCAGAATAATTTAATTAATTAGGGTAAATCAGTTAAAATATTTATTATTTATACATATATATCAATCTTTTCATATATATATCTATAATTTATTATAGGTTATTCTATTTAATTTTAGACAATATTCTTAAGGCATAATTGGATATATATACATATACCCATTAAATTTTATTAATTTATCTATATATACATAAAAAATTCAAAATTTTGGTTTATATACATCAAAATTTAATGATCTTATTAAATTATCCAAAGTATGATTTTGGTTTAACGATTATAGATTAAAGTTTTCATTTAACATATCATTTTAAGAAAATACATGAATTTTATTTCATTACCTTCCTTTCTATATCTACCCAACTTCTAACCTATTTAGTATTTGAGAAAATAAAATAAAAATTAATATGTCGCCTCCTTATGCAAAGATATTTTTTGTCATTTTTTTTCAATTCATTATATACTCCATTTTCTCACCAGTGGTCCAATGCAAAACATTGAATTAATATTAATATTAATGTTAATATATAATTTTAATGAAAAGTAAGTTTGAAGAGGTGACGTCATCACATTAATTATAGTTTTTCCTTAATATATTCTATATTTTCTAACCAAGGGGTTTAGTTCAAAATAGTGAATTAATAAATAATCGATACCTATATGTAATTCTTTATATCTTATCTTTAGTAAAATCTTTTATATAATATTATAGTGATAATAATTTTTTTTCTTTCTAATAAGATTATTTTAAAATATATATATCTATACACTTCTTTAAGTGAGAATCATTTTTAATGAGGTGTTATCATTACATTTAATTGTAGTTTTTTGAATTTACATGGGTATCTGGGGCTACTAGCACCCGACTGATCCCATGGGCCCTGAAGTTAACAACTAGGTAAACCCTTCAGTGCCACCCGGGGTGGGATTCGAACCGGAGACCTTTGGGTACTTCTCGCATGTCCTTTTTAGCTGAACCAACCTGAAATGGTTTACATTAATTGTAGTTTTTTTCAAGCAATAAAATTATACATTTTTAATTTTATACTAGCTTTTATTAAAATTTTACAATATTAATTTGTCATATTATTATGATTTAAAAAATAAACCGCGCAATGGCGCGGGAACTGTACTAGTTTTCTTTATTTACCAAAATAAAAGATCTATCCTACTTGTTGGGATAGAGTTTAGATAGAAGATAGGAGATACTATCCTTGGATAGCAAGGATTATTAGCGTATAAATAAAGCCCTAGGGGGCTGGTTTTTATTCATTCAAGCAAGAAAGACAGAATAGTATTAAGCATTAAAGTTATAGTTTTAGGTTTTGAGCTTTAGGGTTTCGGCGCTTGCGATGGTTGGCGTTGAGATTGTAAAGATTCAAGTTTCTTCATCAATGCAAGTTTATTTCCTTTCAATTTCAAGCATGTCTTCTTTGAACATGATCGAGTAGTCGCCCTTTCTTCTAGGGTCGGGGTGAGCCCGACGATAGCCATGGTGGTAAGGTTTGTATGTCGCTAAAGAAGGTATCTTTTATCACGCTCTACCTTGTGCTTCATCTTTAAATGCAAAACTAAGGAACTCATGTTGTGAAACTTGGGTAGTAATTAGGGTTTCTATTGGAAAGATTATAAACGCAATTATGACAAAGATAGACGCAAATTAGGTTAATTTATTGCAAGATATCTTTTCTTATTTGTCGGTTTAGGTGAAAGCCTTCTCCTTTATGATAAAAGCATGCATCTTTATCGGTTTCTTACTTCTACTATCATGGTTGTCGTCGTGGTAATCCCTGGCTTTGGAAGATCTTTTCTTTATTAGTTTACATCTTTATTGCCTGTCGTTTGTTGAGTTATCGAAAAACTCAACACCCTACTGTCTATTTCTGATCTTTGCTCCTTTTCCATCCTTCTTGCTTCGGCCTTTCTATGCCGACAAAAACTAACGTTTCTGCAGGAACCAGTCGATATCCACCACTTTGCCCAGATCGACGGTCTTTTGTGTCGATCTCGATCTCCCTGCACAAACTTGTTGAGGTCGATTTTGAGTCATCTACTCGATATCGACTACCCCTTGTCGACTGGCAGTTTTCTGAGCCAGTCGATTTCTGCTATTGACATTGATATCGACCACCCTAGTCGATATCGACTGCCGTTTTTATCTCTGCAGGTCTTCAGTTGCAGCAGAAATCGAAAGCCAAGGTCGACGTCGAGTGTTGTGCTCGAGATCGAGGCTTCTGGTCGACAAAAGACGTGAGCTTTCAAGACTATCTAGGATCCCGCTAATCTGCTTCCTCGTGAATCGATCCTGACTACCCTTCTACTACAACGGGAGGAAGTCTTGTAATTATTTGCATAGGCTAGGATTCAGTTTGCGTTTGTATTTTATATATTTGTTTAAAAACTCGATTTCCTCCTTCTAACAAATTGGCGTCATTGTCGGGGAAGCAATCAATCGCGCTCTAGTAGTCTATCTCAAGTCTCTTTCTAGTTTTGCATTGTAGGTGTATGCGACATGCTGATCGCACACCTGAATTCGAATGAGTAGACGACCCTGAACGCTATCTCTATCGAAGGTCCCGAGTTCAAAGAATCATGGCAGACAATGAGACTCGGGCTCAATAGATTGAGCGACTTAGGAAGCAAGTCGAGGACTTCACAACTAGAGAGGCGGCACTTAAAGAGCATGCAAACAGAGAGGAGGAAGCAAGGAGGAAAATAGAAGCCCAAATCAACTCCTTCCCTCAGAATGCCAAACAATACATGCATCCATGCTCTTAGTGCCTGAATCGGCCATTCTTATCCCACCTTCTACTTTTGAGATTAAACCTAGCTTCTTAACTGAAATTAGGCGACGTCAATTTGAGGGGAAACCTAACTATTGTCCTCTAGATCATATATCTTTATTCCTCGACTTGTGTGATACTATTGCTGATGGACAAAGCCTTGAATATGTAAAACTAAAGGCTTTTCGTTGGTCTCTCGCAGGGAAAGCCCTAGCATGGTTGGAGAGCCTAGCCCCCAGATCGCTCCGGACGTGGGATGAGGTCAAGGATGCATTTCTCAACAAGTTCTTCCCACCATCAAAGATTGCGATGATACGCCAAAGGATCACGGCTTTTAAACAAAAGCCATGCGAGACATTGGCGCGGGAATGGGAGTTCTTTAGGGAGCTGCGTAGGTCTTGCCCTACGCATGGGCAACCACCCTATGTCATCCAGGAGATCATCTACCATGCCCTGGACGTAGCAATAAAGGAGAGAATCAACACCTATACCTCATATGGGTATCTCGAGCTCTTACCACGACAAGTTTGGGATACTATAGAGAGGTTGGTCGAATTTGACAACACCTATGGGACTCTTGTGGCCTCCGAATCAAGGCATACCCCATCTATGCCACTCTATGAGCCCTCCAAGGAGATTGATCCCGACTTCAGAGATCAATTCATGCAAGAGCAACTCAAGAGGTTGTAAAAATAAGTCAAATTCCTCTCCGCCAACCAACCCTGCGCCGAATGTGGCTCCATCAAGCATATCACCACTGAACGCCCCCATACGAAGCAAGTACAACTAGCGGAGACTCATCAGGAGGCGCTACATGAGGAATCTCAATCACCAAGGGTACCAAAACTGGGGAAATAAACCACCCCAATACAATCCCATGGATCCTCCACCTTATAGAGCTCCAAGCCATTCGGAAAGAGAACCACGACGAGATAATATCCAACTCATTCTTGAAGAGTTAAGGAGGAACCAGGCGACAAGTCAACAATCCAGCAACGCTATCCAAAACCAACTTCAGGGCCTCAACGCCCGAATGGGGGAGATGGATACTTGGAAGAAGATGATTGAGACCCAACTGGGTCAACTAGCGGCCCAAATCCCAAAGCCACCCGGCAAACTCTCCGGACAACCACAAGAAAATCCAAGGGGGCAAGCCGGGCACATTGTCGCTATCAATCTAAGAAGTGGACGCACATTGCCTGAGCCAAGGAGAGAAGGAGAAGTCGTTGGAGATGCAGTCGATGTCGACCCCCCAGTCGATATCGAGGGCTCTGTCGACGTCGAACCTACAGTCGATGTCGAGCCCACTGCGAAGCACAGAACGGAGCTAGAGAGGCACTTAATATTGAGTGACCAGGTCCATATCGACCAACCCTTCGATGTCGGCCCCTCTAGAAATCGGCCACAACTTCAGACTTCCCCGAGGTCGACCAAACCAGTCGATATCGACCACACTGATGTCAATGTCGACCTGTCCAAGAAGCAGAAATCAACCACTTCGCCTCCAAAGCCATCCAAAACACTACCCTATCCTTCCAAGGCGCTGCGGGATCCCGGAGACACCAAGTCCAAACGCTTCGTGAAGATCTTACAAGGTGTAAATCACACCATACCCCTCACAGAAGCGCTCAATGAGATGCCTGCATACATGAGGTTCCTGAAGGACATCTTGTCCAAAAAGAGGTCCATCGTAGAGATCGCCAGCGAATGCAATTCAATTGAGTTCCCTGAGAAGCGCGGCGATCCAGGCAAGTTCACGGTAACGGTAGGGGTTGGTAACCATCAATTCAAAGCCCTATGTGATCTTGGGGCTAGTGTTAGTTTGATGCCCCTATCAATATGGCAGCAAGTGGGTGTAGGAGCATTGGAGCCCGTCGACATGAAGCTTTACATGGCGGACAACTCCTTTGTGAGACCTACTGGGGTTGTGGACGATGTCCCTGTCAAGGTGGGAAATTTCTTCATACCCACGGACATCATCGTGTTGGACATGCCGGAGGATCCTATTGTGCCTATCATCCTTGGTAGGCCATTCTTAGAAACAGCGGATGCCAACATCAATGTGAGGAATGACACCCTTACATTCACAATCGGCAACGAGGTCGTGGAGTTTCGCTTCAACCCTACAATGAGCGAAACAAAGCAACTGGAACAAGTTGTCCTCTCACCGGCTAAGGAGAAGCTTCACAAGTTTTTATTAGCGAGGACGGAAGCAGCAAAAAGATTCGAAATCAACTGCAACCAGTCGATGTTGACTAAAACACTCGGAATCGACTATGAAAACTCAATATCGAGTGAACGAGCTGATGCACAGGAGCTTAAGTATGGGGTCCCTGATGTCGACATCGACCACCACCAGTCGACATCGGCTACTGCAGTCGAAATCGACCACCCTTTATCAAAATCGACTGGCCCTCAGCCCGAAGATCGTTGTTTCGGGTCCGAAAAGGTAAGCCCAGGTATGATCCCTCACCCTCCTTTGTCCATTATTAAAGATTCAACTAATGGGAGGGTCATAGCTCCATGGTTTGCCCATCTTGCAAAAGTTGGGTCAAGGAAGAAAAGAAAAGAATCCAATAAAGAGCCTAACGAAGAAGAAGTCTTGTTTGCAAAACTTAGCTACTATCAGAAGGACCTAGATGATCCAGGAGAAGGCACAAGATTGATGCGTCCCTACCTTAAACGTTCATGAAGCATTGACGGAGAAGTCGGCCTAACGACTCAAAAATCTAGAGCTTGTAAATAAAACTTTGATTTTTTTTATAGATGGTTTTTATGGATTTGGATTTTGGATTTTTTGGACTTTTGAAACTGTGATAATTCATGGTTTTATATATTATTCTAATAAAGATTTCAGGTTGCCAAGCAAAATGAACGACGAAGAAGAAAAGAAGCTTCTGCAGAGGCAGTCGAAATTGACCAGGCCAATCGAAATCGACCACCCTAGGGTCAAGCCACCTCCTAGATATGACATCGATGACTCAGGAGCGAAACACAGCAGTCGATATCGACCAACATAGTCGATATCGACCACAATCTGGCGGCCCTCGACTTCACTTTCTTCCTCGACTTCGACAATGCAGTCGACATCGACCACTGTACTCGACATCGACTACTGGCATCGACTAACCAGAAATTGACCTGAATCCACAGGTTGCGCTGTGAGTTTCTCTCTACCCTTGTTCTTCTTTTAATACAGTGAGGACACTGTATATTTTAAGTATGGGGTGGGGTAGAAACATGTCTTATGGTCATAACTTGGTTTTCTTCTTCGCATTGCATTCATGTTTAAGTTTTTGTTCTTAGTTTTACTTTCATAAAAATACAAAAATCCAAAAAAAATAGAAAATGGCAAAATACAAAAAAAATGCACGTTTACCTTTTTAAGTTTGTTTTTAACCCTACTTAGACGTCCAATGATAAGAACTCAATAGCTGACTTGATCATGTAAATCCTATGGCATATTTGGATGGTTTAGCCTGAGTCCTTAAAATGATTTTATGTAGATTGTGAACTTGTGATGAAAATGAGCACATATGATCCTAGGCTAAAAAGCAAATCCAACAAAAAAATTGTCCTAGTGAGAATTTTGGCCTATAGGGAGAACATTAAAAATCCCTCTGCTTTCTTGAGCGTATTTACTCTTCCTATGCATCTCTAAATGTTGTGATAGTTATTCAAAGACAATACATAAATATGTTTATTTTTACAAGAATTAAATGATGGAGGCATCTTTTAAGCCATTTTTATCCTCTCTTTACCTACCCTGCATTATCTCTGCTTGAAGCCAGAACATTAGCCTGTTCCTTATATTGCAAACTCCACAAAATTATCCCTAGCCGAATTGAGCCTGGCCCCCATTTGGGAATTGAGACTTAGATTGGTTAGAATAATGCATTGTGGAAAGAAAAGTGCATATTGTCTAGTTTTGAGCAAAGGAAATATTGGGTTGGTACATATTTGCATCTTGTCATATATTGTAAAAGGATTTTTGGCTCACCAATGCATACTTTTTAGTATTATTTATTATTATTTTCATGCAAAAAAAACGAAAATGAAAAAAATTTCCGAAAAAAAAAAGAAAAAAAATATATATGTTGTGCATGAGCCAATTATTCCTTAGTTCTTTTATCTTTTATACAAGGTTTATATTTTTGAGAGCATATTAAGGTTTGAAAGAAGGGTTGATGAGCATTATGGAAGATGAGTTTGGAAAGTGCAACATAGTAAGAGATATGGTCTGGAAATAGTAGTGATAAGGTTTAGGAGTCTTGATTCCCGAATTTTATAAGCACCACATAGCCAAATAATTCCATACCCTTCTATTTTATACCAAGCTCCATTACAACCCCGCCGAATAGAGTCTTCTTTGAAGTCTTCCATTGAGCGAAAGTCCTCCTGATAGTTCTTATTGCATATACATAATTGGTTGCGAAGTGGATTCTTATAAATTGCAATGTTTTTGAGTTTGTATATGAAATTGAGTTTAGAGTTGATCTTCATAGCCTAAAAACATGAGAGTTGAGTGCAAACACATTATCCTTGTGAGGTTGGATCAAAATTGCATATGCCTATGGATCGCTCAAATATGTGCTATGACGTTAAATTCACTTGCTTTGCTTTGCTACCACTAATGATGTTGTTTTTTACAAGGGCGGAGACTTGAAGGGTGAGTTGTAGGTGTTGGTTATTGCTTGGTTATTGCTTGAGGACAAGCAAGTCTAAGTATGGGATATTTTGATGTACATATTTGTACCCTCTTTATTCGCAAGTTTTGACTTCATATTTCATTCGATTCCTAAAATAAAGGTTAAAAAATAATGAAAATTTGTGTAAAATGAGCTAACGTGCAAGAAATAGAGTCTGCACAAGTTTTGGTCTAAATATGTAGGAATTGGAGCGAAATCGAAGTTAAAACGAAGAAGCCAAGTAAAGCTAAGAAGAGGTCAATATTGACAGGACTAGTCAAAATCGACTGCAGACATCGACACAAACTCTAAGTGTCGAGATAGACCCCAAAGACCAACCAAGAAGGACACTCGATATCGAGTGAAGGTGTCAACATCGACTGGACACCAGAAATCGAGTGAAGCAGAACCCGTCGAGCAGAAACAGAGAGGTCGATATCGACTGATCTTGTCGATATTGATTGGACTTCGACACGGGTTGGACGCGCTTTTTGAGACGCGGATTGTGAATCACATCTTCTAAAGCCCGAATTATCTTGTAATATTAGATAGATTATACCTTGGAGATGTTTCCTTTTTACCCTAAAGGTTTAGTTAGTTATTTTCTTTATTTACCAAAATAAAAGATCTATCCTACTTGTTGGGATAGAGGTTAGATAGAAGATAGGCGATACTATCCTTGGATAGCAAGGATTAGTAGCCCATAAATAAAGCCCTAGAGGGCTGGTTTTTATTCATTCAAGCAAGAAAGACATAATAGCATTAAGCATTAAAGTTATAGTTTTAGGTTTTGAGTTTTAGGGTTTCGGCGCTTGCGATAGTTGGCGTTGAGATTGTAAAGATTCAAGTTTCTTCATCAATGCAAGTTTATTTTCTTTCAATTTCAAGCATGTCTTCTTTCAACATGAGCGAGTAGTTACCCTTTCTTCTAGGGTCGCGGTGAGCCCGACGATAGCCATGGTGGTAAGGTTTGTGTGTCGCTAAAGAAGGTATCTTTTATCTCGCTCTACCTTGTGCTTCATCTTTAAATGCAAAACTAAGGAACTCATGTTGTGAAACTTGGGTAGTAATTAGGGTTTCTATTCGAAAGATTATAAACTCAATTATGACAAAGGTAGACGCAAATTAGGTTAATTTATTGCAAGATATCTTTTCCTATTTTCCGGTTTAGGTGAAAGCCTTCTCCTTTATGATAAAAGCATTCATCTTTATCAGTTTCTTACTTCTACTATCATGGTTGTCGTCGTGGTAATCTCTGGCTTTGGAAGATCTTTACTTTATTAGTTTACATCTTTATTGCCTGCCGTTCGTTGAGTTATCGAAAAACCCAACACCCTACTGTCTATTTCTAATATTTGCTCCTTTTCCATCCTTCTTTCTTCGGCCTTTCTTCGCCGACAAAAACTAACGTTTTTTGCAGGAACCAGTCGATATCGACCAATACAATCGATATCGACCACTTTGCCCAGATCGACGGTCTTCTGTGTCGATCCCGATCTCCCTGCACGAACTTGCTGAGGTCGATTTCGAGTCATCTACTCGATATCGATTGCCCCTTATCGACTGGCAGTTTTCTGAGCCAGTCGATTTCTTCTACTGACATCAATATCGACCACTCTAGTCGATATCGACTGCCGTTTTGTCTCTGCATGTCTTCAGTTGCATTAGAAATTGAAAGCCAAGGTCGACGTCGAGTGTTGTGCTCGAGATCGAGGCTTCTGGTCGACAAAAGACGTGAGCTTTCAAGACTATCTAGGATCCCGTTGACCTGCTTCCTCATGGATCGATCCTGACTACCCTTCTACTACAAGGGGAGGAAATCTTGTAATTATTTGCATAGGCTAGGATTCAGTTTACATTTATATTTTATATATTTGTTTAAGAACTCGATTTCCTCCTACTAACACTCCTCCTCTATCGCCATCAACATAGGGAGCACTGTAGCATCCGCAGGCGCCTCAGAAGTATGAGATTGTATGTCACCTGGGTCGACAACTGACTAGCTAGAAGGCCCAATCCCCCCATCGCCTCCTACTAAAGTATCCCTACCAATAGGATCATCGACACCTTACATAAGAAAAGGAATAGACTCAATCTGAGTACGCGACTCACGCAACGCCTCTCTTGCCTTAATAGCAGCGCTACGGACGGTCCGCAAAACAACCGTATAAGCTAATCCTTGCGATAAGCTCTGTATATGATTAAAAGAAAATTCTAAATCATATCGATTAAACGTATTAATATGTAGTTTATACGCACAATTATACATCCTATTGATTAAACAAAATTCCGATTGCTGTAGCTACTTATATTCTATGGTTATTCCTTTTCTAGTTAACTAGAGGTACGTTATAGATATTATAACACTTCCCTACAAATATTTACTTATCCGATGCTATAATTGTCATAAGAAATAAAGAACCCTATCTAATGAATCACACATATCTTCTGTATGTTGAATATCCTTCTTCTTCCACGAGGACGTCCACGACCACGTCTCTGAAGCGTTAGCACCGACTACAATTCATACATCAACAATATGTTACTTCTAACTTCTTCTCATTCTAAAAAATTGGACTTGATTGCAAAATTCAAAAACTTGTTGCATGTAATGGATCTCGCGCTCCACGGCCATGACTAGCACCATGACTACTCTCACTCACCTTTTTTTTGAAGATATCATGAAAAAAATAACAACAAAACTGGGAGAAATATGGAGAAAGGCTAACACGAAAGATGGCCAAAGGGGTGAGAGAAGAAGGCCCACTGGATGAGAAAAGAAGGCACGAAAGGCGAAGAAAGGACGAGAAAAGAAGGGACGAAAAACGGAGAAATGACAAGCAAAGAAGGCACGAAAGGCAGAAAAACGAAGACGGATTTTTTAAGTTTGTGTCGTCAAATGAGGCCCCCACGCCTATTTATGGGCCCCAAAACCCACCGCATGGGGATACGATGGGCACCGAACCGTCTTTGTAACGGTTAGAAGCCCACTGCGCCCACATGCGGTGGGCATATTTAAAATTTCAAGACCCACATGCGGCGGGTATAATTGAAATTTTGACATAACGACCCCCGTTACACCATCCCACCATAGCAACATGCGATGGGTTCATATACGGTTCTCAACCCACCGTTGTATGCTGCGATGGACTCCAACATACACAATTAAACCCACTCTCACTCTCTACAGCAATGAGCGGTGGACATATTTACCCAATCCGCTTCTCTGAATTCTACCTGTTTTCTCTTGGATTGTTGTTGGTCTCTTTATAGGCCATCATTTATTATGAGATGGGCCTAATGTTAACAATGAGCTCAATTGGTAACTTGTGTATATGTGTACAATTTCATCAATTGAACCTAATCACCCTTCGGATCATAATCAATTTGACAACTTGTATAAAATTTTATCCTCCAGCACACTCTTTCCAAAGATATTCTCAAAGAGAATTGTGTTCAATATCTTTGTTTTGTTCTTCTTTTCCATTTAAATGATTTAATAAGAGAACAGCCACCATGGCAGGAATGCATACTGAAACACTGCACAACTCAATTTTACACACCTCACATCAACAAGCACACAAAAGGCAAAATAACTTGAAAGAAACATACAAAAAAACGAGAACCTGAGGAACTTACAAGAAACATAAGAAAATCAAGAACCGAGAAAAATCCAAGTACTTCAACAGTCTACCCCTGGCAATATCAGCTACATTCCTAGCTGTGATCCTGGAGAATGAAAACGCTCCATCATCAACCACAGGTACGATTTCATGTTTGTGTTGACAGTACTAACCAATTCAACAAGCCATATGGCACCTGAAGAATCAAGAGTACATCATAAACACTCATCCCTAAACGTGTGGTGATTGATTATCTCTTTCCATGAGCTGCAGTAGAGGCGAGAATATGGCCATAAGCAGTGGGTTCCTTCTCAAGTAACCAAGGAAGTCATCGTAACTGATCATCCCATCACCATCAGTGTCGAATGGATTGAACAGCTCAGAGACCTGAGGTGGAGAATGCTTTAAGTTATATGAAGCAAAGGATGTCAGGATCCAACTACTGAAGTTCTTATTTAAGTTTAGTAACGTTATGTCTAAAGCATTGTAAACCTACACGCATTTTAAAGTTAGATGTTATGGAAGTGTTAAATGTCAAAAATTCAAGGAAAAGGGTGTAATTTGAGCATTTCACATTTTTAAAAATACAAAATTAATAAACAACCATTTTTGAACATTACGAACAAGAAATACCCTCCTGAAACTAATTGCTGAAAAGGAAAAATCCTGGGGAAGGAAATGGAAAATGGATGGGAATCATCCATTCCCAAAACTAGTTCCTGGTTCAGGGGAGTCATACCCAACACCCGACTAGGGCTGTGAAGACATTATGCAAAAAGAAATGTAACTAGCTTTGTACCTCATCACCATTCATATCTGGAATAGACAAGGCAATGGCATTTCCAAACTGTGACAAAAGCATCAGAAAGCAACATAAGACCAGCAAGCCACTTGTGTTTATTACCAAATAAGCATCAAGAAAGTGCAGAGTAAGAGCAACTGACCTCTTCCTTCGAAATAAAATCGTATCCGGTTGTACAACATTTGGAGAAGGCAGTTTCACATGCACGTTGAAACAATGGCTGCTTCAACACATGGATGGATCCAAATAGAAACTGAAGCGATATATGAAGCAATAATTAGTAATACCAACTTCAATTCAAACTCTCATGAATACGTGGTCAGGTCTATTCTTGAACAAGATTGGAAACTCGATTTTAGTTGAGGCAAATTTGTATGTATACGAATTATAGATGGCTCCACATTTAGGAAAAGGGGGAGCACTGGCACAAGGAATCGTATGATCACATGCTTTTGTAAAAACAGTAACCTAAAAAATAAAAAATAAAAAAAGCTCATTTGTCAAACAACTATATAAGATATTTGAATCGTCTTGCATATGATATAAAAACCCAAATACATGAGGGAAACTGCAGAGAAAGGGAATGAGATAACATACTTCTTTAAATGTAATCTTCCCTCTCCTCCCAAAATCAAGAAATGTGAAAATCTGCATCACGAAAACAAGAAAATCATACTTCATTTCGCTTATATATATGTTACATAAATTTAAATCAGAATCACTTACATATGCAATCGATTATTGCTATCAAATAGGAGATTACACAAATGAAATTTTAAAAAAACACACAAATGATCAAATGTTATTCTTACACTTTCAGAAACGCTGCAAACCTTCAGCCTCATAACCCTAGTGAAATCATGAAAGTTGACATAACCGCTGCAAAGGTAAAACAAAATCATGATGTCATGTTCATTAACAAAAAATAATCAATATCGTCTTTATAGATAAGTCCATGGAAGCACAGATTCCATAAAGTACTCGCCGAAGATTGATTCCAATTTCCCACCCACATGGCATTGAAAATTTGATAATATGGCCTTAAACCTTCTGCACTATATACAAGATGTGCACCTTCTAATATGACCTCAAACCCGTCTGCACTACAACCAGAAAAGATTGAAAATATAAAAACCAAGATAATAAATTCTCTACAGGCCTTACAAACAACACTGCTCTTCATGAATGGGCACAAAGAAATAGTGCTCCTTGATAAGCACCTCCATCCTCCACTTTTGCATGTTAACATTTCATTAGCAACTATATCAAAATGCGAATCTAAATTTCCCATTCAAAGATTTTTAAAAGGACATGAGGAGGAAAGTTAGTTCCCTAAACACAACCAGTATAATAAGAGCAGAGCTTGATATTATTTCCTTTTTAATAGGTGCATGGAATACAAGAGTCTGAAAATTCCGCTACGCTACCTCTTATCGGGGTTCATAGTAAGAAATTTGTCCAGAGCCTCCACTGCTTCAAGGCTACTAATGTGATATGCCTAAATGATTACCAAAAAAGACCAATCAAATACATAAAAAAAAGAAACAAAGAAAGAAAAGAATGTGGAATAAACTCAACTAAAGCCAGCTTAATCACACAAGGCAAAAAAAACATACAAATGAGCATTTAAGTCCTTCAACTCAGATACTTCTTTGACAATGTACTGTCCTTTTTACACTAAATACTCGTAAATATCTTTGACATGATGTTCACTAAAACAAAACATAAAATGCGAGTTTAAAACTGATGCTCTGCAGGAATGCATGAGTGAATATCAAAGTTGCTTATCTTATGAATTATGAAGATCATTTATGTTCTTTCAAACAAGTGAAACAAACTGTTTCATTGAATATATAAAATTTTTTTTAAATCATGAAAAACGTATATAATTAATACTTAAATATAGGTTGGGCGCAAATCCCGGACCCGTCCCGATCCCGGTGAGGTTTGTAAAAAAAATTAATGAATCCCGTCCCGGACCCGTCCTGTAAAAATTATGCGGGACGGGATGCGAGACGAGGATTCTTTATCCTAAAACCCCGTCCTGTCCTGCATATATATATATATATATATATATATATACACACACACACACACACACACACACACACACACACTAGTGTAGGTCCCGTCCCGTGCACGGAGATTACATTAATACAATATTATAAATAATCTAGATAGATTCTAATAAATAAAAAATAATAATCTAAATATAAATAATTTTTACCACCAAAAAATAATATAGATATAAATAAAATTAGTTCGTCATATTATATATAAATAAATTTTTTAATAATATATCATTAATTAAATCTCATTTTATATAGTAGATAGTTGATTTTAAAAAATATTTTAATATTTTTTATTAAATATGTAGTACATATTTATTATGTTAGTTTATTAAAATATCTATGCACGGATGGATTGTGGTTACATATGATTTTAATAATCTATTTTGGCCTTAAAAAACAATATAGATATAAATAAAATAACAATGATTAAATAATTAATTTTGATATAAATAATTCTCTACACCAAAAAATAATCTAGATATAAATAAAATAGCACATATCAAATACTACATATTTATTTATTAATATTTTTGGTATGTATGACTATGAAATATTTTTTATTTATATGTTTTTCAATTAACTAAAATATACTCCCTCCGTTCGGCAAAACTTGTCATTTTAGGGTGTTATTTTTGTTCAAAAAAACTTGTCATTGTAGGTATTTTGCCGTTCACTTTACAAAAATGTCCTTGATAAGATTGATGGTTTGTTAGTTGTAGTTTTCGATAAAGTAAAAAACGAGGGTAATAATTGAGGGTAAATTAGTACATTTGTTAATTGCCTTAAAACTTGTGAAAGAAGCTAAAATGACAAATTTTGCCGAACGGATGGAGTATATAGATAGATTATGACTTATATAATTTTCTATAAACTATGTCAACACATTATTTTATTAATTTTTTCCCTCAAGGATCAACCACAACACGTCACATAGGATTTTTTTTCCTAGGATCAACCACAATGTGCCATATAAGACATTATGCATCGGTTTTAATGTGTGTAAAATTTTGTCTTTTATGTAAAACCGGACACGTGGGCTGGTTTAAAAAAAACAAACCGGATTGGACCGGCAAAAAAAAATACGAACCGTACTGGACTGGCCAAAAAAACGCTTCATCTTCTCCCTCCCGTTCATCGTCTTCTTTCGCTTCCCAAGCCAGGTCTCCAGTCCTCCTCGCTTCATCGCTTCAATTGCTCGCCAATCTCCGCCCTTACCAAATCATGTGAGACCTTGCGAGGTTCTTCACTTTCGATTCTCTTTCACCGATTCCTTGCCCAACTCACTTCAAGCCCCTCCCCGGTCGATGCGCTTATGATCCTTCGATGTTTTCTCCTCGGCGAGCAACGCCGGCGACCAAGAAACTGTTGCTTGTGTGCAGATTCTCTTTCTCATAGCTTCCTCCTCGCTCCTGACGTAACCCCTAAGCCCTAAGTCCGAACATATTCGTGTTTGTACGTGGATTTTATGATGTTTTGTTAAATTGAAATTTCTTGTAGTTTTAAGCTTGAATTGATTGAACTAGTAGTAAGTCCTGCTTTCTTAATTGGATTGAGATTGAGCTTTGTGGATTTGAAATTGAGATTGAAATGGGGTAAATTCATGCCTTCTATGTGTTTGATAAAATTCCTAGGAGAGAAATCGAGATTGAGTTATGGCTAAATCCATGCCTACTAGGTGTTTGATAAAATCTCTAGGACATAATTAACGTTGTTATGTAGATTTGGTTAAAATTTTAAGCTAATTTAAGTCTATAATGTTGTTCTAGTTGGATAAGTAATGATAATGTTGATTGGTTGACGTTGTATTTTTGGCATGGATAGTTGTTGTGCTCGTGTTTGTGGGAATTGGAGCTTCTTCAGAGGCCCGTCAAGGGTTGTTTTTATGTTACTGCTGCTATGGCACCTCCACGAGATGATTGTGCTAATTCGGGGTTGTATTGCTAGGGCTCACTTTGGAGATTTAGAGGCGGTTTTGATTTTTGGCCCAAAATTCATTGTATTTGTGTTATATTGCTGCTGCTGGTGTGCTGTAATTGTGTTCTGCTGCTGCTGCTATTTCATATTTGTGCTACTGCTGGTGTGTTATTTGCTCAGTTTTCACTCGGCTCTCTCACTTTCTAATTTATCCTTCATTGTCTTTAAATTTTACATCATTGTCTTTCTGATGGCTCATTGGGTTAAGTTAATTAAAGAATCAGTCCTCAAGCTCCTGAATTGCTTTAAAATCACAGCACATTCACACCACATTGCTATGCTTTTTACATGCTAAGTAGAGTAACCAGTTAGCACGCATCCTTCCAGACCTCGGAGTCGATGAGAAGTGAATTAAAGCCTGTCCCTCCGTTCGATATGTCTACTCGTGACTGAACAATATGAAAAAACTGAGATGTGATTTAAAAGCTATTAGCTCAAAATGCTTGAGTGATTGAGTGTACTTCTTAGTCTTCCAATCTTATTTTTGCATTTGGTTCCTTATAATTGGAGATGTAGTTGATAACTTAAAATCCATATATGGAGAAACTACTTGTGTTGAAATTTTTAGGTCTTGATGATGACATTGGCCAAAAGTCATCCACTTCTTAACCCAAACTCGAGTTCTTACTTGCAAGATTATTGGAGATGACAACCATAAATCTCAAACTAGCTCATATCATGCTAAGTGATCCTATCCATATGATTAAAAGGAATGCGTAGTTCAATCAAGTCCCATCACATTTAGGTCTACAGTTGAGTTTTCTTTTTAGGAATTTTAAATTTGTATTTGCTTGATTCTTATAACTATGATAGAATATTTTTAGCCTATTAGCTTAATTAGTAGAGCGATGTGCGTATGCACAAAGATGTGGGTTCGAATCCTACATAGGTTACACAATTGACAAGAACACAACAATCCCAAATTATTAATCATACACATTATAATCTTAGTTATGCACTTTTTAACTTTAATTAAGCACTTTTTAATCTTAATTATGCACTTTAATTTGAAATTGTTATATGTTAAAAAATCGATTTCAAACTCACATCTTTCTGCATACACATCGTCATTTTATTCTTCTACTTTATCATTTTATTTATACACTTTATAATCTTAATTGTGCACTTTATAATCTTATTCATTCAATTCATATTATTATTCATGCACAAAATAAAGTTATATTTGCACGATAAAAAGTGCTGAAAACGAAAAAAGAAGTGTTAGCGCGAAAAAAAAAAATTATTATGTTCACACAACATAATTATTCAAGGCACATTCTTAACTACGCACTTCATATTATTATTCATACACATCGTCATTTTATAATTGCACTTTATCATTTATTATGCCCTTTATACTCTTAATTGTGCCATATATAATCATATTCATGCACTTCATCATTTTATTCTTGCACTTTGTCATTTTATTCTTCCACTTCATCATTTTATTTATGCACTATAATTTGAAATTGTTTTACGAAAAAAATCGTTTGAAATCTATCCGCCTAAATTACGCGAGAGGTGAACCAAAACTCTCAAAAGTAAAAAAAATTAAAATTAAAACAAAGATTTCAAAAGCTCATCTTTTTTCTCATTCATGCAATTTACGATTTTATTTTTGCACTTTATAATTTTATATTTGCACTTTTCAAACTAAAATTGCACATTTAATTTCTAAAAATCTACATTCAATCTAAAATTTTATTTTTGCACTTTATAATCTTAATTGTGCACTTCATAATCTTATATTTCAATTATAAAAATTTAGTATTTTTATAATTGAAATAGGTCCATTTACCTATATACCCAAAAAATTATTATAATGCACAACATAATGTCATATGTGCACAACCTTAAGTTATATTTGCACAACAAAAAGTGCTTACACGAAAATAAATTGCTGGTTCGAAAAAAAAGTGACCTGAGAAGGGGGCACAGGAGAGGGGCACACGCATGGGGCAAGGGGGGCACATGGGGGTTGATAGTTTGTTAATTAAATTAGACTCATTCTTAACTACATAATTATTCAAGGCACATTCTTAACTACGCACTTCATATTATTATTCATACACATCGTCATTTTATAATTGCACTTTATCATTTATTATGCCCTTTATACTCTTAATTGTGCCATATATAATCATGTTCATCCACTTCATCATTTTATTCTTGCACTTTGTCATTTTATTCTTCCACTTCATCATTTTATTTATGCACTATAATTTGAAATTGTTTTACGAAAAAAATCGTTTGAAATCTATCCGCCTAAATTACGCGAGAGGTGAACCCAAACTCTCAAAAGTAAAAAAAATTAAAATTAAAACAAAGATTTCAAAAGCTCATCTTTTTTCTCATTCATGCAATTTACGATTTTATTTTTGCACTTTATAATTTTATATTTGCACTTTTCAAACTAAAATTTCACATTTAATTTCTAAAAATCTACATTCAATCTAAAATTTTATTTTTGCACTTTATAATCTTAATTGTGCACTTCATAATCTTATATTTCAATTATAAAAATTTAGTATTTTTATAATTGAAATAGGTCCATTTACCTATATACCCAAAAAATTATTATATATGCACAACATAATGTCATATGTGCACAACCTTAAGTTATATTTGCACAACAAAAAGTGCTTACACGAAAATAAATTGCTGGTTCGAAAAAAAAAGTGACCTGAGAAGGGGGCACAGGAGAGGGGCACACGCATGGGGCAAGGGGGGCACATGGGGGTTGATAGTTTGTTAATTAAATTAGACTCATTCTTAACTACATAATTATTCAAGGCACATTCTTAACTACGCACTTCATATTATTATTCATACACATCGTCATTTTATAATTGCACTTTATCATTTATTATGCCCTTTATACTCTTAATTGTGCCATATATAATCATGTTCATCCACTTCATCATTTTATTCTTGCACTTTGTCATTTTATTCTTCCACTTCATCATTTTATTTATGCACTATAATTTGAAATTGTTTTACGAAAAAAATCGTTTGAAATCTATCCGCCTAAATTACGCGAGAGGTGAACCCAAACTCTCAAAAGTAAAAAAAATTAAAATTAAAACAAAGATTTCAAAAGCTCATCTTTTTTCTCATTCATGCAATTTACGATTTTATTTTTGCACTTTATAATTTTATATTTGCACTTTTCAAACTAAAATTGCACATTTAATTTCTAAAAATCTACATTCAATCTAAAATTTTATTTTTGCACTTTATAATCTTAATTGTGCACTTCATAATCTTATATTTCAATTATAAAAATTTAGTATTTTTATAATTGAAATAGGTCCATTTACCTATATACCCAAAAAATTATTATATATGCACAACATAATGTCATATGTGCACAACCTTAAGTTATATTTGCACAACAAAAAGTGCTTACACGAAAATAAATTGCTGGTTCGAAAAAAAAAGTGACCTGAGAAGGGGGCACAGGAGAGGGGCACACGCATGGGGCAAGGGGGGCACATGGGGGTTGATAGTTTGTTAATTAAATTAGACTCATTTACTTATAATTATACCCATTTAGAGAATTTTACACTTTAAGGACATTTGACATTTGAACCATTACCTATATATATATATATATATATATGGTCGGGTTCAGGTGAGAAGCGCTGAATCGGTGAGAAGGAAAGAAGTAATCTGATTGGTCCACGTGTCCAAAATTGAATTAGAAATAGGAGACACGCGGATTACCCCAATTAATTAGTAACACCTACACAAATTAATTAGTAACACCCTACTCTCACAAGTAACACTAATTAATTGCACGCGCCAATCAACACACTATACGTACATGTGAAAAGTGTTTACATGGACTTTTAAAAATTATTTTTTGACATTTTCACTTGTTAAAAAAATATAAAAAATATATTTTTGGGTGTAATTTAATTTTATCTACACATAGACACCCACTTTGTATATGTTTTTTTGAAAAAAAAAGTGGGTCACAAGTTGTAAAAAAGTGGTTCATCAAGTTACCAAGAAGTGGTTCAGCCCTTTACTCTTAGTGGTTCAGCCCTTTTACTATTAGTGGTTTAGCCCTTTTACTCTTAGTGGTTCAGCCCTTTTACTCTTAGTAGTTCACCCCTTTTACTCTTAGTGGTTCATTTCTTTTATTCATAGTGGTTCAGCTCTTTTACTCGTGTCGTTCAGCCCTTTTAGTCATTGTACCACTCTTTATTTAGTCACTGAACCACTCTCTATTTAGTCGCTGAACCACTCTCTATTTAGTCGCTGAACCACTCTTTATTTAGTCACTGAACCAATCTCTATTTAGTCACTAAACCAATCTTTATTAAGTTACTGAACCACTTGATATAAACCTCTGAACCAATTAATATAAACCTCTGAACTAATTAAATAATCAATTTTGCCTCCTCTTTCAACGCCAATCACAGATGCGGATGGGGATGTCCTCTTCCAACGCCAATCAATGATACGGATGGGATGTGGACGAAGAAGAAGCATCAAGCGGGGGAAGGTGTGAATTTGGACAGATCCGATTTTCATTCCCCATCAGATCCGATTTTCATTCCCCAAATCTTCATTCTTCTCTGATGAGCTTGCAAAGATATGGCTCCAAGGATCTCCTTTGATTGGTTTTGTAGGTTACTCGCCTTGCCGACATGGATCATTTTACTCACAGAATTGCTACTGGTCGGGTTTTGATTGCCTCAAATGTCTTCCACACGCCTCTATTGTACACATATTGAAAGGCTTCACAAGCCATAAGAAAACCCTTTTGCTACCCGCATTAACTCCGCCCTTCACTGGGTATATATACACCACTATTACAGGTTCTGTATGCCTTCTTGTGACCATGTCTAGGGGTCTGAGTACTTGCTCAACAACTTGCTTTTACTTACTTGTATTAGATGACACTCATTGTACAATTATAAACAATTTATTTCATAATGAAATTATGGCCTTGGCCTATCAAGGGTACTGCTATGGCAAGCACCCCATTACTAATGCTTACATTTACTCTTGTGGTGTGATGTGCTTACCACTCGTTTTATCGACAACAGGTCCTTTTCACCTACAGGTCATTTTGGCGATGGACCAATTGCAATATCATCCTCCTCCTTACTGGCGGTTATCAATTTACGACTTTGCACTCTTATTTACTTCGATTCATGATCATACAACATACGTGTTTTGTATTCTCGTTGGTCGAAATTTATGGACGTCCATTGATATTTTATGTACAAACAACAACATCATCGTCGAAGTTCGATAATTGGAATGACTTAATTAGTATAACAGGGGAGGCGAGGCGAGGCGAATGGGGAGGCTATGGCGGGGCTCGGTGGATCATCGTCGGAGTTCCAGGCATCGTCTGGGGAGGCATCGTATGCGGCAGGCCGCTCATATTCAAGTGCGGGCTCGGGGCTCCGTGGAGACCACGAGAGGAGGGATTTGAGGAGAGAGAGGAAGCGCGTGGGTTTTTTTTTTCCTTTAAAATTCAGATCCGTTTCCACCAATGAGAATACTTCTTTCCTTCTCACCGGAAGGAGAGCTTCTCACCGGAACTCAATCCTATATATATATATATATTCTTATGCCATCTTACTGTTTTTTTTTTAAATCAGCCTTATATATACATATACAAACACACTGTATATAGTATATATGTATATAGTGTATGCTTGGTATATATACACAGTATATGCATATATTCACCGTGTATATTTGTATATATATATTGTATAATTATATATATAATGTCCAGTACAGTGTATATATATAAGAAAAACCGTAAAATATAAAAAATATTATAAAGCAATATATATTCTACGTCTTTGAAAACCGCAAAATATATTGAAATTTTAGATTTTTTTATAATGTTTTTTATTTGAGGGACAAAGTCCGTCCCGTCCCGGTCCCTGCGCGGGATTGAAACAAAAATAGTGAATCATGTCCCGGTCCGCAAACGAGACATGGGACGACCCTTGTCCCGTCCCACGCCCACCCCTACTTAAATATATCTCAAGGAACCTTGACTTTTTTAAGAAAATACTTTTGATACAAAAAGATTTTTAATGTGTATAAAAAATTATCTTAGAAAATACTTTTACACATCAATATATAATACTAAAAAGAGACATGGAAATCCTATGTGGCGGGCTCCGGTGCAATTCGCTTACGTGTCGTTCTCTGATGCAATCCGGTCCGGGTTTTTTGACACGTCAATTAATGAATATCCAATATATTTAAGGTACATTGAATAATGACTATCTATTTATCCACGTGTCATCATATGTGTCTACCTGAATTGATTTTTATATCTGAAGTGGTTATAAATTCTATTATTTAAATTATTAAACTTAGTATTAAAGTTTATCTTTAAAACTTTTATTGTTTTGGATTTAATTTGTACCTAACTTTTTTTATCAAAAATTTTCTTATCAATAATATCTAAAATAAATCGGATAAAAAAAATAAATCGGATAAAAAAAATAAAACAAAGGAGTATATTTCTATTAGTCAATGATTAGCGATCAAACATATCAAAAGTGACGAAAATTTTGTTAGTTATAAACCTTCTCTTACTACGAACTTGGAATGGAGATTTAATTATGAAAAGTATTAAATGGTGTTCATTTATATGGAGGAAAGTAAAAAAGGTTTATAATATTCTAATAAATATTTATTGAATATATAAAAAAAGGTTTATAATATTTTTTTATTAAATAAACTTAATATATACTCAATCGAACCATATCTTATATATATAAATTATGAACAATAGCTTAGAATAATATTTTTTTATTATTATCAATCTATTGTAACTTTATAGTTATAATAGATTCCCTATAATTTTTTTTTATTATCGAACCATATCTTATATATATATATATATAAATTATGAAACAAAGATTGTATATTTATAATATTTTCTAAACGATGAAGCTTTTTAATAAATAAATAAATTATAAAATAAATAAGGTATTAAAAGTTTTTGACATGTGTATGATATATTTATAAAAATAGATGTTAACCATTTTTTAATAAAAAAACAAATATGATTAATCTAGATTTAAACATGTTTACATTCTCAAAAACATAACACAATTGAAATGTGAGAACTAAATATTTGTTTTATATGTAGTAATTTATATTAATTCAAAATTGTTTTATATAATAAAATTTATTTAAAAAATCGCACAACGGGCGAGTAATAAAACTAGATAATCTATTAAAATCAATGACTAAATATAGTAGAACATCAGATGAAACTTAAAAGCACAATTATTTTATTATTCATTGAAAATCTTTTTAATAAACAAAAGACTTATTAAATGAATTACATGATTATATAAAGAAAAATATCTTCAAAATTAATAAGAGATACTTTTAAGATATTTTAAAATTTTATTTTGGGAAAATTTTATTTGCTGTCAATTATTTTTAAAAGAATGAGGATACATGTATCACAACTCCAAGTTTTCATATAAAATATAATTTTTTAATAGAATTAATTTATTTGTAGTGTTATCTATTTTTGCAAAAAATCAATAACACATTTACAATGATATATGTTAGCCCATATGTTCATAAATTTATAAAAAGAAGATAAACATCATATTTATTTGAAGATATTCTTAATACTGATTTACTTTTCTTAAAAATAAATCTGATATGAGGTGATGCATTGATATGGATATTTTTTAGTTTTAATTACATGTCACAATATCCTTTGTTAACGATTTTGAGTAGGGTTGTCAATTTCACCCGCACTCGATTGATATCCGTCTCACCCGACCCGAAAAAGTGGGTGAAAATCCAATATAAAGCGGATATTAAATGGGTGATGGGTGAACGGGTGATGGGTCGGGTCGGATTCGGATGAAGGTATTTCCCACACGTTCCCGACCCATCACCCGACTTATATTATATAAATAGGTTATATATATGAAATTACCAATATACCCCCAAACCCTAACTAAACAAACCTATCAAACATGCTTCTAGCTTGAAATGTTGATAGTTGTGTGGATCTCTACACGTATTTGACCGAATTTGACTATATTTGTTAGTTGTTTATTCATCGAAGTGTTCAACGTATGTCTTTCTATATTTTTTTATGTTGAATTTGACGAGGTATATTTCACCCGAATTGTCACCCGATCCACCCGATCAACCGGTGGGTGATGGGTGGACGGGACAGGTTTTCCTATCAAGAACAATAAGATGATCATCACATTTTCATATTTGCAGGATCACTAAGCCAGCTGATATAAGCATGATTCCAGAAAAAAAAAAACATTTAATAACTATGGATTATAAGATGCAATCAAACTGCATACAACTAGCAAACATTCTTACCGATTTTACCTTAGCCATTTCAACCATGTAGCTCGAAGGGTTTTCCTGTCAAGAACAATAAGGTGATCATCAGCAGCTGTTACGAGCAGTTTTCAGTATCAGTACACTCCTACAATTCCATTATTACAAAAACGCACCTTACAAAAGATTGTCAACATACAATAACTCAATTTTGTTTATAAAAAAATCAAATAGGTTATATTTGATGGCACGTGTCCTTACCCTTCAAGAAAGTTGTCAAAACAGATATCTTTACACTACAAAATCTACTTATAGATCTGAGAGTCTTATTGAATACAGATTTAATATGCAGGGGTTAATGCATAAAAAAACAACAGTGTAGCATGAGCTGAGAAGCCAACCTGTTCTGCCTCTGCTGCTTTTGTCAAGAGCATTAAGTCCCCATAAGAATGTGATGTTTGTACAACATTCAGTGCGGCAGCCATTGCATTACCCGTCTGCAAGAATCAATATGTATGAGCATAACATAACATCAAACTTTATAGCATGCAGAGGAAACATAAACTTCTAGTCTTTTCGCAAAACTGCTTTTACAATTGAACTTTAAGAAACTGGTCAACTGCATACGTGGTCCTCAACCTTTAAGAGTTGGCTCACAAGGATCCCTACAATTGACTGGAAAAAGTTTGCAACTTTACTAGAATGGATTGAAGGTTCAATTCAACTACAATTGACTGGAAAAAGATGAGATTGAACATGCAATTACCTACATAAAACTATGGTAAACCCTCAATGTTGTTCAATGGTAAAACTCAAGTTACCCACATGTAAATTACGCAAGTGCGTTAAAGGATGTAAAAAAAGATAACTTCATTCTAATAATGACCAACTGGAATGCTGAATCAAAGCTCATCACATAGTCACAAAAATCAATATGTATGAGCATAACATAACATCAAACTTTATAGCATGCAGAGGAAACATAAACTTCTAGTCTTTTCGCAAAACTGCTTTTACAATTAAACTTTAAGAAACTGGTCAACTGCATACGTGGTCCTCAACCTTTAAGAGTTGGCTCACAAGGATCCCTACAATTGACTGGAAAAAGTTTGCAACTTTACTAGAATGGATTGAAGGTTCAATTCAACTACAATTGACTGGAAAAAGATGAGATTGAACATGCAATTACCTACATAAAACTATGGTAAAACCTCAATGTTGTTCAATGGTAAAACTCAAGTTACCCACATGTAAATTACGCAAGTGCGTTAAAGGATGTAAAAAAAGATAACTTCATTCTAATAATGACCAACTGGAATGCTGAATCAAAGGTCATCACATAGTCACAAAAAGTACATCAATGTACTATCTTTAATCAAAAGCGTAGTTTAACTTGAAAACGTGCAATGGAAAAAAAATGAAACAACAAAATAAAGTAATGTAGGCCAACAGAGAGTCAAAGACTGACCCTTTCAGCGAAAGAGAACACATCACTTTGATTCTCTAGTGGTGAGATAACAGGAAGATATTCGACCTGTGGAACAAAGGATATATAAATAAACTTGAAAGGAACATAAATAGTAAGGTGATAGAATCAAATAAACAATACCTCCATGAAATTGTGAAACTGAGTAAACATTCGGAACATGAGCTTTGCCAATGAAATGTTACCCCTACACAGGTCACAGATGTCATATAATGATTCAGATAGTAAGCATACGAATAACAAGTAAAACTCGTACCAAGATTGATCAAAGTGCACATATGGGTAGCGGACAATCACAGGTTGTATTGGATAACCAGGGATGAATGCTCCAAGTTGAAAGGAAAGAAGAAGTCTCCCATTGGTGGTGGTTCCCTCAGGAAACAAAAGAACTTGAGGAAATTGACTGGATGAAGCCTTTCTCTGCATTTAGGCCCTTGAAAGCACATTTCTGTATCAAAATGGCTTATAATTGATAAAAATGTAAATATTTGTATGTTGTCTGAGATCACAAGTTACTATGAATACTCTCGACACTCCAACAAGTTATCAACAAAAAAGATTAAAGACCAAAAATTAAAGAGCTCTACCCAATTCCTCATGATAACCCAATTGAAATCGCTGCTATGTACATGCCATTGCTTATAAGAACCTCTAGCCACTAATATCCATCATCTACTTTGCAAGATCCAAACATGCAATATTTCGGAAATATAGGCAAACAAACAACTTTTTTCTTATTTCTACAAACATGTTATAAGAGGATGTATATAATATAAACACGATTGCATCATGCGATATATTTAAACAAGTTACATTCAAACAAATAGCCTAATTAAATAATGCATGCATAGAACTGGAGAGAAAGGAACCTTCTACCTTTATTTCACTAACTGCATGCTTTCTTGATGATTGAGAGAATCTATTGACGTATATAACCTGCAAAAGCAGGCAACAGGAAACATGCAATGTTTAGTGTTTACCCACATAAACAATTAAACACCAACTTTCAAATAGTGAAGCAAAACTTTAGTAAGTAACAAATGACTCATTTCATAATGTGATTTTAGCAATATATCTATTATCTATTATCTATTATATACAATAAAAGAAAAGTCACCTAAGTCAAATGGTGCATGATCCTTAATCATAGGTTAACTAACAAATTAAAATTTTATTTGCCTCTATTTAATTAATAGAGCTATATATGTTTAAGATAAAAGTTTGCCCAATTTTATTAGATATTGATATATTTTTAGAGGATATTAACCATATACTATTATATCAATTGAATTTTTTTTCCGGCTCCACTTAATCAATCTAGCAATATATAATTAAGATAAGATTTTTTCCAATTTCGTTACATATGGATATATTTTTAGAAAATATTAATTTTATTAATCTTTTATATGGTAATGCTAATTAATTAATATATTAAAAATTCAATTGCATCATACTTTTTATTTGTGATAATATATTGGAGAAATTTATGAACCCCACAAAAATATTGAAGAAATTGAAGAGATATCATTGTATATTTCATAGAAACAAAAATGTTTTAAATATTTTTAATTTTTAATACCATGCTCTAATAGAATAATAATAATAATAATAATAATAATAATAATAATAATAATAATCCCAACAATAATAATTTTATTCGGTAAGAATTGCTAAAATAGTATATCTATTGATTTTTATCAATATTTTATAGAATATTATTTTATAAAAAGATATCTCATATTTTGGATGTGAAAATTTCTAAATTAATTATTTATTATTAACATACTTAACAAAGTAATCGATAACCTAATTATCTCAAAATATTCAGTAATTTTTTTCATCATTTATTAAAATAAAATAATTAATTATTATTAATAAATCTAATTACTACAAAATTATTTATATAAAATCAATTATATAAAATTAAAGGGTATGTTGTAGGAAACCACCCCTACAATATACCATATTGCCCATAAACACCCTTTGTATGCCTATTACCAAAAACCACCCTTTACATTAGATACTTGGGTTGGTGGCTGGGGTTGTAAAATACTCCATCCGTTAATTAAAACATGTCGTTTTAGGAAGGAAATTTTGTTAAGAAAAACTTGTCATTTTAGGTATTTTGGCATCCACTTTATGAAATTGCCCTTGTAATGAGTAGATAGTTGTTAGTTGTAGCTTTTGAGAAAGTAAAAAAAGGAGAGTAATAATTAGGGGTATAAGTTTATTTTTGTTTGTTTTCTTAATGACAAGTTTTAATTAACGGAGGGAGTATAATAATTAATCAGAGTATTTTAATTAAAATTAGGAGGACTTTTTCTTAATATAGACACTTTGGTGGACAGTTTGTTAAAAATGACATAAAATATGGACGTATGGGTAAGCACCCCTATAAGTAATTACAATTTCACTATAAAGACTCACTTTCGAAATCTAATTAATTCATATGCTCCAATAATAGAAAAAAATTAATATAGTAAATATTAGAAGGAATTATTTTGTAAAACGGATGTTAATACTCATTTATTCAAAAAATAGAAATTGAATATATATATATATATTAATTTATTAATTATTTGATTGTCTTCTTAAAGTTGATATAACAATTTAAAAATATTGAAAAAAAATTAATTAGTTCAATGGATTTTAATATCAAAATTATTTAAATTAAAAATTGAAATAATCAATAGTATAATACTAAAGGAGATGTCGCTTACGCCATGTGGCGACTTCTCCTTTAAAGTAGGTTATTTTTATTTTTTTTATTTATGATTTTTTAATTAATTAATTGTAATTGAAATTAATTATATTAAATTATATTAATAGTAATCAATTAATTATTTTTAAATGTGTATCCGGTTGTTATGATTGTTTTTATTTTTTTTATTTATGATTTGTTAATTAATTAATTGCAATTTAAATTAATTATATTAATAATAATCAATTAATTGTTTTTAAATGTGTATCCGGTTGTTATGATTTTATATGCGGATTAGTTTTAAAAATTAAAATATTAATTGATTGTTAAGTGTTTTAAAATGAAAGATATGTCGATTAAATGTAATTGATTGTTATCCGATCGGTAAAATGAAAGATATGCCGAAGATATGCTGATTAGTTTTACAAATTAAAATATCAATTGATTGTTATCCGGTCGTTATGATTTTTTTTGTTAAGCCAAACGATTTTATCCGGTGATGATCCCATGGTTTCGCCTCTATATATTAGTTAGTTATCCATAGTAGGTCATATGAAAAGTTTTTTTCAACCAAGGCAGATTAGGTTGCCCACAATGACAAACAATAAAGGTAAGTGACGCCCATAGAGAATAATAATAGAAAGCTTCGAAAAAAGGTACGTTAAATATTATTTTAGTTATCTTCGTTTGTGTGATTCATTAATCACGTTTTTTATTTATTTTATTTGTTTGTGCGGATTAGCATCGGATTCGTTATGCGGTTCATTATGGATTTTAGTTTCATTTTGATTGAATTCATTAATCACGTTTTTTATTTAGTTTATTTGTTTGTGCGGATTAGCATCGGATTCTTTATGGAGTTCATTCTGGATTTTATGCGTTTGAATTAATCTTTTTATTTTAATTTTTTTTTCAAACGATGAAAACCTTGATGGTATTTTGTTCATTTCAATTTCACATTTTCAATTGATTTTGTCTATCGACATTTAAACTATTATTATATGTATATTTTGAGATTCTATAAATTTGACCATTACATCATTCTATATTGTTTTTATTCAAGATGGCTAAGATGACCGATTTTCATCTTATAGATTATCTAAAGGTGACAAAAGTGGCAAGCAAGGTCTATAAGTTGTAGGGACGATCATCCTAACAATATATGTAATTTATTTTAATATCTAGATATGAAAAAAGGATCAATTTTATTTTCTCATAATAAACATTCATGCAATATATCTATATGACATGCAAACAACAAACTAACTCATTTTACAAAAATGAAAAAACAATAAAACAAAGAACTGAAAAATGACAATGTAACTTACTATCATCGGTGACAAAGTTAAAAAAAAATTATTTAAAGAAATCCTGCACAAGGTTGTGTGGGTTATTGTCCTAGTAATGTATATAAATTGATATCTTCTCCTTTGATTAACATCTTTTAAGTTAGTTAGTTTGAACCAAATTCTAAGTAGTTAGATTTGAAATAAATTTCACATTTTTGGTATTTTTTAAAAAATACCAAAAATGATGTAATGTTTGACACTAAAGTCTACACACATTAACACGATGCAAATAATGTTCAGAAACAATAATCAGTTTTTAGCCAAAATGAAATAATGAATGATGTAGGTTCTTACCTGCATTGCTCTAATGATGGTCCCAACAAAGGGCAAAGAATCATGGGACTCTGAAGAGACGATCGTTGGAAACAATTCATAGAAGAAAAAAATAGGGTCAATGTATGATACATGATTCGATACAACTATTGGGGCAACTTCCCTGGAGGCTGGGCTTCCTTTTCTTTTTATCCATTGGTAGCTGTAAGGAGAAAAATACATAAAGAAGGATCAAAAATCCACACAAATATGTCGAAAAATATTATGTATAAACATGTATAGGTCAAAATCCCATTTTACCGCAATAGAAATTCATACAAAAGCCCATAATAAGCAGCAAATTGAAGAAGTTAGAAGAAAACCCAACACAAGAATCCAAGGGGAAACCCCAAATACAAGCAGTCATTTAGTTAAAGCAGAAAATACAAAATCAAAGCAAGACAAGCACAAAATCCAAGGATCTCACAGAAAATCAGCACCATAACCACGACACTACAGGAAAAAAAATTCAGAAATTCAAGCAGAAGCACAACTCTATTTCAAAATCTCAGCACTACAACCATGAATCTAAGGGGAAAAGCTCAGCAGTGGCCCCTGATGCACAAGGTCTACCAGGGAAAATCGCTCATGAAGATGGCGCAATATGGAGACAGGATGGACGGAACTAATTCTCACATTATATTAAGTAAAAAGAATTCCATAGTCAATCAGGTTTTGTGATGGTAATAGCTCTGGGTCTGATTCCTAGCCATACCAAACTATTGGGACCCGGAGCAGCCATTCCAATTCAGATTCATAAGATCCTCAGCATCGAACCAAACCCAACCCAATCCAATTTCACTGACATTAATGATTCCTGATTCAAATGATTAATTACAAAATAAAGAACTAGAAAATGTGTGTGTCTGGGTGGGTGGGAAGGAGGAGGGATTTACCCAAAGGAGAAGAGTATACAGCGGGAACAAATCCGAGTAATCCACATAACCCGACTGCGCCACTTCGGCATAGGGTTGTGCTTATCCTTCCAACCTTGAAGAGCAGCTTTAGTAGCAACAAACCCTACCACCAAAGCCAACCCAAACAAGACGAGCCTAATCAAAGCAAGCGGCGAGCACAATACGATCTTAAACCACTCATAAACCCCCTCGATGTAGGGCGTATGGTTCCGAAACGGATCGATCGTTGACACAGAAGGCACGGAGAAGCCGGCGGATCCGAGAAAGGAGTAGGGATTATCAGGGGAATCGGATTGGGCATCGTCGCCGTTGGAGGAAGGGGTCTGGGGCTGAGGACGTGGATTGATTGTCAGGGTGACATGGGGGTGGGGAGAGGTGGTGGTTGCTGTAGTTTGAGGCTTATGGGGGAGAAGGGGAGCGTGGAGATCGCCTTCGACCATGGCGATCGGGGGCTGGAGGAGAGAGGGAGAGGCGGAGAAGATGGGAACGTGCGGAAGGAGACGAGGAAATGAGAGGTAAAGAGGGGGACAGTGGAGATCAATGGGAGGTGGAAAAGGAATGATACTTTTTTTTGGTTTTTTTTATTTTCAAGTTCGGCTGGATGAACCTAGCCGATAGCATCCGGATGAGATCGGAAAGATCTTTATCAGATGCTAGTGCAAGCCCAGAACGGAAAGATCTTTATCAGATGCTAGTGCAAGCCCAGAAGAAGAATGGCTAAGGTATGCAACCTTATCTGTCACTCTATTCTCTTCCCGGGGCACATAGGAAATTTTTATTCTCAAGAAGGATTTAGTTATCCATTTGATGTCGCCCATAAGAAGCTCTATCTCCCAGGGGCAGTTACCATGTTGTTTTGAATTTTGAATGATTTTAAGATAGTCGCCTTCAATGACTAGATTTTGGATATTCAGTTGGCTTGCCTATAGAAGACCTTCTCTTAAAGCCAGGGCCTCAGTCATCATAGGAGTTTGTTTACCAAATAATTTGTATCCAAGATTGACCGGGTTACCTCCCCAATCTCAAATGATATATCCTCCGCAGCCCTCTTCCTCCGGAGATACTGCTCCATCAAAATTTAGTTTCATGAACCCGAATTCTGGTTTCCTCCATCTAATGTTCTTTCTACTTATTTTCCTCATATTAGACATGTGTAGACGATCAGACTCATTGTCATATTCCTTTTTATTTGCTTTTTTCTAGATTTCCCGAGTAACCTTCACTCTTTCCGCGATTTACTGGGACGAGGGGATGTTATTACCCCTGAATACAGCTAGTTGTTCCTTCTCTTCTTTGTTAAACTTTCCCCCCAACTCTCTCATGACTTCTTTGATGTCCCTTGTTGTCTCTATAACAGGTTTCGTAATATCTTCCACCTTCTGAAAATGAAGGCAAGAATTTTTAACGAATTCACATTTGATAAATAGATGTGCCTCATCTTCCACTTGTACATCTTCCACTAGGTCTTAGCAAGCACCCTACAAGCGCCCCCATAAAATGCTTGTATCCACTTCGTGAAGTATCATAGAGTTGCCCGGGACATGGAAGTTTTTAACACGTTTAACTTTTGTCAAGGTAAGTTGGAGTTGGTCGCTTTTAAAACAATTTTTAAAAACCTTTTTGATGCTCAAGGTGCTCTCACTCCGACCTATTTCCCAAACGAGGGACTTCATCCACCTCTAAGGGTTATTCCCATATTCTCTTCCTAGGTTCATTTCTCATAATCAGTTTCAATTAATCAATCAATCTCAAGATATCATCAAAATCAACGCTAATCATTTCAGAACATTAACAACTCAAAGCTCATCGTAGCAAAATTCATTAGCATATCAAATTCCAACATTTGGGATTCACATTTTATAAGCAAAGCATTCAGGCAATAATTGCTAACTCAGAATACCAACACGTCATAAAATCATTGCATATCAGAATTCCAAGGCATCGAAGCACATCATCATAGACAAAAGACAATTAGACGATATTCACTAACAATTCAGCATATCAAAAGACATTATCACAACAACTTCATCGTTAGGTCGAATTCTAGATCTATCGCGCAATATCGTCATAAGAAGGGTTCAACCACTCGAACGGGGAATGCTCCTCCTTCTTAAGACACGTCGTATCTAGTGATCGTGATTTATGTTTCCTACTCGCTTCTCAATGTCGCCGATGATGTCGGTTTTGTGGTCTATGGGTCATGGGCCCACCACGCTTCCGCTGCGCCACTAGCTCTAGCGCTATCCGGCTAGTCGTTCTCTCTTCCATATCGATGTTCGTCAAATGGATCACAAGGGGTTAAAAGTTATAGAGATATGGGAGGGACAAAGGAGGATAACATGATTTCCTTACGGATTCAGACACGGACCAAGACAAAGGACGACAAGACCAGAAACAAGATCCCAACCCGAGATTTACAACGATGCCATTACGATATTCTATGAGGGTATAATTGCGGCCAGTAAACACATAGTAATCACGGAGTATATCAGTCACATTTATCCACACTAGCATGTATCTATCTCAAGAAATAACGACCTATGCATTCAGGATATGTATATGTAATCAAGTTTTACGTGCACGCGAGACAAGTTATCAACCTATCATTTCATGTAATAGTCATGCCTCACATAACAAGAGAGCATGAATCGACAATAGACTTATGCAGCAAAAACTATGCAAGACCTAGTGAACATCACAGGGTATCACACGTATGATCAGTTGCACATATTAGGTACACATATATAGGTCAAGAGAATGTAGAGTCAAATGCAAGCATGTAAAGATGCACCCAACTAATCATGCTAAGGGCATGGTCAGGTCATACAGGGGCGGTATAGCAACTATCATATACACCCATGTTCACATAGTAAGGCAAGGATGAAACATAATCATACGAGTCTCTATAATTGGGAAGCATATGTCCAACTTAATTCTAGTAGCACATGGCATGGCATGGGCATAGTCGAGGGAAATCCGAGTAAGTTCAATGCAACATTCATGTGTCATGCATATACGAAGTCTAGATATAGTGAAATCTGAGCATCTACTGTAATCATCAGGCTATAATGCTAACGAAACCAATTTACAAGGATACAGAGAGGGGCTGACCACACTATCAGGAACCTAGTTCAAGGGGAATAATAATCATACGGATTCATACATGCGATGCACACATTCATTCACAAGTATAACAATGCAAGAAGCGAGGTATGTTATGCTGAGAATATAATAACAACTTATGTCATGCAATCGCAAGGAGGGCTACCATTATAACCGGACAGAAATCCCTAAGGGCAATCATCGACTCATCCCAACCGACTCGACACCCTGTTTCCCGTGGGGCTCTAATATGATTCATTTGGCAAGGTTGAAGGGCATTAACACTATTTCCTGAGAGAGGATGGTAGAACTTGTGTTTAGAATCTCGTGGTAAAAAAAACTGGTTACCATTACGAGAATTGAGAAGAAGGACCCCATGGAACAACCCAGTCTCTAGATTCAGAACTATGTTGAGGATCTTATCCCACCCAGGGGCTGGATGTCAATGTGTACCAATTAATTTCCCATGAAGGACGTCGATATCAGAGGGAAAGACTCGATAGGACCATCATTGATTGGAATACAAAACATGACTCAGAACGAGGAGGACGGACACTCTTCGACCCTTACCAACATACCAAGGTATTTTTTGTGGGATGGAAAGCAGAACGATAGAGATCCTCTAGTGGGGATTGAACAACGTGAAAGACTACCCACCAGAATCGAAAGTCTGACTACATAAGATTGAGGCTCCTCCCCCTATCCCGTTTGCACATATTTTCAAAGTCATGTTTCACGGTGAAGACAGACCAATCAAAATTCGAGCTTAATTAGCATAACAACACTCAACACAGAAGCAGTCAATGAGATTAATATGATCTCTTTCGAAGTTTATAAAAGCACATAGACAATCTATGTTGCCCTTCGAGGGGTAGCTCACTGGAGGGGAAATTACCTCTCGGTCCCCTAACTTAGCTACTCCAACCTTCACGGTGCAACTCCTTGGAGTCTTCTAGGCCCATCTGTAAATAGAAAGCTAGTATTTTGCCTATCGTTCCCCGATTCTATATCCTTAAGGGATGCATATTGCCTTGGTCTCTACCCACTAGTTTGATCCTATATGGACATGGTTTCCTCTAAAGGTAGTTGAACTGGTTGCAGTACGTCCCAAATGAAACATTGCCTAGCCATCAATTAAAGTTTCAAGAAGGTTGGAAGAGATAAAGTACCATTTCTGTTTTCCTCAAAAAATACAACAACTGCACTTTCTCTATTTGCTTTTATTATTTGCTCATTTGTTTCACTTCATATATTTTTCTTCATTTGTCTTATAGGTTTTTCAGCTAGAACATTTTTTTCCCATCTTGCGGTTTCTCAGGATATCCAGCCCAAACTGCAGAGAGCCAAAAGAGGTGTCAGTGGATTAGAGAGGCATCGCATAACCTGTTGAATTCATAGCTAAAAATTAGGCTGAGTGGGCTAAGTGATTTGATATATTGAATATGGTGAATATACGTTGGTGGATGATATATTGAATATGGTGAATGCATGTTGGTTGATGATATTTTGGCTGTAATTAGCAGATGTGTTTTAACATATGACATATATATAACTAATAATCAAAAGACATTGGATATACGAACAAAAAAGTGATGTCTATTTTTGTACATAAGTCAACCGCAAAGACACAAAATGATTTCGGAAGCCTCGAATATATAAAAAATGCAATGCTACCCGATGTCAATAGAAAACACTTACATCATTAAACTAGTATAAATCGATGTTTTATAGCATAAAAACATCGCTTTCCAACTGAAAAACGATTTTAAAATATACTAATGACATCGACTTCAAAATATTCAATGTGATACATTATATTTATATAAATTAATATCATAAACTTATAATGAATAAAAAGTGCACCCAAAATGATTAAAACATAACCGATATGTACATCAATTTAAAACATTTCTTATTAAAAATATAGTGATGTTAATGTCAATTTTTTTTATTGTCGTACAATGTTTCAAACATCTAGAAATGCAAAACAACAATGGTTGAACATTAGGTGAATCAACCAAAATGTAATTATATCAATGTATTTAAATTGTTATCAAACATAAAAACAATGTTATAAATTATTATATACATCAGTTAAAAATTGATGTGGTCAAGTTGGGATCTTTAACGCCACCCACTAACACGTCGAATTTTTTTTTTGTTTTACATTGGGTTTTAACCAACGTCTATGAACACAATTCTAGTAGTGTATAATGAGGAATTTCCTCAACTTTTGCAATGGATTGAGCATGGGATAGAAGATAATAATCACATAAGAAATCATGGATTCAAGCACACACATGGTTATTGTCGGGCTCACCCCGATCATAGAAGTGGGACGACTACTCACTCATCATCATTGAACACATCATCATATAAAAAAACATAAACTTTGAATTAAAACAAAACCTTAAGCATACAACCGAACAATGTCTTCTTATCTCCTTCACCTCACACGACTGTCTCTCTCTCACTCTAATTCTATGACACACAATTGCTTGTGTAATTGGATGATTAAAACCCTAGCCCTAGTGGCTTTATTTATAATAGACCTAACTTGCATATTAAGAAACTATATTCTATCTAATTGGAAAAGATAAAAATCTCCTAATTAAAATAAACTCTATCTATATAAGGTCTGATCTCATCATGGAAAGATAGAAGATTTCGTGCCTTGGATAAACCCTTAAAAGATTTGGGCTTAAATCCGCGTTTTCTACGCGTTAGGCCAGTTGACGTCGAGTGGAGAAGTCGATGTTGAGAGCCTCTGGTGCACTCAATCTCGAGGAGTGTATTAGACTTCGATTGCTCTTCTTTCCACTCCAGTAACTTGAATCTCCACTTTTTGCAGTTAGCATTGATAGGATTAGGTTGACGTCGAGCTCTCTTCCAGCTTGTCTTTTTCATTGCATTTCCTTCAATTTCGTTTCGATTTCTGCAAAATTGAACCAAAACTTGTGTAGACCTCTATATCTTACAAATATGTATAAACCACACAAATTCATAGCATTCCCATCCCATAATGCACATTAATGATAGAAATCAGACTAAAAGTAAGTACAAAACATGGTCAAGTATGCGCACATCATTTAGCCCTCAGTAATCAACACAGAGCCTCCAAGAGCCATCCTTCTTTTTTACAAGGACCACCGGTGATGCGTATGGGCTCGTACTGTACTAGATGATCCCTTGATACAACATGGAACCAACCGGCTGCTCTATAGTGTCTTTTTGTAAGGTGGATTATTGATAAGGGCATTTGCTCATGGGCGAGGAATTAGGCTGTAAAGGGATCCGATGATTGAATCCGGATAAAAAAGAGGGCAATTCTGATGATTCCATGAACAGCTAAACAAAGGCATTGATCAATTTCTTGAGTCTGAGGTCGCTTACCACACAATCCCTACATGCTGCTATATGACATATCTAAGCACCTTCTTCCCCAAAATCATTGTTAACATCGCAGATTTGTATCAAAGCTAACTGTAGTCCCCGTTTATGGATTCTATTCAGATCACTTCCCTTCACCAATTTACATTTAGAGTTGCTCACACCCCTAATCACGTGTTTTCTACCATTGAGGGTAAACTCCATTCACATTTTTATGAAATCCCACAGCACAGGTCCTACCGTGGCGAGCCATTGAATTCCTAGTACAACATCACAACACCCTAACGACAAAGTCATCACCTCTGCAACCAGATCATACCCCTGCAATTCCCACGAGATGTTGGTGCATTTGTACTCAGCGTTCATTTTATAACCATCTGCCACCGTAACGGTTTAAGGCTCTATACCAATCAACTTGCAGCCCAACTCTCTAGCAGTCTTCACATCTACAAAGTTTTGGGAGCCCCCTATGTCGATATGAATATGCAATTTTCGTTTTACAATCTGACCCACTACCCTCATAAAGTGATAACTGTTGGACCCATGCATTCAAGGATATTAGTGGAGCACCCTCCTGATCACCTTCCTCCTGTGATTCCTCTATCATGGGTCCAATTGCTCGATCTCAGCACTTGCATCGTCGTCATCCCCTCCGATGACGTAGATATGTTTTCTGTGCTTCAAATGATGCCCTAGAGTGTATTGTTCATCACAGAATATACACAATTCTTTACTCCAACACTCTTGTATTTCTTCTTGTGTGTATCACTTCCCAGACTTATTCGGGGTTGGTTTCACTGTAATCAGCGGAGTTTTGTTTGAAAGATGGAAGGGGGCTTAGCTTTGGAAGGTTTTGGATGAATCTGTGGAGCTGGATATGTTTGAAGGTTTGTAGGTTGATGGGGTTTTGGAGTGATAAGCCTTTTGTGGAGTTAGCTGAAGGAAGGAATCATGTAATTGAGCTAAACGAGCAGCCTCCCTTAACGATTTAGGCTCGAACTACCGCATATGCATATGAAGATGGGGGTGTAAATTGGCTAAGAAAATGCTCACTTCATGTTCCTTTGTTAAGTTTAACCGAGTAAGGGCACACTCAAATTTATCCAGAAATTCTAACAATGGTTCCTCTTGCTTTAGAGTAACAAAATCAAACAATGGGTCATCAAATAACCTTCTAAAGCGAGCAAATAGATCTACTACAGATTCTGGCCAAAGAGGATAGAGACTATACCTTCCCCAAATGTAAATATGGTACCATTGGAGAGCTTTACCTTCCAAATGTAGAGAAGCGAGCCTCATTTTCATTTCTGGAGTCGTACCATCAAGAAAGAAGAATTGCTCCCATCTGGCAATCCACTGCCTCTTTAGCAAGCCATCGAACTTAGGGAACTCAACCTTTGCCAATCTCATAGCTAAATTTCTGGGGGCAAGGGGACCTCCCGGAATTGCTTTGTTTGGATTGCAGATAACGATGTACTCCCCTGTTTTCAGAGGATCGAGCGGATCTGGAGTTGGGGTAACACCAGGGCTTCCCGACGTTGACGAACCTCCTCTTTCCGATGCCGATTCAGGCGACATTACATTCTTTTCTCGCATAAGTGCCGCTAACATGGTCTTAAGCTCGTTCATGCCCTTCTTGAGCTCCAATCTCTCAGATCGGGCCTCTTCTATGCCAAAAGAAAGTGTTTCCACCTGCTTGGACAGATCCTGGAGAGCCTGCGCACGCGTTTCAGTCACCATGGTTCTATTGCTCTAATACCAATGGAACAACGAAAATGATAGGTGAGTCACGATCTCGGTGAACGAAAATATGAATACTTAATGTCTTTTGAAATGCTTATGCTTCTTCAGTGGTTTCAATCAAAACCTTTAGCCATCATAAATTACATGCATTTGTAAGTTTTGAGAATACTTTTTTTTTTACAGTATGCAAACATTCGGAGCTATTACAAAGGATGTAAACGCGCTCCGGGATTATCCTGGCGGATGATGGTACAAAGATCCCTATTAAAAGGGATTGTGGATCTGTCACTAATGATACCCCTTGTGGCTATATAATTTGCAACTTTGTTAGCTTCTCTGTAGATGTGTCTGTATTCGACCGCTTCGAAGTCTGCTCCCATAATCTTGATTTCTTCTGTCTGACGCATTATTTCCCATCTGCTGCCTTTTCTTTTAGAAAGAATTCTCATGAGCTCTTGGTTATCTCCCTCTATGACAATCTTGCTTAATCCCAATCTTCGAGCTATCTTCATTCCTAGCAGAACTGCTGCCGCTTCAGTTTGAATAATCGTGCCTTGATCTACTTCCTGGTAGAAGATCTCAATTACATGGCCCCTGGAATCACGGATGATTCCCCCCACCTGACTAACGCCGGTGGGTTTGACAGAACCATCTACGTTAATCTTGTAGATGGCTCCCGCTGGTCTAGTCCACTTAGATCTAGACCTTTTCTTCCTTTTATTGATTTCTTTATTAATTTCCCCTATGTTCGCCTCTTTCCAGTCTTGGATATTTATTTTAATGCGTTTAATCATGTTCCCAAAGGAGTCAGGGCTTGTTTGTTTGAAGATTAAATTGTTTCTAGCTTCCCAGATCATTTGCCAGATGGCCACTAGATCTTCAAATTGAAGATTTGCTTGTTTAATTTGATTTATGTTGTTGTAAAGGGGACCTTGCATAGAGAGGTTGTTGAAGAATTTACCTGTTGTTTGTTCAAACTGAGCTATTAGTTCCCTTGCAAATGAGCACTCCATAAAAAGATGAGTGGCATCCTCGTTACCATGGTTACAAAGGGAACAGTTGCTAGGAACTCTGTTGATGTACCTATTAAGTCTGTTGGTTGTGGGTAGAGCGTCAACTTTAATTTTCCGAACAAAATTTTTGAGTCGAGGTGGGAGGTTTAGATTCCAAATCCAGCAATGGTTATCTATGTTGTGATTTTGGATATTAGTAATCTTCTTTGCAGATTTGGTGGTAAACTTCCCTGTGGGATCAGGCATCCAGATTAGCTTATCCTGAGTTTGCCATGTTGGAATGTTGAGAGATAAAATAATGGTGGCTATATTTTGAGGGAATAGGCTTTCAATGAGAGACTTATTCCAGAGCTTTTGAGGCGTAAAGAGATGGCAAACTTTCATGTTCGGATCATTGTTTCCCATGAAAGTTTTGAGATTTATATTGGGAATCCAAATTTCATTCCAAATATTTATGAGGTTACCATCTCCTATAATCCAAAGGAGACCTTTTTCAAATTTTTCTCTAAGTGATAAAAGTCTGCCAAACTGCCAAGAGGTGGCTTGATTTGGTTTGTCCTTGATGCCATTATTATGCAAATATTTTTCTTTAATGACTCTAACCTAGATATTATCTTCATTAGAATAAAGCTTCCACAATAATATAAACTGAAGGTTTATATTTAGGTCTTCTACTTTTCTAATACCCAAACCACCAAGGGCTTTACTCTTACAGATGTTATCCCAACTTATAAGAGGGGTATATCTCTCCGAGTGAAGTTTATTCCAGAAGAAGTTCTTGTTTATTTGATCTATTTGGTTAAGAATTCCTTTCGAAAGCAAGAAGTTTTGCATCAGATAGTTGGTTTTGGAGCTTAGATTGGCTTGAATTAGAGTAGCTCTGCCTGCTTGAGACAGATTCGAGGCTTTCCATTTGGAGAGCTGCTTTTTAAGATTTAGAATGGCCTCCTCAAAGACCGAGTTTTTAATTCGACCGTTAATAATCGGAATTCCCAGATACTTTTCAAGAGTGCTCGAAATTGGAATTCCCATACTCTGGAAAAGGTCTCTAGCTAGGTTTTGGTTAACATTCTTAGAGCATTGGAGAGAGCTTTTACTATAGTTAATAGTAAGGCCCGAGAGGTTGGAGAAATTATTTATCATGTTCTGTATGGTATTTAGACTAGTATGAGCAGCTTTTGCAAAAATAATTGTGTCATCTGCAAAAGTAAGGAAAGGTATGGGATTACCGTTTTTGGTGAGTTTGATTCCGATTAGCACATCTTCTTGCAAAGCTTTCTTGTGCATTTCTCTTGCTAAACCTTCCATTACGAAAACAAAGATGTAAGGTGCAAGCGGGTCACCTTGGCGTATACCCCTATTAGGTTTAAACTGTTTACCTGGACAATTGTTAACTAGAATCGAGAAAGAGGAAGTCGTTAGACAAGTCATAACCCAGTTGATCCATATAGGATGGAAATCGAATCTATGAAGAATCACTTTTATATAGCTCCAGTTGATTTTATCATAGGCTTTTTCCATGTCGAGTTTTAAGGCCATCCAACCAGTTCTACCCTTTTTCTTATGAAAGCTATGGAAAATTTCATGAGCGATCAAGGTATTATCCTGAATGGATCTACCTTCTACAAAGGCTCCTTGAAAAGGGTTAATGAGTTTAGGGAGAATAGGTTTTAGTCTGTTTGCTAGAATTTTTGTAATCACCTTGTAGATGGTGTTACATAAACTAATCGGTCTGTAGTGGTTGATTGTGGTTGGGTTTTCAGTTTTGGGGTCAGTGGAAGAAGGCTTTTATGGCTTTACAGCAGGAAGGACCTACTATGTGCCAATACTTTTTAAAAATTCAGGAGGGAAGCCATCCGGGCCGGGAGATTTATCTTCTGCCATTTCAAATATAGTATTTTTGATTTCAGCTATCGTAGGTTGGGATATAAGGTTTCGATTTTCCTCTGACGTTACTTGAGGTTGAATTCCAAACTTCCTCTGGATTTACCTAAATCTGATGAGTACCAATAAATCATTCCGATAGCTCATCTGTGATTTGATCAGAAATGACGTCGCTATCATATAAGATATTGCCTTGTTTTATTGTAAAGGATTTAATTGGTCTTTTCGAATTTTTAATTCTATCAGTTACTTGAAAATATTTCGTGTTCCTATCTGCAAATAGAAGGTGGTTTGTTTTGGCCCTTTGTTTCCAAAACTTATGGTTGTATTCTAAGAGTCTGTATCTTTTGACTTCTAACGTGGCTAGCTTCTCTTCATCTTGTTTATTGATGTTACCACATGGTAAACGACTTTGGAATTTCATAATCTGACTCTCAACTTGTGAAAGTTGCCTAGCGATATTATTAGTTTGAGATTTACACCAGTTTTTGGTATTTCGTTTAAGCAGTTTCTGCTTCTGGATTAGTTTAAAGCCATGAGAACCGGTAAAATTATGATGCCAAACTTGTCGGACCATAGTTTCATAGATAGGATTTATAGTCCAAGCCATTTCAAATCTAAAAGGAGCACCCTTATCAAGCTTTCGCGAACCTATTTCTAGAGAGATTGGGCAATGGTTGGAGTTAGAGAAAGAATGATGTTTCATATGAATTTTTGGAAACCAGATGAAGATTTGTCGACTTGCAAGAGCTCTATCCAAACGTTCATATGTATTGTTAAGATTTGATTTGTTTTTTCTCCATGTAAAGGGAGAACCAGAGTAGGGGACAATTTGGAGATCAAGCTCATACTTGATAAATTGTAATCGTCTAAATCTAGATATGGATGGAGTAGCACCCCCTATTTTTTCCGTATCATTTTCTATATCGTTTAAGTCACCAATGATGAGTATTGGAAGGGTGTGTTTGTGAGTTATCGAAAAAATTTCTTCCCAAAAGAGAGTTTTTTCTGATTCAACAGCTGGAGCATAGACAAATAGCAAAGCCATTTCATGCTTATCCACTATAGTTTTGATCATAATAAATCTGTCATAATGTTCAAGAACTACACTTAACTCTTCAAATTTCGTTTTGTAAAGAAACCAGATTCTTAGCACTGATACTGATCGCTTTTTGAAACCCCGAAGATTTAATCATCTTCTCAGTAGAGGCCTCAGAAGCTTTAGTTTCAGTAAGCATAAGGGCATCTAGATGATTTGAAGCTCTAAGATGGTTTAGTTCTTGCCAAAATAGAGGCCTTCTAGAACCCCTAACATTCCAATATGCAACTTTAATCATAAGAATACCATAGAGGAAGAGCTTTTAGCATATTTGAGAATACTTAACTATATAGTGCATTACTTGTTATGAACATTTTTTTTATCACAAGTTCTTTTTTTCTAAATGCATGGTTATGAGCTACTATGATTTTATCAGCATTCAAATTACATTTGCAGGTGATAAATTGGAAATGCTTGAGGAGAAAGGTGTTGTGATATGTTTTATAATTGGACAAAGGTATTTCTCTCTTACTCCAAAACTAATTTTTTGTATTAGTGGTAGGCACCAATATAATTTGATTTAAACTGTTTAGCAAAGTACTCTCTAGAAATGAGGTGATTTAGAAATGATCTACTATAACAAGATGAAAATCATAAATGTAATAATTACCATTGTTTACTTTTCACTTTGCATTCTTGCAGTCCCAATTGTGGCAATAGCTTGGATCGCAATATTGACGTGGAAAAATCAGAAAAGGAATTCATGATACTTGTGAGTTATAAGTTCAGCTTCAAGGAGGATGTTATTAGCAATTCCTATCCATGTTGCCAAATCTGTGATCTGTTTATGTTAAGATATGAACTCAAAGAAGTGATGTTAGTTTAAGTGTCTTCTTTGTGATGTGCATGCACGAGCAGGGAAGTGTTGTTGCTTTAGATTGCCCTTTTCGGTCTTTAATGTTGCGTCTCTGTCATCATTCATTTTCCACCTCCGGATTCATTTGCTGGCATGTCTCCTCTACCCTCCTCTGTTTACCCTCTCCTTCGTCACCATCCACCATCCCCCTCCATTTGTCACTCTCCCTCGTGGCGACTTCCCTTCTTATTCGACCTCAGAAACGTCACCGCCTTCTTTGCTTTTCCTCTTCAACTTCACTTCATTCGGTCCTTCTTTTTTTGAGCTCCTTCGTCGCCTACATACCACCTTCTTCTTCTTTTCTCCGACTTTAGTGTCGAAGACAATCAAATTTCTCTTTGTTTTTGGGCTACCAGACTTTAATGTCGAAGACAATCAAATTTCTCTTTGTTTTTGGGCTACCAGGTTCATTTATTTCTGAACTATGGTCCATAGATCTGATATTTTAGGTCTCCTCTTCTTCTTTGCTCTTGTTATTTTAGATTTTGTTTTTTAAGCTATTGATCGAAACTTGATTTCGACTTAGGGGATTTGAGCTTATCCTTTTTTCGATTCAAGAGAAGTCGATTCAACTCAGATTATTTAAAATTGGGGGGTTGTGATTCAATTTGATGTTAAATTAGTGATTTTAATAAAGTGAATGAGACTTTGTTTCAATTGACTATACACTTCATATCTTTGATGGGATATCTTTTGATTTCGTAGCGATTAGATGGGAATTTGTGAGTTTCAAAATCTTCTGATATGTTTAAGTTAGTCACTCGAGTTCTTGCGAGGAAGTACATGTAATGGACTCAAATGGAAATGATGTGAAGATGATTTTGATATATGCCTTTCTGGTTAAGTGTAAACTATGAGATTATTGGCTAAGCATTTATATTGATTGATGGCTTTCTGGTTTTGATCATTGAACATCAAGACTTGTTAGGAGGGGAATCTAGATATGTAAATAAAGTATGTAACTTTGAACCAATTCCTTCCCTAGAAAATAAATTTAAGACTCCCTCCCGATGTAGCAGTAGGGAATTAGGATCGATCCACGAGGAGGCTAGTCAACGGTTCCTAAATAGTGTTTGTGAAATCTTGTGCTATGTCGACCAAAAGCCTCGATATCGACAAGGGTTGTCGATTCCTAGTGTTTGCGTCGATTTGTGAAACCTGCAGAAGAAACAAAAGACACTCGATATCGACTAGGGTGGTCGATGTCGAGTGGGTCAGTGCACTTTGGTTGACTCAGAAGACCGTCGACTTACTTTCCTTCGATGCAATGTACTCGATATCGAGTATGGATGTCGATCTCGAGTGGTTTCTCAGATAGTGAAACAAAAAATATTAAAAGAAAATAATAAAAACAAATTATTTTTGGATTTTTAACTTTATAAACTAAAAGCTCATAAGGTAGGGATTTACAACGACAATAACCATGCATGCATTAACACTTAAATCACATAAAAGATTATGTTTTTATCATCAACCAATTAGGAATATAGAGGCTTTCGCATAAAAACCTAATTGTTTCTATCCTTTTTATAATTAGGGTTTAGTCAACTTTCGCAGGCAAAAGCTAATTACTATCCAAATTCACATATACAATCCACTTTCGCTTCATATAAGGTAAATAAGGAATGATCCTAAATTCTCATGAAGGATTGAGCGCGGGGAGAAGATGAAATCGCATAATCGAATAAGGAATTTGAGCATACTTACATGGATATTGCCGGGCTCACCCTGACCCTAGAAGTAGGACGACTACTTACGCCTCATCGGGGAAAACATATTTGAAAAAAAGAAACAACTTTGCATTAAACTTTAAAAGAAACTTCAATCGTACAACCACTGCCTTCTCTCTATCTCTCTCTACTCGCTATTTCTCTTCCTTGTTGGTTGCACAATTGCTTGTGGATTGGATGGATTGAATGCCAGCCTCCTAGGACTTTATTTATAGCCTCACAACCCTTGCTAGCCAAGGATTAGAGTCATAATCCTACTTAGATTGGTAAAAGGAAATTCTATCTAAACTAAATTATATCCTAAAATAAAATAATAAAATAGGTAATCTTCCCTAACATGCTTGGAATATACCCCTAATGATAGATGATCTTGGTAGATGATAGAATATCTCATGGCTAAGTAAATCTCCCAAAGATCTGGCCTAATCCGCATCTCTTATGCGTCTGCAACTTCAGTCGATGTTGAGTGGATCACTCGATGTCAAGTGCCTCATGTCGAGTCGACATGGTTGATTTTTGGTCGACATTGCTTTTGTCTCGATCTGGCTCTTTTCCTTCAGTCGACCTCAGGTGCTTCAGTTGATATCGAGTTAACTGGTTGAGATCGAGTGCTTTTGCTCGAGATTGAGCTCTTCTTTAGTGTCTTGTTTTCACTCCAAAATGCTATGTTTTCTGCGAAATCAAACCAAAACTTGTGTAGACCTTTATATCTTGCAAATGAACTCAAACTACACAAATTCACTACATTCCCAACCCAAAAGTATAAAATATGCATAAAAATGGAATGAATGTAAGTATGAAACATGGTGAAATAAGCGCACATCAAATACCCCATACTTAAGCTTGTTTGTCCTCAAGCAATACCCTTAATGGTCATTCAGGGGAAGGACTAAACTCTCAACATCGTAGATCCATTCTCATATAACCCTACAACCAATTACCATCCTCGCAAAGGTACTATTGTCTGCAAATCCATGCATATGAATGAAAAGCAACATCTCGCACAAAATGAGGGTTATGCAAAAACACAATTTATAACATAGCATTAATAATCAAGAGGACTTTTATGCGCGATGGTGAAGAGCGGGTAAAAGGTATAGTGGTGGGCTATATTTGGCAATGTGGTGCTTAATCCGGGAAGAAACTTCCAAACTTTTTTTCTTTAATGCACTTTCTCCTTTGGGATTTCCACATTCCTTTTCCTCATAATGCTTTGCTTTTTCCACTAATATGCTTTTTTACCTCTCTAACCTTAACGCTGCCTTCTCGCTAGTCGCAAACATGGGTGTCATGAATGGCCCCGGATACTTAGCGCTTTAGACTCCTTACCTTGTGTCCCATCTCATGTGAATTTTATCCTCTGCAAGCAGGGTCGATTCACCTAACTCCTAGGTGACCGGATTTTCTTTTCACTCATTAAATTTTCCATTAAAATTCCTCATGCCATCAATTTTATAAAAACTTCACAACATATCAAACCATATAACATCTCTATAATATGACTTTCATTCTATAACATAATCTCCCAGATGGGTAAAAGGTATAAAAATGGGTAATTTAAGACTTGTGGAGCAAATATGACATTAAGCACATATGGCTTAGAATATGAAGTAAAGGCAATAAGCATGGGTAATGGTTAGGGTGAATAATGTATGAATGGAAAATAAAGTCATCCGTCCTCTTATCATGCATATGTCAAAAGCAACTTCAAGTTTTACTCCTTTCATGGTTTCTTTAAAAATTCGCACTTTATTGAGACTTCTCTTTACTAGGCAATTTAATTGCTATATCTCTAACGGATCTACTTTTGCATCTTCGTGTTTTATAACTACTTCCATGACACTCTTTCATTTTTTCAATGGGGGTACTTTTTTCCTCAAAAATCTTTATGAACTATAAACTTTATGCTTATGAGAAAATATGTATATATATGATGTCTAATATGTAGGAACCATGTATGCAAAAACAAGACTTTAAATAAACTAACCAATTGCAATTGAGAGAAATAATGTAAATATGCTTTTACCCCACCCCATACTTAAATCTTACAGTGTCTCCACTGTAAAATAAAATAAGAAGTGGAATCAAAGAGAACTTACTAGAAAATGTCGCAATGGCTCAAAACAGGTACGTCTGCAGGGGAAGTCAAGATCGAGTAGGGTAGTCGATATCGACTGGGTCGGTCGACTTTGACTCAGGGTGATCTCGACTCGATCACAATCGATTTCCCTTGGTCGATATCAACCAATTTGGTCGACATTGAGTGCTTTTGCAGCTCCGTCATACCTACGATTGTTAGTCTTCAACCGAAAATCCAATGTTCAGAGGTCTCAAAACAAATCCAAAATCAAAACCCTAAACTAAAAACATAAGTCTATGTACATGCTCTAGATTTTATAGTCGCTAGGCGGACTTCTTCCACTCTTCTATCCAAGTCGGGACATATAGGGACCATATTGCTCGCACGTCCTCTTCAGGGCTTTTAAGCTCTACTTTGAACATCGTCCCTTTTTTTTATCTCCTGAATAGAACTTGTTAATGATCACTAATCCTTTTTTTCTTCCATCCTTTCTCTTGCATCCCATAATGTTGCATTGCTCCATAAGGACCTTGTCACCCGCCTTGTATTTGCTTATCGGCTTTCCTATCATGTTAGTAAGGCATACAAACAAGGATACTCATTTCATAGGGATATTACATTTGAGCTCTAAAGGATGAGAATCTTTACCTGGACTTACCTTCGATTCATTTAGGCTATGAGGGAGTGCTCAACCTCGAGTATAGGGGTCGACATCGAGTGGCTTTTCGTCTAGAGGTGCAGTCGATAGAGGGTGGTCGATCAGGGGGAGTCGATCTCAAGTAGGTCCAGTCGATATCGACTGACCGTTGTCGATCTCGGGTACTTTGTCTACGTCGACCCCATACTTAGCTTCTGGCATTAGGTTTGGCTCCTTTTTAGTCGACATCGACTGGTGGGTGTCAACATCGAGTGCTTTTTCAGGCCTTCTTCTTTGTTAGCTTGGTGTCAAATAGCCAAAAGCTCCTCCATTTGGGCCTCTATGGCCCTCTCCTCTAGTTTTTCATTGGTCAAGGTCCTCTCCGTTGGCTCGTTGCAAGGGATTACTCTCCCTATTGCATGTAAGGCCTTGACTTCCATTTGATTCACCTCCTTCATAGTAGGGTTGAAGGAGAATTCAATGACTTCATTGCCAATTGTGAATGACAATAGTCCCTTCCTCATGCTGATATTGGCGTCGGCCGTAGCTAGGAACGGCCTCCCTAGGATGATGGGGCATATAGGATCCTCCGCCATATCAAGCACAATAAAATCTGTGGGTACATAGAACTTACCCACCTTCACCGGGGCATCATCAATTATTCATGTGGGCTTCATAAATTTATTGTCAACAATATAAAGCTTTATATCCACAGGCTCCAAGGCTCCAATGTTGACCTTTGACCATATGGACAAAGGCATGAGGCTTACGCTAGCCCCTAGGTCACACAAAGCCTTGTAACGATGTTGGTCAAGCCCAATTGTTATGGCAAATCTTCCCGAATCACTCCTCTTCTCCGAGTAGTCCACTTTGCTGCACTCCTCTACGATCTCGGCGATTGATCGCTTCTTGCTCAAGATATCCTTTAGGAACCGGACATATGATGACATCTCATTAAGGGCCTCCATGAATGGTATGGTGACATTCAGGCCTTGGAGCACCTTCACAAATCTTTGGACCTTCACATCCGCAGGGTCCCTTAGTGCTTTGGAGTGGAAAAGAAGTGGCTTCTTATTTGTTGGAGTGGGATTGGCCTGAGGTGGTGTGGATGACTGGTCGACATCGACAAGGGTGTCGACATCGACTGATGTGGTCGATCTCGGGTGCGCCTAGACAAGTTCGAAGTCGACAATAGATGCAATGTCGAGTGGGTTAGTCGATATCGATTGAGGTTGGTCGATAATTGATATCGACTGGCTCTCCAATAACTTTCTACGCTGGCTTCGTTTCTTCTATGTTTATTTGGATCTCTTTTCCATTCCTTAAGCGTATGGTGGTGATGTGGCCTTCTAGTTGCCCCTTAGGGTTGGCCTGAGGTTGGCCTGGGAGTGCTACGACTTGTCGTGGTACGTTGGCCGCCAATTGACCTAGTTAGGTCTCTACGCTTTTCCTTCATGTATCTATCTCACCAAGCCTTGCATTAATGCCATGTAGTTATGTGTGGATGGCATTGTTGGATTGTTTGTTCTCCACTTGGTTTCTCTTTAATTCATCCAGGATGCGTTGTAAGTCATCCCATCTTTCCCTCTCCGGATAGCTAGGTGCTCTATAGGGCGGGGGTTGTTGATATTGTTAATGTTGGGGTTGTTGATATCTATTCTCATGTTTTGACTTCATATTCCATTCGATTCCTAAAGTAAAGGTTGAAAAAATGCAATTTTGTGTAGAATGAGATAACATGCAAGAAATAGAGTCCGCACAAGTTTTGGTCTAAATATGTAGGAATTGGAGCGAAATCGGAGTCAAAACGAGAAAGCCATGTGTTAAGAGGAGGAAATCGAGTTAAACAAATATAGAATTTAAATGCAAACCGAATCCCATTCCACGTAAATAATTACAAGACTTCCTCCCGCTGTAGTAGAAGGGAGTCAGGATCGATCCACGAGGAAGCGTGTCAGCGGGATACTAGATAGCCTTGGAAAGCTCACGTCTTTGTCAACCAGAAGCCTCGATCTCGAGTAGTGGACTCGATGTCGACTTGGGCTGTCGATTTCTACTGCCACAGAAAACCTGTAGAGATAAAAACGAGCAGTCGATATCGACTGGGGGTGTTGATATCGATGTCAGTAGCACACGTTGACCTGGCTTAGAAGACTGCCAGTCGACACAGGGGACTCGATTTCGAGTGATGTACTCGATATCGATCTCAGTAAACAGGAACAAGGTTTGTCGACACAAAAGACCGTTGACGTAGAGCAAAGTGGTCGATATCGACCTGTTGGGTCGATTTCGAGTGGTTCCTACAGTGGTTAGTAACAATGTTGGCAAAGAAGGCTGAAGACAAATAGGATGGATAACGAAAGATGGACAGAAAAGATACGTTTTTGATGAATAAAATATATATAAAAGGCAACTCCTAGGGCTAGGGTTTACCACAACATTAACCAATGCATGCAATAAGCCAAATAAGATGGACAATTGCGCTATATCACCCGAGGGACAAGCTTTCGCCGTACACCAACGATTAGGAATACTCTTGCAAATAAACCTAATTGTCTCTACCAATTTTATGTTTATAACTCAAGTTGATAACATGAATCCCTTTTCTTGCGATAAGGACTAAACATAGAATCGTAGGAGATGATATAGACACAATGATATCAACATCAAGTATTTACCTCAAGCATACATGGCTAACGTCGGGCTCACCCCGAACCTAGAAGCTTTGGGGAACTACTCGCACTTCATCGCAATAAACACCATTGATGGAAGCGAAATAACTTGCATTAATTGAAACTCCGAAACTTTACAATCCAACGCCGGCTTTCGCAAACACCAAACCCTAAAGCTTCTCTCTACTTCTCTAGCTGTTGTGAGATATGATCTCTGTGATTGAATGAATAAAAGACCAGCCCCTAGGGCTTTATTTATAGCCTACTAATCCTTGCTAGCCAAGGAAAGTAGTTCTAATCCTACTAAAACTTCTATCTAAAATTCTATCCCATCAAAGATAGGATAAAACATTATTAAGGTAAATATAAAATATCCTAGGGTAAAAAGGCAAGTTCCCTAGGATATATTCTATCTAAAAAGAAGATAAAATCGTGGCTAATTGGATAACTCTTGCAATCCGTGTCTCGAAAAGTGCGTCCAAACCGTGTCGATTTCCACTCGATATCAACCAGGTGAGTCGATATCGAGGTCTCTGTTTTGGCTCGACAAACTTCACTTCACTCGATCTCTGGAGCTATGTCGATGTCGACATCTTCACTTGATGTCGAGTGGTCTTCTATGGTTTTTTGTGGTCCGTCTCGCCGCTCGGGTTCCACGTCGAGTTCTTCAGTTGATATTGACCAGACAGGTCGAGATCGACATCCTTTCTACTTCACTTGGCTTCTTTGTTTTGACTCCGATTCCACTCCAATTCCTACAAATTTAGACCAAAACTTGTGCAGACTCTATTTCTTGCAAGTTCCCTAGGACATATTCTACCTAAAAAGAAGATAAAACCGTGGCTAATTGGATAACTCTTGCAATCCGTGTCTCGAAAAGCGCGTCCAAACCGTCGATTTCCACTCGATATCAACCAGGTGAGTCAATATTGAGGTCTCTGTTTTGGCTCGATAAACTTCACTTCACTCGATCTCTGGAGCTATGTCGATGTCGATATCTTCACTCAATGTCGAGTGGTCTTCTATGTTTTTTTGTGGTCTGTCTCGACGCTCAGGTTCCACGTTGAGTTCTTCAGTTGATATCGACCAGACAGGTCGAGATCAACATCCTTTCTACTTCACTTGGCTTCTTTGTTTTGACTCCGATTCCACTCTAATTCCTACAAATTTAGACCAAAACTTGTGTATACTCTATTTCTTGCACGTTAGCTCATTCTACACAAATTTGCATTATTTTCAACCTTTACTTTAGGAATCGAATGGAAAATGAATTCAAAACATGTAAATAAAAAGGGTACAAATATGTACATCAAAATACCCCATGCTTAGACTTGCTTGTCCTCAAGCAATAACCAAGCAATAACCAATAACTACAACACACCCTTCAAGTCTTCACCCTTGTCAAAAGCAACATAATGAGTGGTAGCAAAGCAAAGTAAGTGAATTTAATGTCATCACACATATATGAGTGAACTATAGGCATATGCAATTTTAATCCAACCTCACAGGGATAATGTGTTTGCACTCAACTCTCAATGTGTTTAGGCTATGAAGATCAACTCTCAACTCAATTGCATATACAAACTCATAAACATTGCAATTTATAATAATCCACTTCGCAACAAATTATGTAGATGCAACAAGAACCATCAGGAGGACTTTCGCTCAATGGAAGACTTCAAAGAAGACTCCATTCGGCGGGGTTGTAATGGGGCTCGGTAAGAGACAAAGGGTATGGAATAGAGACCTCGATATCGACTTACCTGGTCGATATCGAGTGTAATTTCACACGAATCGCACGCGCTTCGAGGACGCGGATTTGAAGATCTATGCATTAAGGCACGGTTTATCATATCTTTTAAAGATAGATTATGTCTTAGGGTTGTTGCCTTTTTACCCTAAGATGTTTATTAGTTATTTAGATATATACCTTAATAAAGATTTATTCTACTTGTTAAGGATATATTTTAGATAGAAGTTTTAGTGGGATTAGAACTACTCTCCTTGGCTAGCAATGATTAGTAGGCTATAAATAAAGCCTTAGGGGCTGATCTTTCATTCATTCAAGAACACAACAACAATAGCTAGAGTTAGAGATTAGAGAGAAGCTTTAGGGTTTGGCGGAAGCTTTAGGGTTTGGCGTTTGCAAAAGCCGGCGTTGGATTGTAAAGTTTCGAAGGTTCAATTAATACAAGTTTCCTCTTTTGCAATTATGGTGTTTGTTGCGATGAAGTGCGAGTAGTTCTCCAAAGCTTCTAGGGTCTGGGTGAGCCCAACGTTAGCCATGCGTGTTTGAGGTAAGTACTCGATGTTGATAGTGTTGTGTCTATATCATCTCCTATGATTCTATGTTTAGTCCTTATAACAAGAAAAGAGATTCATGTTAACAACTTGGGTTATAAACATAAAATTAGTAGAGACAATTAGGTTTATTTGCAAGAGTATTCCTAATCGTTGGTGTACGGCGAAAGCTTGTCCCTCGGGTGAGATAGCACAATTGTCCATCTTATTTACCTTATTGTATGCATTGGTTAACGTTGTGGTAAACCCTAGGCCTTGTAGTTGCCTTTTTTATATAGTTTATTCACATAAAAAAATGTGCCTTTTCTGTCCATCTTTTGTTATGCATCCTATAAGTCTTTGACCTTCTTTGCCGACCTTGTCACTAACTACTGTAGGAACTCGAGATCGACCCAACAGGTCGATATCGACCACTTTGCTCTACGTCGACGGTCTTATGTGTCGACGTACTTTGTTCCTGTTACTAAGATCGATATCGAGTACATAACTCGAGATCGAGTCCCCTGTGTTGAAAGGCAGTTTTCTGAGCCAGGTCGACATCATTTCTAATATCGATATCGACACCCCTGGTCAATAACGATTGCTCATTTTTTCTATGCAGGTTTTCTGTTGCAGTAGAAATCGACAGCCCAGGTCGACGTCGAGTCCATTACTCGAGATCGAGGCTTTTGGTCGATCAAGACGTGAGCTTTCACAGGCTATCTAGGATCCCGCTGACACGCTCCCTCGTGGATCGATCTTGATTCCCTACAACTACAACGGGGAGTCTTGAATTTATTTGAAGAGGCTAAGGGTTGCATTGTTTTATATTGTATTATATTATTCAATTCAATTCTCCTTTACATCAATATCCCCAATTTCCTTGATAGGCTCCTCCATAGTTAGACCCCCACGCAAACTTTACCTCCTCATGGGTCTCTTCCATTTGTACTTGCTCCGTGTAGGGACAAGCTATCGTGTTATGCTTTTGTGACCCACATTCTAAACAAGCTTGGTTATTAATAAAAAACCTAACTTGCTTTTGGAGACGTTTTATCTCATGGCTAAGTAAATCTCCCAAATATCCGGCCCAATCCGTGTCTCTTATGCGTCTGCAGCTCCAGTCGATGTCGAGTGGACCACTCGATGTCGAGTGCCTCATGTCGAGTCGACATAGTTGATTTCTGGTCGACATTGCCTTTGTCTCGATCTGGCTCTTTTTCTTCAGTCAACCTCGGGTGCTTCAGTCGATATCGAGTTAACTGGTCGAGATCGAGTGCTTCTGCTCGAGATCGAGCTCTTCTTCAGTGTCTTGATTTCACTCCAAAATGCTCCGTTTTCTGCGAAATCAAACCAAAACTTGTGTAGACATCTATATCTTGCAAATGAACTCAAACTACACAAATTCACTACTTTCCCAACCCAAAAGTAGACCTGGGCGAACGCGGGCCGGCCCACCTGGCTCGCCCTGCCTGTCCGCGGAGTTGGACATGCTTGGATAGAGGGAAAAGCCTATACGGGTTGCTAAGCCTGGACCGTGCCTGCAGCGGGTATGGGATTGGGTAGGCCAATCTACCCGTTATGGGCCGCTAGCCCGTAACGGATCCCGCTATTATATATATAATATAAATTATTACTTAAAATATTTATATAAATATATATTTATTTTAATATTTTACTAATGCACTTTTTAGTAATCTCAAAGGCAACATTGCTAGGTGAATTGGTAGTTTATACTTGGCTACTGTAATTAAGTTGGTTGCATATAATTACTCCAAACATGTTGTCATAGGTGGAGCACCGAGAGGGAGGCAAGGGGAGCAGTTGCCTCTCCCTTCATTTTATATATACATAAAACTATCTCTGAATGCATGAGATCACTAGTTCCGTATTTAGGTGATTAATTGCCCAAGTCTAACAGCAGGTATAGCAGCTACTATCAGCAACTATTGCACTTTTTTTCCCTGATTAACGAGTACAACAATACAAGGGTAAAATTTAGCGGGTACCCACGGACCACCTGTGTTCGCAATAGCGGACTCGGAAAATGTTTTCAACCCGTTAAGCGGGCTTACCCAGCCCGTGCTCGCAACACTAGGATAAAATTTGGGATAAAGCCCGTCCTAAGCCCGGCCCCCGCCCGCGTTTACCCGGGTCTACCCAAAATTATAAAATATGCATAAAAACGGAATGTAAACATGAAATATGGTGAAATAAGCGAACATCAGGACTAAGCTTTGCCATTTCATCCGATCAGATTCTCAGGTACTTAATTTCCTTGTTGAATGTATGTTGTAAAATTTGACAACCATACAGAGACAACTACTACACTTAACTGGTCCATTTTCATTAGTCAGACCATGTTTTAAGAAGCTTGTCTTCTCCATTTCAAATATATACCATCTCCATTTTCTCCACATAAATTTATGGAAACCCATATTACTTTTTTTTTTTTTGGGGGGGGGGGGGGGGGGGGGGAGGGGGCGGTTTCGAAAACCCGTCAAACTTGTTACTTGGTATAATATATACATCTTTCTCATCTGAATAATTTATCTTATCCATTGAAGATTAGTGATTGTGGAGATTAAATACTGCATAAAGTTAATTATGGCATGGGTAATCTTATAGTTTAAACATCATTGATCTAAACAGTGAATCGCTCGGGTATGGTTTATATCTTTTTAAATACAACATATAACTGTTGGTTTAGATCGAAGTTAAAGAGATGTATGTATAAAAGGGGAAAGATGAAGGAAATGAAAGCTTGAAAATGAGGAGACCTATTGTTGGATTCTTGTGTTGGTGATATGTATTCGTCTGCAATGGCTCATATTTGGTTTGTTTGTATGCTTTTCAAACTCTAAAAGGAACGGTACAATCAATTTGAAACTTTCTTATGGCTTAGAAATTTGGGATGGTTCTGAATGAAGTTTTTTCAAATACGTTAGAGTTTTTGGGAAGCTTCAAATATGTTAGATGAATCCTATGTTTTGAATTTCTTTGGCCAAATTCACCCAAATTGTCTGTCATTTATGGGTGTTCATAAGCTTATGGTAAGAATTAAGCTATAAGATCATAATAATTAAGTTTTAAACAGATTCTTTATAATTTCTCTATTATAGAAAAATTAAAATTTATGCTTCAATCAATTTTTCTTTTACAATTCTAATAAAGATTTCAAAATAATTATCCAAAAATGTTCTATAAAATAAGGACTATTAACATCAAGAAGCCCACAAAGATCTACTCTCGTTCTTGTGCATGAAGAATCAAGGAAGCTAAGAGAAAGGGAAGACACCCTGGTTATGGTATTTGTCATTATTTCAACTCCTTGAGGTTTTCATAAACATATTTCTTATGGCTTTTTTTTGTTAATTGAACAATTTTATATATAAATTACATTGGATTGTCTTCTGCAGCTCTGCTATAGATAATTTTATTTCTTTTCTTGTGTTTTCCTTATGTTTCCAAGTAAGCGCAAAGGGTGCACGTGAGGCCAGACTCCCGACAAAGATTTTGTGAACGAGGAGAATGCGTGCACTTAGACACTTGCTTCGCAAATACAGGGATGCTAAGAAAATTGACAAGCATATGTATATGAAATTGGAGGATGAAGGGTAACATGTTCAAGAATAAGCGTGTTCTTGAAGAGAGCATCCATAATCCAAGGTTGAAAAGACAAGAGAGAAGAAATTCTATAATCAATTTGAAGCTAAGAGAGCCATGAAGAAGGCTAGAAAAGAAAGAAAGCATGCTAGGAGATGAGATCGTTTGGCTCAAGTGAGATTTCTCATTTTTCCTTTTAATACAAAAAGATGCTTTTTGGTTAGAAACTTGGCAAACATTGAACTGTTTTGATGGTTACATTTGTCAACAATACTGAGAGTGAGAGTTTTTTTATAGGCTTATAGGCTCCTTTTCTCTATATGTTTTAGGTTATATTTTGACATATTGATTGTGTGCGGAGTTTGTTAATCTCTTACAAGGAACAATAAGTTATTATCATTGGTAGAGGATGTGGAGGAAGATGTCAAATTAGTGTTTGTTATCGTTTTATGCATTTGTAAATGGTGTTTTATTACCTTATGCAGGGACTAGGAGAAAAGCCTGTAGAAGAAGCTACTCCTCAACCCATTGAGATAGCAAAGAAATTCAAGAAGTGAGCCTTTAGAAATAACATATTAGCACTTGGCCCTTAATCTAATAAGTTCTATCAAGAAGTTTGATTTGGTTGATTTGGTCATACCCAACCAGAGCAGGGCCTCTTTAGTGAAAACTTGAAAGGCTAATAAAACTTAGCCATGCTATATTTTGTCCATATTGAGGTCAACAGATAATGTTAGTGCATGACCGCAGTGTAATGGTTGGAGATAGGGCTATTGGAGTGACCATTTAATAAGAATTCAAACGATGACAACCACATAAACTAAAGATGTGGACGCATCAGTAAAGCAGGTGAGCTATTCATGACATTGCCTGCATATTCAATGCAATCCTAAAGCTTGCGATGAATATGCCAGTTATAGCAATAGTACATAATTGTGGTCAGATCCGTGTGAAAGTTTGTCTGATGGATCACAAATACATTATTTATAGGTTATGAGAATTGTTGATAGTGGGGCAGATATTGTTCAGATCACAGTTCAAGGAAAGAGAGAGGCAGATGCTTGTTTTGAAATCAAGAACTCTCTTGTTCAGAAGAAGTAAGCTTTTGATGCTGTTAGGAATAAAGCCCCCAAACATACTCTCAGTGTTTCTTGTTTTCAATATTGTCAATAATAATAAAAAAAAAAGAATTAGGTTTCTTTTATTCCCTCTTCTCTTAATTTTACATTTTTTGGTCAAAGGGTTCTCTTAATTTTACATTGTCTTCTCTTAATTTTACATTGTCTTTGACAAAATCTCCTATCTTTTTTTTTTTCCTTCTCTCTGTAGCTACAATATACCCCTGGTTATAGATATCCATTTTGCTCCTTCAATTGCTTTGAGGGTCAGCCTAGATTTGTCCATGTCGAGGTCAACATATAATGTTAGTGCATATGATTTGGTGTTTTCATCTGTAAAGCTTTTCTAATCTTAAGCATTTGATCTAGGAATATTGGAAGGCCCTAGATAAAGGTTGATTGGTAAACTTAGATAAATACACATATAATTATAATATGTACACATATATATATGTACTAACATATGTTAGAAGTGTAAGTCACACTTATGCTCACATATGTATATATATATATATATATACATAAGTATATGTTATATCTGCTTGTATGCTGTTGGGCCGAACAAGCCCAAATGCCCAGGCCTGCTTTGTTGTTGCTGGACTGAGCTCGCTCTCAGCTCTTTGGACAGCTGCAACGCAGCGTTTCATTTAGAGCTCGCATATATATACAAAGCTGAAGCTAGGGTTGCCGCATTCTTCAGTTCGTCTCTTCAGGTAATCCAAACCCTAAGAGAGAGAGAGAGAAAGGCGACGGAGAGAGAAAGCTAGGGTTTCTGAAAACCTAGCTCCGGCGAAGCACAAGGTGGTCCGATCTAGAGCGAATCTCGTTCTGAGACTCTAGATCTGAGATCTAGGAGGAAGACGAAGGTCCTTTGCCCTCTGTTCTGGCGAAGTTCTTTCTCTGGTTGAATCCGACGAAGATCTGGCTCTGTTCTCCAGATCCAGGGTGTTCTCTTCCTTTACTTGCTTTGTTCTTGTTTCTCTCATGCATGCAAATCTTGTATCGTGTATTTCGTCTAAGTTTGCCTTAGTCTAGATCTAGGGCAACCTGTTCTGTAACCTTGCTATTTGATTAGTGGATTGAGATCTCAAGCCGATCCGGCTGAGGCTCCGTGGACGTAGGCTCCGGCCGAACCACGTAAAACTGCTTGTTGATCGCTTGTTTACTTTCTTAACGTGTTTACCCCGTTCTTGGCTTTCAATCTGTAAAGCCGAGTTCGATTAGGAATCACAAAGTGGTATCAGAGCTTGGGTGTCCCTTTCCTTACCTACCTGTGCCATTCTTGGTTCTCAGGGAGCGGGATCGGAGGCAGGACATTGGGTAGTCCTTCAAAAAGCTCAGGCTTGGGCTATTCCTCTCCTGTCTGAAGTACCACTGGTCTAGATCCGTTCGAAGACCTGTGATTCTAGGGTTTAATAGAGTGTCTTGTAAACTGTTGCACTCATTTTCGCTTCCGCTTGCATAAACCTTGATACTTACCGGCTTCTTGGATACTGCAGGTACCACACATCATGGATAGTGCTTTGAAAATCAAGCCATTCGACGGTGTAATAGACTTCGCCATGTGGCAAGTCAAGATGAGAGCTGTTCTCATCAAGGAAGGTTGTTGGAAGGCAGTCTTGAAGCCTGCAACCACAGCCTCTGAGATGACCACCCTTCTCAAGGGTGGTGACATCAATGATGAGGATCCCCCAAAAATTGATGACAAAAAACAGAAGGGAATCGAAGGAGGATCCTCTGTACCAACGAAGTCCACAGCTGAAGAGCTAGAAATGGACATGAAAGCCCACTCTGAGATAATGCTACGCCTCACTGATGGCATTGCTCGACAAGTGGTAAAACACTCTTCCGCTTTCTCCCTCTGGCATGCCCTGGAGGAGCTTTTTCTATCTAAATCCTTGCCCTCCAGGATTTCTCTGTTATGTCGTCTGTTCACCTTTAAGATGAATACTGCTTTGACTCTTGATGATAATCTGGATATTTTTCTAAAGATGACTCAAGAATTAGAAAGATGCAATGATGACATAAAGGATTCTCACCAGGCTATCTTACTTCTGAATTCTTTGCCCACTCAATTTGATAACTTCAAAGATGTCATTCAGTTTAGTCGTGATGAACTTACAAAGGATAAGCTGATTGAATCTGTCATTGAAAAGAATGAACTCATGAAAGTTTTTAAGATCAAAGGTCTCAAAAACAATAAAGCTGACAAACCTGAGGTTCTGTTTACTAAGGGAAATGACAAGAAGGGCAATAAGAACAACAAGAATAAGAAGAATAAGAAAGATAAGCCTAAAAATGAGAAATCTGAGAAATCTGACCCAAATGCTAAGTGTAACTACTGTGGTAACATTGGTCACTGGGTCAAGGAATGTAGGAAAAAGAAAAGAGCTGAGGAACTGGCTAAAAAGAACAACACTGAGTTATCTGCTTCTGTACTTGAGAATATGGGTGATTATTCTGCTGAATTGTTCATGTGTTCTGCATTAACATCTCTTGATACATCTGATGCATGGATACTTGATTCAGGTTGCACAATGCATGCCACACCTAATAAACAATTCTTTAGAAACTTAAATGAATCTGTGTGTGGTGATGTTATGCTGGGTGATCATACTTCTCTGAAAATAAAAGGAGTAGGAGATGTTCCTTTACTTATGCATGATGGCATTGTTAGAATTTTCACTAATGTCAAGTGGGTCCCAAGTTTAAGAAGAAGTCTCATGTCTGAATCTGCATTAGAGGAAATAGGCTGTGATGTTGCTTCTGTTGATGGCATTAGAACAATCTCTAGAAATGGCAAAGTGATTGTTAAAGCTGTTAGGAAGAAGAGATTATATCATGTTATTTCCTCTATGCCTGAGCTCAATGTTTCTGCTTGCACTGATTCCATGACTCTCCATGAAACTAAAAATTGGCACAACAAGCTTGGTCACATAGGCAACAAAGGATTAAACAAACTGCATAAATCTGGTCTATTGCCTAAGAAACCTGTTGATATTAAATTCTGTGAGCACTGTGTGTTGGGCAAGTCTGCCAAGCTTAAATTTCCTGCTTCAACTTATGTTGCTAATATTCCCTTGGAATATGTACACTCTGACCTATGGGGACCTTCACAAGTCCCCACTGCAGGAGGTATGAGGTACTTCATTAGCTTCATTGACCAGTTCTCAAGGAAAGTTTGGGTAAGTCTTCTGAAATCAAAGGATCAAGCCTTTGATGCCTTTAAGAGGTGGAAGGTAATGGTAGAAAGTCAGTCTAACCACAAACTTAAATGCTTTAAAACTGATAATGGGTTAGAGTTTTGTAATACAGAATTTAATGAATATTGCCAATCACATGGGATTAAAAGACACTTGACAGTTCCAGGTACTCCACAACAAAATGGTACAGCTGAAAGGATGAATAGAACTTTACTGGAAAAAGTTAGATGCATGTTGATAAGTTCTGGTCTTAAGAATTCTTTATGGGGTGAAGCTGTGTTAACTGCTGCATATCTTATAAACAGATCACCTTCCAGTGTTATAAACTTTGATACTCCCCAGTTCAGATGGACAGGAAAACAACCTAGCCTAGCCTATTTGAAACCTTTTGGTTGTGCAGCTTACCCTCATGTCAGTGAGGGCAAGCTCCAACCTAGGGCTTTGAAAGGCTTGCTGCTTGGTTATCCTGAGGGAGTTAAAGGCTACAGGGTGCTCCTTTTGCAACCTGGCCCATACAAAGTTATAACAACTAGGAGTGTGAAGTTTAATGAAGATATATTCCCTCTTAAATCTGAACTAACAACTTATCCTGAGCTGACAGGTACCATTGAGCAGACAAAAGAGTTGATCCCAGATGCTGATTCCTCTGATGATGGTGATTCTGAGCATGACACTGGAGAGATCACAAGATCAGCTAAGAAAGCTACCCCTTCCACATTACAGGGGGGACACAAAGAAGAAGAAGCTGAACAAGAAGTACTTACAGATCCTGACAAAGAGCAAGAAGAAGAACCTTCTTCTTCTAAGGATGGTGCTCCACCTACTACTTCTCTATCTTCTTCTCCTCCCTCTCCTATTTCTGGTGATGTAAATGGCCGTTCTAATGACTCCCAAAGGGAGTCCTCTGTTTTCTCCTCATCCCCTTCTGATTTACATGCTTCTACTGCTTCTCTGCTACCTACTTTGCATGACTATCAGTTAACTAGGGATAGAGAACCTAGGACTGTCATACCCAATAGGAAGTACACATCTTATATTGTGGAATATGCATTCTTAACTGCTGATCATGTTAGGCATCCCACTACTCCTAGCTCATATGAATCTGCTATTAAAGGCAGCTATGCCAAAGATTGGCTAGCAGCCATGAAGGAAGAAATGGAATCAATGTACACAAACAAAACGTGGACATTGGTTCCTAGACCTTCTAAAACCCGGCTCATTGACTCTAAATGGGTCTTTAAGCTAAAAGAAGGTCCAAGCCCTAGTGAGCCTCCTAGGTTTAAAGCCCGACTTGTTGCCAAAGGGTTTTCCCAAAGAGAAGGCATAGATTATAATGACATTTTCTCTCCTGTAGTTAAATACAAAACTATGAGATTAATGCTTGCTATCTGTGCTGTGTTTGATTGGGAAATTGAGCAAATGGATGTAAAAAATGCATTCTTGCACGGGTCTCTGGATGAAACCATCTATATGAGACAACCTAAGGGGTTTGTAAACCCCAAATTTCCTGATCATGTTTGCTTACTTAAAAGATCCATCTATGGACTCAAGCAGTCCCCTAGACAATGGAATCTTAAGTTTGATGCTGTGATTAAGAAATTAGGTTTTATAAGAAGTAGTTATGATTCATGTCTTTATTTCAAACATATTTCTAAACAGTCTATGATATATGTGCTGCTATATGTGGATGATATCCTGCTTGTATGCAATTCTATGATTCCCATTAGTACTGTGAAAAAGGACTTAAAGAAATACTTTGACATGAAGGATTTAGGGGAAGCCAAGAAGATCCTTGGTGTTACTATCATTAGAGACCGACCTAGTAAGAAAATATGGCTATCTCAAGATGACTATGTTCTTAAGGTTCTTCAAAGGTTTCATATGACTTCCTCTAAGCCAACTTCCATACCCTTAGGAGGGCATCTAGAACTTACCAAAAAGAGCTGTCCCTCTAAACCTGAGGAAATAAAAGAAATGGCTAAGGTTCCCTACGATGCTGCGGTAGGATCAGTCATGTATGCTATGTTATGCACCCGCCCAGACCTTGCTTTCGCCATTTCTGTGCTTAGTCGTTTCATGTCCAATCCTGGTTCTGATCATTGGACTGCTATGAAGTATTTGCTTCGTTAGATTGCTGGTACGAAAAATCTATGTTTACACTATGGCTTGCATGAATCTGTTGATCATTTATGTGGTTATGTTGACTCTGATTATGCTAGCAATAAAGATACTCGCAAGTCCACCACTGCCTACTACTTTACATGGGCAGGTAACTGTGTATCATGGAAGTCTCAGCAACAATCAGTTGTTGCATTATCATCAACTGAAGCTGAGTATATGGCAGCCACTGAAGCTGCAAAAGAGGCTATATGGCTCAAAGGAATTCTAAAAGAAATCCTCAAAAAGCCATTTAAACCCGTAATACATACGGATAGCCAAAGCGCACTTTATCTGTGCAAAGACCCCATGTACCACGAGCGGACTAAGCATATAGATGTTCGTTTTCATTTTATTCGAAACATGGTTACTGCTAAAGAGCTAGATGTGAAGAAGATAAAAGGCGACATCAATCCAGCTGATTTTGGAACAAAGGTAGTTCCTGCTAACAAATTTGAGTTTTGCAGGGATTTTCTCCACCTTGGAGAACCACCTTAGATCACAGGTAACTTGAGCTGATGATGATACCGGATCTCTTGAGTATTTGAATCCACTATGATATAGAAAGGTTTTAATAGGTCTAATGCTTCGATTAGGAGGGCAAATTGTAAAGCTTTTCTAATCTTAAGCATTTGATCTAGGAATATTGGAAGGCCCTAGATAAAGGTTGATTGGTAAACTTAGATAAATACACATATAATTATAATATGTACACATATATATATGTACTAACATATGTTAGAAGTGTAAGTCACACTTATGCTCACATATGTATATATATATATATATACATAAGTATATGTTATATCTGCTTGTATGCTGTTGGGCCGAACAAGCCCAAATGCCCAGGCCTGCTTTGTTGTTGCTGGACTGAGCTCGCTCTCAGCTCTTTGGACAGCTGCAACGCAGCGTTTCATTTAGAGCTCGCATATATATACAAAGCTGAAGCTAGGGTTGCCGCATTCTTCAGTTCGTCTCTTCAGGTAATCCAAACCCTAAGAGAGAGAGAGAGAAAGGCGACGGAGAGAGAAAGCTAGGGTTTCTGAAAACCTAGCTCCGGCGAAGCACAAGGTGGTCCGATCTAGAGCGAATCTCGTTCTGAGACTCTAGATCTGAGATCTAGGAGGAAGACGAAGGTCCTTTGCCCTCTGTTCTGGCGAAGTTCTTTCTCTGGTTGAATCCAACGAAGATCTGGCTCTGTTCTCCAGATCCAGGGTGTTCTCTTCCTTTACTTGCTTTGTTCTTGTTTCTCTCATGCATGCAAATCTTGTATCGTGTATTTCGTCTAAGTTTGCCTTAGTCTAGATCTAGGGCAACCTGTTCTGTAACCTTGCTATTTGATTAGTGGATTGAGATCTCAAGCCGATCCGGCTGAGGCTCCGTGGACGTAGGCTCCGGCCGAACCACGTAAAACTGCTTGTTGATCGCTTGTTTACTTTCTTAACGTGTTTACCCCGTTCTTGGCTTTCAATCTGTAAAGCCGAGTTCGATTAGGAATCACATCATCATTCCCTTGTTCATTTCGCTTAACATTCACTGGTTTTTATTCAACTTAACAGGAGCCACAATTAACCACATGCCAACCTTTCGTTGTGTATATGAAACCTTCTTTCTTTTTTGTTATCAGGATTGCTACACACCACCTTATTTGGGTTTTGATGGTTTCCTGCCTATTTTTGCAAATGTCAATGAAATTGGTCCTTCTTATCTGATCAAGCTGCAGAAGGTGCTTTTGTTGTTGGTGCTTCGAGGATCATCTGAACCCAAACAGATTTGAAATCAGTAGGACCTTGGCTTTTACTTTTGATGTGGCTATAAATTGTGGCATTTTAGTGGAGCCTTAGTTTCATCTATAATAATATATATTAGGCACTAAAAATAATTGTTCAAAATATGTTTGCAGTTCAAAGATAATGGATTGGAGTTCAAAATATGTTTGTAGTTCTAAGACAGTGGATTGGAGTGACTGCTTTGTAGGTGACTAAATGAGATGAATTCCTTGAATTCATGTCGTGCGAAGCACGACTTTCCCACCTAGTAAACAAAAGGTGGCGAGGGTTGCTATTCGTTCATTAGATGAAGGAAGGCTGATGAGTTTGGGCTAAATTATATAAAAGATGAATTTACGTCTTGCAAATAATGTTAGTCCATAATGACCCATTAAACAAATTTGTGCAGTGGGTCTTTGCACACTACACACACGTGCACTTACTTAAAATAAATTTAATTTAATTGCAAAATCACCCCCATTAAAAATATAAGAATTATTTTTGGCACAAATCAAGAATCCGAGCTTGATCAAAATATCAATCGAAATCTCACAAAAATTCTTTTCCAATTAATTCGGGTGGGTCAATCTCAAATCGACTCCTAAACAAAAACGGAGTCAAAATGTTAAACCAAAATTTTCCAAATTTAAATGGTTCAAATAGAACTATGTAAAGACTTGATGCCTCATATCGGTTACGTAAGCAATAATATATTAAATCCTAAAAATATATCGGGCACAGTCGTCAACCTCTAAGTTCACTCTTAAATGAGCAGGAGGTCAAGATCCAACCAAATCAAATTATTTCATCTTTTGAACTACGGGTGATTTGATCATTTTCAAAAGGGTACGTAGGAAGCTCGATATAAAGCCAAGGCTCATCGAGTTCAAACGCCAAAACTAAATTCTTTTGGAACTACGCCCGATTTTATTCCGACTTTTCGAATACGTAGGTCACTCGACGTAAAGCTACAAGCTCATCGATTTCAATCATCACCCACAAATGATCTCATGATCAACGATGATTTGATTCCACTAAACAAGTGGATATATAGGAAACTCGGTGTAAATCAAATTCTCACCAAGTCTAGTCACACCCAAACTTTCAATCAAATCTTTCCAAATTATTTTGTCAATTATAGTCGTCCCAAATATTTAATTTTCCAACAAAACCAAAGTGTCCACTTTAACTCGATACAAAGCTTCCGCTCATCGAGTTCCGTCACTAAAATCAAAATAAAATTTTCATCAAATCCAAAGTGTCTCCTCTGACTCGATACAAAGCTTCCGCTCGTCGAGTTTGATCATCACCAAAATTTCAAAAACCCAAATATCAAATTCAAATTTGTCATTTTCAAGAACTATGTATGATTTGATCCCTTCCAAATGGGTACGTAAGAAACTCATAAGAGAGTTTAATCACAACCCCCAAATTGACCTTTAAGTCAAAATAAGTCAAATTTCAAATTAAACTCCACTTTCAAAGCCAAATCGTTTGCTATGCAAATGATAGGCGGGTTACTTGAGTAACCCTTCCGAGAAGGTGTGCTCAATTCATTAGGGTGATACACACATGCATATGATTGTGTGATTTATGTTAGGGCTACCCTTTCGAAAAAGTGGGTTCTAATACGATCCAATAATGCATGAAAATATTTAAGATATTAAAAACGCATAAACTCTAACACTTTGAACTACGTAAGGCTTGATTCTCTTTTGAGAGATACGTAGGCAACCCACTAAAAAGGGTACAACCTAAATCACTAAAACTACTCAACTCTTGGTATCTATACGACTTCCAATCAAGAGGATAAGGGGTCGAACCCAAATATCAAAAATCAAATAAAATTTATTATACAATTATTCGATCATTTTTATTCAACAACATGGAGCAAGGAATTCAAGGCCTAGAACAAAGAGGAGACAAGAGAAGAAGAAAACATGAAGATGCAAAGGTGGTTCATACGGACATAGGCTTAGCGCCCGCTGAAAGCGACGCTCACCGATGCTGATGAATCCGAATCTTTTTATTATAAGTATTGACATTGGAAAGCTTATCACTTGGACCAATTCTTAGCCATTAAGCACGAGATTTTTAGGGTTCACTACAACAATTCAATCCCTATAAATACCTCTCTTTTGTTAGGGTTTTGCATCCCATCCCATCATTCATTCAGTCATTAAAATGCTATCTCAGTAGTTTCCATGGATTGTTATAGTTTCGGAGGTTTAAGTTATGCTATGAGTAACTAAACCTCTTTTCGGTTTTCTTGCAAGTTATAGACATGGTTGGTTTGTGTGGACTCTTATCTAAAATATTTCTATGTTATTATTTCCATCTCCTTTATATTTCATTATTTATGTTGTGGTTATATTTAGCTTCACGACCTAGATATGATTACATCAAGCTAGGGTTTATACTACAACCGCATTAGCGGGTTGAATCCATAGTAGCAGATACATCCTATAGGAACTGGTAGGGAATCTAGATAGTATAAGGAGATCGACATTTGAGGAATATCACTTTTAGTGAAGGCAATGGCTAGGTTGACAACTAGGTGATATGTTGCTAAGATGGGAGTGACATTGCTTAGGTGCTAGGACATTTGGAATTAGTGTTGCTTGACCCCCATGCTAGAGTAGGAGATTTATAATAAATATCATGCATACATAAACCAATAACTAGAATAATAGAGAGAATTCAAGATAGCTAAGGAAAATCCGATGATCAATATACCAACCATTTTTGCAAATTTGTAAGGATACTGATTCATTCCCAAACTAATTACAACCCATTTTCATTTTGCTTTCCTACTGCTTTCAATACTCTCTTTACAATTGCTTTCACAATCTTCAATCTGCTTCATATCCGTTGACAAGAGAAACATATATGAAGAGGTTAAGCTTCCCCTAGACTGACACCTAGACTTACTCGCTGTACTAGCTTGTTGAGTGTGGGTTATCACTGGACGAAATTAACAATCCTCGTGGAGGCTGTACCTAATTTTAGCATCGTTGTCGGGGACACTTTACTTTAATCCTTTTGTGTGTTTTTATTGTTAACCCTTGTTTTCACCTTCTTAGAAGGTCTGCACCTGTGCTACTTATTTATTTCTTTTGTTTTTGATCTCGACAACAAGAGAGATGAAAAACATTACAGTGACAGTAGCCAAGACACTAAGGCGACTGAAGGAGTCTGATCTGACATCACATATGCTTGTGATAAAGCTCCCTGACCTTCCAGAAGGGTCAAACTACAAGTTCAACACTGAAAGATGCAAAAAATGATTGTCTATACTGCAACAAGATCCGCTATTTTGATATGCATTATAGGCTGATTTTATATGCATTTCATTGGCTTATAAACACGTTTTATAGTTAATTGCACATTATGCTCTTTTAGTGGTAAAGTTTGGAAACTATGCCATTTTATTGGATTTATGCAGATTTATAATTCCGACACAGTGAATGTAAAGACCGGAAAATTTTAAATTATTATTTTATTTAAATATTTATTTATGTCAGATTTGATCCTTTAATTCGGAAAATTTTGAAAATTTCCGTTCTGGAGCCAACGACTTATTTAAATTCTTTTGAACAATTCCGGCATAAACTTGTTACTCAAATTGAATACGAAATAATTCCGCTTTATTTTCCGAGACTTGAAAATATTTTTGAATTTCGTTATTTAATTCGGATTCGAATGTCTATTTTAAATTTATTTTAAATCGAGTCGGGTTAAGGTCGGAAAGCGGGTTTTGGGATTTCTTTTCGGGTATAATAGTTGACTTTCACCATAATTAATAACACCCACTCCCTCACCCCTACCCTCCCCCTATGTCCTAGTTGTGAGCCTGTGAACCCACCCTTAGCCACTGCAACTGTTCACCAGCTCCCACACCTTTTCCAGCCTACAACCTGTTGGAGATAATGCATATAGAAGGTAGTTTTAAGGTGCCCTTTGAGCTTCCCACATCCCACATGGAAAGTTCAAGGGTATCCTAAAGGGTTTTTAAGGAGACTCTTCCACTACCTACATTGAGAGGTAGAGGAGGAGATGGGGCACCCACACGCGCGCCCGCCACCGTCCGTCCGGCTCGAGCTCGGGCTCGGGCTCGTGCTCGTGCTCCGAGATTTTTAAATTTTTGCGAAAAATCTTAACTTGAGGCCAAAGATATTACGGATAGAATCGTTAGTGTCTATCCGCGAATATCTGATTTTCACTGGATTTATTTTCGAGAAAATTATCCTTTCAATCGGTTTTGATAAGCCCGAATCTTCTGAAGATAGCCTCAAATCTTCCCTTTGCTTACGACTTAAGGAAGATTTCGCAGCCTATATAAGGAGGTCGAGGGCTTCGTTTTCAATACACAGTGAACACATCGCCTCTTCTCCCTCTCCTGTTTTCTCCTACCCTTTTCCCGTTCTGAGCGCCTGTTCCAGTTCCAACTTCTCTCCCTCGAGTGCACCTGTGAGAGAAGCCGGTGAAATCCTTGGGGGACGTTGCCTCGCATACGATCTGCACCTCTATTGGGGGGCAAATACGTTTCTCATTCAGTGGCTCCCATACCACGCTTCAACGTAGCCCTAGCCCCTTCACTGAAACACAGTTCGGCCTACACCCCTAACGCTCTTTAGAGCAAGTTTCTGTTTTCGCAGGTTCCAACAGGGTCATTGTCCAACAGTGAGAAACGTATTTTCGTTGTCACAATGGCCGCCATCGAGATATCTTACAAGAAGCCGCTGCTCGATCTCTCCAAGCTGGAGCCTTTGGATGGCTCGAACTACAAGCGCAGGTCCCAGAAGATGCTGATCTTCTTTGAACAATTGGAGATTGACTATGTGTTGTTCAAAGACCCCCCTGCCGCTCTAGCGCCTGATGCTGTTGCTAAGGGCGATGCTCCGCCCAATCCTCCTGCACCATCTGAGGAGCTCATGAAGTACGAGCGCGACAACAAGACTGTTAGAGGCTACCTGCTGAACCACATGACGAACGCGTTGTTCGATCTACTGCTGATCCAAAAGTCTACTAAGACTATTTGGGAAACCCTAGACAAGAAGTATGGCACTGACGATGCTGGGAAGCACAAGTACGTGACTGGACAGTGAATCCAGTTCAAGATGGTGGACGACAAGCCCATCATGGAGCAGGTGCATGCGTACGAGAATTTAGTAGTGGATATACTAGCTGAAGGGATGAAGATGTGCGAAGTACTTCAGGCTAACGTCCTGATCGAGAAGTTGCCTGAGTCTTGGGCACGCTGTCGCAATCACCTCAAACACAAAAAGAAAGATCTTACCTTGGAGGAACTTGTCAGCCATCTGAAGATTGAGGAAGCCAACCGGCTAAAGGAGAAGGAGACCTCCATCACTTCTGCAGAAACGGTAAAAGCTAACATTGTTGAATCTCCGCAGGTCAACAAGAAAGGCAATAAGCAGCCTTTCAACAAGAAGAACAAGAAGGGCCCTATAAGACAAAACAACAAGCCTGCGAAGTTCAAAAAGAACAACAACGGAGACAAGCAGAACAACACAGGCTGCTATGTGTGTGGCAGACAAGGCCACAGGGCGTTCCAGTACCGTGAGAGGAAGGATGCTCAGTATACTGCCCAGAAGAACAATGGAGGGCAGGACAAAGGCATTGCAAACGTCGCAGAAAATGCTGCTCCTGAAATTATTGCTGTGGTGGTCAAGAAGCTAACATCATAGGGAGCATGACTGAATGGATCGTGGACACTGGGGCTACGAAGCACTTCTGCGCCAACAGAGAGTTGTTTGATGAGTTCGAACCCGCAAGCGGAGCTGAGCAAGTCTACATGGGGAACTCAAGTCAATCGGAGGTGCTGGGCAAAGGGAAGGTCTCGCTGAAGCTCACCTCAGGTAACATCCTGAGCCTGCAGAATGTCTTTTATATGCCTTCCCTGCGTCGGAACCTAATCTCTGGAGGACTCTTATCTCGAGCCGGGCTAAAGGGGGTCATGGAAGGTGACTCTATAGTCTTGTCCAAGAATGGGAAATTTTTAGGGAAGGCTTATAAGTTGGGTGAACTCTTTGTTTTGCAAACTATTGTTGATTATGCTAATATAGCTTCTACTTTCGCTTATATCGTTGTTGATGTTGATCTTTGGCATGCTAGATTAGGTCATGTTAATGTTGAATATGTGAACAAATTGCATAAAATGGGCCTAATCACAAACTTGGGTAATAATGATCATAAAAAATGTGAAATTTGTGTGGAAGCTAAGTTCACCAAGAAACCCTTTAAACCTGTAATAATGGTCCACTGAATTGCTAGAATTAGTTCACACCGATCTAGCTGATTTTAGGAACTCTGAGAGCAGAGGTGGCAAAAGGTATTATATCACATTTGTAGATGATTATTCTAGATACACCAAGTTATATTTGCTGAGATCTAAGGACGAGGCAGAGAAAATGTTCTTAATCTACAAAGCTGAGGTAGAAAACCAACTTAACAGAAAAATTAAAAGACTTAGATCTGATAGAGGTGGGGAATATGGGACAACGTTTTTGAAAGAATTCTGTGAGAATAATGGCATAATTCATGAACGTACAACACCATATAGCCCCCAATCGAATGGAGTAGCAGAGAGAAAGAACAGAAGTTTAAAAAACATGATGCTTTCTATGCTTGTGAGTTCTGGGTCACCCGACTCTTTGTGGGGTGAAGCTGTTCTTTCTGCAAACTACATTCTTAACAAGGTACCCCATAAGAAGTTAGACAAAACCCCTTATGAACTTTGGAAAGGACATCCTCCTAACCTAGGGTTGATGAGAGTGTGGGGGTGTTTGGCTAAGGTTGGGATTCCTGCATTTAAGAGAGATAACCTTGGATCTAAAACTGTTGATGCCATGTTTGTTGGTTATGCTGAGAACAGTGCTGACTATAGATTTATGTGCTTGCATGATAGATCTATGTGTGAATATCGTGATGCTGAATTTTTTGAGCATATTTTTCCTTTGAAGAAAGATAATGATAGTATTCCTGCTGTTACTGAACCTGCATCTTTGTCTTTACCTACTTCTATTAATGCTGATGAACCTAGTGAAATTAGAAGAAGTAAAAGACATAGAACTGGAACTAGCTATGGTCCTGACTTTGTGACTGCGTTTCTATCTGAACTCCGTGATTTAGATGAAATCAATGAAGCTCTAGTTTATGTTCACATGATAGAGGATGAACCTAAAACATATAGAGAAGCTATGAGTTCTATAGACGCTAGTTTTTGGAAAGATGCTGTAAACAGTGAAATTGAATCTATCACAAGTAATCACACTTGGGAACTAATTGATTTGCCTAGAGGTTATAAGGCCATTGGCTGTAAATGGATCTTTAAGAGAAAACTTAGAATAGATGGTTCTATAGAAAGATTTAAGGCAAGACTAGTAATCAAAGGATTCACACAGAATCATGGAGTAGATTATTTTGACACCTATTCTCTTGTAACTAAGATTGTGACCATTAGAACTCTATTTGTTTTAGCATCTAGTTATAAGCTCTTGGTACATCAAATGGATGTAAAGACTGCTTTTCTAAATGGTGATCTAGATGAGGAAATATACATGGAACAACCTCCTGGTTTTATGGTTCCAGGTAATGAGAATATGGTTTGTAGGTTAAAGAAATCTCTCTATGGCCTAAAGCAAGCACCTAAACAATGGTATGAGAAATTCCATAACACTGTGTTGAGTTTTGGATTTGTGGTTAGTGGATCTGATGCATGTGTTTATACCAAGATATACAATTCTGGTTGTGTTATTTTGTGCCTATATGTTGATGATATGTTGTTATTTGGCACTAACATGCATGTGATATATGAAACCAAAAAGTTTCTTTCCTCTCGCTTTGAAATGAAAGACCTAGGTGAAGCAGATGTGATTCTAGGTGTTAAAGTATTAGAACTAAAAATGGCTTTACTTTGTCTCAATCCCATTATGTAGAGAAGGTATTGAAGAAGTTTAACAACTATGATGTGACGCCAGTTAGGACCCCATATGATGCTACCATAGAGTTAGTGAAGAACTCAGGTATAGGTGTTTCCCAAGAGGAATACGCTAAAGTTATTAGGAATCTAATGTTTTTGATGAACTACACTCGGCATGACATAGCTTATGCAGTAAGTAGAGGCAGTAGATATACACATAATCCTAGCAAAGAACATTGGAATGCACTTAGAAGGTTAATGAGATACCTTAGAGGCACTCTTGATTGGGGATTACATTTTGAGGGTTTTCCCTGCGTTCTAGAAGGATATTGTGATGCAAACTAGGTAAGTGGGACTGATGAAATTTGCTCCACTAGTGTATATGTTTTTACATTGTGTGGTGCAGTTGTCTTATGGAAGTCTGCAAAGCAGAGTTGCATAGCCCGATCGACGATGGAGTCAGAGTTCATAGCTCTAGACCTAGCAGGGCAAGAAGCTGAGTGGCTAAGAAGCCTACTCGCAGATATACCAATTTGGGGGCATCCAGCTCCTGCAATTTCTCTACAGTGTGACTCACAGGCTGCCATTGGAGTAGCAAACAGCGGAACGTATAATGGCAAAAAGAGGCATATACGCATCTGACATGAGGCTGTGAGGCAGTTGATAAAAAATGGGGTACTCTCCTTAGCGTATGTGCGGTCAGAGAGGAACATAGCAGATCCATTAACCAAAGGACTTTGCAGAAGGCTAGTCCTTGACACGTCGAGGGGAATGGTACTAAAGCCCGCGAGATGAGGAATCTGTGGCGGAAACCATTAACTTGGTTGAACCCAATCCATGGAAAGACTCATATGAGATACACATCTCCCATTCCTATGGCAAGTGTATAGTAAGGTTGAGCTAACACTCTTAATGATTCTATAGCCCAGTCATTGGGTGGTCCTTTGAGACGGACTTGATAGATCACCGAAAGGCAAATGAGAGGTTGAGCCTTAGAGCTCTTAATGACTTCATAACCTGTTGTGGGGGCATTCTGTATTGAGACAAATATGTTGAAGTCATCTACGTGAGTGTGAGGGATTGGCAACCCTCCAAGGTGAGACTTACGGCAGTCTTCACTAGAACACTCATGAGCACCCAAGGTGTGCCAAAACTTGGATGTCTTATGTGATAAGACTTAGCGGAACGTTACAGGACCCCATGGAAGGTGTGTGTTGCTGGTTTACCCCTAAGTGGAGGAATTCAAGGCCTCTGGCCATTCACTCTATCGAAGGGATTGCTAGTTTCACTATGTGCTGATTCAAGTCGCAAGACATCAACATTTAAGCACTAACCTAGACACGCTCAGAACTTGTTTTCAAAACCTCAGTTTTTAAACCCTTCTCTCTGCATTTGTGGGGGATTGTTGGAGATAATGCATATAGAAGGTGGTTTTAAGGTGCCCTTTGAGCTTCCCACATCCCACATGGAAAGTTCAAGGGTACCCTAAAGGGTTTTAAATGAGACTCTTCCACTACCTACATTGAGAGGTAGAGGAGGAGATGGAGCACCCACACGCGCGCCCGCCGTCGCCGCCGTCCGTCCGGCTCGGCTTAGCTCGTGCTCGTGCTCGTGCTCGTGCTTCGAGATTGGAGTTGGAGTTAAATTTTTGCGGAAAATCTTAACTTGAGGCCGAAGATATTACGGATAGAATCGTTAGTGTCTATCCGCGAATATCTGATTGTCACTAGATTTATTTTCGAGAAAATTATCCCTTCAATTGGTTTTGATAAGCCCGAATCTTATGAAGATAGACTCAAATCTTCCCTTTGCTTACGACTTAAGGAAGATTTCGCAGCCTATATAAGGAGGTCGAGGGCTTCGCTTTCAACACACAGCGAACACATCACCTCTTCTCCCTCTCCTATTTTCTCCTACCCTTTTCCCGTTCTGAGCACCTATTCCAGTTCCAACTTCTCTCCCTCAAGTGCACATGTGAGAGAAGCCGGTGAAATCCTTGGGGGACATTGCCTCACATACGATCTGCACCTCTGTCGGGGGAAAATACGTTTCTCATTCAGTGGCTCCCATACTACGCTTCACCGCAGCCCTAACCCCTTCACAGAAACACAGTTCGGCCTACACCCCTAACGCTCATTAGAGCAAGTTGCTGTTTTCGCAGGTTCCAGCAGGGTCATTGTCCAACACAACCCACACCACCCCTTCTTTTTAATTGAAACCTAACAACCCCATCTCACACCCATTCCTTTTGGCCTGTTCGACGCCACCCACCCACATCTCCTTCACCACCACCACCTCTTGTTCACGACGCCAACCCCACCAGCCTCCACCTTCACCTTCTCGTCTTCCTCCAACGAATCCGACGCCGCCGAGACAACCCATAGTCGCCATCGAATCCCCGATCTCGGTGAGCCTTTTTGCAACCTTCTCTTCTTGATTTCTTTCCTCCTAGGGCTAGGACCCTTGTTACTTATTCATCCTTGAACTCCGGCGAGAGAAGAGAGAGAGAGAGTGGTTAGAGATGGGGAGTCGAGAGTGAACTAGGGGGTGTGTGCGAGTGTGCGAGGGAGAGAGAGATCCGAGTCGTGGGGAGAATTGAATCAAAATATATAATAAAATATAAAGCAATACAACTCTTAGCCTATTCAAATAAATTCAAGACTCCCCGCTATAGTAGTAGGGAATCAGGTTCGATCCACGAGGAAGCGAGTCAGTGGGATCCTAGTAACATTGAAGACACGTCCTAAATGTTCGACCAGAAGCCTCGATCACGAGCTCAGACCTCGATGTCGACCTTGGCTGTCGATGTTCTCTGCAACAAAAGACCTGTAGAAACAAAAACTGTAGTCGATATCGATTGGAAGGGGTCGATATCGATGTTAGTCCACGAAATCGACTGGCTCAGAAGTCTGCCAATCGATACAGAGGGGTCGATTTCGACACAAGGGGGTCGATATCGATGTTTGCAGAATTTACTCAGGAGTCTCGAGATCGACTCAAAAAACTGTCGATCTATCAGTGTGGTCAATATCGACCTCTGTTGTCGATATCGATGTCTTCCTGCAGTGAGTTAGTTGTTCCATCGGCAAAGAAAAGGCCGAAGATTTAAGAATGGGAAGGGAGCAATGATCAGAAATAAGCAAGGGTGTTGGGTTTTTCGATGACTCAACGAACGGCGAGCAAATTTGAATGTAAACTTAATAAAGGAAAAGTCTTCCAAAGCCAAGGATTATCGCGAAGACAACCATGATAGAATAAGTAAGAATTAACTAAAGATGCATGCTTTCATCATAAAGGAAAAGGCTTTCACCTAAACCGACAAATAGGAAAAGAGATTTTGCAATTACTTAACCTAATTTGTGTCTACCTTCGTCATAATTGAGTTTATAATCTTTCGAATAGAAACCCTAATTACTACCCAAGTTTTACAACACGAGTTCCTTAAATTCGCATTTAAAGATAAAGCACAAGGTAGAGGGGGATAAAAGATACATTCTTTAGCGACGTACCTACCTTACCACCATAGCTATCGTCGGGCTCACCCCGACCCTAGAAGAAAGGGCGACTACTCGCTCATGTTGATTGTAGACATGTCTTGAATTGAAATAACTTGCATAAATGGCAAATTTTGAATCTTTACAATCTCAACGCCAACTATCGTAAGCGCTTGAAACTTTAAAGCTAAAAAAACTCTAACTATCTATTGCCTATTGCTATTGTCTTACTTCTTGGATGATCTAACAAATCAGCCCCTAGGGCTTTATTTATAGGCTACTAATCCTCGCTATCCGAGGATTGTAACTTCTATCTAAACTATGAACTCTATCCGAACAATTAGGATAGGTCTTTTATTTTGATAAAACTTTAAAGGAAAAGATAATAAACCAGCTGCTAATATCTAGAAGAACGAGATAACTCGTGGCCTTGATGATAGACTTCACAATCCGAGTCTCGAAATCGGATTTATCTTCTGTCGAGGTAAGGTCGATATCGACACCAGAGGTCGATATCGATGTCTGTGTTTCTGCTCGACTTGTCCAGCTCCAGTCGATGTCTATGACGATGGTCGATATCGAGGTAGTATGTCGATATCGATGCCTTCTTTTCTGGTCTGTGTGGCGTGTCGAAAACTGGGGTCGATATCGATGTCTTCAGGTCGATATCGACCTCTGCTCAGCTTCACTTGGCTTCTTTGTTTTGACTCTGATTTCATCGAATTCCTGCATGGTTAGCTCAAAACTCGTGCAGACTCTTTTTCTTATACTTTAGCTCATTCGTACACAAGTTTATATACTTTTGAAACTTTTTTTCGGAAATCGAATGAAATATGAAGTCAAAACATGCAATAAACAAAGGTACAAATATGTACATCAAGCCGACCGTAGCTGAAGGAGCGAGTACGGGTGAGCTGTGAGACTAGGATAGGGCAAGAGCGAGTTGGGTGGGTGTGAGCCGAGAGAGGCGAGCTCGAGTATGGCAGGGAAGGAAGGTCGAGGGAGGGGTAGCGAGCGTCGGTTGGTTGAAGACGAAGGCAGGTTCAGGCCTCCGGTTCGACATTTTCTTTTATTTTTGGGTTTGGACCGGTTCTCCTCCTTTTTCGTTCTTTTCTTCCGGTTTTCTTTTTTTTTTTCTGTTGGGTTGCTGGGTTGGATCCGGATATGGGTGGGTAAAGGGTCCGGGTTTGGGCCAGGTAGAAGATCCGGGCTCGGCTACTCTTTGAGCCGGTTTGTTTTGTTTTAAATGTGTTATTTGTATTGTTTTAAATGTATTATTATTTAATTTTATTCTAAAATATTATTATAAATACTATTATTATTTATTATGAGATTATGAAATTATTATGTTAGTGTATAAACGTTATCTAATTATTATTAAATTTATTTTTCTGATTTATTTAATTAACTCATTATTTACTTATTTATTATAAATTATTAAAATCTGAATTATTTGAATAATTAGTTAATTATATTATTTTAAGGTTATAGTTCAACAACTTGGGAACCCTTTATTATTTATTAAATTATTTATTTATATTTTTATGAGTTATTATTTAAATGTTATATGGAATTGTTTGGAGTATTTGATTATCCCTTTTTAATAGTATTTAAAAATCTGATTTAAGCGTTATCTAATGGTTTATTTATATTATTTTGAGGATGTGAGTGTTATTTAAATGACCCTTTGAGTTATGGATTCTTTATTAATATTCAGTTGTCTAATTATATATTTTTTGAATTATTTATTTATTTAATCTGATTGATGAGAATTATTTGTGAAAAGAATTTATTTATTAAGTATTGACATTTTAAATGGGTAGTTTTGGAACATTGTAGATTATTTTGAAATATTTGGCAAGTGTTGAAAATTATTAAAGCTTTAAGATAAAAGTTTCGAATTATTTAACTTATGATGGATTATTTTAATAAAATAATATTGTGGAGTTGGTTAAGGACAAATGTTTTAATATCTGAATTTGGCTTAGTATTATTTTAAAATCACTTGTTTGACTAGCGGCTCGACTTATTTTGAGATCAAATAGTTTTTGGAAACTTGAAACCGGTTTATTTGGATTGGATTTGGTGAATTGAGTGTAAACCTTACTTGTGAATTATGTGAGTTATAGCATGATGTGTATATGAGTTGCAACACGATTGATACATGAAATCTTAAGTGGTTATGAGATATGATATGATGTTGCTATAAGTTGTTAGGAGAGGACATATGATGTTATGAGATTATATGAGATATTGCATGATGATAGATGTGAAATGATATATAGGATAAGATATGATGAGATATGATGCATGAGATGTTATATGGAATGATATATGAGATATGAAGAGACGAGGTGGGAAATGGAGATGAGATGATAATGTTGATAATGATGACCTGGTTGAGTTATATTATTATGTGTACCTTATATGTTTCATATGTAACCCGTGTGCTTTGTGTAATCAGACTTAGACTTATTATGTTATTTATGAAATTACTAGGTGATCTCTGATCTGTTGGATTGCTTACGTTTTCTGCCTTATTTTGCTGCTCTGCACCCCAAGTAAGTCCTCCGGGGCTTACTCAAGTTAGAACCTCATGCTTGATGCGTCATATAGTATGTAGGCATTATAATATCATGTCATGTAGTAGCATGCCTAGGTTCTGCATTAACATATGAGCATACGCAGTGGCGGACCCAGAGGGGGGCTCAGGGTAGCTTTAGCCCCCCTCTGGAATCTGGAAAAAAAAGTATATATATATATATGTGAGATTTTCATAATAAATAAAACAAGGAGGAACTTTGTATCACAAAACTCTTGTAGCTCAGCTAGTAATTGGATATGGAATGGAAGGGAGATACTAAGAGGTTGGTAGGGGGTTCGAGTCTCACATCTCCTTTATTTTTTTTTACTTTTGTTAGTTTTTTTTTCTTTTCAAATAAGCAGTTTTTTTTTGTTCCAAATAACTATACTTCGGCCGACTGGGGGTTCGAGTCTCACATGTCCTTTATTTTTTTAGTTTGAGTCTCACATGTCTTTTATTTTTTTTACTCTGTTTTTTTTTCTTTTCAAATAAGCAGTTTTTTTTGTTCCAAATAACTATAATCCGGCTGACTTGTCGGCCTTCGAGGTTCAGTTATGTCTGACATCAAATTTTTTCCTTATCAAAATAAATAAATAAATCTACTCCGGAGTCCGGGTCGTTTTGAGGGTTCAATTTCTAACACAGTTCTTTGTCCAGAATAGAGTTATAAACTTATAAATTATAATTTTGAACATCTGACGTCTCATTATACCAAAAAAATTATTTTAGTATTTAATAATAATTTAGCCTTACCTGCCCCCTTAGGGTTTGTTAGTTTGAGAATCAATTTTTTGAATTAATTAATTGAATTTGGGATTTGGGAATTGAATTTGTGATTTGGGGATTGTTTTTTTTCTTACCGTTGGATCTTCAATTCCTTCAATCAATCATATTCCTAATCAATCTCAGTATGTTGAAGCGGTTGGAAAAGTGCAGATGATTTTACTAGTATTCGTAGAGATGATGTAAGTAGTGAAAAAAATGCTCGATTGAAGAAACAATGAGTGGAAATTAGTGATATGGGACTATGATATCATATTCAGTAAATAAACTTATTTGTAATATTGAACTTAATTTGTACTATTATTGAACTTGTTTGTGGTAATGAATTCGCAAGATGGATTTTATTATCGTTTTTTACTTGGTCCGCCATTGAGCATACGTATTCTGAATGCGATTGGTAGAAACGATCGTAAGTCGTGAGTCTAGTGTCGTTGCTAGGGTCATAGGACAACCCAGCTAGGCGTGGCCACGGGTCCGACCCGGCGGGTTGACGGGTTCGACCCGTCAGGTCAAGGGTCGGGGAAGGAATCCCACGGGTTGGCGGGTTTGGGTCACTCGGCGGGTCGAAACCCGTCGGGTATCTGGCGTGTCGACTCGTCGGGTATAATTTTTATAAAACATAAATAAACGCAGAAAAAAACGTAAATAACTTACTAATGTCCATATTTTCACTGAGAAAGAACACTAAATAATAAAGTTACAAATATTTGGTCAAAGCTAGTTTCTCTAGATGCTTTAATTGGATATGACGACTGAAGTTCCCATATCCTCCTCCATTCGGGTGCCTGAAGACCATCCCGCAGAAGTTACAACTGACGTTGCAACTGTTTTCATCCCTCGGGTGCTTTGCGAACCAGCACGTGAAAATAGCGGCCCGAACTTGGGCCACACTCAACTGACTCAAGAGCCTGTGCGTTTCTTATCACGGGACTTGGACACTGGATTCGCCCTCCTCATCATCGTGTCGCGGGCCTGAAACTCTGGATTCGCAATCGCTTGTCCTGCTGCTCATCACGTCGCGGGGCTTAATAGAGCGTTTTCAGAGTTTGAGATGAGGTGTGAGTAAAATGGGAGGGAGGTGAGGTTTATTTATAGCCAAAATCGGAAGGCAAATGAAGAAAGTAGACCGTTGGGCAACGTTCGACCCGGCGGGTCCAACGTTTGACCCGACGGGTCCAACAGTCGATGCCGAACGTTGGAATTTCGAACGTTACCCCCCTTTTTTAAAATTTTACGGATGGTTTCACACTTGAGCAGTTTAGCTTCGTAGCCTGATAGTTTTGTACTACGTTTTACAAATATTCAGTTTATTTTATGTCATTATGTCACTCGTAAATCGTAATACGGTTCGAAATTCGAAACCGTGATTACGTGTACATCGACATTCGACACTACACACACTGACATACACATAACATGAGTATATGACACTAACACAATGTCTCTAACAGTGTGACACACTCACACTTCACACACCTGCACTGCTAGAGCCTAGAGTCTTAGATGACCTAGACACATAGACATAGTCACCGAGGCCGAGCCGGCGAGCCCGAACCTCCTTAGATTTGCATCTTGTCGGATGCTTCCTCGTTATATGAAGCTTTAGATTTTTGTAACCAGCGCCTCTCGTAACCTTGAACTTGTGACCGCAATGACGACAAACCGCTTCGACCTTCCCCAGCCCCAGGTCTAGCTCGACCTTGTCGAAATGGTTTTGAAACAAAGTCACGGATTGATCGGACATGATAACATTATTACGAAAATGATATGTATGAGTGTAATGAAATGAAATGAACAAAGGAGACAATATTTATTGGCGTTTTGGGTTGAGCTAGCCGTTGCACAACGGCTAGAAATTTAAAAAAAGTAGGTTCGACCCGGCGGGTTTTAAAACCCTCGACCCTAACCCTAACCCGCAACCCGCCTTGACCCTTTGACCCGAGAACCCGCACCCGCCGGGTCAATGACCCGGCTGGTCAGTGACCCGTATGACCCGGCGGGTCACGGGTCGACCCGTAACCCGTGGCCACGCCTAAACCCAACTCCATCGGGTTTGTTCTTATAGAGTCATCTGAGAGCATGATTTCATGAGTTATATATATGACTGTGGCGGTGACCGAGTGTCCAACCCCGGCTGAGGTGTGGACTGAGACATGAGATATAATGCGGCATCGACCGAGTCATCTGGCCCCGATTGAGGCAGATATCCGACCCCGGCTTAGGTACGGACATGAGAGAGATACCCGCCCCGGCTGAGGCATGGGTTTTGAGAGATTGGGATATGCCACTTGGCATTCTGTGTGGGCCCATTTACTGTATTTCTGTCATTATATATAAACTGTCAACATGCTTGTGTGCTTAATATTCCAGTATTGCATTAGATCATTCTCATCTAGGCTTAGAGCATATTATATGTCCTCAGCAAGGTCTTTAGGGCCCGCATGAGTGGCTTGACCTTGACTCGTGGTATAGTTTTAGGTACCCGTTCCCTTGCTTGATTCCGTGCTGTTATGACGGGGGTATCTTATGGCGTAATTGGAGGGAGAATCTGACTATGGACTCCGCAACCTCTGTTCATTCTTCCTTTTATAGTGATTGGCGGGGTGTCTCCCATTGTGACACTTGTTGTCATTGTGTGGACACGTGTGACCTCTGTGGGTTGGGGGCATGGTGGACACGTGTTATTCTTTTATGTCCGCGTCTGTTTTATCACGGGGGTACTTAGCTCTTTTATCGGCCATTCTTGCCCACGGGCCGTTTTCTTATTTTGTTTTTCCGTTTCTTTATTTTTGTTGGGCATTTTCATCTGGTTTCATCACAGCTCCTCGGGTCGGGTTAAGGTCTTTCGGAGTTTGAGACGATTCGACCTTTTTCGCGGAAATGCTACCTTCTTTCTTGTTTCCTTTTGAGGGGTATACTCGTCATTCTAGTTTTATCGGAGTTGGGCCTATTACTGGCCCACTCTGGCCCACTAGGGTTTACCTCGGCCCATATGTTTAGGGGGAGTTGAAAAGTCGGTAATTTTCTATAAATTACCCCGTTCAGTTTTTCACTCTTTCATTTCCTTTCATTTATCTGTTTTGGTTTTTCCGAACTCCTGTTCTCCGAGAGCTTTTTACTTGCCTTGCCTTTTCCGGTTAAACTTTCCGGTGGTGTTCTTGGCTATTCGAGGTAAATCCCTCTATTGTTCTTGAGTTCTTGAGTTGTGTTCTTGCTTCTTTGCTTTGAGTTGTCTTGAACTCTTTCATCTTTCATGAATCTGCTTAGGTTTTTTGTTTTTGCAATCGCTAGATCTCTTGGAGTTCTTTTGTTTCTTGTGATTTTGTTTTTTGGGTTCTTTTGATGTTTTGGTCCGCGTACATGGGTCCCTTTTCAGATTTCCCTTTAGTTTTTCAAGGATGGCTAGTTCTAGGGAAGATCATGACGTGTTGGAGGAGTTCAAGAGGGAGGAAGGGTGGAGAGTGGACTTGCCTTCATCCTCTCGAGCGGCACCTGCCGCGGTGATTTTGGACTCTTCGTCCCCGTCTTCTTCTGGGGGCGCCGCGTCCAGCTCTGAGGACTCTTCTTCGAAGTCCTTTTCTTCTTCAAGAGTCTCTACCCCAGACCGCGTGGGGCCCTCCGGAAGCCCGATTAAGGTGAGAAGGCCATGGAAATGCTCTGACCCTGATTACTATTCCTCACCTTACGTAACTTCTTCTTCTTCTTCTAAGGACGGTGAGGGGGATGCTCTTTCGTCGGACGAGGAGCTTCAGACTCATCCTGACGCGCATGCCTCTTTAACTTCTCGTGTGTCAGTTAGCAGCCTGGATTCTGAGATATCTTGGGTTCCTTACGCTGATTCCCCCATCGGGCTCGCGGAGACATGTTCGAGGGTTCGCTCCAAGGAAGTTCTTAGTGACTTGGATATTCCTTCTTACACCTTGGACTGCCTTTCCTCTTGTTCTTTTTGCAGGGATTTTTCCATCCTCAACCCCCAGCCGTGTCCCTTGGTGATTTCTGAGAGGGTACGCCCTCGGTGCTTCCTAAATCAGGAGGTGAGGGGCTGCACTACGCTGCTCGACCTGGCTAGTGTTGAGGCTATCGCCCGGATTTTTCCGTGGCCTGCGGTGGTGGAGTTGTGTTTGCCTGCAGAAGGTGGGGGTTGCTTGGATGCTTATGAGGATTGTGTGGTTGTGTACGTGGTGAGTTTGTCTCAAGGGTTTTGCATGCCCCTTCACCCTTTATTTGTTACATTTTTGTCCGAGTATAACCTTAGTCGGGCACAAGTCATGCCAAACTGCTGGATGTTCTTCACCAGCTTTATAATGAGGTGCTTGGATATTGGGGTGCCCCCGACAAAGGAGCTTATGTTCAGTGTTTTTTCCATGAAGAGGAGGCCCCAGGACTCTAGGTTTTACCAATGTAACTCTAGTTGCGGTTATATTGAGAGATTATCTAGCAAACCGAACTGGAAGCATAAATGGTTCCTTGTTCGCGACAAAGCCGGTGTCTGTCTCGGGTTCAAAACCGTCCCAGGCTGGTTTAGTGCTGTTAGAAAACCTTGGGTCACTGGTCTTGATAAGTTTAAAGACTCTTTCGTCCATGAGCCCAAGCTGCCTTGGCGTACTATGGTTTCGGCCCTTCGACTTGAGATGGCGGGGTTAAGTTTACCTCATCTACGATTAGGTGTCGTCTTAGTCTCATACATACTTCATTTCCTGTGACTTTTTGTGATTTTGTGTTTTGTGGGCTTCAATGGCATTATTCGCGGCGACCTAATCCTGACGTCCCTTGTTTCCTTTTATTCTACAGTTTTGATGGATCTTGGTTCTCTTCTTCCTCGTCACCATTCCCAGGAAGGTGGCAAGAAGAAAAAGAAGTCAGCCGTGTGCGCACCTCTTCATCCTCCAACCCCTCGGGCTACCATAGCACGAGAGCCCGACAAGACAAATGACCCAGTTGTAGAAGCTGGTGTCATCGCCTCGGAGCCTCACGATAAACGTCCCCGTGCGTCTGACACCCAGAACCCTAAATCCCATAAAAGGAAAAGGGTTGAGAGTTCTTCAAAGCCCTCGAGTGTTGGTGGGGAAGAGGAACCTCTTTTTTTGCAGGGCGATGCTACCCTCCCTTCCTTCCGTATCCCCGGTTTTAGGGTGGACGAACTTGTCCACCTCAGGCTTTCGGATAAGATGGCGCAGAATGAGCAGGCCTACCTGCGTCGCTTGGATGGTGATGATTTCTCCATCTAATTCGACCGCGTTGCCCAATGGGTGAGTTTACATGTTACTCAATCTTCTGTCTTTTGTGTTGTTTCTCCCCCTTCTTTTTTCTTTTCTCTTTTTGCTATAAAATGGTTCTTTTTTGTTTTGTCTGACTTTTCCCTCTTCCCAGGTTAGGGGTTTTTAGGCTGAAGCGGAGCGGCGGCTTGCTTTCTAGGAGAAAGAGATTTCTCAGAAGTCCGCTGAGATCAAAGACTTGAACCACCGCGTGCGGATGCTGGGCAACACTGTTGGGGACCCTACTTCGGTGGAAAAATTCAAGAAGCGATCTGTCGAATTGCACGAGAAGCTGAAAGTGGCCAATGAACAAGTATCCGTGATGACTGAGGAATGTGACGCCTTCTGTCGGTGAATTGAAAGGTCGGCTTGAAGCTAGTGAGACGTCTTTCCACCAACTTCATTGGGATTACTCCATCTTGGAGGAAGATCGCACATTGCTGAAGCAGGAGTTGGAGACGCTTCAGTCTCGCTTGGATCAGGAAGTGGCTCTTCAATGGCTGGAATCACCCGCGGGTTTGAACTTCTTGGCTTTTGAGTGGATTAAGTCTGAGGTGGGCCTTTCCTTTCTCTCATCTCTGGCCAAACCTTGTCTTTGTACTCTGGAGGGTAGTGAAATCTTGAAGGAAAAATGCTTCAGTTACTTTATAAAGGGGATGTCTGCTAGCATTAACCAAAGTGTGCCTCGCTCCAAAGCTAACGCGAGCGTCCCCTTGGAGAAATTTGAGGCGAGCTTGGTTCAGGAGGATTAGGGTCTCACCCCTGAGGAGCTTGCCGCGGATGAGTCAGACAAGGATGAAGATGACGTTGATGCTGACGCAGATCCCCATGATCAAGAAGATTAATTCGCACTTTTCCTGTTTGAACATTTTACTGGCATGGGCCAGCTTTTTTAATTAACACTGTTTTCTCCTAGGGGTTTTGCTTTATTTAGGGCAGTTCTTTTTAGGGACAACAGAATTCGGCCGCTATATCTTAGCGGTGTATTTTTTACTTATGATAGTTTCTTATAGTAATTATTGTCTCGGTATTCGCGACTGATATGCTTCCCACACACTTGCCATGTGTTCAGGATGACCTTTCGTCGTTGTACAAAAAACTCACGCCATCTGTCATCCATGCTCGAGTTTTCTCTTTATTTTTATAGTTTAGGATTCCCTTGTTCTTCCCGGGTCTCTTTCGTTCTCGGCGTTAATCATGGCGCCCAAATATCCCAATCCCTGGGCGTTTTTCCAAGCCTTGGACCATGCTGATCAGCTCCTCAGGCTTGTAGGATTTCTCTGATCTTCGTTCCATTGCCCCCCCTTTTTCTTAATTTCATCATGGATCCTGAATTCTCGCTGTTTTTGTCAGCCACTCTCGCCCCGATTCGAGGTCGAGTGCCAGCCCGTCCTTCCGCGGTGAGTCTTCCTTTCCTCTTACATCGTTAACAATTTTTAGGTGAAGGCAAGTAGGGATCAAGACAATCGTCTGCAACTCGGCCGCGGATGGAGTGACTTTGTTGTCCATCACGGGTTCATCGTTGGATAATTGATGACGTTTTTCCACATGGGTCATGCTCGTTTTAAAGTCTGTCCGCGCCGTGATCTCGATTGTTGTGTGTTCGTTTAGGGGAGGTAGATTCTTTGCTTAAATAAAATATTCAATAAATATCACAACTATGCTAACTCCCTGTTCAAGCAAATAAATATAAGAATCCCTCCCGATGCAGTGGTAGGGTAATTCAAGATCGAATCCACGATGAGGTATGTCAGCGCTTCCTTAGTTGCAATCACGATCAAGCTTTCGACCTCAGGAGACACTCGATATCGAGGTGTCTGGTCGATATCGACCTCAGTTCTGGTCGATTTCCAATGAGTTTCCTACAGAAGACAAAAGCAAACACAATCGACATTGAGACAGACCTCAATATCGATGTTAGTGCTCTATATCGACCTTGCCAGTCGATTTCGATGTCTGTAACAGAAACTGTAATACGTAACTTATCTGTCAGAAAAGTAGTCCGAAGAGCGTAGAATGGGAAAGGAAAGATGAACAGAAATTAAAACTCAATCTTTTTATGAAATTCAATTAACTAAAATCTTCCGAGGTCGGGGATTCATGCCACAACGATAACAATGCAAGTATGATGCTAAAGTTATGAAATTTAATGTCTTTCTGTCAAATAACTTTCGTTACAAACACTTAGGTGATTAGAGGCTCTCGCATAATTCCTAATAGTTATTATCCAATTCATGAGTAATCCAAGTTCACAATATGATTGGCTTTCGCTTCAATAATACAAATAATGAATCTCCCTAACTTTCGCAAAGGATCATGCATAGGATAGAAGACGGAATCGCATAAAAATCATACCTTTGATGCACTTACCCTATATTGCTATCGTCGGGCTCACTCCGACCCTAGAAGTGGCTTGACTACTCGCGTCTCCTCATGGAACTCATCATAATCATTGAAAGGAAACTACTTTGATTAAAACAAAGAAAAAGTTACAACCGAACCAAGCCACTCCGCTCTCGCTTACACAACTCACTCGGCCTCTCTCTCTCTCTCCCCTAATTCTCTGCGTGCTCTAAGGTAAAAACTGATTGCTTCTTGGATGATTAAACTCAGCCCTAATGGCCTCTAGATATAGATATCAAATCTTGCTAGCCAAGGATTCGAAAAACTATCTTTATTCTCTAAGATAAAACTTAAATAAGGTAAAAACTAAAAATTCCATGGTAAAACATCTAAAGTGATAAGTCTGGTGCATTGGATAGAAGATCTCGACTTTAGGATAGACGTGCAAACTTCAGATAAAATTCTATCAAAATCTGAGTCGGACTTCTTCTGCTGCATTGGTCGATTTCGACCTTGGTCATTGATATCGACCTCCCTTTAACTCTATCTCGAGCACTCCTTCTCCTCGGACTGGCACTCGACTTCTATCAATATGCTCGATCTAGGTCACTCGATATCGACCTTCAGACATCGGTATTGACCTCTGCTATGTCGACATGCTCTGTTCTTTTCTTGCTCGATTCCTGGCTGCTCTCCTCACTCGATGTCGAGGTTCATAGTCGATTTCGACCTCTTTAGAAGACTTCGAGTTCTTTTTCCACTGTTTTTCACTTCTCCAAATCTGTCCATTTTCATCTTGTTTCCTGCGAAATCATATAGAAACTCGTGAAGACCCATATATTTGACAATTATGCATAAACTATACTAATCTCATGTATTCCCCACTAATATGCATGCAAATGATGTTAAAATGGACTTAATTATGCATAGAAAATAAAGCTATTTGTGCGCACATCAAACACCCCATACTTAAGCTTGCTTGTCCCTAAGCAATACCTTTAGTGGTCATTCAGGGGAAGGAAGTAAACCCTCAACATCATAGATTCATTTTTCATACGTCCCTACAATAAATTTCCATCCTCGATAAGGTACTAATGTCAACCAAATCCATGCCTGTGCATAAAAGCAACATCATACTCATAAAAGGAGGTTTATATGCATAAAACAATTTCATCGACATAGCATTAATAATCAAGAGGACTTTTGCAAGCTATAGAGAAGTAGATTGGTAAAAGACTAAAGGTGGGCTAATGTTTGGCCATGTGGTGTTAAATCCGGGGAAACATACTTTCTTTCCACATTCCTTCTTCATAATGTCTCACCTTTCACTCATCGCTCAATGCTTTTTTTCTTTCTAATGCTTTTACCTCTCAAACCTTAGCACTGCCTTCTCGCGAGTCGCAAACATGGGTGTCATGAATGGCCCTGGATACTTAGTACTTCAGACTCCTCACCTTGTGTCCCATCTTGCTGAACTAACATCTCAACGAGCAGGGTCGACCTACCTTTATCTCCTGAGGTGATCGGATTTTTTCTCGCTCATTAAATTTTCCATAATTCAAAAATTGTTTCATTCCTGCCAACAACTTCATAAATATGCACAAACTCCATATAACAACTCCACATATGACATCCATTCTCAAACTTGTCCCCGGATAGGGTATAAGGTATAAAATGGGCAATATGTAGTGTATGTGGCGCAATAGTGATAATGTATGATATAAGGCTCATATATGGCTTGTGACTTTTGTAAATATTCATAGGCAAGGCTAGGATATGAACTTTTGTAAGCACTTGAATGGAAATATATTAAAGTCCTCCATCATCTTATTATGCACATGTCAAAAGCAACTTCAAATTTTTCCTCTCCTTCATGTTTTTTTTTTGCTCTTCATTGGGAGTTCCCTTAACTAGGCAATTTCATGTTATATCTCAAATGAATCTAATTTTGCATCGTAGAGTTCCTTTTCATCCTTCCATGACTCTTTTCTTTATTTTCAATTTTTTTTGATGGGGGTCATTTTTTTTTCGAAAATATAAAACTATGTATGCAATGCTTAAAGATAAATATGCTTAAAGATAAAAACATCTAAAATAACTAAGTATGAATATGCATAAACAATAAAAACTATGCTGTAACTATGTAAAATTTCAAAATATGCTAAAAATATGCAAGTAAGCCTTTCCCCCACCCCATACTTAAAGATTACAGTGTCCTCACTATATTAGAACTAGGGTTAAGAAAGCAACTTACTAAAACGTCACAAATTTCAGGAGTCGAAGAAGACTGCAGTGGTGGTCGATATCGACCTTTATCATCGAAATCGACTACTTTCATCGATTTCTGGCTCAAGCTTCATGGTGATCCGGCCTCGACCACAAGACCCTCGGAATCGACCTTAAGGTCGATATTGAGCTTTGCACTCAATTTCAATGTCTGATCTGTTCTCTTTTCCTCTTTCCTGCACTTTGTTAGAAAACTAAAACCAAACAAACAAATAATAATGTCTAATGTAAAGTCTCCAAGCAAAGTAACAATTGTCCAAAACCAAAAACTTAGTGTCTTCGTTACAAGCTCTAGACTTTAAAGTCGCTAGGCCGACTTCTTCCTTTACGCTCTCAATGTGGCATCTGCAGAGCCCATGGGGCTTGGGCGTCAAATAAAACTCCTTTCTTGTCTCTCAACTGCATTCCGCCTGGATGGATTTGATTCACCGTGAATGGTCCCATCCTCTTGTCTTTGAACCTAGTAGGGAACCAATGATCTTTTGATTTGGCGACATAAACTTTATCTCCTACTTCATATTGGTTCGAATCATCATCGGATACCCTACACAAGCGCACATGCCAAGGCAAACCTCTTCCAAATAATTATAAATCTATAATTGAGATGGAACAGGAGGAATCCGTACCTTGACTTACCTTTTCTTCTGTCTGTGGCTCAAGTCGACATCGATCATCAGTAGTCGATATCGAGCTCTGTCGTGCACCTAGAGGTTCATTCGATTTGGAGTGTTTCTGCTCGACATGATCAGATCAATTTTGACCATTAGGGATCAATATCGATGTCTCTGCTCCCTTCTCAGCTTCTATGGCAGTTGATTTCGGCATTGTGTTATGGTCGATATCGACCTTTATGCTCGATTTTGAGGTTTCTTCTCCTCCGTCGACCCCATACTTATAACCTGGCACAGAATCTTGAACTTTGTTAGTCGATATCGACTTACCTGGGTCGATGTCGATGTTCCTTCTGGCTCTTTTGTTCAAGATTGCCATGACCTCCTCCACTTGGGCTTCTATGGCCGTCTTTTCAAGCTTTTCCGGTGTTATACTCCTTACCTTGGCTTCTCCACATGCAATGTAGACACCATTGATGGCCTTAATCTCCATTGGCCCTTGATTGTTCACCATCTTTTTGAAGGCGTACTCTATCACCTCATCGCTGATTGTGAATGAGAGCAATCCTTTATTCACGCTTATATTGGCATCGACGGTTGCTAGGAATGGCCTACCTAAAATAATTGGACAAGCAGGGTCCTCTACTATATCAACAACTAAGAAATCAGCAGGGACAAAGAATTTACCTACTTGTACTGACACATCAGTTACCATCCCTGTTGGAATCACTACCGTATTGTTCGCCATGTATAACTTTGCATCCACGGGCTCCAGAGGACCTATCTTTACCTTGTGCCATATGGTTAGTGGCATCATGCTAACGCTAGCGCCCAAATCAACTAAAGCATTAAAGCGATATCGACCTAAGCCTATAGCGATAGAAAACTTACCTGGGTCCGCCTGCATTTATGGTAGCTCAAATCTGTTGCACTCCTATGCGATCTCAGAAAGCGATCGCTTCGTACCCAATATGTCCTTAAGGAACCTCACATATGACGACATCTCATGAAGTGCTTCAATGAATGGAATTGAGACATTGAGTCCTTGAAGCATCTTCACGAACTGTTGAAACTTCTTTTCCACTGGGTCCTTAATCACCTTCTTTAATGGGAATGACAACACCTTCTTATTGCATATGGCACGAGTAAGATCGACATCGACTGGAGGAGTCTATTTCTATGGTGACAAAGATTCAGTGTCGACATCACAGGATGGTCGACATCGATGTCACCTTGGTCGATATCGACAGGGGGGTCGATATCGACATCTGTTCTGGGGCCTTCTCCTCTGCTTTTTGCTCGGGCGTTTGTACTTAACGCCCACTCCTTATATTCATCGCCGCTATGTGTCCAGTAGTTTTTCCCTTTTGGTTTGGCACAGTTGATCCAGGGAATGCTCCTGACGCTTTGGGTATTGCTTCTGCCAATTGACCAATTTGGGTCTCCATGTTGCGCTTCCAAACGTCTATCTCCCCAAGTCTAGAATTGATGCCCTGCAGCTGAGTATGGACGGAGTTATTAGCTTGTTTAAACTCAGCGTGGTTCCTTTGCATCTCATCAAGAATGATCGGCAGGTCATCCTTCCTTGTTTTGCGCTCAGGGTGCCCTGGTGTTCTATATGGTGGGGGATCCCTTTGTTGATTGAACCTTTGATCTCCCCAATATTGTTGATTGCCCCCTCTATAGGAGCCTCTCATTCACTTGGCTTCCTCATTTTGTTCCGCCATAGATACTTGCTCAATATGTGGACAGGCACTATTGTTATGCCTTGTTGAACCACATTCTTGACAAGTTTGATTGTTGCTCAGGAACCTGACTTGCTTTTGAAGGTGGCGTGTTAGATCATTGTGGAATTGTTACTGCACATCAGGATCTATCTCCTTCGGAGGCTCATATAGTGGCATTGATGGGGCAGGCCTTGAATCATAGGCCGGAACAGTCCCATAAGTGTTGTCGAAGTTGACTAGCCTCTCAATCGTCTTCCAGGCCTCCGTTGGTGTAAGCTCAATGTACCGATAGGAGGTATATGAATTGATCCTCTCTTTATTCGGTGCATCAATGGAGTTGTAAAATATCTCCTGGATGACATATGGAAGTTGCCCATGCGTCGGGCATGATCGCAGCAAGTCCTTAAAACGCTTCCACGCCTATGCCAATGTTTCACATGACTTTTGTTTGAAAGCCGTGATCCTTTGTCGAAGCATCGCCGTGTTAGAGGGAGGAAAGAATTTGTTTAGGAATGCATCCTTCACCTCTGCCCATGTCCTCATCGAGCGTGGAGCCAAACTTTCTAGCCATTGCAATGTCTTCCCTGCCAAAGACCATCGAAAAGATTTGAGTCTCACATACTCTAAATTTACACCATCAGCAATAGTTTCACATAAATCCATAAAAGTAGAGATGTGTTGCAGTGGGCATTCATTTGGTCTTCCTTCAAAGGTGTTTCTTTAATTTCAGATAGGAAGTTCATTTTAATTTCATAGTTTGAAGGAGGAATAAGTATAGCGGATTCAGGAACATGAAGTGGTGGATGCATGTATTGCATCGCCGTATGTGGATACTGATTGAGCCGCTCTTGGGCTTGTCTATGCGCATCCTCCTCTCTATCAGTACGGACTCGCTCTGCAGCAGCGACGGCCCTCTCAGCAGCGATCGTAGCGTTATGGTCCTCAATCTCTCTCCTCAACCGCTCTATGGTCTAAGCCTGCGTCTTGTTATCCGCCATGATTTGAATAGCTTTGTTGCGAAGATGGAAGAAACGTTCAGGCTCGTCAATGGTTTCCAGGATAGGTCCGCGATCAGAACGTTGCATAAACTTGTAAAATAAGCTCTAAAAGATCGTGAGAAAACTTAGGTGGCGATTGATTGCCTCCCAGGCAACGGCGCCAATTTTATCGTCTAGGGGAGGTGCGATTTAAATATTCAAATATATATCTCAACTATGCTAACTCCCTGTTCAAGCAAATAATACAAGAATCCCTCCCGATGGAGTGGTAGGGTCATTCAGGATCGAATCCACGAGGAGGTATGTCAGCGCTTCCCTTGTTGAAATCACGATCAAGCTTTCGACCTCAGGAGACACTCGATATCGAGGTGTCTAGTCGATATCGACCTCAATTTTGGTCGATTTCCAACAAAGTTCATGCAGAAGACAAAAGCAAACACAATCGATGTCGAGATAGACCTCGATATCGATATTAGTGCTTGATATCGACCTTGCCAGTCGATTTCGATGTTTGTAGCAAAAACTGTATAACGTAACCTGTATGTCGGAAAAGTAGTCCGAAGATTATAGAATGGTAAAGGAATAATGGACAGAAATAAAACTCAACTTTTTATGAAATTCAATTAACTAAAGCTTCCAAAGTCGGGGTTTCATGCCACAACGATAACAATGCAAGTATGATGCTAAAGTTGTGAAATTTAATGTCTTTCCATCGAATAACTTTCGTTACCAACACTTAGGTGATTAGAGGCTCTCGCATAATTCCTAAGAGTTACTATCCAGTTCATGAGTAATCCAAGATCATAATATGATTGGCTTTCACTTCAATAATGCAAATAATGAATCTCCCTAACTTTCGCAAAGGATCATGCATAGGATAGAAGACGGAATCGCATAAAAATCATACCTTTGATGCACTTACCCTACATTGCTATCATTAGGCTCACCCCGACCCTAGAAGTGGGTTGACTACTCGCGTCTCATCGTTGAACTCATCATCATCATTGAAAAGAAAACCACTTTGATTAAAACTCCGAAAGAAAGATTACAACCGAACAAAGCCAAACCTCCGCTCTCGCTTCTCTCCAACCGCACTCGGCCTCTTTCTCTCTCCTAATTCTCTGCGTTGTATAACTAAAACTTGGTGTAATTGAATCATTAAACTCAGCCCTAACGACCTCTAGATATAGATCTCAAATCTTGCTAGCCAAGGATTCGATAACTTATCTTTATTCTCTAAGATAAAACTTAATAAAGTAAAAACTAAAAACTCCATGGTAAAATTAGTAAAGTGATAAAGTCTAGTGATGAAGATAGAAGATCTCAACTTTTGGATAGACGTGCAAGCTTCGGATAGAATTCTATCAATATCTGAGTCAGACTTCTCTGCTGGAAAACATCGATATCGACCTAAGGACATCGATATCGACCTCGGTTTAACTCTTATCTCAAGCACTCCTTCTTCTCCTCGGATTGGCACTCGACTTCTATCAATATCATCGATCTAGGCCACTTGATATCGACCTTCAGACATCGATATCGACCTCTGTTGTGTCAACATGCTCTATTTCTCCTCTGCTCCATTCCTGCCTGCTCTGCTGCACTCGATGTCGAGGTTCATAGTCGATTTCGACCTCTTCAGAAGATATCGAGTTCTTTTTCCGCTCTTCCAAATCTGTCCATTTTCATCCTGTTTTCTGCGAAATCAAATAGAAACTCGTGCAGACCCATATATTTGACAATAATGTATAAACTACACTAATCCCACGTATTCCCACTAATATGCATGTAAAAGATGATAAAATGGAATTAAATGTGCATAGAAAATATGGCAATTTGCGCACACATCAACCTCTGCTGTGTCGACATGCTCTTTTCTTTTCTTGCTCGATTCCTGGCTGCTCTGCTTCACTCGATGTCGATGTTCATAGTCGATTTCGATCTCTTCAGAAGACTTCGAGTTCTTTTTTCGCTCTTTTTCACTTCTCCAAATCTGTCCATTTTCATCTCGTTTCCTACTAAATCACATAGAAACTCGTGCAGACCCATAGATTTGACAATTATGCATAAACTACACTAATCTCATGTATTCCCCACTAATATGCATGCAAATGATGTTAAAATGGACTTAATTGTGCATAGAAAATATGGCTATTTGCGCGCACATCATTGTGGTGTCAGGTGTTGTCCTTCGACCACTTCTTCTAGTGGGTCTTATTAGCCCTATTGGGGTTGCTTTTTTCTTTTTAATAAACAATGTTGTTGGCGTAGATTTTGTAATCAAGGACACATTTTGCTTATCCAGTTTCTAATTTTGGGACCGAAGACTTTTATTAAGATCGAGGGCTTTATTTATTGGGGGGTGCTTCCTAGCTAATACCTAGCGATTGTGGCCCTACTTCTTGCTTGATCTCCCAGCCTTTGTTTTGTCACCTGGTTTTCACCTTAATGCTATCCGCGTCCCACGACACCATTGTAGTCGCAGTCGGGATTGGTTATGGAGTCTCCCTGGTATACGAAGATCAGAGCCATGCCGATGCATACCCTGTTTGCCCTCGTGAATTCTGACCATCCATCGGTGAACCAAAAAATTCCATCCGCGTCTCTTTCAACTTTGACTTCGTGCTCTCGGTTGGATCGGGACTAGAGATGCGCAAGGCTATGGGCATCTTCTTCTAGTAACACATACATCAGTTGGAGCTGTAGAGTGAAGATGTCCCTCCGCGAGAATCACTCGGTAGAAGGCTTTGGGAGGCCCTTCGAGTTCCATTTTTTGAATGTGCCCTTAGGCTTGGGTCTTCTGGGGTTTTTATACTCAGCTTCTTTTGACGCGTGTTGGATCTCTTTTTCAAGGTAACTCCACAGGGCATTCTTGTGGTTGCATGTTCCCACGGGTCTCTCTTTGATCTTGGCCAGGATTCCTTCGATCCAGTGTTGCGTGATGGGACATTTCGCTGCATCCCTTAACTCGGTGCATGTGAAGGTTAGGTCATTTCAAACGGTGTGATGTTTTTCCACAAGGGGAATATTTTGATATGTTGCGTGCATGCGCATTTTTGGGTCTGAGGGACTAATCCTCCAAGTCGGTTTTGTGTCTTTCCTATCCGGTGCCCTCGCTTTCTGATTGCTGGTTTAGTACTTTCTCCGTGCCTCCCCCCTTTTCTTCTGAGGGTGTAGGGGCTTTGATGCGCGGTTCGACCATCGTTCCTCCTATTTCTTTTAGTGCGAACATGGTTTCTTCTGGCGCGGACAGATGGGCCTTCTTCCAATTGATCGACCGGGAGGAGCAGATGTTTTGCTTGGTAACTCTTATTGGTTTGTCGGCTTTGTCTTACTGATCTCTTCCTTCGCGACCTTTGCCACTTCTCTTATGCCCCTGTGTTTCTTTTTTCTTGTCTTTCCAGCTTTTTCCCCTGCGTTTTGAGGACGAATATGAGGAGTCCATCGCCGAGCAAGTTTTTCTCTCGTCTCATATTTTGCATGACTTTGCAGTTCGTGTTTTCAGGGGGAGTTACGGCATGTACTGGCTTGGCCACGGGTGGAATGATTTCGTCGAATCCCATGGATTCACGGTTGGATCTTCTATGGTTTTCATCCATAGAGGGGATGCACATTTCGAGGTCCAGCTCATGGGTTTAGAAGATGGGGACGAGGATATTGGCCGCGTTCACTATGGCAACGCGGATCATTCGACCAATGGTTCCTATCCTTAATCCGTTACCCCTGGGATGGTCATCAAGTGGAGTGGTCCCCCCCTTTTTATCCCTATGTTTCTAGGGGATTTCCTTTTTTGAGGTTTTCTGGCCTTGTAGCTTATGCCTTGCAGTATGTACTTGAATATTTTTCGCGTATGCGTGGAATAAATGTGATTTATTTCATTTCTTTGAGGATATCAAGGCTCTTCTTGGGTCTCGTGTGTTATGACTCTGATACCCCTTGTCATATCACCTGTAAGTTTTGTTGCTACTGTTTTTCCTCTTCCTGGGGGGCTTGTTTTGGAATCTTTACGGAATTTTGGTCACCTTCCTCCCTGTGGTGTTCTTTATAAATGAGACCCAGTTCACCCTTAGTTCCATGTTCTTATTCTCAGAATGGCGTCACCTAACCTGGTCTCTTGGGCTTTTTTCTTAGCCGTCGTCTTTGAAGACCAGATGCAAGAGCTGGTGACCTTTGCTAATTTGGGATCTCAGTCTTTGTCTTGAATGTTTAAATGTATTTTCTTATTCTACTGGTTTTTGTTTTGTGCAGTCACTCCCAGCCTTGTTTGAGAGCGAAACAAGCGTCACAGACCCTTCTCAAGTCTTTTTGTCCTTTGGTTCGGTTTTGGACTTCCCGATGGGGATAGTTAAGCGAGACTATGGGATATTTTGGTTAGTCGAAGGCTGGAGCGACTTTGTCTCGTCTCAAGGCTTGGAGATGAGAACCGTCATGGTTTTTTGTCACAAAGGTGGTGTTTACTTCGAGGTCCGTGTGCTTGATAGTGACTCTATCGGAGTGGAAAACGGTCATGTTGAGTTCCCGCCTAGAGGGACACTTCCCCCTGTTTCCTAATTTCTTACTCTTTATGTTCGTCTTGGTTTGAATCTTTATTCTGGTCTGGATTTATTTTCCTGTTTGGACGCGCATGCCTTTGTTTCGTTTTCATGCGTGCGATTTTATTAGTTTTCAGTATTCAGTTTCTGTGCCTGTTTTTCAAGAAACTTTGCGTCTATTGGTTCGATGTGAATGGACCCTCTTATTTTTGTGGCTTTGAAGAAAGTCGTTGGTCTCTTAGAGAAATGTGATTTCTTCTTGTTTAGGCTGTTGACGCGGAGACAAGCTCCGACATCCTGGGTTTTTGTATGACCCTTTTTCAATAACAAGAGAACGAGTGTTTCGATCACATGGACGAAGCGGAGGCAGGTTCCGGCGTTCCAGGCCTTAGGGCGACTTGTTTAATTCAGAGAGAATGAGTATCCTCATCAGGTGGCCGACACGGAGGCAAGCTCCAGCGTTCCAGGCCTTAGGGCGACTTGTTTGATCCTAAGAGAATGAGTATCTCCATCAGGTGGCCGACGCAGAGGCAAGCTCCAGCATCCCAGGCCTTAGTGCGCCTTGTTTGATCCTGAGAGAATGAGTATCTCCATCAGGTGGCCGACGCGGATGCAAGCTCCAGCGTCCCAGGCCTTAGTGCGACTTGTTTGATCCTGAGAGAACGAGTATCTCCATCAGGTGGCCGATGCGGAGGCAAGCTCCAGCGTTCCAAGCCTTAGGGCGACTTGTTTGATCCTGAGAGAACGAGTATCTCCATCAGGTGGCCAACGCGGAGGCAAGCTCCAGCGTTCCAGGCCTTAGTGCAACTTGTTTGATCCTGAGAGAACGAGTATCTCCATCAAATGGGCGACACGGAGGCAAGCTCCAGCGTTCCAGGCCTTAGGGAGACTTGTTTGATCTTGAGAGAACGAGTATCTCCATCAGGTGGCTGATGCGGAGGCAAGCTCCAGTGTCCCAGGCCTTAGTGCGACTTGTTTGATCCTAAGAGAATGAGTATTTCCATCAGGTGGCCAACGCGGAGGCAAGCTCCAGCGTCCCAAGCCTTAGTAAGACTTGTTTGATCCTGAGAGAACGAGTATCTCTATCAGGTGGCCGACGCGGAGGCAAGCTCCAGCGTTCCAAGCCTTAGGGAGACTTGTTTGATCCTGAGAGAACGAGTATCTCCATCAGGTGGCCGATGCGGAGGCAAGCTCCAACGATCCAGGCCTTAGGGCGACTTGTTTGATCCTGAGAGAACCAGTATCTCCACCAGGTGGCCGACGCGAAGGCAAGCTCTAGTGTTCTAGGCCTTAGTGCATTTTGTTTGTTTCCATATTCCTGTGTTATTACGAAAAACGCCCGCTAACCGCTTTTCCATCGTCCGTGGGGGGATTCTTTTATTTATTTAGTTCTGGTCCTTGGTCTACACATAGTATTTTTTCAGGCTGTCTATGTTCCATTTCTTGTTCAGTATCTCTCCATCCTTGTTCTGCAGCTTGTACGCACCGATGTGGATGACATCGGCCACAACATAGGGTCCTTCCCAATTTGCGTCCAGCTTCCCTCCTGTTTGTACTCATTGTAGGACCAAGTCTCCTCTCTTGAACTGTCGTGGCTGCACACGTCGGTCATGGTATCTTGCTGTTCACCTCTTGTACTCCAGGGCCTTTAGTGCCGCCATCATCCTACGCTCTTTTCTAAGGTGCATTTCCACTTCGAGTGCTTCTTCGTTGGATCTTGGCTCGAATCCGAGGACGCGGGCCGATGGGATCATTCTTTCGATTCGGATGATCGCGTCCACACCATAGACTAGTGAAAAAGGTGTTTCCCCTATCGGGGTTTTGGCCATGGTTCTGTAGGACCATAGAACCAAAGGAAGGAGTTCAGCCCATCGTTCTCTGGCTGACGTTCCCCGCTTTTTTCGTATCCCTTCTAGTATCTGCCGGTTGGTGATCTCTGCTTGGCCGTTCGTTTGTGGGTGAGCCACTGATGAAAACTTGAGGTTGATGTTGAGGCCTTTGCGAAAATTGCGGATGGTCTCACAGTCAAAATGAGGGCCATGGTCCGTAATGATTGTCTCGGGGACCCCGAACCGACACACCAGGTTTTTCCAGAGGAACTTCTTCACTTTTTCAGCCGTGATTAAACCCATGGCTTCGGCTTCGACCCACTTCGTAAAGTAATCTACAACTGCGAGCATATACTTCAATTGTCCTGGCGCGGTAGGGAATGGGCCTAAGATGTCCATCCCCCAGTGAGAAAAAGGGCAAGCTCCATAAATCCCTTTCATTATTTCGGCGGGTTGGTCGATGGCATTCCCATGCTTTTGACATGCGTCACATTTCTGGACGAACGTTTGGATGTCTTGCTTCATGGTGGGCCAGTAATAGCCAGCCCTCATGGCTTTTGCTGTCAAAGTTCTCCAGCCCTGGTGATGTGCACATACTCTAGAGTGCAATTCTTCTATGATGATCTTTCCGTCTTCCGTGGAAACGCACATGAGGTCCGGCTGGGTGAAGCCTCTTTTGAAAAGTTTTCCATCGCGGATGGTGAACCTAACCGCTGTAGTGGTGACTTGTCTTGCTTCGGTACTTCCTGGGAGGAGAATCCCTTTTACCAGATACTTCGTGATGGGGGTCCTCCAATCGTCCTCACTATTGGTTTCCACAAAGTGGACTTCTTTGATGAGTCCGTGACTTTCCTTTCTATCAAAAATAACCTCTGGTCCGACTTCCGATTGCATTGCCGCGCCCATTCGTGCCAAGGAATCTGCTTGCTGATTCTCCTCTCTTGGGATCGCGTTCAGCTTGAAACTCACAAAGGCCCTCTGCAGGGCATGGACCTTCCTTAAGTAGTCTGGCATTAATCCGGTTCTGGCATCGTATTCTCCTTCTACTTGCATCGTCAAAACTTCTAAATCTGTGTAGGCAGTTATTCCCCTTGCCTTACATACTAGAGCCACTTCTAGTCCTGCTATCAAATCCTCAAATTCAGCCTCATTATTTTTTGCTTGTAATGCTAGTCTGTAAGCGTAGTTCAACTATTGTCCTTCAGGGGAGATCAAGGTGAGCCCTACCCCACAACCGACTTGGTTGGCTATTCCATCCACCTTGAGGACCCACTCGGCCTCCTCTGATGACGTGTGTCCTTTGAAATTGGTGCCTTCCGCCCACTTCGTCATTGGTCCTTTGAAAGTCTCTGCCAATGCTGCCTTCCGCGGTGCATACTCAATCTCGAATTCTAATAACTCTACCGCCCACTTCGTCATCCGCCCTGAGAGACATGGTGAGTGAAGTATTTGTCTCAAGGGTAAGTTGGTTAGAACTTTGATGAGATGGTCTTGAAAGTACGACCTTAGTCTTCTTGCCGCGAACACCAAGCATAAAATCATTTTTTCTATTGGCTCATATCTTGTCACAGCGTCCTGTAGGACCCTACTAACGTAGTATACGGGATACTTCTCATCGCGGGTGATGACGACACTGATGGTCGCACTTCTCATTGCTAGGTAGAGATGAAGAGCTTCGAGTTTCTCTGGCCGGTGGAGGGTTGGCAGCTTTATCAGGTGGATTTTCATTTCTTCGAAGGCTTGTTGGAGTTCCAGGGTCCAGTGGATTGGCCCTTTCTTTTTTAGTAATGTGAAGAAAGGTAGAGACTTGTCAGCGAGACAAGAACAGAACCGGCTGAGATAGTTTATCGCCCCATTGAGAGCCTGGACCTCTTTGATTGTCCGCGGTGGTTGCATGTTCTATATTGTGACAATTGTTTCCGGGTTCACATCTATCCCGCGCTCGCTGACCATGAATCCTAGGAACTTCCCGGAGTCTACCCCAAAGACAAATTTTTCCGCGTTCAAGTGCAAACCTCCGCGTCGTAGGGAGTCGAAAGTCTCTTGTAAATCCGGCGCGTGATCCTCTACCTTTTCGCTTTTTTCTACGATGTCATCTACATAGATCGATATATTCCTTCCTATTTGGGCACAGAAGATTCGATCGACGGTTCTTTGGAAGGCGGCTCCTGCATTCCTCAATCCGAACGGCATAACCCGATATCAGAATATCCCTTGGTTCGTGATGAATGTGGTGGCTTTTTTTTATCAAGCGGATCCATACGAATCTGGTTATATTCTGAATACGCATCCAAGAAACTGAGGACAGTGTTCCTCGTAGTCCCATCGACCAGTTCGTCTATGGACGAAAGCGGGTAACTGTCTTTTGGGCACGACTTGTTGAGGTCGGAGAAATCGACACACATTCGCCATTTTCCGTTGGATTTCTTCACCAAAACCATGTTCGATAACCAATCAGAGTCTTCTACTTCCTCGATGAAACCCGCGTCAAGCAGCTTCTCTGTTTCTTCCTTAGCGGCAAGTGCTTTCTCCGGAGCCATCTTTCTCTTCTTTTGTGCGACAGGCTTCGCATCATGTCGGATCCTGAGAGTGTGCAGGGCGATCGTCAAGGGGACTCCAAGTAAGTCTTTTGGTGTCCATGCGAAGATATCCCGTGACCTTGCTATTATGCTCAATACTTGACTCCTTTCCTCTGACCCCAAGGCCTGTCCCAAATAAACCCTTTCTTCTGGATTGAGGAAAGGTTGGTACGTTGATCTTTCATCTGCGGTAGGGATTTTTCTGGCTGCCGGCCTTACTTCTAGTTCTGCTTCAGTGGTGGTGCTCGTGAGGTAATTCTCGGCTGTGGAATCCCCCAATGGATCTTCTTTTTCATTCTTTGTGGTACTCGTGGTCACTTTCTCAATGTGCATTACTTCTTTCTTCTTTTTCAGAGAGGTCAGGTAACAGCTCCGACTCTCTGGCTTTTGGTCATGGACCTCCCCGACTTCTCCTCCAACGATAGGGAATTTGGCCAGGAAGTGGTAAATCGAGACTATCATCTAGAATTTGTAGAGAGACACCCTTCTGAGCAACGCATTATATACCGTTGGAATTCGGACCACAGTGAAGACAATGCTTTCCATTCTTCATTTCAGCGTGGTCCCTAAAACTACTGTCAGCTCAATGGTTCCTGCTACTAGAATTTCATCTCCTGAAAAGGCAACCAAGGTTCCAGAATACGGCTTGAGTGCAGTTGCAGACACACCCAGTTCTGAAAAGGCTTCCCAATAAAGGATGTCTACCGTATCTATAAAAACTCTCTTGACGGTTTTGGTCACGATCTGCGCATGTATGATCAAGGGGTCGGAGTGCGGCATCCTTAAATCATCTGCATCACCTGCCGAAAACACAACTTCTACGTGTGGGGAGAGTGCGATTCTTTTGCTTGCCGTGGATGGAGGTTGATTTCCTTCTCGCTCATAATTTCTCCTTTCTTGGTTGCTGGCACCGGAAAGAGATGGGCCCCCTGCCAAAGTGTTGATGTACCCTTCTGGCTCTGGGATGTGTTCTGATGTGGATCTCCCTCGTCCGTCGCGGCCTCCTGGGGCTTGGTTTACTGACCCTTGCGGTGAAGGTGGTCTGTCTTGGCGCCCACGTCGCCATCTTCGGCCTCGGCCTCTCCCACGATTTGGTTGGGGGATTTCTTCTCAACCTCTCTGCCGGTCTTGGTCCTTGCTCTGTTATCGCGGATGAACTTCTTCTCGTGGTTGATATTCAGCCTGGTGTCTTTCGTCTCTTCGGTGGTCGTCCCGCTGTGGATGATAATCTCGGTGATGGCGATCCCGACCGTAGTAGTCATTCCCTCGAAAATGATAAAGTTGGTCGTGATCATCTCCTTCTCTCCGATCATCCTTTCGATGATGAGCTCCTCCCCCTCTTTCTGTGTTCAAATGGACTTCATCATTCTGTGGTTGGCGATGGTGTTCTGCTGATTGTTGTTTTGGTCGCTTCGTGATGTACATATTTGCACCTCTTTTTACTGCATCTTTTGACTTCATATTTCATTCGATTTCCAAAGAAAAGGTTCAAAATAATATATATTTGTGTAAGAATGAGCTAACGTGCAAGAAAGAGAGTCTGCACAAGTTTTGATCTAATTATGTAGGAATTCGAGCGAAATCGGAGTCAAAACGGAGAAGCCAAGGAGAGCTGAATAGAGGTCAAAATCGACCCACATGGTTGATATCGACTACAGAACATCGACACAGAACTGAGTGTCGAGACAGACAACAACACAACAAAAGAAAAGCACTCGATATCAATCTCCATACATCGATATCGACCTGAACCCAGGAATCGAGAGAAGTTGAGCTTTTCGAGCAAAAATAGAGAGGTCGAAATCGACCTTCCTGGTCGATATCGACCATACTTCGACGCGGGTTGGACACGCTTTTCGAGACATGGATTGACAATTCTATCTTTAAGGAGCACGAATTATCTATAGATTTTATATAGATTGCAGCTAAGATTTACTTACTTTTTACCTTAGAGATTTATGAAGTTGTTTAGGGGGCTGGCAATCAACACATCCACAGACACACATTCAGTTTACATACAATAGAGTTAGAGTTAGGAAGAAGCTTTAGGGTTTGGCGTTTGCGAGAGCCGACGTTGAGTTGTAAAGTTTCGAAGTTATTAATGCAAGTTTCTTTTCAATCAATGATGAGTTCCATGATGAGGTGTGAGTAGTCTCCCAAAGCTTCTAGGGTAGGTGTGAGCTCGACATTAGCCATGCGTGCATGAGGTAAGTGTTAGATGTTGATCGTTTTATCTATTTCATCTCCTACGATTCTATGTTTAGTCCTAATCGAAAGAAAAGGGATTCATGCTAACAACTTGAGTTATAAGTTCGTCTAGGGGAGGTGTTATTCAAATATTCAAATATATATCTCAACTATGCTAACTCCCTGTTCAAGCAAATAATACAAGAATCCCTCCCAATGTAGTGGTAGGGTAATTCAGAATCGAATCCACAAGGAGGTATGTCAGCGCTGCCCTTGTTGCAATCACGATCAAGCTTTTGACCTCAGAAGACACTTGATATCGAGGTGTCTGGTCGATATCAACCTCAGTTCTGGTCGATTTCCAGCAAATTTCCTGCAGAAGACAAAAGCAAAGCACATTCAAAGTCGAGACAGACCTCGATATCGATGTTAGTGCTTGATATCGACCTTTACAGTCGATTTTGATGTCTGTTACAGAAACTGTAATGCGTAACCTATGTGTCGGAGAAGTGTCCGAAGAGCTTAGAATGGTAAAGGAGAGATGAATAAAAACAAAACTCAACTTTTTATGAAATTCAATTAATTAAAGCTTCCAAAGTCGGAGATTAACGCCACAACGATAACAATGCAAGTATGATGGTAAAGTTATGAAAATTAATGTCTTTCCGCCAAATAACTTTCGTTACCAACACTTAGGTGATTAGAGGCTCTCGCATAATTCCTAAGAGTTACTATCAAATTCATGAGTAATCAAAGTTCACAATATGATTGGCTTTCGCTTCAATAATGCAAATAATGAATCTTCCTAACTTTCGCAAAGGATCATGCATAGGATAGAAGACGAAATCGCATAAAAATCATACCTTTGATGCACTTACCCTACATTGCTATCGTCGGGCTCACCCCGACCCTAGAAGTGGGTTGACTACTCGCGTCTCATCGTTGAACTCATCATCATCGTTGAAAAGAAAACTACTTTGATTAAACTAAAGAGAAAGATTACACCCGAACCAAGCCAAATCTTAGCTCTCGCTTCACACCCAACTCCACTGGGCCTCTCTCTCTGTCTCCCTAGAAATTCTCTGCGTTCTATGTGTTTGAATAACTGAAATTGAATGAATAAACTCAGCCCTAACGACCTCTAGATATAGATCTCAAATCTTGCTAGCCAAGGATTCGAAAAACTATCTTTATTCTCTAAGATAAAACTTAAATAAGTAAACACTAAAAAATTATATGGTAAAACATCTAAAGTGATAACTCTGGTGCATTGGATAGAAGATCTCGACTTTAGGATAAACGCGCAAGCTTCGGATAGAATTCTATAAAAATCTGAGTCGGACTTCTCTGCTGGCAACATCGATATCGACCAAAGTACATCGATATCGACCTCTCGTTAACTCTATCTCAAGCACTCCTTCTTCTCCTCGGATTGACACTCGACTTCTATCAATAAGCTCGATCTAGGCCACTCTATATCGACCTTAGACATCGACATCGATATCGACCCCTTCTATGTCGACACGCTCTGTTCTTTTCTGCTCGATTCCTGGTTGCTCTGCTGCACTCGATTTCGAGGTTCATGGTCGATTTCGACCTCTTCAGAAGACTTCGAGTTCTTTTTTCCACTCTTCCAAAGTTGTCCATTTTCTTCCTTTTTTCTGCGAAATCACATAGAATCTCGTGCAGACCCATATATTTGACAATAATGCATAAACTACACTAATATCATGTTTTCCCACTAATATGCATGCAAAAGAGTGATAAAATGGACTTAAATGTGCATAGAAAATATGGCAATTTGCGCACACATCAAACACCCATACTTAAGCTTGCTTGTCCCCAAGCAATACTTTTAATGGTCATTCAGGGGAAGAAAGTAAACCCTCAACATCATAGATTCATTTTTCATATGTCCTTACAATCAATTGCCATCCTCGATAAGGTACTAATGACAACCAAATCCATGCATGTGTAATAAAGCAATTTCATATTCATAAAAGGAGGTTTATATGCATAAAAACAATTTCAGCGACATAGCATTAATAATCAAGAGGACTTTTGCAAGCTTGTGAGAAGTAGATTGGTAAAAGGCTAAAGGTGGGCTAATATTTGGCCACGTGGTGTTAAATCCGGGGAAATAAAACTTTCTTTCCAAAACATTCCACATTACTTCTTCATAATGTTTCTCACCTTTCACTCATCGCTCAATGTTTTTTTCACTATAATGCTTTCACCTCTCTAACCTTTGCACTGCTTTCTCGCGAGTCTCAAACATGGATGTCATGAATGGCCCCGGATACTTAGTACTTCGGACTCCTCACCTTGTGTCCCATCTCGTTGAACTAACATCTCAATGAGCAGGGTCGACCTACCTTTATCTCCTGAGGTGATCAGATTTTTTCTCACTCATTAAATTTTCCATATTTCATAATTTGTTTCATTCCTGCCAACAACTCCATAATAATGCACAAACTCCATATAACAACTCCAAAGATGACATCCATTCTCAAACTTGTCCCCGGATAGGATATAAGGTATAAAAAATGGGCAATATGTAATATATGTGGAGCAATAATGATAATGTATGATATAGTAATGCTCATATATGGCTTGTGACTTTACAAATATGCATAGGTAAGGCTAGGATATGAACTTTTGTAAGCACTTGTATGGAAATATATTAAAGTCCTCCATCATCTTATCATGCACATGTCAAAAGCAACTTCAATTTTTCATCTCCTTCATATTTTTTCTATTTGCACTTCATTGGGACTTCCCTAAAATAGGCAATTTCATGTTATATCTCTAATGAATCTAATTTTTCATCGTAGAACTCTTTTTTATACTTCCATGACTCTTTTATTTTATTTTCAATTTTTGATGGGGGTCATTTTTTTTCTTTTTTTTTTCTTTCTTTTTTCGAAATATAAACATGCTACGTATGCTTAAAGATAAATATACAATTCTAAATAACTATATCATATGCATGAACATGTAAAAACTATGCAATAACTTATGAAAAATGCTAAAAATATGCTAAAACATGCAAGTAAGCCTTTCCCCCACCCCATACTTAAAGATTATAGTGTCCTCACTGTATTAGAACTAGGGTTAAGAAAGCAACTTACTAAACCATCACAAATTTCAGGAGTTGAAGAAGACTGCAGTGGTGGTCGATGTCGACCTTTAACATCGAAATCGATCTCTATCATAGATTTCTGGCTCAAGCTTCAGGGTGATCCGGCCTCGACCACAAGCCCCTCGGAATCGACTTTAAGGTCGATATCGAGCTTCAACATCGATTTCGATGCTTGTTTCTGTGCTCTTTCTTTCCTGCAACTTGTTAGACAACAAAACTAAAACATGCATAATAATATAAAGTCTCAAACAAAGTCAAAACTGTTCAAAACCAAAAACTATGTATGTGTTACAAGCTCTAGACTTTTAAGTCGTTAGACCGACTTCTTCCTTTGCGCTCTCAAGGCGGCATCTGCAGAGCCCATGTGGCTTGGGCCTCAAAAAATACTCCTTTCTTGTCTCTCAGCTGCATTCCGCCTGGATGGATTTGATTCACCGTGAAAAGTCCCATCCTCTTATCTTTGAATCTAGTAGGGAACCATTGATCTTTTGATTTGGAAACATAAACTTTGTCTCCTATCTCATATTGGTTCGAATCATCATCGGATACCCTACACAAGCACACATGCCAAGGCACACCTCTTCCAAATAATGATAAATCTCTTATTGAGATGGAACAAGAGGAATCTGTACCTTGACTTACCTTCTTCTCTGTCTGTGGCTCAGGTCGACATCGATCTTCAGTGGTCGATATCGAGCTCTGTTGTGCTCCTGGAGGTTCAGTCGATTTGGAGGCTTTCTGCTCGACATAATCAGGTCGATTTCGACCTTTAGAGATCAATATCGAGCTCTTTGCTCGTTTCTCGGCATCAATGGTGGTCGATTTCGGCATTGTGTTGTGGTCGATATCGACCTTCCTGCTCGATTTTGAGGTTCCTTCTCCTCCGTCGACCCCATACTTATGACCTGGCGCATAATCTTGAACTTTGTTAGTCGATATCGACTTACCTGGGTCGATGTCGATGTTCTCTTTGGCTCCTTCGTTCAAGATTGCCACCACCTCTTCCACTTGGCCTTCTATGGCCCTCTTTTCAAGCTCTTCCGGTGTCATACTCCTTACCTTTGCTTCTCCACATGCGATGTAGACACCATTTATGGCTTTTATCTCCATTGGCCCTTTATTGTTCCTCACCGTCTTGTCGAAGGCATACTCTATCACTTCATTGCTAATTGTGAATGAGAGCAATCCTTTCTTCACGCTGATGTTGGCATCGACGGTCGCTGGGAATGGCCTACCTAAAATAATGGGACAAGTAGGGTCCTCTACCATATCAAAAACTAAGAAATCAGCAGGGACAAAGAATTTACCTACTTGTATTAGCACATCAGTTACCATCCCTGTTGGAATCACTACCGTATTGTTTGTCATGTATAGTTTTGCATCCACGGGCTCTAGAGGACCTATCTTTACCTTGTTCCATATGGTTAGTGGCATCATGCTAACACTAGCGCCTAAATCGACTAAAGCATTAAAGCGATATCGACCTAAGCCTATAGCGATAGAAAACTTACCTGGGTCCGCCCGCTTTTGTGGTAGCTCCAATCTGTTGTACTCCTCTGCTATCTCAGAAAGCGATCGCTTCTTACCTAATATGTCCTTAAGGAACCTTACATAGGATGGTATCTCATGAAGTGCTTCGGTGAATGTTATTGAGACATTGAGCCCTTGAAGCATCTTCACGAACCGCTGGAACTTCTTTTCCGCCGGGTCCTTAATCACCTTTTTTTATGGGAATGGCAACACCTTCTTATTCCCTGCTGCTGGAGTTAGATCGACATCGACTGGATGGGGGTCGACATCGACTAGAGGAGTCAATTTCTGTGGTGACTCAGCAGCAGTGTCGACATCGACTGCAGTGGGGTCGATGTCGATGCCACCTTGGTTGATATCGACTGGGAGGGTCGATATTGACGTCTGTTCTGGGGCCTTCTCCTCCGCTTCTTTCTCGGGCGTTTGTACATGATGCCCACTCCTTAGATCATCGTCGCTATGTGTCCAGTGGTTTTGCCCTTTTGGTTGGGCATAGTTGATCCAGGGAACGATCCTGACGCTTTGGGTATTGCTTCCGCCAATTGACCCATTTGGGTCTCCATGTTGCGCTTCCAAACGTCTATCTCCCCAAGCCTAGAATTGATGCCCTGCAGCTTAGTATGGACGGAGTTATTGGCTTGTTTGAACTCAGCATGGTTCCTCCGCATCTTATCAAGAATGATCTGTAGGTCATCCTTCCTTGTTTCCCGCTCAGGGTGCCCTAGTGCTCTATATGGTGGGGGATCCCTTTGTTGATAGAATCTTTGATCTCCCCAATATTGTTGATTGCCCCCTCCATAGGAGCCTATCGTCTATTTGGCTTCCTCATGTTATTCCTCCATAGATACTTGCTCAGTATGTGGACATGCACTAGTGTTATGCCTTGTTGAACCACATTCCTGACAAGTTTGATTGTTGCTCAGGAACCTGACTTGCTTTTGAAGGCGGCGTGTCTAATCATTGTGGAATTATTGTTGTACATTAGGATCTATCTCCTTTGGAGGCTCATAAAGTGGCATAGATGGGGCAGGCCTTGAGTCATAGGCCGCAGCAGTCCCATAGGTGTTGTCAAAGTTGACTAGCCTCTCAATTGTCTCCCAGGCCTCCGTTGGTGTGAGCTCAATGTATCGATAAGAGGTATATGAATTGATCCTCTCCTTATTCGGTGTATCAAGGGAGTTGTAGAAGATCTCATGGATGACATATGGAAGTTGCCCATGCGTCGTGCATGATCTCAACAAGTCCTTAAATCGCTCCCACGCCTGTGTAAGTGTTTCACCTGGCTTTTGTTTGAAAGCCGTGATCCTTTGTCACAGCATCGCCGTGTTAGAGGGAGGAAAGAATTTGTTTAGGAATGCATCCTTCACCTCTGCCCATGTCCTCCGCGAGCATGGAGCCAAACTTTCTAGCCATTGTAATGCCTTCCCTGCCAAAGACCATCGAAAAGATTTCAGTCTCACATACTCTAAATTTACACCATCAGCAATTGTTTCACATAAATCCATAAAAGTAGAGATGTGTTGCAGTGGGCATTCATTTGGTCTTCTTTCAAAGGTATTTCTTTTAATTTCAGATAGGAAGTTTATTTTAATTTCATAGTTTGAAGGAGGAATAAGTATAGCGGATTCAGGAACATGAAGCGGCAGATGCATGTATTGCATCGCCGTCTGTGGATACTGATTAAGCCGCTCTTGGGCTTGTTTACGTGCATCCTCCTCCCTATCAGCACAAGCTCACTCTGCAGCAGCGGCGGCCCTCTCAGCAGCGATTGTAACGTTATGATCCTCAATCTCTTTCCTCAACCGGTCTATGGTCTCAGCCTGCGTGTCGTTATCAACCATGATTTGAATAGCTTTGTTGCAAAGATGGAAGAAACGTTCAGGCTCATCCATGGTTTCCAGGATAGGTCCGCAATCAGAACGTCGCATAAACCTTCAAAATAAGCTCTAAAAGATTGTGAGAAAACTTAGGTGGGGATTGATTGCCTCTCCGAGAATGGCGCCAATTTGTTCGTCTAGGGGAGGTGCTATTGAAATATTCAAATATATATCTCAACTATGCTAACTCCCTGTTCATGCAAATAATACAAGAATCCCTCCCGATGCAATGGTAGGGTAATTCAGGATTGAATCCACGAGGAGGTATGTCAGCACTTTCCTTATTGCAATCACGATCAAGCTTTCGACCTTAGGAGACACTCGATATCGAGGTGTCTGGTCGATATCAACCTCAGTTCTGGTCGATTTCTAGCAAAGTTTATGCAGAAGACAAATGCAAAGCACAGTCGACGTCGAGACAGACCTCGATATCGATGTTAGTGCTCGATATCGACCTTCACAAGCGATTTCGATGGTTGTTACAGAAACTGTAATGCGTAACCTATGTGTCGGAAAAGTGTCCGAAGAGCTTAGAATGGTAAAGGAGAGATGAAAAAAAACAAAACTCAACTTTTTATGAAATTCAATTAATTAAAGCTTCCAAACTCGGGGATTAACGCCATAATGATAACAATGATAGTGCGATGCTAAAGTTATGAAAATTAATGTCTTTCCGTCAAATAACTTTTGTTACCAACACTTAGGTGATTAGAGGCTCTCGCATAATTCCTAAGAGTTACTATCCAATTCATGAGTAATCCAAGTTCACAATATGATTGGCTTTCGCTTCAATAATGCAAATAATGAATCTCCCTAACTTTCGTAAAGGATCATGCATAGGATGGAAGACGGTCGCATAAAAATCATACCTTTGATGCACTTACCCTACATTGCTATCGTCGGGCTCACCCCGACCCTAGAAGTGGGTTGACTACTCGCGTCTCATCGTTGAACTCATCATCATCATTGAAAAGAAAACTACTTTGATTAAACTAAAGAGAAAGATTACACCCGAACCAAGCCAAATCTCCGCTCTCGCTTCACACCCAACTCCACTCGGCCTCTCTCTCTCTACAAATTCTCTGCGTTTTATGTGTTTGAATAACTGAAATTTAATGAATAAACTCAGCCCTAATGGCCTCTAGATATAGATCTCAAATCTTGCTAGCCAAGGATTCGAAAAACTATCTTTATTCTTTAAGATAAAACTTAAATAAGTAAAAACTAAAAATTCTATGGTAAAACATCTAAAGTAATAACTCTGGTGCATTGGATAGAAGATCTCGACTTTAGGATAGACGTGCAAGCTTCTGATAGAATTCTATCAAAATCTGAGTCGGACTTCTCTGCTGGCAACATCGATATCGACCTAAGTACATCGATATTGACCTCTCGTTAACTCTATCTCGAGCACTCCTTCTCCTCGGATTGGCACTCGAATTCTATCAATAAGCTCAATCTAGTCGACTCAATATCGACCTCAGACATCGATATCGACCCCTTTTGTGTCGACATGCTCTGTGCTTCTCTACTCGATTCCCGGTTGCTCTACTGCACTCGATGTCGAGGTTCATAGTCAATTTTGACCTCTTCAGAAGACTTCGAGTTCTTTTTTTCACTCTTCCAAATCTGTCCATTTTTGTCCTATTTTCTTCGAAATCACATAGAAACTCGTGCAGACCCATATATTTGACAATATTGCATAAACTACACTAATCTCATGTTTTCCCACTAATATGCATGCAAAAGAATGATAAAATGGACTTAAATGTGCATAGAAAATATGGAAATTTGCGCGCACATCATTATAAACATAAAATTTGTAGAGACAATTAGGTTTATTTACAAGAGTAATCTTAAGAGTTGGTGTACAGCGATAGCTCGTCCCTCGGGTGAAATAGCGCAATTGTCCGTCTTGTTTACCTTATCGCATGCATTGGTTAACGTTGTGGTAAACTCTAATCCTAGGAGTTGCTTTTTATATAGTTTATTCATAAAAAACCACTATCTTATTATGTTCATCGCTCCTTCTTCATCCTTGAATCTTCGACCTTTCTTTGCCGATAAAAAGCTAACAACTTTGCAGGAATAGACATCGATATCGACCTTCTCTAGTCGATATCGACTGCTCATTTTTTGCCTCTATAGGTCTTCTGTTGCAGAAAGGATCGACAGCCAAGGTCGACATCGAGCACCAAGGTCGAGATCGAGGCTTCTAGTCGACCAAAGACGTGAGATTTCCGATGTTATTAGGATCCCACTCACCTGCCTCCTCATGGATCGATCTTGACTACCCTTCCACTATAACGGGAGGAAGTCTTGTATTTATTTTCATAGGCTAGGAATCGTTTTGCATTTATATATCTTTAAATTTGTGTTTGAAGAACTCGACAGTCCTCCTATTAACAAATTGGTGTCGTGGCCGGGGAGGCAATCAATCGCGCCCTAGTAGTCTATCTCACATTTCTATCTAGTTTGGCCTTGCAGGTGTATGCGACGCGCTGATCGGCCACCTGAATTCGAAGAAGTAGATGACCCTGAACGCTATCTCCATCTAAGAGCCCAAGCTCAAATAATCATGGCAGATAACGCAACCCAGGATGAGCTTTTTGAGCAACTATGGAAGCAAGTCGAGGACTTAACAACTTGAGAGGCGGCACTTAAAGAGTGTGCAGATAGGGAGGAGGAAGGTTGGAGGCAAATAGAATCCCAAATCAATGCCCTCCCTCGGAATGCCAAGCAATACATGCACCCCGCGCTCACAGTGCCTGAATCGGCAATTCTTATCCCTGCTTCTAACTTTGAAATTAAGCCTAATTTTCTTACTGAAATTAAAAGACATCAATATGAAGGAAAACCTAATGAATGCCCTATGGCACATATATCAACCTTCTTAGATCTCTGTGATACTATTGCGGATGGACAGAGTCTTGAGTATGTCCAACTAAAAGCTTTTCGTTGGTCCCTTACAGGTAAAGCATTATAGTGGTTGGAAAGCTTAGCCCCAAGATCGCTCCGCAACTGGAATGAAGTCAAGGATGCATTCCTCAACAAGTTCTTCCCTCCATCCAAGACGGCGTTGATCCGAAAGAAAATCACGGCTTTCAAACAAAAGCCTGGTGAGGCTCTGGCGACTGTTTGGGAAAGGTTTAAGGACCTATTACGATCATGCCCGACGCATGGCCAACCACCGTACGTGATTCAGGAGATTATTTACAATGATATTGATGCTACAACCAAGGAGAGGATCAACACCTACACCTCCTATGGCTACCTTGAACTCGCTCCACAAGATGCTTGGGACACTATAGAGATGTTGGTGGAATTCGACAACACATATGGGACTCATGAGGCTTCCGACATATCATCATCCTCGAGGCCTGCCCCATCTATGTCATTATATGAACCCTCTAAGGTGATCGATCCGGACGTGAAGGGGCAATTCCATAGAGATCAACTTCGAAAGATCCAAAAGCAAGTGAGGTTCCTATCAACAAACCAAGATTGCATCGAATGCGGATCGCAGCGGCAAACCACCATCGAGTGCCCCCATGCTGAACAAGTACAACTAGCGGAGACTCACCAAGAGGCCTACATGAGGAATCTCAATCGTCAGGGGTACCAAAACTGTGGAAATCAACCACCCCAATACAACCCCAGGGATCCTCCGCCTTATAGAGCTCCTGGGCACCCGGAAAGGGACCAACGGAAGGATGATCTACAACTAGTGTTGGATGATAAGATAAGGCAGAATCAGTCTAAGAATGATCAATCCAACAATGCAATCCATTCTCAACTCGATCACCTTACCACAAGGATTGGGGAGATGGATATTTGGAAAAAGAATGTAGAGACCCAACTGGGACAATTGGCGGCACAAATCCCTAGACCGTCCGAAACGTTCACTGGGCAACCAACAACAAATCTTAGGGGGCGATCGGGGTCGGGCCACATCGCAGCCATGCAACTAAGGAATGGCAACAAAGTACAAAAGCCATGAACGGAATCGGAGAAGAAAGCAGCAGATCCAGTCGACATCGATAGACAAGTCGATGTCGAGCCAGACATCGAAATCGACCACCATGTCGAGGCCACTACAGAGCCTTCAGAGCCACAACAGAGGTCGACATCAACCATCCCAGTCAATATCGACCAAGTCCCAGTCCACATCGATATCCAACAGGCCCCTCCGACCACCGTTTTGGCTCCTCCACCAAAGAAGAGGTTGCCCTTCCCATCCAAAGCATTGGAGGACCCCACCCAAGGTAAGTTTAGGAGCTTTGGAAAGATTCTTCAAGGTCTTAACATTACTATTCCTCATACAAAAGCCCTAAGCGAGATGCCCGCCTATGTGCGATTCCTCAAAGACATCCTTGCCAAGAAGCGGTACATGGAAGAGATCGCAGAGGAGTGCTCAAAGATGGACTTCCCAGAGAAGAGGAGTGATCCGGGGAAGTTTGCAATCACCGTGAGACTTGGCCAACATCGCTCTAAGGCCCTATGTGACCTAGGGGCAAGCGTAAGTCTTATGCCTCTTTCTATTTGGCAAAAAGTGAACATCGGAGCACTAGAACATGTGGATATGAAGCTCTATATGGCTGACAACTCATTCGTCAGGCCCACAGGTATAGTTGATGACGTTCCGGTAAAGGTAGGTAAGTTCTTTGTGCCTACTGATTTCATTGTATTGGAGATGCCTGAAGATCCTATAGTACCTATCATCCTTGGTAGGCCTTTCTTAGCTACTACTGATGCCAATATCAATGTACGTCAAGGATTACTAACCTTTACTATAGAGAACAAAGTGATAGAGTTCTCCTTCAACCCTAGGATGAGCGAAACAAGGCAACTGAAGCAAGTTGTCCTTTCACCAGCTAGGGAGAAGCTTAGAAAATTTTTTGTTGGCGAGAACGGAATCAGCAAGGAAAGTCGATATCGACTGGAACAAGTTGATATCGACTGAAATGCTCGAAATCGACCATAAATCATCGATATCGAGTGAGCCAGCAGATTGCCAGGAGCTTAAGTATGGGGTCCCTGACATTGACATCGACCCCCATAGGTCGACATCGACCCCAGCTCTCGAAACTGACCCCCCTTGGTCGAAATCGACCTCTCCTCAGCCCGAAGATTTCTGTTTTGGGCCCGAACAGGTAAGCCCAGGTATAATTCCTAACTCTCCTCTGTCCATTATTGATAATTCAGCTAATGGGAGGGTCAAAGCTCCATGGTTTGCCTATATTGTAAAAGTTAGGTCAAGAAAGAGAAGGAAAGCGCCCAATGAAGAAGAAGCTAACAAAAAAAAAAGCCTTGGTTGCTGAACTTAACTACTATCAAAAGGACCTTGATGATCCAGGAGAAGGCTCAAGCTTGAAGGGTCCCTACATTAAAGGCTCATGAAGAATTGACGGAGAAGTCGGCCTAGCGACTCAAAATTCTAGAGCATGTACATAAAACTTTAAATTCTTTTCTAGATGGTTTTTAGGATTTTGACTTTTAAACTTTGGAAACTAAGATGATTCGTGTCTTTATCTATAATTCTAACAAAGATTTCAGGTTTCTAAGAAAAAAGAACGACGAAGAAGCAAAGAAGCTATTGTAGAGGCAGTCGAAATCGACCAGGCGAGTCGAAATCGACCCCCCCCAGGGTCAAGCCACCTCCTAGAGTCGACATCGAGGACTCAGGAGCAGATAGCAAAGGTCGATATCGACCATAATCATCGATATCGACCTCCACCTAGCAACCCTCGACTTCACCTTCTTCCTCGACTTCGTCAGATGCAGTCGACATCGACCAATAACCTAGATATCGACAAGTGGCATCGACCAAACCTGAATTCGACCTGAATCCGCAGGTTGCACTGTGAGTTTCTCTCTACCCTTGTTTTTCTTTTAATACAGTGAGAACACTGTATATTTTAAGTATGGGGTGGGGGAAAAAAACATGTCTTATGGTCACAACTTGGCTTTCTTCTTCGCATTGCATTCATGTTTAAATTTTTGTTCTTAGTTTTACTTTTCATAAAAATCCAAAAAAGAAATCCAAAAAAATAAGAAAATGCCAAAAATACAAAAAAAATGCATGTTTACTTATTTAGTTTGTTTTTAAACCCTACTTAGATGTCTAATGATGAAAACTCAATAGCTGACTTGATCATGTTAATCCTATGACATATTTGGATGGTTTAGCCTAAGTCCTTAAAATTTTTATGTAGATTGTGACCTTGTGATGAAATTGAGCACATATGATCCTAGGCTAAAAAGCAAATCCAACAAAAATTGTCCTTGTGAGAATTTTTGCCTACAGGGAGAACATAAAAAATCCATCTGCTTTATTGAGTGTATTTACTCTTCCTATGCATCTCTAAATGTTGTGATAGTTATTCAAAGCCAATGCATATATATGTTTATGTTTACGAGAATTAAATGATAGAGGCATCTTTCAAGCTATTTTTATCCTCTCTTTACCTACCTTGCATTATCTCTGTTTGAAGCCAGAATATTAGCCTAGGCATGATATTGCAAACTCCACAAAATTATCACTTGCCGAATTGAGCCTGACCCCCATTTGGGAATTGAGACTTAGCATGGTTAGATTAATGCATTGTGGAAAGAAAAGTGCATATTATTCAGTTTTGAGCAAAAGAAAATTATGGGATGGTACATATTTGCATCTTGTCATATTTTGTACAAAGATTTTTGGCTCACCATATAAATGCACATTTCTTTAGTATTTATTTATTATTTTCGTTCAAAAAAAAGATGTATATACATAGTGCATGAGCCAGTTTCCTTAGTTCTTTATTTATTTCATACAAGTGTTATATTTTTTAGAGCATATTAGAGTTTGAAAGAAGGGTTGATATTATGGTTGATATCTTTAGAGCATATTAGAGCATACTATGGAAAGATGAGTTTGGAAAGAGCATTATGGGAGATTGAGCTTGGAAAGTGCAACATTGAAGAGTTATGGTTTGGATATTGTAAGTGTTAAGGTTTAGGAGTCTTGATTCCCGAATTTTATAAGCACCACATAGCCAAATAATTTCATACCTTTTAAGTCATACCAAGCCCCATTACAACCCCGCCGAATGGAGTCTTCTTTGAAGTCTTCCATTGAGCGAAAGTCCTCCTGATGGTTCTCATTGCATTTTCATAAATGGTTGCGAAGTGGATTTTATAAATTGCAATGTTTATGAGATTGTATATGGAATTGATTTGAGAGTTGATCTTCATAGCCCAAACACATGAGAGTTGAGTGCAAACACATTATCCCTATGAGGTTGGATAAAAATTGCTGATGCCTATGGATCGCCTAAATATGTGTTATGACGTTAAATTCACTTGCTTTGCTTTGCTACCACTTATGAAGTTGCTTTTGACAAGGGCGAAGACTTGAAGGGTGTGTTGTATGTGTTGGTTATTGCTTTGTTATTGCTTGAGGACAAGCAAGTCTAAGTATGGGGTGTTTTGATGTACATATTTGTAACTCTTTTTACTGCATCTTTTGACTTCATATTTCATTCGATTTCCAAAGAAAAGGTTCAAAATAATATAAACTTGTGTAAGAATGAGCTAACGCGCAAGAAAGAGAGTCTGCACAAGTTTTGATCTAATTATGTAGGAATTCGAACGAAATTGGAGTCAAAACGGAGAAGCTAAGGAGAGCTGAATAGAGGTCGAAATCGAACCACATGGTCGATATCGACTACAGAACATCGACACATAACTGAGTGTCGAGACAGACAACAACACAACAGAAGAAAAGCACTCGATATCGATCTCCATACATCGATATCGACCTGAACCCAGGAATAGAGAGAAGCTGAGCTTGTCGAGCAGAAACAGAGAGGTCAAAATCGACCTTCCTGGTCGATATCGACCATACTTCGACGTGGGTTGGACACGCTTTTCGAGAAGTGGATTGACAATTCTATCTTCAAGGAGCACGGATTATCTATAGATTTTAGATAGATTGCAGCTGAGATTTACTTACTTTTTATCTTAGAGATTTATCAAGTTGTTTAGAGTTTTATCAAAATAAAAGATCTATCCTAATTGTTTGGATATAGTTCATAGTTTAGATAGAAGTTACAATCCTTGGATAGCAAGGATTAGTAGCCTATAAAGAAAGCCCTAGGGGGCTGGCAATCAACACATCCACAGACACACATTCAGTTTACATACAATAGAGTTAGAGTTAGGAAGATGCTTTAGGGTTTGGCGTTTGCGAGAGTCGACGTTGAGTTGTAAAGTTTCGAAGTTATTAATGCAAGTTTTCTCTTTTATATCAATGATGAGTTCTATGATGAGGTACGAGTAGTCTCCCAAAGCTCTTAGGGTCAGGGTGAGCCCGACGTTAGCCATGCGTGCCTGAGGTATGTGTTAGATGTTGATATCGATGTGTCTGTATCATCTCCTATGATTCTATGTTTAGTCCTAATTGAAAGAAAAGGGATTCATGCTAATAACTAGGTAGAGACAATTGGTAGAGACAATTAGGTTTATTTGCAAGAGTAATCCTAAGAGTTGGTGTACAACGAAAGCTTGTCCCTCGGGTGAAATAGCGCAATTGTCCGTCTTATTTATCTTATCGCATGCATTGGTTAATGTTGTGGTAAACCCTAATCCGAGGAGTTGCTTTTTATATAGTTTATACTTCAAAAACCACTGTCTTTATTCTGTTCATCGCTCCTCATTCATCCTTGTGTCTTCGGCCTTTCTTTACCGACAAAAAGCTAACAACTTTGCAGGAGAAGACATCGATATCGACCATAGACGTCGATATCGACCCCTGAGTTTCGTCATCAGTTTTCTGAGTCAACGCCGATCATCCTGCAGGAGTTTTTGAGATCGATATCGACACACCAACCTCGATATCGACCATACTGTGTCGACTGGCAGTCTTCTGAGCCAGTCGATTTCGCCGACTGACATCGATATCGACCTACCCTAGTCGATATCGACTACATGTTTTTGTCTCTGCAGGTCTTCTGTTGCAGAGAGGAATCGACAGACAAGGTTGAAATCGAGCACTAAGGTCGAGATCGAGGCTTCTGGTCGACCAAAGATGTGAGCTTTCCAACGCTACTAGGATCCCGCTCACACGCCTCCTCGTGGATCGATCCTGACTACCCTTCCACTACAACGGGAGGAAGTCTTGTAATTATTTGCATAGGCTAGGAGTCGGTTTACATTTATATATCTTTATATTTGTATTTAAGAACTCGACATTCCTCCTACTATCAGCAGCTACATGGTAGGCTGCATTGATATAATCATCTAGGGTCTTGTAGTCTCGGTGTAAACTTTGTAGCTTTAGTTTGTGGTACGCCGACTCATGGAAGTACAAAATCTTATCAGCCTCACAGCGTACCAGATCTCCAGCATATGGCAATATTTCATAAAATCGGGCTACTAGTTGTGCCATCTTCATTCCTCGGGTGTCATGGTACAAAAACTCACGCCTCTTTTCCAGCCTGAGAGATGGAGCAAAGTAATGGTTGGTGATGGTGTCTTTGAAGGCTTTCGAGGTTGGGTTACCTTCCCAGCCATGTCTTGCAGCTTCCCACCATTGTCCGGCCTCTCCTTTTAGATAAAGAGCGGTGATGCGCACCTTGTCCACATCGGTGCAAGAAATACCCTTGAACATCTTCTCCATATGTGTCAGCCACTGTACTACCTTAAAAGGTTATCGAGTCCCGTCGAACCCTTCTGGTTTACTTGAGTTGACCGCCTTTAAAGCACGAGCATAAGTATCTCCATACACCTCAACTTTATCTGTTTTCCCACTAGGGTTGCGTTCACTGATGGTAAGGCACGAGTCTGAGGAATATTTATAGCCATCGCGCGAGCAACAAAATCCTTCAAAATCTGGTCTAAGGCTTGTATGATCTCCTCATCCAAGTTGCCTGCAAGAACCTGCGATGGTGCTCTTTGTTGACTTAATGTTTGCTTAGGTGCACTGCTCCCACCCGAAAATGATGCTTGTCGCGGACCGTTTGGCTGCCAGGGTGCACTCTCCCCTTGGTGATCGAGAGCTTGTCTTCCCCCTCCTTGATGTTATTTGAATGGTTAAAGGGCTTGTTTTTGTTGATCTGTTGATGATCCCTCTTTGCTACGGGGGTGGATGTAGTCTGACGCTGAGCTCTACGGGTCTTCATGATTTATATATTCGGAGGTCACATATCGTTACCAAATGGTTTCACACATCCCCACAACACAATCATTCTGAAGTAACTCAACTTTGTTCACAATAAATGTTGACTCCCAATAACATTGCATGTGAAGTCATTCTATGGAACCAAAAACTAAGATACGATGACCAAAAAATTGAACTAGGACCGGAAAAAGGAAGACACAAGTGTAATGACTTGATTTAGAGAAAGGTTAGCACTAAGCACACGAGAGTCTTGTTGGACATCAGAATCAAACCATTTTTAGTAAATAATTTCGGCACAATCGTACTTTAAATTTTGGTAACAGAGAAAGTTTCAAATTCACCGAATAAATCAGTCAAAAAGTAACCATTGTAAGTTATTTTATGTAAAAAATGGTATAAGAACAATTTAGAAGACCTAACGAATGATAGAATTTATAGTTCCTTGTCAAAATCTCAAAACATTAAACTTTTTTAAATGTTTTGTTTGGACCTAGAAATTTTCAAATTTTTAATGTGAAAAATCAGTTTAGAAAAATTTGACATGTAAACCATTTTAGATAAACCTTTGGCTCTGATACCACCTTTTGTAACACCCCCTTTAAATTCCAAGGGAGAGTCACAGTGCCTGTGGTTACTCGGACGTTAATGTCTTTATAACCACCTTAGGCTTATGGGGACATGCAATCATACTCCCACAAATAAGATGATAATGAGTTATTCAAAGCGAAAGACTTAAGAGTAAATATATAAATAAATAAATGAAATAATGAATGAATAAAACATAGCAAACGTAACATTCGTACATAAGTAACCATTTAAAAGTAAACTTTACAAAACCTTTATCCAAGACCTCGACAAAGCACTTAAAACATTTTAAAGATGATTCCGATTTTGATCCCAACCTTCGACCTCGGAGTACCTAACCTGCGAAAATTGGTCTGGCGTCTGGATATGATGAAGCACACCAGCCATCCAAATAACAGATAGTTAGTTCGTGAGAACTAGCAAGTAACGGCTCAAAACGGGGACTACTTCGGACTAAAACTCAGTGACCATAATAAGGTATGAATCTAAACCCAAATGTGATTATTGAGAATATTTTATGTAGGCTTAACATTTTCAAAACACGACTCCTAAGACACGGATAATCCCGAAGGATTGAATAAAAAAAAGATGTGAGTGACAAACACTCTTAGGAATCATACTCCGAGTACGAATGGAATATGATATAGCTTGAATTATTCGTGATCACTACAAAACATTGTTCTACCTATGTTAACAATATATATATATATATATATATATATATATATATATATATATATATCACACGTACACTTCACTCACTTCCTCACATTGAATAGCTTAAACACAAATTTACGCACTTTACACGTTTACCACTTTTAATATAAGTTGAATGCTTTAAACCACACACTTTTCGTTATGTTATGATACCGGCCCCACTCTCACTAGCAGATAACAGCCTACTGCCAATTTCGGCAGGGTAACATTTCTAAGTTGAAATGTGTTAGGTTTATGAAACCTTTAGACCGGGTTCTCACAGCCCCAACCTATTTCCACATCACTTTTACTACTTTACACAATACGATTCACTTATATTTATTAGTACATTCTACATTGATTGATCTTGATTCAATTGAGTTCCAATCATAACACACAATCATCACATCAATAGTATAATACTAAAGGACAAGTCGCTTACGCCATGTGACGGCTTCTCCTTTAAAGTAGGTATTTTAATTAATTTATTATTTAAGTTATTTCACAAATATAATTTAGTTAAGATTTGAATACAAAATCTACTAAGATCATAACAACTACATATTACATATCGGATTGTTTGGATAACTAAGCAAATCTAATTAATTAATTAATTAAATCTAATTCAATTAAGATTTGAATACGAAATCAGTTGAGATATTCTTGATATTTTGATTGGTTAGTTTAGATATTCACCGGATAAGATTAAAATAAAATCATATTTATTTTAACAAATCAAATATGTTTTTCTTCTTTATCTGTTTAGATTTTTAATTGTGTGTCTTTCTATGTACCCCATCATTTACTATATAATCACTCTTCTTCTCACTTCCTTTCCATTTTTCTTCTTCTTATCTTTACCTCAAGTTTGTTGTATCCGTTGAAGGATAAATTCGTACAATCATACTGATGATACTAATCAATAATTATGGAAATTATTGGAGGTACTCAATTTGATTTCTCGCTCTCTTTTATGTTTGTTTTATTTTAATTTCGATTTCACATTCTCAATGTGAGATTTGTTTGTACGCGTATAATACTTCTTAATTTGTATTCATAACTTTATAATGTAATTTGTTCTGTTGAATATGTAAGGCCCATTTGCATAACTAGACCAAAAAAAGGGCCCATTTGCATAACTACACATGTCCCCTTTTTATTGGCTAGGGGTAGAAAGTGGTATATTTTTGCAAATACAAAAATACCACCGGGAGAGGAAGTAGCAGGTGAAGGTGAGTTGAGCACTGTAGCTCCATCTTTTGGCCGAGAGAAATCAGGAGGGGGAGGTGCTGGACATGTTAGAGGAATTGGGGTGTGGCTCCAATAAAGTAGGGAAATAAGGGGGGGCATTTATGAGGGGAAATTTAAATGATTGGAATGAAGGGTGTCAATCAACCCTTACAAAATCTTGATTGATGGGTGTCATTCCTTATTAAATGCTCTGCAAAAAAGAGAGCCAACATAGGAGACGAGTGGAAAGGTGAGGGCAAAGCATCACCTTCATTTCTGAGAACTGGACACGTATGGCTTACCAATAGAAGACAATCGTCTTGCCAATAGGCCAAAAATGTCATACCATACATGGAAATTTTGGAGATAATATGGAGGGGATTGTCCGTAGCGGTTTTGGCGGGCTGTCAGTGTAATTTTGGCGCCAAAACAGGGTTGTTCATTGGGGGAAGAGGGAGAGCATCTGTCTGACCAATATGATACATTTATCTTATGAACAACATATAGTTATCTTACCAATAGGCTTAACATGTCCTACCATACCTGAAAATTTTGGAGAAATCTGGAGTGCATTGACCGTAGCTGTTTTGGTGGGTTGTCAGTGTAATTTTGGCGCCAAAACGGGGTTCTTCATTGGGGGGAAGGGGGAGCATTTATGAGGGGAAAATGCAATCATTGCATTGATGGGTGTTCCCCAAGCACATATATAAGCTTGAGAGGAGGATCTCAAACACCCCAACATGCCCTGCAAAAAGTGAGGCAGAGCAGGAGAAAGGCGGAAAGGACGGGGGAAAAGGCACACGTGCATCCGAGGAAACGATACAGTTGTCATCCTACCAATAGTACAGTTCTGGCCTGCCAATAGTGTTCAACTGTCTTTCCATTCCAGGAAAAGTGCAACAAGTTTGTTGGTGGCAGTGGCAGCGATGGGTAAGTCATCTTGTACCTTTCCTTTGTAGTTGTTCCTCTTTCCTATATCAGAACTACCCCCTAGGTTGATCCTCTATTCCCGTGGCATACCACAGGTGATAGGATATGTATAAATGTCGTGTGCGGCGGTTGGTGGGCTCCCGGGAGTGGGAGCTTGGTGTTCAAGGGAGAGGCACGTACGGCAGCTATGGTGGTGGCACAGAATATTGGCTACGACCAACTGAAGGAGAAGATTGTTTCCAAATTCGACGTGGACATGGTCTTGTACGACATTGAGCTCACCTACCTCCCTCCTTCGATGGGGCGGGCCACTCCGATTTGGGTCCGGGACGACGATGACCTAGAAGCCTACAAGTTCTACAACACTGAATCCGGTGCACGAGCCTGGCCAATCATTGCACGCGACCTTATGGGTGAAAGAGACAACCCCTTCCATACCCTCCAATGAACATGAGTCGGAAAACTTCGACTCATGGGCTGATGACCTGTCGTCTACCACCCCAGGGGAAATACTCCTAACCGGGCCTCCCACCACGCAGGAAGACTTCGATGATGGTCTTGATGGAGGCGGAGGGGTGGATGAGATGGTTCGAGGCTCCATCGAGGAGAAAGGGAAGTTGGATGACCTTAGCAGCGAAACTGGAGGGACCTGCCTGTGTGCTGAGTGTGTAGCAGGGGAGGGATAGTGTTGTCCCACTGTAAAGGACAGCGTTAGTGGGATGTAGGGGGAGCTTGCTGGGAGCGGTATACATTCTGGTATTGGTAGGATGGATCACAACATAATGGTCGGACAGTCGGACGGAGTTGGTAGGATGGATGACAACATAATGGTAGGACAGGGCGATGAAGTGGGACAGCTTCACAAAGTGGATGACCCAGAGAAGGGTGGCGACGTATACCCCGTTGCATTTGCCATTGTCGACGGGGAGAAGGACGCATCCTGGGGTTTTTTTTCCCGTCAAATGATGCATCCTGGGGTTCAATGGGCACTTCGAAACTCATCAAATACTTGGTCTTTACTATTACGATGATAAATAGCCTATTAGCTCAATTGGTAGAGCGTTGTGTTTGCACACAGAGATGTGAGTTCGACTCTCACATAGGCTAATACGAAGTGTGTGTTCATAAGTCTCCGATATATTGTGTTGTGGTGAAGTCAATTATGCATTTACATATTTCCAATAGTATAAATATATCGTACCATCAGTGTGCATCTATCCTACCATTAGTGTCAAGTTATACAGGAATTACTGGGTTTCCATTATGATCCTACCAATATTGTTTTTTTCTCCTACCATTAGTTTCCATCAATCCTACCATTCTGATCCTACCGATATCGTTGTTTTCTCATACCATTAGTTTTCATCTATCCTACCATTTTTGTGCATCTATCATACCAATTTAAATAGCTTTCAAGGAAAATCAAGCTACAAACCGTAGCAAATTATGTTCCACATTTTTCAGAAAAACAACCAAGGGTAGAAGGTTTCCAGTCTACAACAGAAGATGAAGGAAACCTAAGTAACATTATATCCAAGGGTAGAGGCTCTAATTCAGTCGTTCTAGCATTGAATTAGATTGGATTCATGAATTTTGATTGATAGAAATTGGATTGAGATTGGGATTTGTGGATTGGTAATTGAGATTGAGATTAGGGTCAATTCACGCCTCAGTGATTACTAGTCTGGGATTTGTGGATTGGTCAAATATATCATACCATTCGTGTACATCTATCCTACCATTGGTCCACTTGGAGGACGCCCGAAATTGGATGTTGTAACTTGTCTCGACTTCTCCTTCTCCATAATCTCGAAAATCTTCGGATCCGCCGCCACCAAGGGCTGGTTGCCCCATGATTTCACCGCGCCACAGCGCGATTCCAGGGAAGAATTGACAGAAACACGCTTAGACGACGAAGAACAAGGCGAGTCCTCCCTGTCGCGACGCCGCTTGTTGAGGCACTTAGCGTGGCCTAGAATCCGGAACTCCTCCGCGCCCTCCCCATCTTCATCATCGGCGTCGTCTTTCTCCTCGGGATCCCTGTTGAGCTCGAGGAGAGGGCCTTTCTCATTGAAGCCATTCTCAACGCTGGAATTCTGCGTGGACTGCTGTAGAGGGATCGACGAATTCTTGCGCAATCGGGAGTCGATCTGGAACGAGATCGATTCGTCGTTCATCCGCGGGGCCCTAATCGTGTTCTCCAATGGTGCTTACCCAGGATTTGGCTCGGAGGGGGTAGCAACGGATCTGAGTTCTAGCCTCTCTCATCTTTTCTCTTCCCAAGTCACCTCCTACAATCGGTAATGAACAGTGCCAAAAAACTGGTTGTTATATTTGCTTGGGGGTAGAGAGGTTATTTTGGGCCAATTTTTTGGCTAGTGGTCTATTTGTGCAATTAGGCCCAAAAATTGGTCTAGTTACTACCCTTTCCCCAATATATAAGTTATTATTTCATCCCTTTAATTTTAGTCGACACTCATGTTTTATCAGTTTATGGGTAATTGATACTATTTTATTTCATCCCTAATAATGTATATGATTTTTTAATATCTACATTAAAAAAGATCAATTTTATTTTCTGATAATAACACTCATACAATATATCTATTTGACATTCAAACGACAAACTAACTCATTCACACAAACGAAAAAAAAATAAAATAAAGAAATGAAATTTGACAATTTAATCTAGGGGGAATTTGTGAAATGTCCATAAAATATGTCTTAATTTGAGAAATATCCACTTTTTGGGACAAATTTGTGAAATGTCCACAATATAAACCTCCCACGCACTTTCTCTCTCCTACGCTATCTCCCTCTCCGCACGCTCTCTCTCTCTCACGCCCTGCTCGACGGTGATTTTGCAGATTTTGTGCCGATCATCTCTCCGATCTCATCAAAACAACCGATTTGAGCATCTCTTCTACAGAATCAAGTAAGTACAACATTCGATTACAAACTACATCAAAAAGCGGCCTTCAATTCATTGAAAATTTGCGCCAAAGGCGCAAATTTTCATAGATTTTCACGTTTCTAAGTTGATTCTGGATTGTGCTGACGAATTTACTACTCTGTCCATTAGAACCACACAAAATTTGCGCCTTCGGCGCAAATTTTGAAGTAATTCTTTAATTTTTGACTTATCGAAGAGGTTTTTCAAAACAACCGAATCTGAGCTTGTTTAAGTTCGTTTCTGCTATATCTATATGAAATACAGTCGAATCGAGTGATTACTGTTATGGAATGCCTCAAAATTTGCGCCTTTGGCGCAAATTTTGATTGATTTTTACTGTTGTTGTTGATTGCTCCATGTCAGCACTGCATTTTTTATGTATTGGATGAGATTTTGAAGTCTCCTTTTAAATACATGCTTCTTTATGCTCATTTGAATTATGTGCTTGCACTTTAAAATGTAGCATTGCTGTATCTAGTTCAAATGTGCTTATACTTTGATTCACCTCTTGTCATCACTGCACTTAAAATTTTAGAAAATTTGCACCGGAGGTGCAAATTTTGTAGGACTCTGTTAATAACTGGTGTATTCTATTCATATAGTTAATTTAATAAGATCCATTCTTCACTGTTGCATCCATATATTGCATTTGACAATATAATGAACTCTACATTCATTATTACACTTTGATTGCTCCATGTCAGCACTGCATTTGAATCATAGAATTCTGTTCATAACTGCTGTATTCTATTCAAATGTTGCTTGATTTTTGAAGCATCAATTACTGATAATGATTGTTTTTTGCTATATGTGTCTTATTTTCAAGTCTACAATCAAATCTTTGCTTGTTTATGCTTATTTATGATCGTTAATATGTTACATTGGTAAATCTTTATCATATACATTCCAATTCAAATGATAAATGCAATGAAATTACAGAAAATTTCATTTTTGATGTATTGGATGAGATTTTGAAGTCTCCTTTTGAATACATGCTTCTTTATGCTCATTTGAATTATGTGCTTGCACTTTAAAATGTAGCATTCCTATATCTAGTTAAAATGTGCTTATACTTTGATTCACCACTTGTCATCACTGCACTTAAAATCTTCACTGTTGATTCTGGTGTATTCTATTCATATAGTTAATTTAATGAGATCCATTCTTCACTGTTGCATCCAATATTGCATTTGACAATATAATGAACTCTACATTCATTATTACACTTTGATTGCTCCATGTCAGCACTGCACTTAAATCTTAGAAAATTTGCACCTCCGGTGCAAATTTTGTAGGATTGTGTTCATAACTGGTATATCTTATTCATATAGTTGATTTAATGATATCCATTCCTCACTGCTGCATCCAATATTGCATTTGACAATATAATGAACTCCACATTCATTATTACACTTTGATTGCTCCATGTCAGCACTGTATTTGAATCATATAAAATTTTGGTTCCTTGTGTCAACACTTCAATCAAATTGTGTTTCTTACTACTGCAATCTATTTATCCTCTTAAATTCATATTCTACAGATTACAATGGCAACCCACGTTATTACAGTTATATATGGTGGGAAATGGTTATTTGATGAATCAGGTCCAACCTTTGCCGGACACACTACTTCAAAAGTGTTCATACTTGATGACTCAATAACACTACAGGGTTTAAGTGAAAAAGTGCACAACAGATTCAACGTAGACAGCGCATTTGAATTAGAATTCAATCATTTGCACCCTTTCAAAGTCTTGAGAGGTCCTCTTACCGTTGAATGTGATGCTGATTTGAAAGAGTTTTTAGAGTTGTCCAAACTAGATGATGTTAAATTTGCTGTTGAGTTGTGTGTCAGCATTAAAACAGATAATGACAAAGAAGATCAACAGACATTCCCAGCTGATAGTTTGGAGTTGGTGACATGCAATCCAAATATAACTAACATTGTCACTGGAGAAAATAGCATGACATTGATCGGTGACAACAGGATGAAGGGTGTGTTGTTAGAGGATATTGGAGATGACATGTACTCTGGAAACAGTGATACTCCCAGTGATGAAGATTCTGCAACTGAAATATGGAGCACCCTATATTCTTCAGCACACAGAAGAGAGACTACACTAGAAGATTGGGATGCTGACAGCCCTACCATGCCTATTATGAATCAGAATTCAGAAAAATTGATATACATAGGCAAAACCTTTGAATCCAGGAATGCAGTTAAGAATGCTTTGAGAATATTGTCAATAACAGAGATATTTGGTTTTCGTGTGGCAAAATCAGAACCCAGGTATTATAGGGTGCATTGTGTAGATCCTAACTGCAAATGGAAAGTGCATGTCAAAACTTTTGGTCAAACTTGGCATGAGGTTACAGTGTACGATGACATGCACACATGCACGTGGGATATCAGATCAAAACACTGCAAAAAACCTTCATCATCAGTGGTTGCAAGCATCATCAAATCAAGGTGAGTAAATTTTGTAAGAAATAGTATTTAGATTTAATATTGCTTTTTAATATATTATTTATTCTAATTTTAATATAATTCAACAGCGTTGACACTGGATACAAACCAGCACAGATAATGGATAAGCTGAGAACAGAACAAAAAATGACAATTACCTACTGGATAGCATGGAAATCATCAAAAATTGCAAAAGAAATTGTCAAGGGGACACCAGAATCCAATTATGCAGATTTGCCATCATTTTGCCACATGCTTATGGAGAAAAACAATGGGACTATAGCATTGATTTCAACAGACAAAGAAGACAGGTTTAAGTACTTGTTCCTATCCTTTGGCCAATGCATCAGAGCATTCCCCTTCTTAAAGAAGGTATGTCTTACTCAGTGTCAGCATAAATTCTGTTCTCATTGAATTTCATAAATTCAATATAACTAGTAATTTCATTTATTTATCTACCAGGTTGTTGTTATTGATGGGACATTCTTAACTGGACAATATAGAGGCACATTGCTTGGAGCAGTTGCTCAAGATGCAAACAGACATATTTATCCCCTTGCTTTTGGAATTGTTGACTCTGAAAACAACAGCTCTTGGGAATGGTTTTTGTACCGGCTGCTGAAGGTTGTCCCTCCCTCAATTGACTTAGTGTTTGTCTCTGATAGACATGCTAGCATTGCAAGGGCTATATCTTTAGTTTACCCAACAGCTACACACTTCATATGTATGTGGCACTTGAAACAAAACATCAAAGCGACATTCAAGAAAAAGCACCTGGGAAAAATGTTCAAGAAAGCAACAGAGAGTTACACTATCCAAGAGTTCAACAGCTGGCTTGCACAAATAGAAGCAACCTGTCCAAAACTGTCAGAATATTTGGTGTCAGCACGTTTTGAAAAATGGGCCAGAGCACATGCAAAGTGCAATAGATACAATATGATGACATCCAACAATGCAGAGAGCTTGAACTCCATTTTCAAAGGGAAAAAGGATTATCCTATTGTGGCACTTATAGAGTTTGCTAGGGAAAAGCTCACATCATGGTTCCAGGAGAGAAGAGAGAAAGCACTAGAAAACCAAGACAGAATAACTCCTGAAATCCTTAAGGTGATAAGGAAATCACAAGAGCAAATTGGATTATACAGAGTAGAAAGGATGAATGCATCACAATTTGAGATCAAAGGCGAAGGAGCTGTAGCTATAGTTGATCTATCAGCGAAGACATGTACGTGCAGGGTATTTGATGTCGAGAAAATACCTTGTGTACATGCTCTATCAGCCATTACACACGTAAAGGCAAATATATCTGATTTTGTTGCAAATTTTTACAGCAATGATGCTTGGCGTATGGCATATGCAGAAACAATATATCCAGTGTTGGAAGAAGATGAAGGAAACGTCCCTGATGCGATAAAATCTATCAAATGTTACCCCCCTGTAGTAAGAAAGAGAGCAGGAAGACCTCCTTCAAATAGAAAGCTATCAGTGGGAGAGTTCAAGAGGAGGATAAAGCATTCAAAATAAGGCTGTCAGCACAATTTCTGTCATTGGTATTATGTAAAATTACTACTAGGAAAGAATACAGCTTAGACATTATGAATGACATGTATGTTCCAAAATAAACATTCATTCAACATTATAGAATAAAATTGTAGATTTTATCATGTAATAATACAAGTTTGTACATTCTTTTCTCTATGTCAGCGCAATTTTGTCATCGGTACTCATCAAATTTCAGATTTATATCATTGTTGTTTACTTAAAAAACAATACAATGTTGAGAAATAATCTAAAATATTATTCTATAATATTTTAGATTAACAACCTCGTTCCACCACCCCACCACAATAGCTTCAATAACAAAGAACACCACGGTGGTGTCCCCACAATATCTATTGTTGAGCAAAAATAAGAGCATGTTGTGCAATTATAGGCTATTGGTGAGCAAAATTAAGACTGTGTTGAGCAAAAATAATAGCATGTTGAGCAAATTTTAAACGAACGCCGACGTTGTGCAGTGCAATTATACTCTATTGTTGAGCAAAAATAAGACCATGTTGTGCAATTATCTATAGACAAACTATGAGAACACATTGAGAAAATATATAAGATCAAATTGATCACAATTTCACAAAGTCTTGATAATTGTGCAAATATAAACTATTGTCGAGCAAAAATAACAGCATTTAGAGCAAAAATAAGAGCATGTTGAAAAATTTTCCACAAAATGCCCCGTGTTGTGCAATTATAGGCTATTGATGAGCAAAAAAAAGACTGTGTTAAGCAAAAATAAGAGCATGTTGACCAAATTTCCAACAAACGCCCATGTTGTGCAATTTTGCCACTTTGATTTGAAAAATATGCATTCTTCCAAAAAAAATCTGTGTCAGCACTACTTTGGACTGGTGTCACCACTACTTCAAACTAATATTAGTGTCAGCACTACTTCAGACCTCAAACACCTAGTGTCACCACATAAACTTCAATATCAGAAAACAGCAGACTGATGTCACCACTATTTGTAACTAATAACAGTGTCAGCACTACTTTGGGCCACAAACACCAAGTGTCACCACATAAATTTCACTATCAGAAAACACCTACTTGTAACTAATATCACATGCAGTTATACTTGTAACTAATATCATTGTCACCCTTGCTTTGGGCCTTAACCACCTAGTGTTACAACATACACTTCAGTGATTACTCCAATAAAATTACAGAAAATTTCATTTTTGATGTATTGGATGAGATTTTGAAGTCTCCTTTTATATACATGCTTCTTTATGCTCATTTGAATTATGTGCTTGCACTTTAAAATGTAGCATTGCTATATCTAGTTAAAATGTGTTTATACTTTGATTCACCTCTTGTCATCACTGCACTTAAATTCTTAGAAAATTTGCACCGGAGGTGCAAATTTTGTAGGATTCTGTTCATAACTGGTGTATTCTATTCATATAGTTAATTTAATGAGATCCATTCTTCACTGTTGCATCCAATATTGCATTTGACAATATAATGAACTCTACATTCATTATTACACTTTGATTGCTCCATGTCAGCACTACACTTAAATCATAGAAAATTTGCACCGGAGGTGCAAATTTTGTAGGATTGTGTTCATAACTGGTATATCTTATTCATATAGTTGATTTAATGATATCCATTCCACACTGCTGCATCCAATATTGCATTTGACAATATAATGAACTCCACATTCATTATTACACTTTGATTGCTCCATGTCAGCACTGTATTTGAATCATATAAAATTTTGGTTCCTTGTGTCAACACTTCAATCAAATTGTGTTTCTTACTACTGCAATCTATTTGCACCCTTTCAAAGTCTTGAGAGATCCTCTTACCGTTGAATGTGATGCTGATTTGAAAGAGTTTTTAGAGTTGTCCAAACTAGATGATGTTAAATTTGATGTTGAGTTGTGTGTCAGCATTAAAACAGATAATGACAAAGAAGATCAACAGACATTCCCAGCTGATAGTTTGGAGTTGGTGAAAATTGTAAACAAATACAATCAAAACAAAATTATATTCATATTATACATTTGCTTAAACCAAGTTCACAGAACAGGGAATACAAGTTTGCTTACATCCAAGTCCCTCAAAAAGTTAAACTACATTTTCTTTTACTAACATCACAATACTACAGAAAAAGTAACTTTACAATGCAAACCTACAAAGTGGACAAGACCCTTCAACCCTAAGCCATTCTCGGATACAATTTGGGTGGAAGAAATGTGAGCATGGCATGCCAAGGACAGGCATTGAATCCAACATCGGGTCAAGACATATTGAACATGCCTGCCCATCAAGCTCAAGATGATATACCTCTTGTAGACCATCAATAGCTGCTTCAGTGGCTGGATGATGTGGGTAGTCCACCTCCATGTCCACCTCCATGTCCGAGTCAGAAGAGTCAGAGCTTGAATCAGAAGAAGAGTTGGAAGTGTAGTACAAATTGATGGTGATGTTAGGGCAGAGACCATATTCAATAAAGTCATCATCTTGAGCAAACCAAGTACTTGTAAAATCCCTTAAGATATGATTTGCTACTTGATTTCGAACCACAGCTGGGATTCCCGCGTCCCGTAATATTCCATTGCATCGCCGTAAGCTCATTGGCAACCCATTCCAAACGTACAAATGATGAAGTATTACAGGAACATCCACGGAGTGGATTGACACTAACATTTCACTCGAACCATATACAGAGGACTCGCTTGCTAAAAGTTCAACAACAAACTCACCAACTGTGTGATGATACCCTTGTTGAATAACCGGTTGAAAAGCCATTGAAGAAGAGACGAACTGAAAGGACACCGGCGATTGAAGGGTACTCGGCGATTGAAGTGATCGTCGACTGTAAACACAAAACGGGGGAAACGGAGAAGATGTTGGAGGGAGCTGAAAGGACATCGGGGATTGCACAACTACGGACTGCTTTGGGTTGAAATCGTGGGTATGAAGAGATAACATTGGGCCAAACCCTTCCATTCATCAATTTTAAAATAAGCCCATTAACATCTTCTCTTATTTTTGCTCTTATTTTTGCTCAACAATTTCACAAAGTGCCCCATGTTGTGCAATTATAGGGTATTGATGAGCACAAATAAGACTGTGTTGAGCAAAAATAAGAGCATGTTGACCAAATTTCGAACAAACGCCCATGTTGTGCAATAATAGAGTATTGATGAGCAAAAATAAGACTGTGTTGAGCAAAAATAAGAGCATGTTGAGCAAATTTCCAACAAAACCCATGTTGTGCAATTATAATCTATTGTTGAGCAAAAATAAGACCGTGTTGTGAAATTAATAATAGAGAAACTATAAAAACATATTAATAAAAAATAAGATCATGTTGAGCACTATTTCACAAAGTCTTATATAGTTGTGTAAATATAAACTATTGTTGAGCAAAAATAAGAGCATGTTGAGCAAATTTCCAACAAACGCCCATGTTGTGCAATTATTGATGAGCAAAAATAACACTGTGTTGAGCAAAAATAACACTGTGTTGAGCAAATTTCCAACAAACGCCCATGTTGTGCAATTATAGTATATTGTTGAGCAAAAATAAGACCGTGTTGTGAAATTATTTATAGAGAAACTATGAAAACATATTGAGAAAAAATAAGATCATGTTGAGCACTATTTCACAAAGTCTTATATAGTTGTGTAAATATAAACTATTGTTGAGCAAAAATAACAGCAAGTTGAGCAAAAATCCACCAAATGCCCCTGTTGTCCAATTATAGGCTATTGATGAGCAAAAATATGACCATCTTGAGCAAAAATAAGAGTCTGTTGAGCAAAATTCCAACAAACGCTCATGTTGTGCAATTATAGTCTATTGTTGAGCAAAAATAAGACCGTGTTGTGCAATTATCTATAGAGAAACTAAGAGAACTTATTGAGAAAAATAAGATCATATGAATCACAATTTCACAAAAGTCTTGATAGTTGTGCAAAAATAAACTAATGTTGAGCAAAAATAAGAGCATGTTGAGCAAAAATGAGGAATAAATAAAGTATTAACCACTTGCCGTAATTTTTAAAAAAAAACAAGAAAAGAAAAAAAAAACAAAAATTAGAAAAAGCAATAAATAAGGTATTTGCTCAACTTGCTGTTATTTTTGCTCAACAATAGTTTATATTTACACAGTCGGTCATCGTCATTTCTTTCATCCTTCCCCCCGAAATCTCATCTCTCTTGCTCTGCAAAGTTTGCTTCACGTTTGATTATACGCTCACTGAGACCAGATCGAAAATCCCCCTCTCTATTGCTCTACCATATACATCACCATGTCTCCAGACCGGAAAGGTTTGATTTCCTATTCTCCGTTTATTACAGTTTAAATAAGAATGATTACGGTTTAGGGTTTAGCTCCAACGAAAAGCAGGAAATGGGAGTTATTCAAGTTATTCGACCTTCCACGAGCTGCCTTTGCTAATTTAAGGACTTCGGCATTATAATGTGTAGTTAATGTGATGGACTTATCGTTCAATTTTCAAATTTATATGGAATAAACTCCCTTCTTTTACAATGCCATTGCATGCATTATTTGTAGAAGTTGATTTTCAGTGTTCATTACATAGGTAAACGCCCGCAGAGATTGAGTGACTCACCTACTATAGACAGTCAAAACCAAATTTCGAAGAGATCAAAAAGATCTGGCGTTAAACCTCCAGTAATTGATTTATCTAGGGATTCACCAGCTTTCATTGATGAACTGTTTGAAGATACTCAGCCTGATAGAGCATGTGAAACAGGGGTCGGTTCCCTGTCACTTGAATCTAAAGATTCACAACCACTTGTTCGGAAAAACAGTAAGAAAGAGGTCCCCCATGAGACTACTGTTCCTACTAGCACTGTTGGTTTAGAAGCCCTTGAAATTACAGTTTTGCAAGACGATTCACCTAATGTAACGCTTGGTCAACCAGTGAACCCAACTGTGCATAACATCACATCTGATGAGCAAACAGAAGGCACTGAAATCCAACCTATCTCAGAAAACAGACAAATGATTGCAAAGACCGAGAGGGACAGAAGACAGAAACAATTCAACTCTTTGAAAACACGTTCAAGCCCCCGCCTACTTGTGTCATCATTGCAGAAAATGAATGACAAGCAAAAGAAATTCATTAAAGATATTGGGTTTGGATGTTTGTTCGACTTGAACATTGTTTCCCTTCCACAATATCTTTCATATTGGTTAGTGGATCAGTTTGACCCTAACAAGTGTTGTTTGGTTATGGCTAATGGAGGAGAACTTGAAATTACTGAGATGGATGTTCATATCACATTGGGATTGCCTATGGGAAAGGTTTTAGTAGCAAGAAAAACAGCAAAGGAAAATTTCAACCTTGTGAAAGATTGGAGAAACACATTTGAGGTTAAGGATAATATAACATCAGCTATGGTTATGGATAAATTGATAGCTGACACTAATTGTGGTGACCAATTCCTCGTGAACTTTATTGTTGTATTAGACTCTTACTTGATTGATACTTTAGGAAATGGACATGCAAACCATAGTTTAGTAAGAGTTGTTCCGGAATTAGGTGACATGAGAGAGCTAAATTGGTGTGGTCTTGTGTTAGAAAAGTTTGGTTGATGCGAAAAAAAGTTGGGAAAAGAACAAGGATGGACACTTCAGAGGGCCTATATTGTTCTTGGTTGTAAGTAGTTTTTCAAACCTTTCCTCTGTTGTTAAATTAATTTCTTTACCATGACTGTACTACCCATGTCACCAGTGTCTATTTTAAGTTTCCTAACTACAATATTATTCATGTCAACACTGCCCCACTCCATCATCTTCCCTGTGATGTTAAATTAATTTCTTTACAATGTCTGTAGTACCCATGTCACCAGTGCCTATTTTAACTTTAGTATCTACAATATTATTCATGTCAGCACTCCTCCCCCCGCTTAATTTCTTTACCATGTCTGTAGTGCCCATGTCACCAGTGCCAATTTTTAATTTCATAAATACAATATTATTCATGTCAGCACTCCCGTCCTGAATCATTATACTGATATATGTTTATCCCATTCATGTGTCAGTTGCTGTATATGGATAGGGTGAAACTGTTCACAAGCACAGCGCTTAGACGAATACCTCGTTCTTTGCCAGTGTTTTTTGGCATCAATTCCAAACTTCTACGCCAAAGAGAGACTGATGACATTAATAGTGGAGGCTTTGGCCGTGGCTCAATCCAACCTCGCCAAATCGTTCCTCCCACTCAAGAAATACCTCCTACGGCTTGTCCCCAATCTACTACACACAATGAAGAATGCACTGAACACCCCGCTGGTCCAGAAAAACAACCACCTCCACTTCAGGTCTATATGAATTTTTTTAACCAATTCAATCTAAAATTGTGCAGTTTATCATGTTTTCTTATTTACTGATGTTTTTTTTAATCTTATTTTCTCATGTGCTCTTGTCTTCTAGAATTGGATACAGACTTTTGCTCAAAAGACTTCTGTGCTTGCATCTGCTATTTCTGAATTTGTGGAGTGGTCTACAAATATACCGCCTGAACTACAAAATGATGACAAGGTGAATTCACTTCTACGTGGAGCCAATCAGCTCCTAGGGATGGGAGATGTGACCCCTGCGCCTGCTACAGATGCTGCTGACAGGTCATATATGGACGACTCTCCAAACACAATTTTTAACAACTCCCAACACCCATTCTGGTCAGACCCTGCTTTTATAGATTGCCTTACTCAGATTGAGCTTGCGTATCAGAATAAGCAAAAATTGAAATCAAATATCAAAGGAGATGGGCAATTTTCCTTTGATATATTTGTAAATGATCCTGTTTTGGGGGAAGATACGGGGATACCACAGAACGTTGCAGATGCAACCAAGGATGGTAATGACGCACAACAAGCTCCTGGACCCAGCCATGGTCATCCTCCAATACAACAGGATGTCCAAGCTAAAACTGCAGACACATTATGCACCCCTCCCAATCCCCTCCCCACTCAATTCCAAACTGATATTCCACCAGAGAAGCCATTGGAGGATAAAAGAAAATCCAAGTCCCCTGCTCCATTGCCCCCCCGGAGGTCACCACGTGTCAACGCAGCTCCTGAGAATGCACCACAACAACTTCATGACACAAAGAGAGAAGAAGCAGCAAAGAGAGCATATAAACCGTCTGCATCTTTGAGAAGCCCCTATTACTCCCGTGTTGTAGATATTAACGATCCTATCTCTGAAATTGAGCGGACTGTTTCAGCCTATTTAGCAATGACAACAACTCATAGCACGTAAAGTTCATTTTAATCTTAATTTACTTAATGTATGTTCAGTTACAAGTAAAAGATATTTTTTATTTAATACATCTTCATAATGTCTTGCATTTGCAGTGAAGTCTTATTTAAACACAAGTCTATTGAGGTAGTTAGAAGAGACATGGGTACACTTGAAGATGAAACCCAACTGTCTAGTGTCATTATTGATGCATGGACAGCAGTCCTCAACAACAAGGAACAATATAAAAGTGCTCAGTCACCAGCAAGACTATTTGTCAATATCAACAAATCTGTAATATTTTTACTTATTCATCTTTCAATTACACTCCATTCCTTTGTCATTATTACAATGGGTCTGTTTTTTTACTAATTTTTATTTTTGATCCAGTTTAATGTGGACAGTATGTCATCAGGAGCTTGTGATGAACAGTTTCAGAGGTTTAACCTCCACCTTGATACTGCTTTGTCATTGTCACCACACATTTCTTTGAAAGATATAGACATGGTACTCCCTTCACAACCACAAGAATGAAAAGTTCTCTAAATACTGATTTTGAGATCAAAGTTAACAAACTCAATCCCTAATTTCTATCTGTTTAATATTATGTTCATTAGTTTGTTTTTGGAGTTCAACAAGAAGAGGTCTACATCATGGTTGTCTTCAACTTGAAAAACAAAGTCACCCAAATCATTGATATCAACCCAACTTGCCCTGCTGAAACTTGCACCTTTGCATCCCCCTTTGAATGTTTGGTAAGTTTTATTAATGATACATAATATCTTCTTGAGTTGTATTAACTTCAATCTAATATCACCTCAGTTCCCAATTAACATTAAATTCTTTATAATTCAATAAATGCAGGGAGATATGCTGATTGTATTTCTAACAGAGAAGGGGCTTGAAGCAAAGGCAGAAATAGTGTCAACTACACCAACATCAATTGTCCCCATCGCGTGGGCTGGAGAAGAGAAAGTTCAGCATTCTGGGGTATGCCTCATGCGTCACATGGAGACTTTCTTTGAGTCAGAGCGAGGCTACAAGTGTGGATTTGAAAAGGGCAATTTCAAGAATATCTCAAAACTACGGGTGAAGTACCTAACAGATATTGTGTGCTCAGAGCTGAATGAAGTGAACAAAGAAGTTATGAAGGCAGCAAAATCCCATTCAAGAATGATTTCAAAGGGGATTCAAGGCCAAAAAATAAACCTTGGTTGAACAGCTACAACACAATATAATGTTTTTGTTGCAAACTATCAAATGTATTGGGGTGTAGACAGTTGTGTACTCTGCTTCTGAAAAGTTGTTTCATGAGCATTAAGACAGTTGTTTTCCCTATGATTTTAACCTGGATTGTATTTGTCAATTTCATACAACTATAATTGCATCTGACCAATTCTGTATTCTTTTCTCTATGTCAACACAATTCTGTCACCGGTAGTAAAATATTTGATTTCTGTTTATAACTGGTGTATTTTATAAATATAGTTTATTTAATGATATCCATTCCTAAGTATTGACAATACTTTGCAAGAGAAAGATTTCAATAGGAGAGTTCAAGAAGAGGGTAAAAGCACACAAAATAAGCCTGTCAGCGCAATTCTGTCATCAATACTATAAAAAAACACTACTACGAAAAGAAGATACTATAAAAAAATAATACCATGTTGTGAAATTATCTATTGAGAAAGTATAAAATTATATTAAAGAAAATAGGATTATTTTGGGCAAAATTTCACAAATCTCGTTTGTTGTGCAAATATAAACTATTGTTGAGCAAAACTAAGATGATGTTGAGCAAATTCACAATAACATAAAACCTTAGTTAAACAGTGTCAGCACTACTTTTGCCAAAACAATTCCCAAATTACTCTATGTGTCCGCAGTATCAACCAATGAAGACTTAAAACTCCAATAACACTTTATAATATCAAATACGAGGTGCGAAATTACAAAATATCCATATAATTAATATGATATTAATAACTTACATCATATCTTCATTATGAACACACATATAAACTAAAATATATAAATAAGTTCCAATATTATCACTTATTAATATACAAGACCTACAGGCCTAAAAATTCATCAATCTTCCTCCTCCTTTCCATTTCTGCATCTAAAACTTCTTTAACGCACTGCATAAGGTTGTCCTTTGCCTCTTCCAACATCTGCCTTTGTTCCCCAAGTTCTCGTTCCCCCTAGATAAAACATAAAATATAAGAGTTAACACTAGAGATGGAAAAAAAAGTAAGGATAAAAATTCATATATCACCTTTGATAGTGCTTCAGCATCTTCATCTTTGGTTGCTCTGCGAATATGATATTCATTTGCTATTATTGATCTTTGTAATTCCTCATATAATTTATAATGAAACACAACGGCTTCCACCAACTCAACCCTGTGAGCCTCTTTGTTAGTCTCACATTCCTCATCAACGAGACTCATGTGATACCCACGGTAAACAACACCATCCAGATCGTCCATCATTTGGTGGAATCTTGTGCAGAACTCAACAGTGTTGCCATAATTCATCTTTTTGGTGGGGGGTGGTTAAGCAGTAAGAATACAAGTTCTGGTATTCTGATTTCTGTTACAATTAGTTTGTAGACACCAATGGACACCAAAGAATTATTTCTGGATATATATAGCCAATAATTATACAGTTTTCTTCCTTATGACAGTTATTTGGGGCACTTCATTTCAGAGTACCTGTAAAAAACTATAAAAACTGTAAAAATATAAACTGTAAACGGATTACAGTTATATGAGTTACAGTTATAATTGCTGGACAACAACCCCCCTCGTGTCATCGCTGCTTTGGGCTTACAGTTATCATTGTTGGACATTAACCACCTCGTGTCAGCACTACTTTGGGCCTTAACCACCTACTGTCACCATATAAACTTAAATAACAAAGAACACACAAAGCTAGTGTCACCAATACTTCCAACTACTCTAACCAACAGTGTCACACAAGACTTTGGGCCTTACCACCTCGTGCAACCACATAAAAAACAAAATAAAAAAAATACAACCCTACTGTCACCAATACTTGTAACTAATATCAGTGTCAGCACTGCTTTGGGCCTTACCCATCTACTGTCACCACATAAACTTCAATAACAAAAAATATAACCCCATACACTTCAATATCAGAAAAAACAAGGGTAGTGTCACCACTACTTGTAACTAATATCATTGGCATCCTTGCTTTGGGCCTCAACCACCTAGTGTTACCACATACAATTCAAAATAAAAAAAATGCAAGACTGGTGTCACCACTACTTGTAACTAATATCAGTGTCAGCACTACTTTGGACATCAAAGACCTAGTGTCCCCACATAAACTTCAATATCAGAAAAAACCAGACTGGTGTCACCACTATTTATAACTACTAACAGTGTCAGCACTACTTTGGGCCTCAAAAACCTAGTGTCACCACATAAACTTCAATATCAGAAAACACAAGACTGGTGTCACCACTTTTGTTATAGCATGGTAAATATGTACCCATGCCACCCACATTATTAATACAAATTCAAATAAAACATTGTCATTGCAAAAATAGATACCTTAATAAACATTAATAAAAGTTAAAATGTACAATCATAATAGATTCAAAGTCACATCCAAAATACAGGGCATCCAAAAAATATCCCATAAAATCCATTACCTACAAATATACATACATGTCCACCAAATTAACAATTTGAGCACATAGATTGTCATATTACATCAAAAAATACCCCATGTATGCACCAACTACACATCTAAACAATTGTTTTAAAACCTAAAACTCCAGGTCTCCTTGATCAGATCTGAACACATGAGTTCTCTGTATCGAAAGAGCTTCTCATTGTTGAATCGTTTCACATCTCCCCCAAAGACAGATGCTTCAATTGCTTTTAATGTAAAGACGCCGCATGAAGCCCTACAAACACAAAAAGACCCCATGTCATATGAGCACATAAATAACAAGTATCTTAGGCTAAACGACAAACAATACAACATATAAAATACATACCCTGTAGAATCATGCATTAAATCATCAACCATATTTAGCTGGAAAGGAGAGGAAGCAAAGTTTTGATAGAGCCCAGCCTTTGCCAAATGAATTGGGAACCAAATAGCAAACGGTTGCAATTGTTCTTCAAGTACACCAGCCTTAACAGCAATCACATTGCAATCGTACACGTTGATTACCCTCTCCTCAAGCATAATCTCCAACGCCACCCAATGTTTGTTTATAACATTGAATATTGTGTAGACTTTCTTTACAGATTCCCATGGCTTCCCATACTCAGCAGGGCACATACCAACAAAATACTCCTCGGTGTTGACTTCAAGAGGCAAATCTTCCCCATAATTTGAAGCATAATCAGGCAGGTACTTTAAGTAAAATAGCCAATCAAGAACAAGAACCTCTCGATATTTCACAGGGTCTTCAGAAATGCGCCTCCTAAAGTGAATCAAACCTGCTTCTAGATGCTACACAACATAGTAATAAAAAAAAAGATGTCAACAATCAACAAACACAATAGAATACAATCCACACATATATTTCAAAAACAAGCAGATATTACCTGACAATCAAGCCACATATTCTTTGATATGATGTGCAGGAAAAACTTTTTGTCCCACCTTGATATTGGACCAGCAACAGAAAAATTCCTAACCAAATTACACAAGATGAATATAAATATATAAAGAATGAGGTGCTGTACTAATACAAAGACAACATTCCATAAAAAAAGATTGAACAAAAAAATAAAGCATACCTTTTCTTCTTTACAAGTCCATACATAAACTCATGATCTTCAAAGCTGATCAATGACTTGTTAGGGACGTGCTTTAAGATTCTCACCTTCTTTTCAATCTCAGCTGGGCCATACAAGAATGTACTGGTTGACGGGATAAGATTCGAAGCCTTTAATTTTTCAACTTCATTTATAATTTCAGTATCCTTGGCTACCGAATCCCAATCAACACCTGCACCCGTGTCATATTCATCATCAGACAGAGATATGAACTTTTCCAACGATGAGTGCCCACCAACTACACCGACTACAGCATCACCACCTTCAACCTCACACTTGGCAGATCGAGCAACTTCAGCAGAACTTGATGGAATTTCAAACTCATCTGCACTCCTTTTGGCATCATCAACTTCATTCTTAGTTAATGAAATATCACCTTTCAAATCCTTAAAAACTTTCACATCTGCACCAACATCCTCACCCTCAGTGTCAGCGACAACAGTTGGGAACACAGGAGGGATTTCAGTATACAGAATATCCTTATCCAAAGTTGGGCCCTCTGATCTTATTGAGGGCAAGGACACGTCCTCAACATTGACAGAATGGGGTGATGATTTCACCATTTCCTCATCAGCAGAGAAACACTTCTGAAGATCAGCTACAACATCATTGACAATTTTTGCGCTGACATCTTCATCAACAACCTTCACAGGACTGCCCTGGGGCTTACCACCTATATGCTTATCATCAGCATTCCCAGGATTTACCTGTGACCTGGCAAACATAGCTTCAAAATTAGAAACCCTAACCTCAAGCTCATCATACCTCATCGCCATCTCACCAACAACTCCAAGCATCCCAGCCATCTCTGCAATCTTTGATTCAATAGCATCAACCCTCGCACCCAACACATCCATACGCTGAGGTACATCTTCAAGCTTCTCAATCCTCTTAAAAATCTCCTTCACCCAATCAGGATAAGATGTGGTAGAAGAAGCAAAACCATCACCATGTGTTTTTGGAGGCAACTCCCCCGTTGAATCATTTTTTGCCTCCATTTGGGGAGATACACCTTCAGTGCCAGCATTAGATGTTTGACCCTCTCCCCGCCTGTCACCAGAAGATGTCTCACCTCCTTCAACCTTGTCAGCACAACCAACCACATCTGCAACCTCCGCCAAAACAGAAAGCCCAGCAGTAGGAGGAGCAGACAACTCATCAGATCCACAAGAATGGGTGTCAGCAGTAAAATCATCAACCTTGTCATCGCCATCACTGCCTTCACCACCAGATGTAAAGCCTGCAGCATGAATTTCTTCGTTCTCCACTCCATGAGTACTCTGATTATCACCAAGAGAAACTGAAGGAAGAACAGAAGACATGTCAGCAGTACTATCATACAATGGCCTCCCACTACCTAACCCAGCTTTCTTCATCTTATACCTCCGCTGAAAGACAAATTTCAGTGGGGTATCATCATCTAATAAATCACATAAATTAGTAACCAACCGACCTCTCTTGGAAGGTGAAGCAACCACATCACCCTCCTCATGCATATCTGTGTCAGCATTAATTATCTTCACATTCTCAGAAGGAACAACTCTACCACATTGCCTAGCTGCAGAACGACCCCTCCTCACATACACCAATCCCTCAGCAGTATCGCTGGACGCCACCTTCTTTTTCTTTTTACCAGCCATCCCTCCACTCTCAGATTTCCTCTTCTTTGAGGACTCTACAACATCTTTGTTTTCTACCTCAGGAAAAACTTGAAAAGCAGTTTTAAAGGACTTCCCATCCTGTTTCTTTCCAGCAGCTTTGCCTCTCTTCACAGGTGTCTTCCTCTTTGAGGTCTCTGCTCCATCACCTTTCTCCGAGATATTAGCTTCTTCACCACCAGCTTGTACAACTTTGTTTGAAAACCTAACTGCATATGCCCTTTGACGAAAACGACGGCTGTCATATAATGCATCATCAACAGCTCCCCCACATACTTCTTCAACTGATGCATCAACGACTGGATCATCTTTTTCATCAGCAAACCCCATCCCTGCTGTGCGTGCAAACTCCCCATAAGTAGGGAACAACGGAGTCTGCCCAAAATGCAAGTATAAAAATATGTTTAAAAAAAAAACAAAGATGCATCAACTAAAAATGGTCTTAAAGATAAATAACATAAAAATATTACCAAATCACCATGAAACAAATGCTCAGCTTCAACATACGAATGGCTAAACTCGCATACCCAGTGCAATGAGTATGGATCTCTATCAGGCATCATAAAATTACAGTCAATTTTAGCAGAGAGGGCTGGGAAAGCTTCTAATATCCAAGACTGTTACAAAATAAAACGCAAAAAGAGATTACAAAACAATATTAGACAAAAATCTTAACATACACAATAAAAGTTGTGATGACACAGACAAATATTGATGACAAAAGTGATTCAAGCACTAAAACAGAATACCTGGAATGCAAGGCAATACCCATACATTTGATAAGAGCCCCTAACACCAGCACGGTCTGCAACAGAAGAACTCTTCAAAGACTTCAACAAACGGGTGTACGACTCTCTACCCCAAGGATATAATTCAAATTCCTTCTCATTACATGCAAGAGAAAGGAATTGTGCACTGACAACCTCTGACCTCCTATATACAATTAACCTCTCAATCAACAACAACTTTGCCATGATCAACTTCTTCTTAGACTTCTTGCTCTCAGATATGAAACGAGCAACTAAATCATCATGAGTCATCTTCTTCTGCCCAAAAAATTCAGATATTGACACTTTTTTTGAGATATTACAAACACGTTCTTCACAAGGAAGGCCAGTGATGACATGAAACTCAAAAATTGAAAAACGTGCAAGATATCCACCAACTCTAAACCACAACTCATTCTCCTTCTGAGTTTGGACTTGACGAAGCACCATTTGATGCATAAGCTGAAAATTGGTAGCCATTTTGGTGCCCTGCGTCAGCACCCATCCCACACAACTTTCCCGCAGAATATTGTAATCAGAATGAGACAAATGCTTCTCAATCAAATCGCAAACAGATGGATATGAATATATGTTGGACCTAGAATGGAATCGTTCAGAAACAGGAATGCAATATTCCAAACCCTGATCAATCACATACAAAGTACCCAAAACCACAACATCAGATTAGGAAAAAATCAAAACTTGCTCATCAACAAAAAAATTTAAAATGGAAAAACAAAATAACTTACATCAGAACCCCTATAAGATGTGGATGCATCACCAGATTGAGCCGCTAATAAAAACAAAATAAAGAATAATATAAAAATACAATAACAGAATCCATGATAAACCAAATAACCATAAAAAAACAATAAAATGACACCACCACATAAGAAAAGAACATAAACATCACAAAAACAACACAGAAACCCCAATCAAAGTACACACATTGTTGAAACTACCAAAACTAAAACAACCATGTATAAAAACAGACAGTGTCAGCGCGCTTACACATGAGCATACCTACAGATATCTACACTATGAACAACACAAACAATACAAAGCATCAAGTACACACATTGTTGAAAAATACACGAATAACGTTAAAATAGCACATACAAATTGCCGCATCACAAAAATTGAAGCACACAAACAGTTAAAATAAACGAATTTAACACACGCAAATTACTTAAACTACCTACAACACTCAAAATCCCAAACATTTATGCATATCAAGCATCGATTTACCTATAGGTGATCAAAACTGAAAGCAGAAATCAATAAAATCAACATAAATCAACTTCTTCCAAAACCCTAGCACGAAACATTTAGCAAAAACAAGCGATATCGATAGCTGAAGAGTTGCTAGATGACGACATTGAACCAGATAGCACAACAACGAAAAGAAATCGGCCGAAATCTCACTACTTACGCACAGATTGAAGGAACGACAATGAAGAAAACCGATGAAAACTGACGAGCGCGAGAAGAGAGTTTGGAAGAGAGTATACACGATAATATGTCCGTACAAGTGAGAATAAGTATTTATAGTGGACGTTTTGCTAATTTGTCCAAAAAGGTGGACAATTTCCCAATTTGTCCAAATAAAGTGCTTGTTTTGCAAATTTTTTCATTAATCTACTATAGCAGGTGAGAGAGCTAAAAAAATATTCTTATTTAAAGATACCCCGCACAAGGTGTGGGTTACTATACTAGTTTCTTACTGTTTATATAAAACATAATAGGTGATCACGCATGAAAACTAATCCACCTTAATAAAAGTAAAATGGATGCCAAGACTATATAAAATGTATAAACACAAAAACAAAGGCATGTTCCATACCTAAGAAATTGCATGAAAGGATGAAGAATAAATCATGCATTTTTTCTGAAGCGGGTATCTATGTTATTAATTTTAATATAAAGTCAATAATAACATTACCCGACTTTACTTGCCAAATCCAAACTATATGATAAATAAATTACACAAGCAAATGAATTGTAATTTATTTTAAGGTGATTTGGCATGCATATAAAAGAGAGAAAACAAAAAGGACACAAAAGCACCCAAGTGAGCGGAAATGCTTGGAATGTTACTTGCCTGGATTAAAATTGCAAGTGTGTGGTTGAATGCTGTTATCTTGAATCGAAATCTCCGTATGAGCGTATGATTAACCTATTCTCTGCGAATTAACGGAATTCGAAGCAATTTATGCCCAAATAAAAAGTACGGGTTATAATCTGAAATTTTAAAAACTGTAAGGGCCATAATTTGGATAGACTAGAAACTATAGGTGGTTTTACGTAATTACTTTTCTTCATCCTACCTCCCGACACAGCGCTTCACAGAAGTTTTCCAGCGACCCTCCGGCGTGGCTTCGGCGACTGCTCATGGCGGATCTGGACAACGGCGCCGTGAGGCAGGAGTAGCTATGTGACCTTGGTGGATGGGCACTCCTCCGGGTGGCTCCTGGTGGCTCCGGCAGCGACGGACGGAGGCGGGCGAGGGAGGCTCCGGCAAGGGGTGATTTCGAAATTGGGGGTTTTGAATTTGGTATTTTTTTTTCTCGGCAATTTCTGAATGGGCTTGTAGATCAAGTTGTTTAGAACATGATGAGATGGTTAGGAGCTCGGATATTGGCTTCTAATGGTGCAATGAAGCTAACGAAGATCGAAACCCCTTTTATAGGCCGAGTGTAAGGAGGCTGTAAAATCAACGATTAATTGCACCAATCTATTCGTCTTCCTGTTCTGATCAATTACGTATATTCAATTGTGAGAAACGGTTGCAAAACGATCCCGAAAGACACCAATTTCAATTTAGGCCAAAATGAATTTGGACGAGATTGGGGTTGAATTCTTTGATTAAATTTCAAAACAAATACGTGATTGTGATGATAGGATTGAACCGAACTTAATAGAAACGTTTTGAAGGTGAATCGACACAAAATTAAAATCACCATTGAAGAGCCCTTGAACTGTGTAAACGGGAATAGGAAGGAGGAAGGGGACACGGTTCACTTGAACCGGTTCTCTATTTTTTTTTGGCTCGGTTCAACCGGTTTGCAAATTAAAATGCTTGGGTTTTATACTTTTATGTAAGTATATGATACAGATAAAAATACACAAACACAATACAAGATAAAATACATACATATATATGTCGAACACTGTACTAATTACGCATGAAAATTATTGTGGAGAAAACCCTAGGGCAGTAGAGCGACGCCGGCGATCACTTCCTGGTTTTCTCCGGGCGCTCTAAACTCTCTTCGGTCTAGGGCCGTGGGAGCTAGGTATTCCTAGTCGGTATCGTGCGAGATTCACCGTGTGCGGGCAGAGGATTGGCATCGGCTCAAGAACAGTTCTTGGGGTAGTTCAGTGTTATTTCATGGGGAGTAAGGGGAAGGGGATTCATTTGACGGAGGAGGAGATTGTGTCAGTGGATGGTGATGAAGCGGTTAACGCAGAAAAATCAGCGCAGAGCAGGCTGTCTTTGGTGGGGAAAGTACCGGCGACCAAAGCCCCGAACGCACAAGCGTTAAAGGCGACCATGAAGGGTGCCTAGAAGGTCCCGATGGGCTTCCTATTTCGCAAAATCAAAGAGAATTTATTTAGTTTCCAATTCAGCAATGAGGAGGATAAGGAGAAAGTGTTGAAAGGGGGCCATGGTCTTTCGATCGATCCCTTCTTGTCCTTAAAGAGTCGGGATTGGTCCAGGTATCAAAGATTGATTTCACACACTGTGCTTTTTGGGTGCGGATATATGATCTTCCTCTAGCGGCTTATACGAGGGCAATGGCGGACAAATTAGGGCAAGTTTCCGACGGGGTGCTGGAGTTAGATGAGGAAGAACTGATGACGTGCAGCAGATTCATGAGAATTAGGGTTCTGGTTGACGTCACGAAACCGCTAAGAAGGGGCATATGATCACAATTGGGGGGGCAAAAGATGTGGGTCGAGTTACGGTATGAGCGACTTCCTAACTTCTGCTATTCTTGTGGGAAGATAGGGCATGTCGAGGTCGAGTGTGGAGAGGGAGGACAGCATGATGACCTTGCTAAAGGGGAGTATGGTGATTGGTTGAGGGCGTCGCCCATTAAAATCATGAGAGAAAGGAGGAGTGTGGAGAGGGAGGTTGGGAGGAAAGTTTTAGAACGAGTGACGGGCAAGAAGAGTATAGAGCAAGAGGTAGGGACGAAAGGAGCGAGCCACCGGAAAACGCTGATTGAGATTCTAGAGGAGAAGGAGATTGAGGAAGCTATGGAGATACCGGTGGAAAAACAACTTACTAAAGAAGGAGAGCAAGTGTTGGAGAGAGTGGGAAAGGTTGGCCTGAAGGAGAGAGGAGGGGAGGAGGATTCAACTGAAGGAGGAGAAGTGGATGGAGGTGTGGGCCAAGACAATGAGCTGAGCGTGAGGATAAGTGAAAGGGGGGAAGGAGATAAAAATGCTGAAAAGGATGCGAGGGAGAAGAGAGTTAAAAGAGGGTGGAAAAGAGCGGCTAGAGGGGTTGTTGGGGGGACTGGTGTAAGTGAGGAGGATAGGACTATGGTGGGAGGGGTTAGGAGGGACGGAGGGAGATAGGATGATTATTGACGAGGGTGATGTGACGGAGGGTGACGAGGTGAGGGATAAGAGGATGAGGGTTGAGGAATAGAGGGACAACAACGAACTAATATCGGCCGGGGATGAGATCCCCCGCCGAGGATTATGAGTTGCATAAGTTACAACTGCCGGGGATCGGGGAAGGCCCGACCAGTTGATAAGCTTGCCGCTTTGGTGAGCAGAGAGTCCCCGAGAGTGCTCTTCTTGATGGAAACTAAGTGTAAGAGGAATAGGATTGAGGAGGTGAGAAGAAGGCTAGGTTTTGCAGGAGCTTTTTCTGTAGATTGTATTGGTCTCTCTAGAGGGTTGGCTGTGTTCTGGGAGGATGGATGCGAGACCAGAGTGGTTTCATATACCCAACACCACATTGATGTGGTCATCAGAATAAGAGGAGGGACGAAATGGAGAGCTACAGGCATCTATGGGTGGGCGGAGGACAAAAATAAACATTATACGCTCTCGCTCATGAGAAGGTTGCATGAAGACCCCCACCAAGCTTGGTTATGTATGGGAGATTTTAATCTTTTCTCATCCTTAGAGGATAAAGAAGGGGGGAAGACCCCGAATTTTGGGAGACTGGTGGAGTTCAGGGAAGCTATTGAGGCTTGTCAGCTGCGGCCTGTGGGAGATCCCTTTCACGGGGAACCGATTCACGTGGGATAACGGAAGGGATGACGAGGAGTTCATTCAAGAAAGGTTAGATATGGCATTTGGAAATGAGCTTCTCTTAGAGGCTTTCCCGCAGGCCATTGTCCGACACCTAGAGAGGGTGAAATTTGATCATCTTCCGATCAAGGTTTGCCTTGACGGAGCTGCGCTTACGGGAGTGAATAGAGGGCAAAAAATTTTTAGATTTGAGGCGATGTGGCTAGGGAGTGAGGATTGCATGGAGATAATCCAAAATGGATGGGAAAACCCGAGATCGACACATGTTGATCGGAGTGTTATGAGGAAGATTGAGAGATGATCGGGTGATTTGAAGGAGTGGGATAGAAATGTTTTCGGCAATGTGAGGGCTAATTTGTCTAGGGTCCGAGGGAGACTTGGGGAGCTGAGTAGAAATGGGATGACGGGCAAACTAACAAGGGAGAGGAGGGAGCTCGAGAAACAGGAACGAGAACTCATGGATAGGGAGGACGTTATGTGGTTTCAGAGGGCGAGGGCAAATGAGTTTCGATGTGGAGATAGGAACACAAAGTTTTTTCACACGAAAGCTTCGGGTAGGAGGAGAAGGAATAGGCTGAGGAGGTTGATTAGTGATGAGGGAGTCGAAACCCATGATAGGGAGGGGATGACAAAGATAGCAATGAACTATTTCAATGAATTGTTCAGATCCGATGCCAAGGCAAACCCCGCCACGGCTACTCAAGGAATCGAGCCCCTCGTATCGACGGAGGATAACCAGGAGCTGTTGCGTCCCTTCACCGCGGGAGAGGTAAAATTAGCCCTTTTTTCAATGCATCCCACAAAAGCGCCGGGCCCTGATGGTATGCCAGCAATCTTCTACCAGAAGTGTTGGCGTATCGTGGGGAACGACGTCACAAAGCTTGTACTCGACATCTTGAATGGAGTGCCAATGCCCCAGGGACTAAATAAGACGTTTATAACTCTTATCCCGAAGGTGACGGATCCATGCAAGATGAGAGATTTATGACCTATTAGTTTATGTAATGTGATTTACAAGATTGTGTCAAAGGTTCTAACTAATAGGTTGAAGAAGGTGTTTGGAAAGCTCATCGCCCCGAGTCAGAGTGCTTTCGTTCCAAGTCGGTTGATCACAGATAATGTGCTCGCAGCTTTTGAGCTCTTCCACTACATGAAGACTAGGAAAGGGGGCAAGAGAGGCTACATGGAACTTAAGCTGGACATGGCCAAAGCATATGATCGAGTAGAGTGGGTTTTTTTAGAGCATTGTATGAGACGATTCGGCTTCGAGGAGAGATGGATATCACTGGTTATGACGTGTGTGACGATTGTGAGTTTCTCGATTCTGATGGAGGGAGGACCGTCACCAGAGTTCATGCCAAAACGAGGATTGCGACAGGGAGATCTGCTTTCACCATATCTCTTTCTACTGTGTGCTGAAGGGTAATCAGGTATGATTAGCGTGAGTGAGAATCAGCAGAGGCAGCATGGGATTAGAATTGCTGCGAGGGCCCCTTCAATTTCACATTTATTTTTTGTTGATGATTGCGTTCTGTTTTTGAGAGCATCCTGTCAACAGAGTGCGGAAATAGGCAACATACTCCGTATTTACGGAGCGACATCAGGATAACAGGTGAACTTCTCAAAATCGAGTTGTCGTTCAGCGCAAATGTGGACGTGGAGCTAAGAGGGGCTATACAGGCGTCGATGGGCATTAGAGAGGTGACCAAACATGAACGTTATCTAGGACTTCCGATGATGGTGGGGAGGTCTAAGAAGGTAATTTTTGAGCAGCTGAAAGAGCGGGTATGGAAGAAACTGAAAGGGTGGAAATAGAGGACCTTGTCGAGGGCAGGGAAGGAGATTTTGATCAAGGCAGTCGCCCAGGCTATTCCGACCTACACAATGTCATCCTTTCTCTTACCCACGAGCTTATGCCGAGAGATTGAAATGCTACAGAGCAATTTCTGGTGGGGGGAGGAGAACGGTAAGAAGAAGACGCATTGGATGAGCTGGAAGAGAATGTGTCAGGCATAAGATAGAGGAGGGATGGGATTCAGGGACATCCAGTTGTTCAACCATGCGCTCTTGGGTCGACAAGTGTGGAAACTCGTCCAGGAACCAGAGTCTCTGTTGGCGCGACTGTTGAAAGCAAGATATCACCCAAGGACAGATATCACGCATGCCAGAATAGGATATCAACCTAGCTACATTTGGAGGAGTCTGATGAAGGGACGAGAGGTTCTAGAGACTGACTTGCGATGGAGCATAGGGAATGGGGCGGAAGTCAATGTCTGGAGTAATCGATGGCTGCCGAGGGCAACAAGCTTCAAAGTCCTTGGCAACTTTCGAGGGAGCGATCCTGAGATGAGGGTGATTGAGTTGATAGAGTGGAGCTCCGGACGGTGGGATGAGCGGAAGGTTAAGGAGGTGTTGACGCCGATCGACGCAGAGGTGATACTACAAATCAGGCTAGTTGAACCGGAATGTCAGGATCACCTTATATGGAGTTACAGTAAGGATGGAATATACTCTGTGAGGTTGGAATATCATATGCTCATGGAGGATACGATCGCCAAGGAAGGTGCAGCGGGACAATCGGATGACACAATCAAATGTAGAGCTTAGAAGGCCCTCTGGAAAACCAAGTCAATGTCGAAGGTGCTATCCTTTGTTTGGAGGGCAGCGAGGGAGGTGTTACCCTGTAAAGCAAACCTCCAGAGGAGGAAGATCACACTGGACAACGGGTGTCAATTATGTGGCCGAGAGGAGACGGGGTATCATGTTTTGTTTGAGTGCAGACCGGCACGGAAGGTGTGGAGGAAGGCACCCATGCTTGAGCGGTTCTGGCTCCGAGACGACAATGTAAATGCAGTATTCACCATGGTGTTCATAGAAGCATCGATGGGGGATAGACAAAGATGGGAAATGCTATTATGTCAAGTTTGGAGGGCAAGGAATGCAAGAATTTTTGAAGGAGTCTCCAAAACTACAGTGCAGGTGATTAAGGAGGCAGAGGATTTGATGGCTGAGTTCGCCAATTACAACAACGTCGTCGCAAAGCCAATGGTAGATAGAATACCGCCCGGGGATTACAGGTGGTTGAGACCGAGGGAGGGGCAGGTGAAACTGAATAGTGGTGCGGCGGTGTCAGGGGCTAACGGATCAGCCATTGGGGTGGTAGTGCGAGATGAGAGGACAACGCTAGTTTTTGCAGGACACAAAGGCATAGCACATGCGGATGACATTGAGACTGCAGAGGCTGAAGGCATTCGATGGGGACTCGGGCTTGCCAGGGAGCGGGGAGTGAAGCGTATTGAGGTCGAAACGGACTGTCTGGCACTAATAGGGAAGTTGCAGAACGGGTATGGGGGGAGAGGTACGCTCCATCATTTGATTGAGTCCATCAAATCCTTGCAGCAGGTTTTGAAGCGATTGCTTGGGCACACGTCCAGAGGGAAGGGAATGAGGTGGCACATAGGCTAGCTGCAATAAGACCGAGCAGCTCGATTCTTTATTTTTCGCTTGAACATATTCCAACGGACATAGCTGATGTTTTTCTGAAGGAATTGGAATAAAACTGGTTGGTTTGATCTAAAAAAAAACATACATATATATGTCCTTTTTGATAACTAACAATATGTGTTTTAAATATGATTTGATAGTAAATTTCATAAATAATTATTTACTAGAAATACTTCCAAACTTTATAATAGTTATAGATAATTGTAAGATTCATTAAATATAATAATTTAAGTCATACGTCATCCTTATTTTGTGAAAAATGATATCACTTCGAATATTGAAAGATTTTAAGTAAGACACTTTTCAAATAAAATAATGGATTCAAATCAACCTTTATATTTATAAAATTTATTATATTAAATATAATACTAATAACAATAATGATAATAATAATGCTTTATTTTTTTTAAATCAGTTTCAAGATTAAAATAAAAATGGCAAATCCAATTTTATTTTCTAAATAATAAGAATCGAATGAAAAGAAAATTCTTATAACTTCATTTAAATCTGAATTTTAACCTTATTTTTATTTTAATTAAAACAGAAATACCCAAAAATACTTTGGGGTATTTCACGGTCAGTCGCACCTCGAAGGGCGGCCTTAGGATAGCTTGATTGTGAATATATAAATTGAGCCCGAGGGCGATCCCCCTCGAAGGGATTCAGATTAAATCGCGATGATCGCTTCTATGCTGAGTGTTATTATCCTAGAACTAGAAATATGTTGACATACTTAGACTGAGTGTTGCATCTCTATGGTGGGATAAGTGAGGGAGCCTTTCCTTTCAGTATAGTCAGAATTTCTGTCTTATAGAGCGGTCTCCTCTATGATTCACTTGTTGTTGTCTTTCCATTTTGTTTTATCTATGGTTCAACGAAGTTCGGTTAAATTTAGTGATGGTTGAGGAATGCCTATTCCTTTCATTTTGATTTCCTCCCCTTCTATCTTCTTCCATGTCTCAATTGGTATTTTGATCGAGTTGTTCTTTATGGTATCGATGTCTTTTAGGGGAAATGAAATTGGGAATCTAATCCTATCTGGGAATTAGGTTTGCGTGTGTTAACTGCTTGAGCGTATGATAGAGTCTGGTACTTGACACCATAGGCCATGCCACGAGATAGTCAGTGTACTAGAGTATCAAGCTTTGAAAGGTTCTGAGTCGAAAGAATGGTTTGTTTGTGGAGTCATCCTCCTCGATTCTCGCAGTGGTCAACTGGTGTCTCCTTGTAATGAGATTCTATACAAACTCCGCCATCCTCTTTCGAGGAGTAATTTGAGTACCTTTCTATGTTTTCGAAATGAGTGACACAAGCATTCCACTGGAAATGGGTTTTGAGTCTGTGGGGATAAGTCGATATTCCCCTTGGAAAACTCTGTTTGGTTATAATGGTGGCCCTATCTGTGTTTACATGACTTACTACATTACTATATGAATGACTTAATACACTATTGTGTTAAACACATGCCTTGTACATATATTTATTGATTTGTATCCATGTGCATAGATCCCTTATGTCCATGTGAAGTAAAACTATCTTAGGCTTGTGTTGTCCCCCGCTATGTTTCTTCCTTGCTTCCATATGATTGCCTTATGATTGTCTTGAACTCTTGCATATGTTGGTGGTAAGTTGTTTAATGTACATGTATACTATGCTGCACATCTACGCTTTTCACCGAGACAGTAGTATCCTGTAGGACACATGAATTGTGGCTTGTGTAAATTCATGCCTTACTTGCTTTATGATTTGCTCTTTCTTAAAATAGGTCCCCGATAGTATTGACATTCGTTTCTTATGTCCCTGAAATATGATTGGTGTTACACCCCGATACTCACTATGCCTTATGTGATTCCAACTGGTATCATGCCTATCTACTTGTCTCATTATATCGTTCCCTCATGTCCATGACATTCTTTTATGATTTTATGAATGACGAGTTTGACACTTTGCATGTTCACACACCACATTGTATTTAGATTCCTCGTGTGCTATTAGTATCATATAGGACGCATGTCTTCTAAAATGCAACTTATCATTAAAAAATTTTAAAAAAAAATAAAAAAATATGTGCCTTAATTGTCTTGTTTTATGTACACGAATATTGCATTCAAATGTTATGTTGTTTCCATGTATCTTAGTATCTAGTAGCACCATAGATGCTCATCTTGCCATCGTTGATCTTATGCTCTGATGACCTCGATATGACTAGGATATGTTACATCCCTTGTTAAACACTTGCTTGAGAACAATACCTTTATCCGTGTGGAGACCTCAGCCTTTGCATGAACACACACCACGATGGTTGCTAGACACTCGCATGATTACCCTTATATATGTAAATGTAGCGTATTGATCTCTCAAAGCATGACACCTTAGGAGCATTATCCTGTTTTACATTATGACATGCGCATGATTCAGCTGTTACACTTGCTTATATTCTTCTTATATACATTGATGCTAGTTGCGATGGCAGTCTTGCTTGAACTTCTATGACTCCCTATGCCATTATGTGAAATTATTCGATGCACCTTATTTTTTTTATATATCTATGAATTTTTATACACTACTAGAATCATGTGGAATCTAAGCCCTTAGAAATATGACTTGTATAATCCCATGCTTAAATTGTATCATCGTCTAGTACTCTTGTCATAGGTTGTGATAGCCATGATATGCCCATTTATATGATCTTATGACTATCTAAGCAAGTTTGATGTTGGTAATCTAGTTATCATGCTATGCCTCAACAACCTTGTATCATGCTTAATATGACTAATGACGTGCTTATGTGTGTGTCTCATATAACTTGTTGGTCTTACCATATGATGCTCTTGTGATGCTTATTGTGTTCTAGTAGCTTGTACCTCATCCGACTACGCACCCCCTATTATAGTTAAAATCATGCCCAGGTTCGCACATTATAATTTTGCTTGGGATATATCATCAATCTACGCTTATCTTGTTGAGCACATATAATTGCGAGTTTTGTGTTAATTAGTAATGGGGTGCCACCTTGCATGTTACATACTATGACATGATGAAATGCACATATACATGAAAAATGATCTGATGTTGAACTTGTACCTCAGTAATCATCTTTGGTTATACTTATGCCATGTCATGACCGATTAGAATCATGTAGGACATGCTTTTCGATTATATCTCCTCGTATTATTACATGCCATACTTATCCTATCATGTAGACATCGATGCCTTATGATGTGATAGTTATTGTGCCCCCTTATATGTTCCTTTTTACAGTGCTATGGCATGTCTAAGCATCTTAGTATGAGATTCTATATTGATATGACCTGTCTATGTGTGTACCCGACATGAGTAATTAATTATTATTTAAATATCCTTTATTAAATCTTGAGGTATTTAAAAATGTGATTTTTAAGCGGTTATCTAATTATTAGCTATATTACTACTCGGAATTATTATTTTAAATATTGTCTGAGGGCAGGGGAGGGTATCAGAAAGGATGAGATTAGTTGGGAAAGAAAGGATCGAGTTTAGATCAAAAGCGAGCTCACAGTTGCTTGTTCCACCGTGGCGAAACCATGGTCGGTGCGACGAACAAGGACTAGGAACAAAGGAAGAGAATGATTCCTTTCGCGATAGCGGGAGGCATCACTCGCGAGGAACAAAGAACTGGCTTTTGCCGTGGCGAGCGGTCAATTCATCACGGGGAAAACCAGGTCTGGGCTCTTGGTCGGAGCCGATTCTCTCTTTTTTTTGGGCATTGACTCGAGTTTTGTTTAAACCCGGTTTCGGTTATTTTATATTTAATTATCTGATTTAAATTCTTATGTGATGCTATATAATTTGATAAAAGGGATTTAAAAAAGATTTGTGATTCCATGATTTATACGGATTTGGACTTGGATTGATTATGATGATAGGTATATATGATGTTTTGGGATTTTGTTGAACATGAGTAATCAACCATAAATGTAATACCCGTTATATTACTATATTTTGCCTCGCTTGTACCACACAAATCTATTGTTGAATTCATGCATATGTGATTCTTAATATGTCGAGCTTGTCTATTACTTGAGGAATGATAGATGACTAGATTGTCCCATATGTACGTCCGTGAAGAACTCGATCATGTTCCTTACTACCAATGTGTGTTGTCGTTATTCATCGAGATAAGTACATGTTAGTGTGTACTGATGCGACTAGTATGCTTCATGATTGATTCATATGTGTTTTGCTTGCCACAATTATAACCTCATAGAATTCCATAAGGGCATTATTGTCGTTCTCGGGTTGGGATCTTGTCTTTCAGTCTCGTTATCGTCCGTTCTGGTCTATGTTTGGTTCCATAGAGAATCCGAGTTGTCCGCCTTTACCTCTCCCCTACCCCCGTTAACTTAGTATCCTTGCGCTGCTTTCAACGAGCAACGACTTGGAGAAGTGAACGGTTAGCTGGTTAGCACTAGAGCAGCGCAGCGGAAGCATGGTGGGCCTATAACCCACTGGTCCCAGGAGTTGAGGCAGAGGATTATGGGAGAGGCGTACTTCCTCGCTATTCAAGAGATTTGGCATGTTTCGAGGCCAGCTAAGGAGTTCATCTGACGGATTTTGAGGCTCTATGGAGTTCCTGAGCGGATAGTTCCCGACAGAGATGGACAGTTCACTTCGAGATTCTGGCAGCATGTTCCTGAGTTCTGAGGAATTAAGAAGGATGGAGATTATCTTCAACTTGGGAGCACACGTATGGCTTATGGCTGACAATATCACCTCCCGAGAGGTCCAATGTTTTGACATCATATGCGAGTCGAGCCCTAGGTTTGTTGATTCTTTTTTAGGTTCTGGAGAGGTAGCTTATCGCTTAGCTTTATCCCCGTCCTTAGCTGGAGTGCATGATGTCTTTCTTCTGTCTCGGCTTCGTTGATATGTTCTCGATCCTAGCCACATTCTTGACTATTCAGAACTCTATGTTGAGGCCGATCATTCCTTGGTAGAGCGTCCTTAGGAGAGTATTCGAGCTAGTTGTGGAGAAATTTCAGATGAGCTACTCGCATCTTATATGGAGCCTAGCGTAGACATTACTTTGACCTCTTGACCTAGTGATGGGTATACCCTAGTGCCTTGTTTTTAGATTTGTGCTTTGATGTTTATCTCTATGTCGTTGTGCTTTTATGATTGATAGTTATGTGCAGAATATATGATGATATGATGTGATTGGCGATGAGCCTCTTGATGTGTAATGACTTCCTTGCATTATATTGGTAGGATACCACCCTTAATATGCTTGTTAGCGTGACGACACTTGATAGCTTGGCTTGATTATTTTGATATAGGGAATTCTGAGACTTGTTTTGAGATGATTGCTTTGAGCACGATGATACCTTGAGATTGATAGTTGAAACTGATACTGAAAGATGAACCTAGGAAGAAAATGCGGGATTAGCCCTTAGAGGTGGATGATTCCACCTCTTGAGTTCCGAAAACTTGGTTGAGTGACATAGGTAGAATCGACTTGGGCTTTTAAATGATTTTGTTTGGTTCTATGTTTTGAGAAAAGCTTGATCGGTTTTAAAAAGGATTGTAGTCTCGGGGACAAGACTTATTTTTAGAGGTGAATGATGTAAAGACTCAGAACTTTAAAATATGATTTTCTAAAATAAGATTTAAATTCCGATTTAATATTGATTTAGGTTCGACTTAATTTCTAAGGATTGGGAAATTTTCAAAAATCTTCGTACATGAGCAATTTATTTTATTCTAATTTTTCCAAAGCGACTTCCGGCATAAGTTTGAATTGGATTTAGAAACGAACTTTATTCCGCTTTCTTGTACCGAGACTTGAAAATATTTTTGAATTTCATTATTATTTCGAATTTGGAAATGTATTTTGAATTGAGTCGGGATAAGAACGAGAGAGCGGATTTCGGGATTTAATTCCAAGTATTCAAATAGTACTTTTGGGACCACTTGCTTTTCTCCCCTCCTTCTTTTGTCTTCTTCCTCACCCTCATACTACCAATTTTTTGCCAGCAACAACAATTTACTTTGCCCCCATTTTAGGCACAACCACACCCCCCCCCCCCCCACATCTACTTTCCTCACTCATCTGTTCCCTCCTAATTGGCAAAGTGCCAAGACATGCCCTCCTGCCCTTGTCACCTGTAGAGACCTCTTTTTCCTTGTGTTGTGCCACAGCCTCATACCCTCCTTTTTTCATTGAACCCAAACCCTCATACAGCTCCCCACATTTTCTTATCTTAATTTGAAATACAAACAACACATCCTCCTCATTTTCTTATCTTCAATCCTTCTCTTAATTTGAAATACAAACAACACATCCTCCTCATTTTCTTATCTTCAAATCCCACCCCTCTCATTTTCTTTGATTCTCAAACAACAAAGCAACCAATAGCGAATCCTCCTCCTCAACTTCTTGTTTCGGTTGACAGTAGCAGCTCACCACATGCACCATTGAGCCCCAAGCACCTAGCACTCCAGCAACCTCTGTTCCCGAGCGCCTCTCAGGCGCTTTCCCGAGCGCTGTTTTGAGCACCACCGCGGCTCTAGCTCCCTCTGTTTTTCAAAGAAGGCCACGAGCACCCACGACCTTTACCTCCTCCCTCCTCCGAGTTGAGTAGCAGTAGGAGCATCCTCCGCATTCCCCAGAAGCCGCCTTGGAGAGCCAAGACCCCTGTTTTCTGTTTTCAAGCTCGGTAAGCCTCCTCCCAATCTCCTCTCGCTCTAAGACCCGATAAAAATCCACCTTTAACCCTCCTTCGTCCTCCCTAGGCCATCTCCGGCATGTATTCGACTCCGGCGAGCCAAACCGACCCCATTTGATGTTTTCCGGCGAGAACTTCAAGTCGTTGTAAGCTTCCTCTCCTCCCTCCTTTCTGTGTCCTTTTGATGTGCTTTCGTATGCTTGATGTCGGGGAAAGGAATCGTGTGTGTGGGTTAGGTGCGAGCCACCGGTGCGAGAGCTTCTCTCTTACTCCTTCTTCTTCCGTTCTCGGTTGTAGCCAAAGGTTGAAGGAGGGTTTGAACCCGGTTTTCTTCTTTCTTTTCTTATTTTCTTGGACCGGTTTCCTTCCTTTATAGCTAGCCGGTACACTCTCCATGAGATCTGGATTTGGTTTTGGATCCGGGTCGGGTTGTCCTTGTGGAATTGGATTCGGGTTGGGCCTCTCTTTAGTCGGTTTGGGCCTTCAGATTTTTGGATGAGGTGTTTGGTTGTGTCCGGGTTTTATGAAAATTGGGTTATGTTTTGCTTGTTTTATTTAGTTATTTTGTTATATAATATATAATTGTTAAATAATAACTATTATTATTATATACTATTTCTGATTTATGGATATAAGTTATATATTATGTAAAGTATATATATATATATAAAATATAGATCTATTGTTCACAAGCCTTAGAGTGTACCTTGTACACAAATCTGTATCGTTGATCTTACTTAAAAGGATGGTTTAGAATTGGCCACATGTTACGGGTGTTAAAAAAACACAATATTCAAGTCAATTAATAGAGAGTGAAGCGCGTAGGAGACCTGGGAGAATTAAAACCCTACCTCCATCACCCTCTTCCTCTTCATCCGACCACTCTGATTTGCGCCATGAAACCGAAAACATTCAACAATTTAAACACGGGTAAGAGAGAGAACCTATTAATCGCCCATTAACTCCTCGAGGCGTTCCTTGAGCTCGGGCCCGTGGCGGCCACAGCTGCGCGAATTGATGAAGACGATCATGGGGCAATCAACGGCCTCAACGCCATCATTACCGAGGATGAGCACGGTGGATTCGACATCGGCGGAGACGGCAATATATTGGAATGATGGGGCAGATCGAGGCGATTCGCGTGTGAATGGGAGAGTGGAGCGTCGATACGGTCGGCGACGGCGAGAGGCGAAGGCCGACGAAGAGGTGATGTGTTCCGGCCAGATTCGGATGGAGAAGAAATTGAGGCGTGTACGAATGTTGACAATAGGCCTTTTCTGGATTATTTGAAGAGAGTTTTCACATATGAAGTTTTCACATATGCAATTGTAAATTGGTAATTGATTTTGCACAATTGAAATGATTTTTTTTTATTTCAGATGCAATTGTTTTCAGATGCAATTGAATATAATTACTATAGCTTATTCCGTCACTTTTCTCAATTTCTATAGCCTATTAACTAGGAATGACTTTTATCAATTTTTATGGCTTTTTATCAGCAAATTATCTCATGAATGGTTTTTGATAGTTTTGCAGATCCATTCATGAATGTTGCACTGTAGATTTCAAACAGGGGATTTGGAACCTATCCCAAGCGCTCTAGATTTGAAATGGGGGTTTAGGAACTATCCCAAATATTATTCGTTGAAATGTGATACATTATTCAGTATAAAGTGTCAATTTCGTAATCTTTAATGGGTAAGAAGTCTATTAATTATTTGGTTAATATGTACATTATTCAGTGGTAGTGGTAATGAGATGATCAATTATTCAGTGAAATCTGATTCATTATTCGCCAATATATGGAGTTTTCGGTTTTACAAACAACATGAAAAACCTTTATCGAACGAGTATAATTACACAACTAAACATTATTCGGTGAAATGTGAACATTATTCGGTAAAATATAAAGCATTATTCGTATAAATCGTAAGTATTGTTTAGGGATTTGGGGTTTTTTTAAATACAATTGATGAACAAAAAACAATATTATTCGGTAGTATGTGACAAATTATTCAGTGGGATTGGTAAATTTTAATACTCCATCCGTTTGGAAAAACTTGTCATTTTAGCTTCTTTCACAAGTTTTAAGGCAATTAACAAATGTACTAATTTACCCTCAATTATTACTCTCCTTTTTCACTTTATCAAAAACTACAACTAAAAAACCATCAATCATATCAAGGGTATTTTTGTAAAGTGAAGGGTAGAATACCTACAACGACAAGTTTTTTTGAAAAAAAAATAACACTCTAAAATGACAAGTTTTGCCGAACGGAGGGATTATGAACTAGATGGAAAAAGGTAACCTAACATTATTCAGTAGCATGTGAAACATTATTCGGTGGAGTTGATAAAATTTTAAAGCGAACAAAATCAGGTGGATCCCATAAACGAATCATCCATAATTATTTATTTTTCACAAAACCATATTTTATATTTAAAAAAAAACTCAAAAAAAACGAAGCAAGAGTGGGTGGGTGGGGGAGGACACGCGCATGCATCAAGAGGTAAATGAGTTTTTGGTAGTGGGTCCCCCATTTTCTAATTAAAAAAAAAAGAAAAATTTATATTAATATATACCATCCATTTCGAATCAATTAAGGGTCAAGATTTGTGTATAAGGTACACCTTTAGGAGTGTGTACACCCGAACCACACCCTATATATATATATATATATATTATAAGTGATTTTAAGAGTAGATTTATTTGAGGGTATATTATTTTATTATGTGGTGATATTGATATGTGTTTTTAAAAAAAAAATAGGTAAAGTGATTTATTGATGCTACTTTATTAAGGTGAGTTATTAAAAAGGGAATGACTTGGTTTTTTATTTTAGTTGAATATTGGATGATAAATTGTTTAAAGATGATTTTCGGAAATGGCTTGACCTCATCGGATTTGTTTTAATAAGATAATAAGTCAAGTTAAAGAGTTCTATTTTATAAATGGATTTTGGGAAACCTTGGAAAACTAACTTACTTGTTTGACTTATATATATAAATTATGATATGTGATATTGATGTGTTATGTGTTGATTATGAAGCATGCTATGAGGTGTTGTGTTATGATATTGATATAATGATTAAGTATGAATTATGATATGAGATGTTGATATATGTCCTTAAATATGAGATTGTGATGTGTTGTTGTATGAAATCATGATGTTATATTATCTGATTGAGAAGCATGATATGTTCTTAAATGTGAAAGTATGATATTTTATATGATGCTGAGAGTATGAATATGATCTATAGATGAGGTTATGATACATGTTACTATATGTTTTTATATGATATGATGATGAGTTAAAGCATGATGAGATATTATATGTTGAGATGATATACGAAATGTTATGTGATGATACATGTTGAGATGATATATGAGTTATTAGATGATGAGATGATATATGCGAAAAGTTGAGATGAGTTATGATGATGATGAGGATATTATAGATAAGATGTGATGATGAGTTCTATGACTGTGTGAAGCTTACGTGTGTGATATTAGTTATACTTTGTGTAATTTAGACATAGACTTATATACGTTTATTTATACCTGCTAGGTGATCTGTGACCTGTTTGCTAGTATCTCTGTTTGCTGTGTTACTTTTGTTGGTATGCTTTTCCAAGTAAGTCCTCCGGGGCTTACTCAACAACCGGACCTCATGCCTGATGTGTCATATAGTGTGTAGGTGTTGCATATGCATAAAAGCATGTCATGTAGTACCATGCTTAGGATTTGCACTTATGAATGAGCATCTATCTTCTTTATGCGTTTGAAAAGAGAACGGTCGTTATCTGTGAGTCTTAGAGTTGTTGTTAGGGTCATTAGGGCATTCGTGTTTTTTAACGTTTCGGTCTCCAGTCGAGTCAATGAGCATGATCTCTATATTGTTGGTTCGGTCTAGAGAGGCCGAGCGTTGTACCTCGGAGTTGGGTACGAAGTTATATTGATGCACTACTAGAATACTGCAATTAGACATCATGTGATTTAAGTTTGTCAAAGAAACAACCGATGTTAAATTAATCTATTACATCAAAAAATAAATTTGCGATATTAAAAAAACTTAAGACAACAGTTGAATTTTTTAAACAGATGTTAAATCGTTAATTAAAAAAAATTAAAACGCGCGTTCCATGAAATTTTCCAAGTGTTTGAAATCCCGCCCATACTTCAATTTTTTTTTAAACACCCGCCATACTTGGTAAAAATAGGCCCTCTTTAGTGTGAACAAATTGAGGAATGAGGAGTCCAAACCTCTCCTTTCTCCAAACTCTCTACCAACCCTCACTTGGAGGTCACCACCGCCCCTACCGTTGCAGCCACCAGCACCGCCGCCGTCCAGAGATATGAGATCTCTTTCTCCTGAAACCTCAAACCTCCTCTCTCTCTCTCTCTCTAAAAAATCCAGGGGAACAAAGATGAAGCATGAAGAGGAGCCCAGGCCAACTGTTAACCACTCCATCTTCTTCTCATTGATGCCAGCAAGGAAGAACCGACCAGATCTGTCGAGATCAAAGTTGCTTGTTAGATGCCGATGTTCGAGGTCGTCCCTTCCCATTCCAAGTTATTCCAACCCTAATTTTTTTATCAAGGCTGTTGGGTAGATCCTCCTTTCTGCTGCTTAATTTTTCCCCAGTTCTTTGTCTCCCTAACCCTAAATTTTGATCTTTTTCCTCTTTACCCTTTTCTCAAGTCGAGGTAGTCGTCGAATGGCCGCCCTATTTCGCCGATGTCGGAAGGTGATGCTATCAATTACAAGGGGCTGCACAGGTTGAATGTTAAGGCTGAAACTCTAAAGAAGATGCAGGAAGAGAAAGGTTGCAGGAATCTTAACCCCCGGAGCTTCACCAGCATGTTTAAAGGTAATCGTAATATCAAATTGCTGAAAAATTAGTGCTTTATCTAAATGTTGAAAAGGGGAGACTCAAGATTCATAAAGAGGATGTACTAGACAAATAGGAGAAATTTAGGAATAGCTGGGGTAAATGGAAATCTTTGCTTGTTGGTGTTCAGTTTATTTACAATTTGTTTTCAAGAAATTTCACAAAATAACACTTCTAGTTTTTTTAGTATTATTGTAGGGATATGATTCAATTCCCAAAGCGATACTTGATCCAAAAGCTAATTAAAAAGGTTTGTCAACTCATGGAAACAATCCTACGACACTAATGATTTGTGAACTGAAATGGCCAAATTGCTTAAAGTTATGAGTTCAACATGTATTGTGGTTTGTGAATTCTTTATATAGCCTATTGAATGGGATAAAGATGAAGATGGAGTATAGAGAGCACCAACGATACCAAATCCACCATATAAAGGACTATGGAATCCAAAGGTGTTTCTTCTAGCAATTAGAAACTTACTGTGAATGACATGTTTTTAAGGTTTTGATAATCTGGTAGTTTCTCATGATGAAGTTCCATGCATGCTGTAACAGAGAATTAAGAACCCTAACTATAAAGCAAAGTGGCGGACATCATGGATTAACAATTGAGGTATAAGCCTTCTCTAATATTTGTTGGTTTGTTAATCAGCTAGAAGCCTAGAAAGTAGAAACCATACAGTTGCTCAGTGCATGCATATCAAGAAACCGAGGTATAAGCCTTCTCTAATATTTGTTGGTTTGTTAATCGAGGTGTAAGCCTTCTCTGATATTTGTTGGTTTATTAATCAACTAGAAGCCTAGAAAGTAGAAACCATACAGTTGCTTAGTGCAAGCATGTCAAGAAGCCTAGAAAGTAGAAGCCAAAGCCTAAGTTTTATCCTGCCGAGCATGTCAAGAAGCCGCTCAGTGCAAGCCCAAGCCTGCTAAGCTTAGGTTTGTTTCTCCCTTTTTGTTTGCTTTATGGCTAATTTTTTACAACTGGTTTATGTTTTCTGATTTTGGAATCTTTGATCTGTGGGATGTTAGGGCTAGGATAACCCCAGGGATTGTGTTGATCTTGTTAGCTAGGAGGTTCAAGGGGATGCGAGTTGTGCTCCTCAAGTAGCTCACTTTTGGATTGTTGTTGGTTACCGGTGAGTTCCCTGTGATGCTACTTTAAATTGAGACTACTCTTTACTTAATTCTTCTAGGATTGCTTTTTTACATGGGAACTCATTTTATTTTATTTTTATTATTTTTATCATTCATATATGATCATTTTTTGCGAGAAGGAAAGCTCCTAGAGGTATGTAACTGTCAAACATGCCTTTTTATACTACCCGATGTAACCTCTTTGCATTTTTCATTTTCATTGATTCAAGTTCCTGGTTTATCATAGTTGGGGTTTGTTTTCACTTATTTCCAATTTTAACTGTTGGTGTTTTATTTATTTATTAATTATTTTTTTTCCAGGGAGAAGATCTGCATTTTGCATATGATAGTATTTTGGCCTTTTCAACAAGAGGTGACATTCAGGACGCAGTTTTTGGGCCGAGGAAGGATCGAAAGAAACAAGAGGTGACATTCAAGAGGCAGTTGATATGTATGGTTTCACTGTATATCCAGGTTACAAAGAATGGTAATTCCTCCATATTCAAAATGAGTTTGAGCTGTAATATTTTAGTGTGAGTAGTTCGGTACTTGTGTGTGATGCAGAATAATTTTCAAGACTAGGTACTTTTCATAATCTCGTCAAGGCCATACTCCACTCCAAGGTTGGGCATACTACCAGATGGAGTGTTTAGAGGTGAGTCTGAGAGCTGCCTTTTTTCTAAAAACGTATTTACAAAATTTAGATTTATTCTTTCTTTAATGGAGTTGAAAATCATTTATTTATTTTGTGCATTTGCAATATTTTTCTCCTATATGTAATATATTGATGACTGGAAAAAAATGAAACAATTGTTGTTGGCTATACTCTTGTAGCTTATTAAAATCCATTCTCTGATGCGAGCTGATCCAAATCGAATTGTGAAGGGAGTTCTCAGCTGTTGCACCATCACTGCTGATAGGATTGGTTCAGAGAAAATATTAGGGTAATCGGTTTTGACTTATTATCTCTTACGGAGTATAAAGTACATGATTATTAGGGTAATCAGTTTTGGCTTATTCTGTGTTGTTCGTGTCAGTTTTGATCCCAATTCAATATATGAGTAGTATGTAGTTGCTGTCATATAGTTGCTATCAAAGGAGAAATTTTTATGCTTGATTTGTGTTGTCCAGGTAGTCTACAAAAATTTGCTATAGCTGGTTGTTTGATGTAGTTGCTATTACTATCAAAGGAGAAATTCGTAGGCTTGATTTGTGTCATGTAGTTGTTACTGCTGGTTGTTTAATGGCCATTGCGCTTTCACTGATTTCACCGATTTCACTGCTTATATAAGTTGTTGAGAACAACTGTTTTGATTGTGGTACTATTTGGTGCTGGCATGGTCATTGGTGATGGTGTTCTGACGCCTTCTATTTCAGGTTCTTGTGTAATCTTGAGACTTTTTTTTCCCGAAATCTCATGTATAATGTCGATGTTGTTATTTGAATTTCCATTTATCCAATTATTTGTTTTCTATGGGGCATTTTGGATTTTGACAGTGTGGATGGATTAAGAATTTTTACGTGGCCTGTGAAATCCTTTTTCACTGTCTTTGCTTACCTCTTTTGATGAACAACCACTTTGTTGATGTATCCTTTTTTCCCTGGCTTTGTTTAGCTCTATTCTTGATGACCAACCAACTTTGTTGGGGTTTCCCTTTTGACTAGATTTGTTTCCTTTCTTGGTGAGCCACAACTCAATTGGATTAATGAATCCCTGGTTTATGAGAAATAGAAATTGTCTATCATGCACTTCAGAGTATGTGATTTTATCTTTACTTGATTTTGCAGGTGTTGAGGCCATGTTTGCTGATATTGGCCATTTTACTGCGTTCTCTGTCAGAGTATGTGATTCCTTGAACTTGTTCCACTGATAATGTCAAACAGCTATTAATGTGAACACTAAATAAATTAGACTTGAATCTATTGAGCTCTAGATGTCAATAAGTAACAAACATTTCATTAAATATTTATAGTAGCCGGTAGTCTGTGCTCCTGAGTCCTGACAGGAAAAGCAAGGCTTATCGTCTTTCGCTATCTTGGCTGTAAATAACCCAGAAAATCATTTTGACCCTCTGGTTCTCACTTCTCGATCCCATCCATCCATAAACGCCAGCCAAATTCTTTTTACTGGAGTTTATTTTAATGAGAAGTGAGAACCGAGAACATATATTCTAAATGGAGGCATGCGTTCTTTTCTTAATGCTAAATTATAAAAGTGATGCAACCTGGGCATGGTAGAAATGGCTTAACTATACATGTATTTTGGGAGCATACCTTCTTCCTCTATATTAGTTTGATACTTTTGTCTTGAGATTCAAGCATCTCTTCATAATTTGGCATTTGTCAACTTGAGTTCACAACCAGTTTTAATTTGTTTACTTCTTTGTTGGTTATAATCGTAGGACATCTTTTTAAGAAGGTCGAATTGAGTGAATCAGTGAGTTATGTGCCTGGTGATCCTATCGAGCTTTAGCTAAATGAATTGAGTGAATCACTCTAATTCCTTTTTTTTACCTTATTCTTACTGTTGTCTTTATCCATGGATGGTAGATCCTTCAATCACTCATCATTTAGGATTTTTATTTGCTGAAAATGGATAGTATAAACAAGGCTCATTTGCCCAGGTTCGACGATTGTACAAGATCAAAAGCCATCAGACACCACTCCTCGAATGCCACTCCTTTGTACCCGTCATTTAAAAGTACTCATCATTTGTAAAAGTGTATCTTTTAAGTACCTATCATTTGTAAAACATTTGTAAATGTCGATTCCGCGTTTATCTTAATATATATGTATATTAAAGTACGTCTTCATTTGTGAAACATTGGATTACAGATGAAAAGTGTTGTGTTTGAATAGCTATGAAATCGAACCATTATATAAAAACGGATGTTAGCATCATTATAGACATCGTCTAAATAATCTAAATCAATGTGTAACATATATTTTTACATCACAATATTAATATAAATTGATATATATTGCTAACAACAACATCTTTATAAAAATCTAAAATGATGTCTATATCATATAAATACATCAGTTATGTACATATTTCATACGATATATTATTTTAAAACAATAAAAAATCACAAATTATATATATGAAATTAATATACACAAAATCAATATATTAAAAAAGATGTCTATTTTGTTTTCATACATTGATTATTTTAAAAATAGTGATGTAAATGTAAAATTTAAGCTTAGTGTGGACATCTTCAAAAGCTTATAAATGGAAAATAACGAGGCTTTAACAACAAGTGAACATGTCCAAAATAAATTTGAGGGGCTGATTTATATCTATATTTAAAATAAAATAGATGTTTTAACCAAGAAAAGACATCGGCTTAAAACCGATGTGACAAAGTTGATCTTTTACTACATGCACAATAATATCGGAATTTTTTTTGAAAGACATCTGTTCACAACAGATGTCTAATTGCATTTTTCTAGTAGTGATGGTTCTGTCTAGAGAGACTGAGCACCCTACCTCAGAGTTGGGTTCGGGATTATCATAGATCGGGGATATGCCACTTGGCATTCTTTGGGCCATTTACCGCACTTTCTGCATATATATATATAAACTGTCAGCATGCTTGTATGATTTAAATTCCCGCACTGCATTAGACGCGTCCTTTATTTAGGCTTAGCAAGCTTTATGTCCTCAGTGTGGTCTTTAGGGCCCGCATGCGTCTCTTGGCCTGACTTCGTGGTTAGTTTCAGGGATATGATCTTTGCTTGTTGCATGCTTCCATGGCGGGTTTCTCTCTAATTTGGGGAACTGTTGATCGAGAGACTGACAATCACCAAACTTACATACTTTGATGATTTATACTCGTTTACTTGGTTTTGACCCGGCTATGCCGTGGCAAGTTGTACCCTGATTTACGTTGCTTTCCATGTTGATCTTCAAGCGGTTTGAGTGACTTAGTCACCTAGGACAAGTTCTGGGTACCCAACGACCCTTCGCACCTTTTGGGGTATGAAGAGAAGACTTGGTCGGCCTAAGACACCTTGATACCCATCACGCGGAGAAACTCCATATGTCAAGAGTTCACTCACATACCAAAACATCCCCATATCGCAATTTCCCCTTTTTCAGCTAGTTCAAAAACGAATATCGAAATCCCTGTCATCCAATTCGAAACCCATATCACCCCATTTCTCTTTCAAACCAAAAAATTCCAAATCAAATAAGATCGAACCCTCAATCCTTCCTCTTGAATCTCCCACCAAAACATTCCCATATCCCAATTTCCATTCCCACCATTGCCCTCCTCATTGGTCTTCCTAAACCCTAACCGTCGATTTCCCTTATCCATACCTGAAACCACCCTCCTCATTCTTCAATCGTAGCCACCATTTCCACCCCTCAACAACCCATCACTCAACCCACCATTTTCATACAATCCCTAAACCCTATAGCAACTCATTCACTCACACACACCCGACACCCCACAGTAGCAAAAAAGGGAGAAAAGGAAGGACGATTTCGAGGAGATGGAGAGGGGGGCCTACCTCTTTGCTACGGCGTCGGCGTGCTCGGTGCTCTTCTTGTCTCCGACAGGAACCTTGTTTTGGTCTCTCCCTCTTTGCAAATCGTTGGTGCTCTTGAAGCGTCTCCACAAACTGCTCTCTTTCCCTTAACTGCTCTCTTTCCCCTTTTCAATTTCTTTATTCACAAAGAGGGAGAGATGGTATTTTGATTTGATTGATATTTAATGTCATTTCAATTTTTTGGTTTTCTTTTTTTTTCTTCTCGCCGTCCACTTTTTCCCAGGATTAAATGCCCATGTTTTTCTTCTTATTTTCCTTTTTGTTTGGGGTCATCTACCCCCGAAAACCGGTTGCCACAACCGGTTATTTCGTGTATTTTTTTCCAATCCGGGTTACTTTTATAAAATTGCAAGGGTTAGAGTTAGTTTTACTACGTTGACAGTTTTTTGGATTATTTATTTCTATTCTCTCTAGATTTTATGTTTTAGCAAACCAATTAATTAGATTGTAAATACTCTCCCAAACTCTTAGGGCTTGTTTGGTATCCATTCCCGGGAATCAAAACTGGGAATCGTAATAGATGATTCCCGATTTAAGTGTTTGGTATGATAGAAACTTGGAATCGTAATGATTCCCGGGAATCATCCATTTTCAATTTTGTAGCCCATTTTGTTCCTATCAAAATAGTAGGTAATCCTCCATTCCTAATTTTGTAGGTCATTATTATTATTATTATTATTATTATTATTATTATTATTATTATTATTATTATTATTATTATTATATTTATACTTATATTATTATTATTATCAATAATTTACTATTTAATATATATTATATTATATTTTTATTTTTAATAATAATAATATATTTCTATTAATATTATTATTTTTATTAATATTTTATTATTTTATATATATTAGTTTCATATTATTATTAATTGTATTATATTAAATTTATACTTATATTATTATTGTTGTAAATATTTTATTATTTAATATATATTATATTTTTATTTTTAATAATCATAATATATTTCTATTACTATTATTATTTTTATCAGTATTTTATTATTTCACAAATATCTATTAGTTTTAGGCAAAATTTGCTATATGTCCATTTGAGATACAAATTTTAGCTCATTGTCCATTTTCATTAAGGAGTTAAGTAATTGTCCCAAATTGACAATTTTGTCCTTTCTTCCAATTTTCCTTCATTCCCATTTTTTAATTTGACCTTGGCCATTGACCGGTCAAGAACAATGACTTTTGGTGACACATGTGTGGTGATATGAAAATGTTTTGGTGACAGCTTCGTTTTGAGAGGTTTTTTTTACGGGGTCACTATCACCACCCTTATCAGTGGTGACAACTTTTTTTTTGTGACAACTTTGTTTTTAGAGTTTTTTTTACGGGGTCACTATCACCACCACTACTTAAAAAAAGGAAATAGCTACGGCAAATAGCAACGGCTTTAGCCACGAATGACCGTGGCTAAACGGTTTAGCCACGATATCAACAACGAGCGGGCCATCCGTAGCCATATTGCTGGTGACTAATTTCGAGCTCGATGTAGCAACGGATTTAGCAACGAAACAATATCATCGTGGCTAAGCTTGTTGCTAGGTATGGACAAACTATGTCGTGGCTGTGGCAATGAAAACAGGTGGGGAATGCAAACATTAACGAATTTGTGGCTAAGTTCATGGCTAGATTCGTTGCAACAAATAGGTCATAGATCTAGCTGATTCCGTGACTGAGCCGTTGCTATGGTTGTTGCTCAAGGTAACGCCAGTATTTCTGTCATTTCTATTTTTTAGGCTAAACTGGAAAAAAATGGATTCATACGATCTAATCTACACCTAATTCCAGACCGGTTAATGCAAGAAGTCGTGGCTAGTGATGATTAATTTCATTTATTTTGTGATTTTGTAGCAAAACTTTGATAGATACATTCAAAGCAATAACAAATCCAAACATAGATAAATGGAGTACCAAAATAAAGAACATATTCTAGATAAAAAGAGAAACAAATTACAAAGGAAGAAATCAAAACATCCCATTTTTGGTTGACACCTCATCTTCGTAGCATTCCTTGAAGGCTTGAACCAATTGATACACCTAACAATCTGTAGCAGTAAGATGAAGCCAATTGATACCCCAATAATCTGAAGCCTGTAAGATGAAATAAAATTTTATTCAACCAGTAAATCCCAATTCTAAAACACCAAGAAATCAAAATCGAAATTAGGTATTAAAAACACCATGACATCGAAATCAAAATTTTATTCAACCAGTATTTCGAGATTCAGTTTAATTAGGGAATTTGGATCTTCAATTCTAAAACACCAAGAAATTAAATGAAATTGAAATTAGGCATTAAAAAATCAAATCTTTTTTGGACAATCTGTGAAACGACCCTAATTGTGAAAACGGGGAAGAAGAGGCCGGATGAAGAGGCTACAACAGGCGACCATCTCCTCCTCACCCTCATCCGCATCATCAAACTTGCTTCACAAGGATTGTGAACAGGATCGACCTATGCTTGAGGATCCTCACCCTCGTCGTCCTTGTCGCTGGTATCGTCGTCCTCGCCGTCCACCAGTTTATAAATATAACCAATTACTTATAGAACCAGGAAACTGGAAAATCGAGTGGAAAAGAGGCGAGTGAAGGGGACAAACCTTGGAGGATTTGGGAGTCAAGGGCAAGGAAAGGCGAAGCGTGTCGGAAGGTGAGACAGCAGAGGTGGAGGAGTCGGGGTAGACGGCGTTAGAGAATCAGCGGCCGGCGGTGGAGGTGGTGGTGGAGCCTGCGGAGCGGAGAGGAGCATTTGGTGGTGCAAACCAGAAGGCGAGAGTAAAGGCAGGCAAAAAGTGGAAGGGCTCGGACTCCAGGAAATGAAAGCGGTCGACAAATGGAATGGAAAGGCGAGAGGGACTAGAGGCGAGAATGGAGGAAGACGCAAGAGGCTACAATGGAAGCACGTTGAATCTGTGAAGAAGGAGAGGCGACCATTAGGGTTTGAAAGTGGAAATATCCCCTTTATACCGCCCAAAACAATATTTTACCCACACATCTATCATTTCAAAGTCCGGGAAGTTTCCCTTCAAAACTATATTATACCGTCCAAAACAATTTCGATTCAGTGCCAATTCTGCCAAATGATGGTAGAAAAGTTTCAACAAATATTCACTTTTTCTATATATATATATATATATATATATTGGATTTTTCTATTTTGAATCATACTAGTACAATATAAAACATCAATATTATAAAATACTAATAAAAGTTGAGATATCCTTTAAAATAACAACGTCAAATACTTTTTAAAATTTTGTCTGAAATTGTAAAAATAAAATTACTCGAATATTATTCTCATAAGAATTTATCAATTAACATAAGATTTTATTCAACACTTGTTAATTACTTATATAAATTTCCTAAAAACTTACTTTTATTGTATTTCATAAGAATTTATTATTTAATATATGATTTTTGTAACAGCCCAGATTATAAAATCCGGGTTACGTTTAGAGGGAGGGCTTACCCCTCTTCCCGATCTTAGCAATCCAAGTACGAGCTGTATATTGCCTATGTTAAGTTATAACCCTGTTAAGTCTTGAGAAATAAGCGATGCAATTCAAGAAAAGGGGATTTCAAACCCTCAAAACGTTCAAATAATCCAAAGATGATTTGGTGCTTTCGCACGAAAACCTGTCCTATTGCAACTAGTCAAAACTTACAAAGGAACAAAAGGAGTTTAATCAAAATAAAATACATTGTTGCTAAATGTCCAACCAAACCAAAACCTTTATAAAGTCAAGTTGTAAGATGTACAAAGTCTTCTTCACACTTGTCCCATGAGAAAACCCGGCCATAAAAGGAATCAGCTAGCAAAAAGGAGCGGGTACCTGAAACTAACCACGAAGTCAGGCCGAGAGGCGCATACGGGCCCTAAAGACCTCACTGAGGACATATAATACACCTATACCTAAAATAAAGGATGTTCTAGTGCAGTACGAAATTTAAATCACACAAGCATGCTGACAGTTTATATATATGCAGAAAGCGATTAAATGGATCCACACAAAATGCCAAGTGGCATATCTCCAATCTCCCAATCTGTGCCCACTCCGGGTTCATACATGTCCGTACCCAACTCCGAGGTAGGACGCTTGGTCAGTGCCACAACCATCATATGTCCGTACCCAACTCCGAGGTAGGATGCTCGATCACCGCCGCAGCCATATCATCATCTAAGACTCGACTGGGACCCAAACGATATGAAACACGAATGCCCCAATTACCCTAGCAACGACTCTAAGAACTCATAGATAATGGTCGTTCTCTTTTCAAACACATAAAGAATAGGAATGCTCATTCATAAGTGCAAGTCCTAAGCATGATACTACATGGCATGCTTTTATGCATATGCAACACCTACATACTATATGATACATTAGGCATGAGATCCTGGTTACTGAGTAAGCTCCCGTAGGAAACTTACTGTTAGAGGAGCGAATCGAGTTCGAAATAAATATCAAATAAATATAAACTCAAACCGATCTCCAACCTTCTCGAATAAATTACAAGAATCCCTCCCGATGTAGCAGTAGGGTATTCAGGATCGAATCCACGAGGAGGTATGTCAGCAGTTCCTAAGCTCGCAATCACGTTCAATTTTGACTCCAAAAGATCACTCGATATCGAGTAGATCAGTCGATATCGACTACAGTTCCAGTCGATTTCCAGCAAATTCCTGCAAAAGACAAAAGCAACAGTCGATTCCGAGAGCACTCGATATCGGGCCAGCCACTCGATATCGACCTCTGCAGTCGATTTCGAGTCTTCGCAGAAATTGTAAACGTAACCAAATTTGTTGGAAAAGAGTCCGAAGAAATTAAGGATGATGAGGGAAAGATGAACAGAATAAAATCACTGTTTTATAAACTCAATAAACTAAAAAACCTCCAAGATCGGGGATTCATGCCACAACGATAACCATATAAGCCTACGCCAAATTCATGAAAGATTATGCTTTTTCATCAAATAACTTTCGTTACTAACAATTAGGTGATTTAGAGGCTCTCATATAAACCCTAAGTATTACTATCCAATTTATAATTAATCCAAATTCACAAAAAGATTGGCTTTCGCTTCAATAATGCAAATAAGGATCACCTACTACTTTCGTAGAACAATCATGCATATAGGATAGAAGACGAAATCGCATAAAAATCATACATTTGATGCACAAACTTACATGGCTATCGTCTGGCTCACCCCGACCCTAGAAGTAAGGGAACTACTCGCACTTCATCATCATTGACATCATCATCATCATGGAAAATAAACTTGAATTGAAATTGCAAACGAAAGAGTACAACCGAACAAAGCAAAATCCGCTCTCGCTCTCCTCTACTCCACTCGGCCTCTCTCTCTCTCTCTAACTACTGAATTGAAACTGTTCTTGCTTCATTGAATGATTGAAACTCAGCCCTAATGGCTTCTAATTATAGATCTCAAACCTTGCTATCCAAGGATAAGAAAATCTATCTTTATTCCTAAGATAAAACTAAATAAAGTAAATAAATAAAATCACTTTAGGTAAATATGAATTCACCCTAAAGGATATAAAGTCTGATAGGAAAGGATAAAAGATCTCGACTTAATGTAGAAGTAAACTCCTTCGGATAAGATTTTATCAAAAACTGTCGGATCTGTCTGTAGCATCACTCGATATCGACTAGTGTCAGTCGATATCGACCACTTCTCTTCTATCTCGAGCCATCTCTACTCACCTCGGATTTGCACCTTGACTCTATCACTTCACTCCATTTGGGGCACTCAATATCGACCAGCTTGTGTCGATATCGACCAGTCTATGTCGAGTTGCATTGTTCTTCTCATGGCTCGATTTCTGGTGTTCAAATTCCACTCGATGTCGAGTCATTTGGTCGATTTTGACTCCTCAGTAGACTTCGAGTACTTTTCCAGCTTTTCTTCTCTTGTCCAAAATGCTTCAATTTTGCCTCGATTTCTGCGAAATAACACAAGAACCCGTGTAGACCTCCATAATTGGCAAATAAACATAAACAAGACTAATTTTATGCTTTCCCAACCAATATCCATGAAAAAATAGAAGAAATCGAAGTAACAGTATATGAAAAATATGGCAATTTGAGCGCACATCACTTACCAGGGGTCTTCACATCCAATTAGCCAGCAAACAACCTAGTCAAAGAATCATCCATCGGCTAACAAGCCACTCAGAGAATCATCCAATCACACTAGCAAGTAATAATAAGGAATAGTTCATTAATACATATTCAATTAACACAGAAGCAGGCTTTCAAGTCAAAACAAGACTAAATAATATTTTATTCAAGTAACCTTGCATTCTCATCATAACCATCATTCTCAATTAACCTTGTTCAGATCAAGTATGAAACTTAGCTCAAAGTCTTACCAATATCATCACTCAAAACATCTTACTTCATATCCAGTTCAGGTTTTCCTTAACCATTTTATCAAGTAACCATCAAATATCCAATACTCGAATATTCAACATAACCATAGGTTCCCAAAACCAAGGATCAACAAGTCTTATTTATCAACTCACATAATAAATCATGCTCATCGAGTAACCAAGGTAAGTTCATATTTCAAGAAATCTTTTTATAGGTCCAATTATCAGAGCTACTTAGCAACAAGCACTACAATCAAGCTTAAAAGCACATGAGTATAAGAATTTATAAAACATTTTTTATATAGTCTTACTAACCATGTTCATAGCCCAATAAGCACAACAACAAGCTTACAAGTGTGACAAGTTCTCAATGTGTCTTTTATCTCTTACATGCTTAACCAAGTCTCGACTAACTCTTAGAAGACCTCATTCATCTGTTGGTTACAACACAAGGTTTGAGAAACTATAATCTTGTTGTCACTTCTTTGTACTTTACAACAATAGCATTTTATAGAGGGTTTACTAATAGATGTATTTATTATTTCTCATATACAGATTCAGTCAGAAGCTAGTGTAGAGGGGCAATTGTTGGATACTTTGAGATGGCTTGTGAAAGGGCCTAGATATTATGCTATGTCGCATACTGGCTTCATAATTAATGGAAAACGCTTCCAAACCATGGATAAAAATGTTTCAACAGCTGATTATGGTGTCCATGTTGAAGCAGATAATAGTTTGAATTATTATGGAGTCATAAGAGACATTTTGGTGTTAGATTTCTATACTTTTCGGGTGGCTGTTTTCAGATGTGATTGGGCAAACATTGTGAATGGTGTCAAAAAAGAGGATGGATTCACCTTAGTTAACCTTCTTGATAACCTAGATAAAAAGGATCCATTCATCTTAGCATTGCATGCAAAACAAGTGTTTTATTCTAGAGAATCTGAAAATTCTAGTTGGTATGAGGTGTTAAAGGCTCCTCCGAGGGGATTTCATAATTTAGAAATGTTTGATGAGTTTGTTTTTACATCCTATACTCCCTTACATGTTTTTGAACTTGATGTAAACTCGTGGGATTGTGATGAAAGTTAGCTTTGTTGGGTAAACTGTTGCGATCTTGTAAATGTTGATATAAATGATAATTTTGTCTCATATTTTGTCTTTGTAAATGAAATTTGGCTACTGTTAGATATGACCTCATCTTCTGTCTTTGTAAACGTTCATATAAATGCTAATTTTGTCTTATAGATTTTTTTAGGTAAAGTGAACTCTTTTTAGTGGACCAATCAGCTGAGATGAGTAAGGTAAGATATTGTAGATTTATTATCATTATATACTCTATAATTCATGTTTTTACCTACTTCTTGATATCCATTTTCATGCTGCCCAGAAAACTAGTGATAAAAAAAAGATCAAGATAAGAGTTGACAGCTACTGAGATGGAAGGGCCTGAGATGACAACTTCTGAGACACCCACTACTGTGTCTCAAAAACAAAGGAAAAAAAGAGGTCGCACTTGCTTGCATGTTATGGCAACGGGGGCAAAGAACAAAAAAATAGTGGAGTAGAATACAAGGGGGAAACCTATTGGAGACGTGTCTATCAAATTCTCATCAACTATGGGGGTGATTGTCCGAGAACAAGTTCCAATTACCATTGACTCTTGGCTTGGGGTTGATGCTCAAGCTAGGGAAAGTCTCTGGACACTTTTGATGGTAAATTTTTACATTTTTAGTCTTGATTTAGTCTATTTTCAGATTCTAATGCAACATGCTTTACTCATTTGCAGCAAAAATATGTGGTCGATTCCTGTTTTAGATTGTTCGTCATGCAACAAATGGGGAAGTTGTGGAGGTCTTGGAAATCCGAGCTTTCAACTAAGATAAGGAAAATCATGGAATCAAGATCAACTAATGTAGAAATGACAAATCTTCTTGGCAAACTAAGGCCCCATGATGTGTCCTTAACAGAATGGGATAAGTTTGTTCAAAGTCGCATCTCAGACAAATGGACTGTAAGTGACTCTGTATGCTAATTCACACACATTACAAATTGTCTATAATCTGAATATAATCATAGATTTTCCGAGCCCTGAATATAATTACAGATTTTAACTTGTCTGTAATCTGAATATAATAACATATTTTCTGTATTATAACTTCACTTCACTTACATATGTTCATGTAGGCGAAAAGTTCGAAAATGAGAGAAATCAGGTCAAAACAGACTATTACCCACAAATTGAGTCGAAAAGGGTACAACCGTAAAGAAGATGAGCATGTAAGTAAAACATAGAGAATTTTTTCTATGGTGTCTATTCAGATTTTAAGTAATGTTTGAGGGAATACAATTTGCATTATTTAGTTACTTTTATTACTTCTTATTTGTAGAACAAGTTGAACCCGGACAAGCCTTTGACCAAGCCACAACTCTGGATTGAAGCACATGTTTCAAAGAAAAAGACTAGTGCAGCTAACACAGCCAAAATTGTATGCAATCTAACCTACAAAGTATCCCTTGATCTTACTTGTTGCTTATAATAATTATATTAATTTAACTTTGTTTTGTGGATGTAATTGTTGTAGGAAGAGATACAAAAGAAAATGGAGAAAGCTCCTCCAAATGTGGATGAGGAGGACATTCTAACTGAAGTGCTTGGTAAGGAATATCCGGGTCGTATTAGAGGTCTTGGGGCAGGGGTTACAAAATCGAAGCTTGTTTCTCAATCACGAAGGACTCAAAGTATGCAAGAATGGAGGCAAAGCTGAAAAAAATGACTTCAGGACGTAAAAAAATAGAAGCCGCTTTAGCATCCAAACTTGGAATAAACTTGGACGATGACGAGTGCAAAGATGATGGTGAAAGTGGGGAAAAAGATACACAAGGAAATTCGAAGGTGTGTATTTATGTGCATAATTTCGCAGTTCTTACCTTTATATATATATATATATATATATATATATATATATATATATATATATATATATATATATATATATATGATTATGTCCAAATGCTTATCTATATTATGTTATATTTTAAGGGAAATTCCACAAGTGGTGCTATTGAAAGCACAAGTCGAAATACTTTACAGAAAGAAACAATGGTATGTCTGAGCCCTGACCCTATATTTGTCTAGATTTATTCATTCATGTCGTGTCTCTTGATAAGCTTATTAAATGCGTGATGTTATATTGCATGCTATGATATTAGGAAATCAGTAAATATCTTAGAATAATGGTATATCTTAGAATAATGGTATGTCTTAGAATATTAGGAAAAAATTTAATCCCCCAACGCTTTACAGAAAGAAACAAGCTTTATTGACATATTTTTTTATTTTTGTCTAGATTTATTCAATAATGTTGACAATGATATTAGATTTTGGCTAGATTTATTCAATAACAGTGTGTTTTTGGATAAAAATCTTAACTTATTGACTCTAAGATATTAAGAAATAAGTAAAATGGACATGGAGCTCATGACTTCTATCCATAAAAAAGCTTCTTATGGACTCTAATCTTTAGCCATTAGAAATTAGTGGGTTCCATTACCTACCACCCAAACATAACATAAATTATTAACAAAGCTAATAAACTATAAAACCGAGGATGCCAAATCCATGGAAGTACCCATACAACACCAAGACATTAAAGGAAACAGAAACTGAATAAGATCAAACCATAAAATAGAATTACATCAAACCAAACACACAAATAAGTATAACAAACAAAATAAGATCAAACCAATACAACATAATAGGATCAAACCAATACAACACATATTAAAATTGTCCAAAAAACAGAATAAGATCAAACCAAACACACAAATAACAATAACAAACAAGGCATAAATAGAAGTTCATCGTAACATGAAGCGAAAATGTGGCTACGTAGACCATCTGCCGTCAATCCAGTCCATGTGTGGGCGCATTTCGAAGCTCCGATACGTAAGAGTATCCCTGGTGAGCAGAAAGTTAACCTCGAAACTGCTATCACCCCCTGCCCAGATCACATCTATCACCCGTCCAAGATATTCATAAATTGGATGTTCTTTGTGTTAACCACATCTACAGAGAAGGGAATCGCACTGTTGATCATCTGACATGGGGTCCGAATTTTCAAGTCCTCTCCTACCGGCGGATGCGACACTCTCTCGCCTCATCCTTTGGGATGCCATTGGGACCAGCATACTCAGGTCCAATACGTTGCTTTAGGTTGTTCATCAATCTACCAAATCATTTGTTGTTAAAAAAAAACTGCGATGGGTTAAAATAGGAGGCTAGACTTTAGTGCATTTGTTTTTATTTTTATTTAGTTTTTTTGGCCCTTTATATATTCAATGGGAGAGTGAAACTTGTAACTTTTGTGCTGGAAGTATATTTTCTTTTTTCGCAGTTTATTTATTTATTTATTATTATTATTATTATTATTATTATTATTATTATTATTATTATTATTATTATTATTATTATTATTATTATTATTGATACAAGGTAAGAATTTGGGTGACGCCAGGCCCTGCTCACCCACCACCCAAGAGCGTCCTTTCGAATGAGAATTTTGATCTCAAGATGAGAGATGAGAGGGTCTTGGTTAAAGATGTGCCGAAGTTGTGCTACTCTATCCATAACCAGATTAATCTCCCTAAATACATGGACGTAGGAAACCACAAGGATGTAACGGCCCGGGATTATGATTCCCAAGTTACATTTGGAGGGATAAAACCCCTCGTTAGGATCTTGCGCCCCGAGTACAGGTTGAAGGTTTGAAATCAAGGATTTGTAGTTTAAAGCGGGATTTCGCACCCAAATCCGGAAGGTCTACTGGAGACCCCGGCGTAACCCCTGTACCTGTCCTAAGTCTACAAAGCGGAAAATCTTTTATCATGCAAAGGACATAAATTCTGAAATGATACAACCAGTGTCGCGGTAGAGCCGGATCAAAACAGAGTATAATTAGGAAGAAATCCCGAAAGTGTAAATCTGGTGAAGTCAGGGTTCAAACACTCACTCTCCGCTATATGAATGGACCCTGTCATAACTGCACGAAATCAAGTAATGGAACGGGTACCTGAAACTATACCACAAAGTCAGGCCAAGTGTTCGTCTGCGGGTCCTTTGACCGCACTGAGGACATATAATACGCCTATACCTAGAATAAGGATGCCTTCATGCAGTACTGAAATGTTAACCACACTATCATGCTCCTAATTCATATATGCAGAATATGAAGTAAGGCCTTAACAAATAATACCAAGTGGTATATCCCTCTTCTACCACCACCCCCTTCCAGATAGGGTGGAGACTGGCCAGTTCGATGCTATAGCATATCACATCTCGTCATCATATCGTATCTCGTACTCATCTCGTATCTCATGATATATATATATATAAATAATGACTCGAGGAGGCCAACACCCGATGAAGCTGGGATGTTCTATGACCCTAACAACGACTCTAGGACTCACAGATAACGACCATTCTGCATTCAAACGCATACAGAATAAGAATGCTCAATCGTAAGTGCAATTCCTAAGCATGATACTACATGACATGCTTTTATGCATATGCAACACCTACATACTATATGACACATCAGGCAGGAGGTCCTGGTTACTGAGTAAGCCCCGGAGGTACTTACCTGGCTAGAAGATCAGCAAAAGAAGAATCCAGCACACAGTAGTCACGATCACAGAATATCACCTAATTACATAACAAGAATATACTGAGTAAACTTCTATAATCTCTCTGAACACATATATCACACACTCATACAAACAGATAAATAAACAAGTTCGCATCCGTCATACTTCCAGTTCATCCTGATCAATCATCTCCCATCTCATACCGTTCAACATATATAATCCGTCATCTTATCAGCTTAAGATAACCTCTATATAATTCTTAGCCAAATTCGCATATTACTATTCCATACTCATACTCTCCATAAGGACATATATCATTATCATCACAAGTATCGATCATTTAATCTCTTCTAAAAATAACCACAATATCATGCTATTAGTCATACATATCATACCGTTAGTCAAACGATTTTATTATCATACTAGTTAGTCATCGAATAAGTCTTATTCCCAAGTTAGTTTAAAAACCGTTTAAAATCCCAGTTAAATAGTTAAGGGTTCTGACCTTTGAAAATGTTCATAAAATTCCTTTTTCAATTTAGTTATTAAATCACTTTCCGACCTTAAAATTATTTTATAAATTTCTTTTTAAAACTTCAAATCTCACATAATATATTTTAAATCTCAATTAATATTATATAATATTTTAATACCGTTTATTAAATACTTTCGAAAAAAATATTTCCAAATCCTTTAAAGTCCCAACCGTTTATATTTAGTAAAATCGACCCTTTATAAAATATCCGAAATAATATTTTATATTTTAATCCTCACACAATATTATAATATTTTAAAATATCATTAAATAATTAAATAATTAAACGAATAAACCCAAACCGAACAAAACCCATTTAAACCCAACCGAACCGAACCGGACCGAACCAAACCCATACTCATTAACCCCAAACCGGTTTAATGTTTAAAACAAATAATATATATATAAAGGTGGGGCCCACGGAGCCATGTCACCTTCTTCTTCCCGAAATTGAAAGGAGATCTCCCGCTCGACCATGCCGGTGCTGCGCCGGGGCCAACGAGGCTCGCCTGCAACTCCTCCACGCCTATTAGCCAGCCCAGCTCGGCCCTCGCTGCCTCCTCCCCGCGCTCGCCTCACTGCTCAGCTCGCCCGCGCTCAGCTCGTCCGCTCTCGCGTCTATCACCCATCTCGCCGCCTCCCTTGCCAGTTGATGCTCGCCGGAGCTGTTGCCGGAGCCCATGAACCCACCCAACTCCCTGCACTCAGCTCACGCACACTCCCGACTAGTCTAAGCATCGGAAAAGACTCAGAAACGAATCGAAACGAGGATAAATTCGAAGCTCACCGAGATGGGTTTTTTCGCGAATTCGGAGCTCTCGATCGGAGTTCTGGGCTTCGTCGGTGGCTTACGATGGCTTGTCGGACCTACACCGGATGTGGGTGAGTGTGATGGTGAAGACCGCAAGCAATTTCGATAAAAAACGAAGGAGGGACGCTTACCGGAAGTTAACTTCGCGATTGATCGAAGATTAAAAAGGAATGGGCTGCGGTGGTTCCGTGGCGGCTCCGGTGGTGTCCGTTGTTGCTGCTGGTGGCTCCGTTGTTGTTTTTGGAGGTGTCGAGGGAGGGTCGAAATTGTGGTGATGAAGATGGTCTGAGATGGGAGGGAGAGGAAGGTGGTGATGGTGGTGTGAGGTGATGGAGATGGTGACGATGGGGATGGTGGTTGAAGATGGTGGCAGGCAGCAGGAGAGCGGGAGGAGCTGAAGAATTTGAAGGAGGGAGAGATGTGAAGTGATGGGGAGATGGCGTACAGAAGAAGAGGAACGGAGTAGCTGTAGTTGTAGAGGAGTAGGGGAGGGGCGATGTGACGTGAACTGGCGGGGGATTTGACTGGTATTAATTGCGGGCATCTGTTTAACTAAATACTCGGTAATAAATCCCGAATATGTGAATTTTGAATTACAAAATTAGTTCCCAAATGTTAGTTTCCCCAAATCCCGCTTTCTCGATCAAATAGATTTTTAAAATTGAAGAGGATACCGCCATCCGATAATTATTTTAAATTCGCGAGGTAAAAGAACGGAATCGTTTGTCAAAATTTTAAATTCGGGTCAGAATTCGTTAAACGAGCTTTTAAGTCGTTCTAAATTCATTTTTTAATTCTCTTTTTCCAGAAAATTAGGATTTTGAAAATCCGAGCCTTTACATCATCCACCTCTAAAAACAAGTCTCGTCCTCGAGACTAAAATCATTTTAAAACTAGGAATGAAGTTTGAAATTGGTGAGTCCAAGGATCATGCAATTGATTCTGTAAGCATCTCATAAGTGCCCCCATGAGATCCTCACAATACCATTGCCGTGATCATAATATCTCCAAAAGACCGTAGCAAGAATGTAATATGGCCCCCTACCACATCCTTACTCCGACTCCTCGGTCATATCATAACTCTAAACATCACAACATCCTCTTTAAAACACCGTTCAAAATTCCCTAACCCGGCGTTAGTCAAGCAAATTTTCAAATCTCAGGAGGTGGAATCATCCACCTCTAAGGGCTAATCCCATATTCTCTTCCTAGGTTCCATGTTATGGTCAAATTCCAAAACTTCAGCTTCCATCATTTCTATCATCAACCATCATATATATATATATATATATATATATATATATATATATATATATATATATAGAGTGGCACTCATATCACATATTAATACCATGACCTAAACACGTCAAGGATAGTAGCATACCATAATATATTTAGCACACCATCATATCATCAAGGCTCATCACATCATATCATCAAGGATCTGCACACAACTTCCAAGCATAAGCACGAAATCACGGAGGTATCGCTAACCCATCCCCAATCCAACTAGACAACTCACCGCACTCGCGAGGTCAAGGAAATATCTATGCTCGGCTCGACATAGGACGCAAGCAACTCGTCTAGGACATCCCCATAACTAGTCCGAATACTCTCCTCGGTCTCCCACGTGGCCTCCTCAGGGCTCCTCCTAGACCACTGAACTAGAAGCAAAGGAACCTCCCTGTTCCTAAGCCTCTTGACACGACGGTCAAGAACCCTCACTGGACGCTCCACAAAAGTATGGTCGGGCTCAATCTGGAGGTCCGAATAGTCAAGGATATGGCTAGAGTCAGGGATATACTGGCGAAGCTGTGAGACGTGAAAGACGTCATGAACACCGGCCAAGGATGGGGGCAAAGCTAAGCGATATGCCACCTCGCCAACTCTATCCAGAATCTCAAACGGGCCAATATACCTCGGACTCAACTTTCCTTTGATGCTAAACCATCGGACCCCTCTGGTAGGCGAAACTCGAAGCCACACATGCGAACCCACCTCGAACTCATTCTCTGACTTCCGCCTGTCTACATACTTCTTCTGGCGATCCTGGGCGACTCTCATGTGCTCACGGATGCATCCCACCTTATCAACGGTCTCTCTAACTAGGTTCGGCAAAGACGAAACCGTGTCCGCAGACTCATCCCAACAAACTGGTGACTTGCATCGCCTCCCATACAGAGCCTCATATGGAGCCATCTCGATCGACGCATGGTAGCTGTTGTTGAATGACAACTCCACCAACGGTAGGTGTCTGACCCAACAGTCTCCCCACTCCAAAAAACATGATCGCAGCATATCCTCCAAGGTCTGAATCGTCCTCTCACTTTGGCCATCTGTCTGAGGATGAAAAGCTGTACTGAAATGCAGTTTGGTACTTAGGCTCTCCTGAACCTGATGCCAAAACCTCGAGGTAAAACGTCCATCCCTGTCAGATACGATCCTCTCAGGTACTCCGTGAAGTCTCACGATCAGGCAAATGAACTCCTCAGCTAACCGCGATGTTGACCATGTCTCCTAAATCGGAATAAAGTGAGCTGACTTGGTCAACCTATCGACCACGACCCAAATGGCGTCGAATCCTCTGACGTCTTGCCTCAGCCCAGTGACGAAGTCCATCGAGATATGTGTCCACTTCCATGCGGGAACTGGAAGCGACCTGATAAGTCCTCCCGGTCTCTAGTGCTCAATCCGAACCTGCTGGCAAACCTGACATCTGGCTACAAAATCTGTGATGTCGGCTCGCATCCCCTGCCACCAGTAATACCTCCTCAAATCTTGATACATCTTATTCGTCCCTGGATGGACAGAATAAGGAGTGGAGTGAGCCTCCTGCATGATCCTCTGTCTCAGATCTGATGTCGATGGAACTACAACTCTGCCCTGAAAGGTCAGCATCCCATCTGCTCTCTCTACAAGCTCTCTAAACCGACCCTGGGCCATCCGATCCCTCAGAACTGCAATCTCTGGACAGTCTGCCTGACCTCAATGAATCTCCTCCGTCAACTCAGCCTGAACCTCCAAGAATGATAATTGTCCACTCTCCCGCTGAACCCACACCTCGAAGCAACACCTCATCAAATCTGTCTGCAAATCCTTCTGAGCTGTAAGCCTCGCAACTGATGCCTTCTGGTGAGTCTTCCTACTGAGCGCATCTGCCACCACATTGGCCTTCCCTGGGTGATAAACTATGTCCAAGTCATAGTCCTTTAGAAGCTCTAGCCACCATCTCTATCGCAGGTTCAGCTCCTTCTGAGTGAAAATATACTTCAAGCTCTTGTGATCCGTCATCACCTTGCATGAAGGGCCGTACAGGTAATGCCTCCAAATCTTTAGAGCATGAACTACAGCTGCCAACTCCAAGTCATGAACGAGATAGGACACCTTTGCAGGCTTCAACTGGCGTGAAGCATAAGCGATGACCCGATCTCTCTGATGCAGAACACATCCCAATCCAGAACGTGAAGCGTCTGTGTAGATGACGGAATCCTCTGTCCCATCTGGTAACGCTAGACCTGGAGCGGTCGTCAGCTTCTCCTTCAGAAGCTCAAAGCTGGCCTCACACTCTACACTCCACTCAAACGGAATATCCTTCTTCAGCAGCTGCGTCATCGGCCTAGCAATGCTCGAGAAACCCTGGACGAATCTCTTGTAGTAACTGGCCAATCCTAGAAACAAGCGGATGTCCCTGACATTCTTGGGCACCTCCCAAGCAACGATAGCATCAATCTTCGCCGGATTCACGACGACTCCCTCAGCTGAAATCACATGGCCTAGGAAAGCCACCTCTGTGAGCCAGAACTCACACTTGCTGTATTTCCCATACAGCTGATGCTTCCTCAGCGTCTCGAGCATAATCCTTAAATGCTCCTCGTGCTCCTCTCTACTCCTCGAGTAGACTAAAATGTCATCTATGAATACGACGACGAATCTGTCCAGGTAGTCGATGAACACGCGGTTCATGAGCTCCATGAAAGCAGTTGGTGCATTGGTCAGCCCAAACGGCATGACCACGAACTCGTAGTGACCATAGCGGGTCCTAAAAGCGGTCTTCTGGACATCCTCTGGCTTCACTCTCAACTGGTGATAACCCGACCTCAAATCAATCTTCGAGAAGACAACAGCGCCCTGCAGCTGATCCAACAAGTCGTCAATCCTGGGAAGGGGATAACGGTTCTTCACCGTCGCACGGTTCAGTTCCCTATAATCGATGCATAGCCTCAATGACCCATCTTTCTTCTTGACGAACAGCACTGGTGCTCCCCAAGGTGATGCACTGGGCCTGATGTAACCCTTCTCGACTAGCTCCTCCAGCTGAGCCTTCAGCTCTGCCCTCTCCGTCGGTGCCATGCGGTAAGGGACTTGCGAAATGGGCCTGGTGCATGGCTCTATCTCGATCGTAAAGTCGACCTCTCTCGGCGGGGGAAGTCCCGGTAGCTCCTCTGGAAACACGTCAGTGAAGTCTCTGACAACAGGGACATCTGACAAGCTGGGATGTGCACGATCCACCTCTAAAGCGTAACACCAATACCCGACGCATCCCTGATCCAGAAGTCTAGCGGCTCTGACTGCGCTGATGAGCGCCCCGTTCCTCTTGGGGTCACTCCCCCAAATCTGGTGCTCAGTCCCGTCGTCTGCCAAGATGGACACCGTCCTCGTCCTCAGGTCGATAATCGCTCCATAGTGGTCCATGAAATCCATACCCAGAATGAGATCATCCATCCTCAATGGCATGACAATAAGGTCGGCTGGCCACTCACGCTCACCTATACGGATGGGGCACCCTAAAATCTCCCGACTCGTCCAAACCTTTGCCCCGTCCGCCAGACCAATAGTAAGGGGTGAACCACTCGTGCAGCTTAGGCTCAGCCTAGCAACGCACGCCTCTGCTATAAAGCAGTGAGTAGCACCAGTGTCAAATAATATAGACAAGCACTCATCATGGAAGTGTATAGTACCTGCGGAAGTAGGGGCGGTACGGTCATCAGCTCTGATCTGGAACACGCGGGGCGGTGGGGTAATGCTGGTCCTCGGCCTCTGGAACTCTGGCCACGATCATACCCGGACCCAGATGGTCCTGCAGATGACGAACCTCTACCCTGACCTGGCCCTGACGGCCCTCTGCCTCTACGATCGTAACCTCTACCTCCTCTACCTCCTCTACCTCCCTCTCGACCTCTACCAGAAGCATCTCCTCGCCCCTGACCCTGGGGATAAGTCAGAAGTGGCGGCTGAGGAGCCGCAGGAAGTCTCGGTGGTTGTGCAGTCGTCGGGGCTCTACCGCCCTGGGGACAACGGGCAGCTCTGTGTCCCATGGTGCCGCAAGTGAAGCAGACAATCGAACGATCTGGGCAAGAAGCGACATAATGACCTTTCCCGAAGCATCCATGGCAAGTGACACTCCTCACTCTGGCATCTCCTCCATAAACAGCTGGGGCGGGCGGTTGAGGTGCCCTCGGTGCAACTCTGTGATATCCTCCTCTAAATCCTCCTCCATAGCCTCATCTCCTGGATCTGTCGTCTCCGCGACCATCCGCTGGTCTCGCTCTCTTTGCCTCAGGGCGAGAAGTGGTGTATGCAGTCTCGGACAAGATCCACTGCTGGTCGTACAAGAGGATGACCTCTAGGAATCGATCAAAACTCACAGCTCCCAAGCTGGAGGCATGCAAGAGTACGGGAGGCGGCAGTCTCATAGATAACATGCGAATACGGCTCTCATCGAAAGGGCACAAGTGGGCACAGTAGACCAGCTCCTTCTTGAACTGGCAGACGATGGTAGAGACAGAAGCTGATCGGTCGTAGTAGCCCGCAGAAAGGATACCTCTCGGGCTATCTGAATCCCAGGAGGGCGGTACTCCCTCAACATCATATCCTTAAACTCCTCGTAGGTCCACTCTGCCTGGTCTATCTTCTGTACAGACCAGCGGTCAAAAGCATCTCTCTGCAGACGGCCGACGGCAAGTCTCTGTCTCTCGGAAGTGGGTACAGTAACGTGGTCGAACAACCCCTCCATCTCACGGAACCATCTCTCAATATCCTCCCCAATCTCTCCAGTAAATGCCGGAGGATGGCACTGAGCTAGCATCTTCGCCCAATCGACGCACTTCTCAGGGCGCGCATCGGCTACGGGTTCAGCTGGCTGAACAGGAACCTCGGGCGTCGGTGTTGTAGGTGGGGCTCCTCCTCGCAACTCGCTCAGAATGTCGTAAAGCTTTGTCTCTAACTGCCTAAGCCTCGTCTCTGTGGAAATCGGAACCTGGTCGTCAGCCAGCGGAGGCAAAGCTCGCTCCTCAGCGTGATCGTCAACGCCGCGCTCCTCAACGCTCTCAACGGCAATCCGGTGAGGGCGTCCCCTCCCACGACGTGCCCTACCCCCACGCCCAACTGAAGCGTATCTAGTATAGACCATGATGGCTACATGAACGATTAATTTAAACACTCAGCACAGAAGCACTCAATGATTAATATGATCCTCTTCGAGGAGGATCGCCCTCAGGCCCAAGTGCATATATGTATATAAATGTAAGCATAGAGACGATCTATGCCGTCCTTCGAGGGACGGATGACTGGAGGGGAAAAACCTCACGGCTTCCTAACTCAACACTCCAACCTCCGTGGTGTTCCTTGGAGTCTTCTAGGCCCAGCTGTAAATAAAAGCTAGTATTTTGCCTACCGTTCCCCGAGTTCTACATCCATAAGGGAGGTCTATCGCTTTGGTCTCTACCCACGAGATTGTTTCCCCTTTATTCATTTAGGTTTAAGTCCAATTAAATTCATTTTTCCCCTTTAAACATTTTCCAAAACCATTTGAAATCATTGGGCGATTTTCAAAACCATCTTTAACCTATTGTACTCGGATTGCAAAACCTGACTCTGATACCACCTTTGTAACGGCCCGGGATTATGATTCCCAAGTTACGTTTCGAGGGATGAAACCCCTCGTTAGAATCTTGCGCCCCGAGTACAGGTTGAAGGTTTGAAATCAAGGATTTGTAGTTTAAAGCGGGATTTCGCACCCAAATCCGGAAGGTCTACTGGAGACCACGGGGTAACCCCTGTACCTGTCCTAAGTCTACAAAGCGGAAAATCTTTTATCATGCAAAGGACATAAATTCTGAAATGATACAACCAGTGTCGCGGCAGAGCCGGATCAAAACAGAGTATAATTAGGAAGAAATCCCAAAAGTGTAAATCTGGTGAAGTCAGGGTTCAAACACTCACTCTCCGCCATATGAATGGACCCCGTCATAACAACACGAAATCAAGTAATGGAACGGGTACCTGAAACTATATCACAAAGTCAGGCCAAGTGTTCGCCTGCGGGTCCTTTGACCGTGCTGATGACATATAATACACCTATACCTAGAATAAGGATGCCTTCATGCAGTACTGAAATGTTAACCACACTATCATGCTCCTAATTCATATATGCAGAATATGAAGTAAGGCCTTAACAAAGAATACAAAGTGGCATATCCCTCTTCTACCACCACCCCCTTCCAGATAGGGTGGAGACTGGCCAGTTCGATGCTATAGCATATCACATCTCGTCATCATATCGTACCTCGTGCTCATCTCGTATCTCATGATATATATATAAATAATGACTCGAGGAAGACAACACCCGATGAAGATGGGCTGTCCTATGACCCTAACAACGACTCTAGGACTCACAGATAACGGCCGTTCTGCATTCAAACGCATATAGAATAACAATGCTCAATCATAAGTGCAATTCCTAAGCATGATACTACATGACATGCTTTTATGCATATGCAACACCTACATATTATATGACACATCAGGCAGGAGGTCCTGGTTACTGAGTAAGCCCCGGAGGTACTTACCTGCTAGAAGATCAGCAAAAGAAGAATCCAGCACACAGTAGTCACAATCACAAAATATCACCTAATCACATAACGAGAATATACTGAGTAAACTTCTATAATCTCTCTGAACACATATATCACACACTCATACAAACAGATAAATAAACAAGTTCACATCCATCATACTTCCAGTTCATCCTGATCAATCATCTCCCATCTCATACCGTTCAACATATATAATCCGTCATCTTATCAGCTTAAGATAACCTCTATATCATTCTTAGCCAAATTCGCATATTACTATTCCATACTCATACTCTCCATAAGGACATATATCATTATCATCACAAGTATCGATCATTTAATCTCTTCTAAAAATCACCACAATATCATGCTATTAGTCATACATATCATACCGTTAGTCAAACAATTTTATTATCATGCTAGTTAGTCATCGAATAATTCTTATTCCCAAGTTAGTTTCAAAACCGTTTAAAATCCTAGTTAAATAATTAAGGGTTTTGACCCTTGAAAATGTTCATAAAATTCCTTTTTCAATTTAGTTATTAAATCACTTTCCAACCCTAAAATTATTTTCTAAATTTCTTTTTAAAACTTCAAATCTCATATAATATATTTTAAATCTCAATTAATATTATATAATATTTCAATACCGTTTATTAAATACTTTCGAAAAAAATATTTCCAAATCCTTTAAAGTCCCAACCGTTTTTATTTAGTAAAACCGACCCTTTATAAAATATCCGAAATAATATTTTATATTTTAATCCTCACACAATATTATAATATTTTAAAATATCATTAAATAATTAAACGAATAAACACGAACCGAACCAAACCCATTTAAACCCAACCGAACCGAACCGGACCGAACCAAACCCATACTCATTAACCCCAAACCGGTTTAATGTTTAAAACATATATATATATATATATATATATAAAGGTGGGGTCCACGGAGCCATGTCACCTTCTTCTTCCCGAAATTGAAAGGAGATCTCCCGCTCGACCATGCCGGTGCTGCGCCGGGGCCAACGAGACTCGCCTGCAACTCCTCCACGCCGATCAGCCAGCCCAGCTCGGCCCTCGCTGCCTCCTCCCTGCGCTCGTCTCACTGCCCAACTCGCCCGCGCTCAGCTCGTCTGCTCTCGCATCTATCACCCAACTCGCCACCTCCCTTGCCAGTTGATGCTCGCCGGAGCTCTTGCCGGAGCCCACGAACCCACCCGACTCCCCGCACTCAGCTCACGCACACTCCCGACTAGTCTAAGCATCGGAAAAGACTTAGGAATGAATCGAAATGAGGATAAATTCGAAGCTCACCGAGCCTACGATGGCTTGTCGAACCTACACCGGATGTGGGTGAGTGTGATGGTGAAGACCGCAAGCAATTTCGATAAAAAACGAAGGAGGGACGCTTACCGGAAGTTAGCTTCGCGGTTGATCGAAGATTAAAAAGGAATGGGTTGCGGTGGCTCCGTGGCGGCTCCGGTGGTGTCCGTTGTTGCTGCTGGTGGCTCCGTTGTTGCTGTTGGAGGTGTCGAGGGAGGGTCGAAATTGTGGTGATGAAGATGGTCTGAGATGGGAGCGAGAGAAAGGTGGTGATGGTGGTGTGAGGTGATGGAAATGGTGACGATGGGGATGGTGGTTGAAGATGGTGGTAGGCAGCAGGAGAGCGGGAGGAGCTGAAGAATTTGAAGGAGGGAGAGATGTGAAGTGATGGGGAGATGGCGTACAGAACAAGAGGAACGGAGTAGCTGTAGTTGCAGAGGAGTAGGGGAGTGGCGATGTGACGTGAACTGGCGGGGGATTTGACTGGTATTAATTGCGGGCATCTGTTTAATTAAATACTCGGTAATAAATCCCGAATACGTGAATTTCGAATCCCGAAATTAGTTCCCAAATGTTAGTTTCCCCGAATCCCGCTTTCTCGGTCAAATAAATTTTTAAAATTGAAGAGGATACCGCCATCCGATAATTATTTTAAATTCGCGAGGCAAAATGACGGAATCATTCGACAAAATTTTAAATTCGGGTCAGAATTCGTTAAACGAGCTTTTAAGTCGATCTAAATTCATTTTTTAATTCTCTTTTTTCAGAAAATTAGGATTTTGAAAATCCGTGCCTTTACAAAGGAAGCCCTGAAGCAGCTTCCGAGAATCGGCTATGATGATCTCGATCTCCCAAGGACAACTCTAGAAATCATTGATGGCATTAATAATTGCTAGGAAATCACCTTCAACCACGAGCCTCAAAATCCCGAGCTTAAGGGCTGCAACTAAACCCTGCCAAAAAGCCAGTGCCTCCGCCTTATGAGTAGACATCTCCCCACAGTGCGAACCTTGGCAGAAAACTACCGAGCCACGATGATCTCAAATCACAATACCAGTAGTTGCCATGCCTGAAGAAATCACCGCCACATCAAAGTTCAATTTAAAAGATCCTTCCGCTGGTTTTTTCCATCTCAAGTTCTTCCTTTTCCTTTTGGTCGGTTCTGTTGTCTTCCCCTTGGTTCCCTCCTCTTCCAAAAAGATTTGTTTAGATTCTTTCCATTGTGATAGGTGGTGTTTTGTATACTATTCCTGTTTTTTTGTTGGTTTTTGAAGTTCTAATCCTCCTCAAATATATGATGTTATTCCTAATTGTCAATAAACACCGCCAGATAGTGGTTAGTTGTGTTTTTTTGTTTGTAGATAGCTTTTTGAAAATCTCAGTGGTCAATTGCTTTATGTTTCTATTTATTATATTTATATTCTTTATAATTTCTCCTATTTTATGATAATTTTTTCGTATGTGATCTATTCTGCACTAACAACTTAAAAATAGGTTAATCGAGTCTTCGTCACTTTGGTTCAATAGGTTACAAGTTAAGGGGATCGCTACCCCTTTGTCAGCCAATTTCATTTTTGAGGGAGGCTTATCCATGAGAAGTTTCCAAATGAATTTTTAATTTTTGGAAAACATTTGATCTTCCAAATCCATCATGTCAGTGGATCTTGTGTGTTTCTACTTCATGTGATGCTTTCTAGTGCCGACGTTGTAGTAAACTAGTCATGTCTACATGTTTTCCAATAGAGGCCGACGATCTTCAATTTCATTCATTGGGGTTTTTGTGTGTTTAATTTTGTCCACTACATTGTTTGGTAGGATGTTTCTCAATTTGTCTAACTTCCATTGTCTATCTTTTCCGATAAATTTCTTCACTTTTTCCTCTATGGTAATTGGGCTCGATGTTATGGTATAGTTAATGAGTTCCATACATGTAATCCATTTATCTGTCCATGCTATTTCACAAGATTTATGGATATTATTTAATTATTTATCAACCTATTCTATTTTTATTTTTACAAATGAATTTATCAAACTCATATTATATTCTATTTTTATTTTTACAAATGAATTTATCAAACTCATATTCTAATCGGGTAGTATCAAGTTTATAATTCATAGTTTATTTTATACAATTTAATCATTATTTTAAGTGAAATTAAACAATTTCGGTTACTAAACAATTTTCAGTGGTTTGTATATAACGAGAAAAACACCCAAACCTTATAGCTATTAGCTGAAATTTCCTTTAAAAAAAACTATTATACTATAATGTGTGTGAGTGTTTTTTAAGGGAAAAGAAGGTAAGTGGAACTAACGGAAACTCTCTTCTGCGTCTTAAAAAAACCCAAATACTACGCGCCATCTCACGCGCCCCCTACCTTCGGCCCAAACTCCAATCTCAACACAAAATCTTGTATCCTTCTATTTCAATCCCTACCAAATTCATGTATTTCAAAGCCTTCTTAGTTTGGACTTGGGTTTCTCTCTTGTATCACATCAACCATCTCTGCAAATCGAAACAATAGATTTCTTAGCTCTCTATTCGAATGGATTTGGTACCCTAATCCTGACCTAACCCGTTCGGGTATGGATTTCTTGTCCTTGCCATGGGATGGGTTTCTTTATTTCGCTTTTGATTCATCTCCTCACAAAGCCCTATTACAGTTATGTCATATTGTAAGGTCTCCTCAACTCCGATGTAAGCTTTGTTGTAGGTTACTAGCTAGCGCCCTATGCCTCTTGGGCTGGCTTCTCGTGACCTCCTGGTGCTCTAAATCTCTACCCGTGCTAGGCTTCTGCGTGCTTGTTCACTTCATGGTCTGTTGCTTCTTCCCTCTCTGTCTGTTCAAACATGTTTGGTTTAGGAATGGTAACCGATGTCCTATGACCTCTCGTTGGCTTCTCCCCTTCAAGCATGCCCCTTCTACCCTATGCTCTATCTTAACTTCTCCTTTCACCTCTTCATGTTGATGTATGGCTATATATACTTTTATTGACACTTATTGAAAACACATCCAATTCCTCCACCCCCCTTTATTTTTGTTATCTACCAAATTTCAAAATTCTAGCTATAAAGAAACAAGTGTTGTGGTCTATGCTATCATAGATAAGCAAAAATCCACAGCCAACGATAAGGGAAGTTCTTATGAGAATAACACATCGAACCCACACTCAATTAACCCCACCAAATCACCCACTAGGAAGCACTCGTGCAACATCGCCTCCAAAACTTATCCCTCCAAGTTGGCTAAGTCCGATAAGGGCAAAGGGAAACTAGACATCTCTACATCCTACTCACAACTTACCAAGTTCAAAATCAACTTTTGAATCCAAAATGACCTCAAAACGAATTATCAAAACTCACCAAAACTTAACCACCATAAAATACTGCTTCTACCTCAAAAGAAATTATCAAATTACACTACAACAGAAGTCACTTTTACCGAATAATTTTTTCCTCGTTGAAAAGTGATATTTCATCGCTAAACATATTTACCGAGAAAATATGCTTCATTTTTATGTGGTCGTTGAAACATCGTCACAAGAGAGCCTAGTGTGGAAAAATAAAATCGTCGCAACCAAAATGTTTGGCGACAAAGTCAATATTCGTCGTTGTAAGTCGTTAGCGACTATTAAATTCATCGTAATAGGTAATTATATTTGTCGCAAAAGAAGTCAAGCGATTCCATAGTAGTCATTAAAGGTACATGGTGAGAAACTTTAATTCCTCGCAAAATTGTATATTTTCTCGTTAATAATGATATCAACTTGGCTCGATATTATTTCGTGACATATATTTTTGTCGCTAAAAATTAATAATTTCATCGACAAAAATGTTAAAAGAATTGATAATAGTCGTTAAATGTCTTTAGCGATGACACATAACTCATCGCTAATATAGTAGTTTCCTCGCGAATGATGGACTATAATTACAAAATTTTGAACATGAAAAGTTAATTGGGGAGGAAATTGTTTGTTACTATAAGCATGCTATCACGATGAAGTTGAATCTATCGTCGTAGGAATCGTTTTAGCGAGGAAATATATTTCATCAAATAATATATGATAATGCGAAAAAAAATCCTCACTAAAAAACATTCAATAGCGAGAGAATATATTTTTCATCGTTATATATATATATATATATATATAGTGTATGGATCATTTGTACACAGCCCTTAAAGTGTACTTTGTTCACAAATATTATTCGGTGAAATGTGAAACATTATTCGGTGAAATTTGAAGCATTATTCGGTGAAATGTGAAACATTCTACCGAATACTGTTATGTTTTCTTTTTCCTTTCAGTTCAGATGAAAACGTTCCAATTCCACTGAATAATTTGTAACATAATAGTATTCGGTAGAATGTTTCACATTTCACCGAATAATGCTTCAAATTTAACCGAATAATGTTTCACATTTCACCGAATAATATTTGTGAACAAAGTACACTTTAAGGGGTGTGTACACCCGAACCACACCTTATATATATATATATATATATATATATATATATATATATATATATATCAATGAAGCGACAAAAAGTCTCTCGTTGAAGGCAATTATCAATGACCATGTCATTTTGTGGGTAAAGAAAATGTATTTTTTTTGATGAAATGACTTTCCTCCTGTAATGTAGGTTATGACGAAAAAATATCTTCATCGATGCAAATATTCAAGAACATACAAATTAGAAACGAAATGAATATTGTAATATAAATGCAATAGAAATATATATTGGAAAACATAATATTATATGTTTTATATCGATCGGTCTAAAAGTGGTAAATCAAAGAAATAAAATCCAAGATAACAACCTTATTAAATAAGAGGTTCTAGGATAAAATATACTAACCATCATCCATTTGGTCTTTGAATTGGACCATGAATTCTTCGAACTTTGCAGACGTTTCATTTAGAACCTTTATCTCTTGACTCTGAGCTTGAATTGTATCTTCCGGCTCTTGGTTATTCTCATATACCTCAACACCATTTCATCCTATAAATGATTAATGCATTCAAATTCATCTCAAACTTTAAAATACGTATATAATAGTGCAGATTTTCAAAATAAGGAAAATAATTTGCATTAAATCTTATCATAACTAACTTCAAGTTTCTATTATCAGTGCCACAAAGAATTTAACACAAGGGTCATAGTTAACAACTTAATTTCCACATATGAGCATGATCATACTGAATTACTAATTCTTGGCAATATAAAGAATTCTTTTTGATGAATAGAATAGACAAATCGCACCACATTTTAATTTTATTTCATCAAACTCTACAAATCTCATTTATTTTTGTTCTAATAGAATAGATAAAATGAATACATACCCATTTCTCTTTTGCTCCCAAATCCCAGCCTTTTTTCTCACTCTTATATTGAATCGCAAATTGGTCAATTGCATATAGTGACAATCTTGTAGTTGGTGCCTATAACATAATAAAAAATTATAATAAGGAAAAAAAACTCTATGAAATCCTAACTCAAAAAGATAGTGTTTAGAATGGTTTGATGAATATGTAAAATAATTTGTAATAACAATATGAAAAAACAATTATTGTTTATGATATAAGAAGTATTCACAAGAATATAACTTACCGTAGATTCTACATGTAAGAAAAAAGAACGAGATCCAGCCTTATGATGATACTTAAGTTTTGATCTATTGATAATATTTTGTTCGGACTTTTTTCTGCAGGTAATTAAAACAAAGTTAGATGAGCCATGTGAACTGCAATATAAAAAGTCATATAAATAGATTCACACATAGTTTCCTAGAAATACCTGAAATGCTTCACTTGAGAAATATTACACAGATACTCTCACTCCATAGCAGTCTTCACCTCACTAGGTTTATTCTTTTTGGCTTCCTCAACATTTGGTAAATTCTGAAATTTCTTTTTTCAGTTGTGTACGAAAGTTGCTAAATGCTACTCCAAATGTGTGGTGCACGTATCTTTTAACCCAGAGAAGCGACAAGTTAATGTCAAACATATTCTGAAATAGGAGCAAAGTGTCAATAAAAAGACTTCAATATAAGTATGTGATATATAACACAATTTGTTATCTAACAAAGGCTATAAGTTATAAAATAAGAAAATTAACTATCATGACAATGTACCATTTTCATTTGCATATTTTTAAATGGAATTATTGAAAAAATAAGACTTTAAATTATAGTACTCACACTCAATCTTTTTTCCAAGACTACTTTAACTTCAAGAGTAACCTTACTCCACTTTTCGACATTGAGGGGTATATGGTTCCTGGCGATGAATCCAGTCTCAGATGAAACCATCCTTGCATATTTCCCACTTGGTCTACCATTTTCCGATTTCAGCGTGACAGGTATTTTAGTACCAAGCTGCGCAAATACCTTCTTTGCCTTCACTCCTCGACTCTTCCCAAGCACATTTTTTTTGGTTTTGTTGCACAAAAATATGTACTTTAATAAATATGTACATTTAAAAGTTATAAATGAAGTGAAACATTTCTTAATTGAAATTAACTTATACCAGTAGCAACCGCAGATTCCTCGGTACTAGCTGCGGTGGAAATATCATTGATGGTCAAAAAATAAGTATATTCACAAATATGCATATTTAATTTAAAAGTTATAAATTAAAGTGCAAAATATAATAATAATTTAAAGTAACATATACCAGCAATAACAGATGATGTTTCAACACTATTTGATGAATAATTATCGTTGATCGCCATCTCCACATGTGTGTCTTCTGTCCCTTCAGGGTTTGCAGGTTGGGTGTCAACTCGAACATTCATAGATGGATCTGTAATAGACATTTTAGGTTTGTTTAATCATAATAATCTAATAGAATAGCTCAAATAAAATAAGCATTAATAATATATAGTTTTTACAAGAAAAAAGATATAAGTGAAGGATTGAGAATGCTTACTTTCAATGATTTCCTCCGATCTTGGGAGATGTGCGGATTCAGGTGTGTTTAGTTGGATGCGTGTTCTTTTTGGCACAATAGCATCTGTGTATGCATATAAAGTTTAATAGTAAATGAGTACATACTGCGAAGTGTGTGTATATATATATATATATATATATATATATATATATATCTATATATATATATAATTATATAAATGCTCGATTTTGTAAAGTAAATAATTCATATATGATGCTTACTAGCAATGGCCTTAGCTGTATTGGACACGAAAAAATGCGAGCGTTTGTTGTTTCCATGGGTGTTAGATTGTTTGTCCATGGCCTTTTGTGCAGATTTGCTCTTAGATTGAGATCTTCTTCCTTCCATGGGTCTAGAAAAAACATAAAATAAAATAGTTAACATAACCCAAAAGAATTCAAAAGATATTGAACATTTTTCACAAGTAAAATATAAGTTGATACATTAAATGACTTTGTGCGTACAAATTCAACCCCCCCGGAAAAAAATATTAAATGCCAACACATACAGAAAACCTACAAATTCAACCATAATATATGCGTTGACTATAATTTATAGTGAAAATAAGCATCCTGTGTGCTTTTCTTTCAATTCACATGTGCCATCTTGCTCACTGCTTTTCTTTCAATGGAAAGCCTTTTGCTTGATTTCTAATTTCTAGTTTCATAGCATTGAACCTAAGCTCATAATTAACAATGATTTCTTTGTGTAGCATTCACTTCTGGATTTCTAATTTCTATTGAATAGGAGCATTCATTTATAAGTTTTTCTTCATTCATTTAACATTTCTAAAAATGGGTTCGGTGATGAATCTTTGTCCTTTTATTTTGATTTTGTTGAAGGGTAGGGGCTTTATAATTGTCCCCAATTCCGATTGTAATTTACACATACACTAATGAAATATGCAAGTATAATCCTCCTAGGATGACTAGTTTTTAAACCCCCTAAAAGGCTAAGACAAAATACTTATAGTTATCCTAAAAAAAATTTATAGTTATTTTTGGTCCCTTCAATATGTGGATCCAGGTTCCGCCCCTGGGCGGGAGGAAGTTTTTGAATCTCGGGCATGGTCAAGACCAACAGGGGTGATGACTAAGTTCAATTGTGATGCTGGAATCGTGATCTCGGGAAGGAATGCAATCGGATTTCTGCAACGAGACCAGGAAAGAGTCTCCACAGCAGCAGGGCATCGAGTTTTTCAACCTACCTCCGACATGTTCAGTTCAAAACGGACTGTTTTGCGTTGGATATGAAGCTCAGGAGGAGAGAACCTGGACGAGGGACGCTGACTATGTAAATCAAGGACTGTAGGGAGTTTATCACAGTAGTGTGGTCTCATGTGAGGCGGGAGGGGAATAGGGTAGCACATCTATGGCTTCTCTAAATTGCACAAGCTCACCTTTATTCTTTTATTTACAGTGTTTGCTAGACAATGTTGTGTCAACTATTTTAGATGAAAGGGAATGATGGAAGGCTTTGAACTAAAAAAAAAGAGAAGTAATACAATGAAAAGTTCTTGCATCTAAAAAACCTAAGAAGAGACACAACATGGGAAATTCAACTACTGTAAACACAAGAGCACTTATGGAACCCAATTGTTATAGCCTCAATCCAATCATAGACAAACACAAGAAAGGGAGAGGAAGTGTACCTGAATGTGGCTGAATCCGACACTAGATGATTCTAAAGTGGGAAACTTTCGATAATCACTGGCCTTGGCCTTGGATGAGAGGCATCACCGTCAATGGGTTCTCTCGATTACCACCGGTACAATCACAATTGAAATTTGGGTATAAGGTTTGTGAGGATAGGGCATATATTAGCGTTCAAGCGTATTTAGGCGGTAGAATAAAATGGATTTGCCGCCCTTAATTAACACCCAAATCTTTACACCAAATCTTGATCATTGTAAAGGAGGAAGTTTCGGTTAGGGAAGTGATTTTTCTTGATTTGTTTCAATTTATATTAAGTTAAAAGGGTAAATTTAAAGTATAAAATTAAGCATAGTTTGTTACAAAAGTATTTTCATATTCCTTTATCGATTAAAAATCCGTTTTAACCTAAAAAAATCCGGTTAAATATAAAATGTAAAATTCTATTATGTACTAGTGTTTTGATAGTTATATAAAATTTTTACATAATAATATATTAATTTATTATGAATTTTTTTATTAATAATTTATTACTGAACAAAAAAGTTTTTTTTATTAATTCTATTATGGATAACTTTAAGAAGATATTGGGCCCAAAGGCCCTTTCTATCAACCCTTTTAGTAACTGTCCGGCCTGTTTGAATTTTTTAGCTTTTGTCCAAAATTTTTTCTTAAACCCCATATTACCCCTACCTGTTACTCCCTCTGTCATTTGCGTCTCCACGATCAATTGCCTGAGCGGTTTCTCCACGTTCAACGTCTCGCACTCCGATCGTTCCTTCCCGACGGTTGCTCTTCGTGTTGCTCTCCATCGTGCTCTCCGACTTGTTTTCCGTCTTGCTCTCCTCTTTGATTCTGTATTTTCGGCTCTTCATTTTGTTTCTCTGCTTATTTTCTTCTAATGGCTTCATCAGCTACTTTCATCGACTCTACTCCTTTAATGTTCTTGTAAGCAACCTCGCCCGTTGTTTCCTTTTTGCAATTTCTCTTTGTATTGTGTATATCTACTTTCATTTCCTACATTTTATGCCTATTTTGGTTTATTTTCGTTATTTTAGCCCTTTCCTTCCGATTTAGGGTTTGTTTTTTTAGTTCAGTAGTTGTCTAATGGCTATCAGTTTGTGCTATAATTTACATCGCTTGTTCTGATTTCGTTTCCATTTCAACATTTTATGGCATTTGTTGTTTCTCTTTGTTTTTGATGGGTGGTTACATTCAGTTACCTATCTGGTTATAGTATGGTTACAGTTTGAAGAGAAATCTCTTTGTTTTTTATGGTTAGTTCATGTTTCATGGATACCTATTTCATGGTTATAGTTTATTGCTTCTTTGGTGACAGGGTTCCATATGACATTCTCCTTGTTGTGTGTTTGCAGTGTTTGGTATGTTACAGTATTTGTTTATGTGGTTGTTCAATTTGTTTTATTCTGTTTTTGGTGACAGTAACTTCTATGTTGTAACACCTAATGTTTACTTTATTTCTACGCTATTTAGGTAAAGAAATTGTAGCCCATCAGGAAATTCCTAATGTGGTTCCACCATCTGTTATTCAACTTGCTTCCTTCAAGTTTGTTGTTCCCAAAGAACAATGATTTCGTTGCCACATTAATGTCTACTCCAAGCTTGCTTTGATCAATGTTATTCAGAATGGATTGTCTACAACCGATTGGGCTTCTCTTAGGTCCAATTGTTCGTGCTCGTGATCGTCTTTATTTTTATCATCAACTTGTGCATCAGATGCTTCTACATGAAGTTGAGACTCGTAAAGTTCATGAGATGTGGTTCTAAGTTGGAAAGCATTTGTTGAGGTTTTCCTTAGCTGAATTCTGTTGTGTAACCAGTTTGAATTGGGAAGAACCTAGTGATGACATGACTCCCTCTCCTCATGTGGATATGGAGGAGTTTTTGGGGTTATCGAACTGCAATTTTAGTTGTCTTCTGCAAATTTTCCTCAAGGAGCCAACTCAGTCTCTGAAGAAACTGTCCATGGCGTACTTGTTACTGATTGAGGGTGTGTTGCTCCCTCAGTGTTCTAAAGCTCTTGTACATCAATCTTTTGTGGACCTTGTCTGTGATTTGGATCGGTTAAAATTGTATCCTTTTGGTCGGGTTGTGTTTTTGAAAATGCTTGGTTTTTTGAAGAAAGCTTTGAGGTCTGAGCAATCCAAAAAGGGTCCAAGGTTTGGTTATAATTTGCTTGGATATCCTGTAGCATTCCAGGTATTTCCCTTTCCTTTCCTTTTATGTTCCTGTGTTTTTTTCCTTATTATTATTATTCTTTACTTCTATTTATGTTCTTAATGTTACTTTGTTCTCAGGTTTGGATTTTAGAGTCAATCCCTAAGATTGTTGCCATCTCAAAATGTGAATTTTGATTCTGTGAAGGATTACCAGCCTCTTTTGTCTGGTATAGTATTGAACGTGATTACAACATTGTATACGACAAGTGTTCTGAAATTTTCTCTCAAGATTTGGTAAGCATTCTTTCTGGTCTCAGCTTTTATTATTCTCATCTCAGTTTTCCCCTTCCATGTAATATATTGGTCGTCATTAAATTGTATTTTTTGTTCTCTTGCTAGGGGACTGTCTACTCTCTGTATGCCTCGTTTATGGATTACCCTGACCTCTTACTTCCTGATGAAGTTACTGATGACAACGTTGATTTGTATGATTTTTGTTTTGTTGGTATGGATGCTAATTGTTCGCTGGGGGGATGATAATATAGGGATTCAAATAATTCAAATATAACAATTCACAACTAGACTACTCCCTGGCTCAAACAAATAATACAAGAATCCCCTCCCTTGTAGTAGTAGGGTAATTCAGGTTCGAATCCACGTGGAGGTATGTCAGCGCTTCCTTTGTTGTACTCACGATCAAAGCTTTCGACATCAGAAGACACTCGATATCGAGTAATCTGGTCGATATCGACCTCAGTTCTGGTCGATTTCCTAGCGCAGTTCCTGCAAAAGACAAAAGCAGCAAAGTCGACGTTAAGCAGAGACCTCGATATCGATGTTAGACCTCGATATCGACCCTTACAGTCGATTTCGATGCTTGTCACAGAAACCGTTTTCGTAACCAATTTGTCGGAAAAGAGTCCGAAGAAAGTAGAATGGGAAGGGAGGATGATCAGAAACAAAATTAAAAATTTTATATTGATTTCAATTAATTAAAAATCTTCCAAAGTCGGGGTTTCATGCCACAACGATAAGAATGCAAGTTTTATGCTAAAGTTATGAAATTTAATGCCTTTCCATCTAATAACTTTCGTTATCAACACTTAGGTTATTAGAGGCTCTCGCATAGTTCCTAAGAGTTACTATCCAATTCATGAGCAATTCAAGTTCACAATATGAGTGGCTTTCGCTTCAATAATGCAAATAATGAATCTCCTTAACTTTCGCAACGGATCATGCATGGGATAGAAGACAGAATCACATAAAAGTCATACCTTTGATGCACTTACCCTACATCGTTATCGTCGGGCTCACCCCGACCCTAGAAGTGGGTTGACTACTCGCTCCTCATCATGCACATCATCATCATTGTTGTTGAAAGAAAACTACTTTGAATTAAACTTTGCAAAAGAGAAAGTACAACCGAACAAGCCACTCCGCTCTCGCTTCACAAAATCCACTCGGCCTTCTCTCTCTCTCTCTCTCTAACTCGTTACTACTGTAATTGGAACTGAATTGTATGTAAAATTGAATGTAAATTGAATGCCTAAACTCAACCCTACTGCCTCTATTTATAGATGTCGATAAAGACTCGAAACTTTATCTTTATTCTCTAAGATAAAACTTAAAAAAAAGTAAAAACTAAAACTCCTAGGGTAAATCAGCCTTCATATAATAGATCAGGCGTTGAAGATAAGAAATCTCGACTTTAGGATAGACGTGCAAGATTCAGATAGAATTCTATCAAAATCCGAGTCGGATTCTTCTACTGGCATGGTCGATATCGACCTTGAACATCGATATCGACCCCTGTAAAACTCTATCTCGAGCTTTCCTTCTCCTACTCGAACTGGCACTCGACTTCTATCATTTAGCTCGATCTAGCAACATCGATATCGAACTCCAGACGTCGATATCGACCTCTCTGTGTCGACATGCTCTGTTTCATTTCCTAATCGATTCCTATGTCTCTGATGCACTCGATGTCGAGGTCCCCAGTCGTTTTCGACCTCTTCAGAAGACTTCGAGTTCTTTTTCCGCTCTTCCAAATTCGTCCATTTTTATCCTGTTTTCTGCGAAATCACATAGAAACTCGTGCAGACCCATATATTTGATATTTAAGCGTAAACTACACTAATCCCATGTTTTTCCATTAATATGCATGCAAAAGACGATAAAATGGACTTATATGTGCATAGAAAATATGGCTATTTGCGCGCACATCAAACACCCCATACTTAAGCTTGCTTGTCCCGAAGCAATACCTTTAATGGTCATTCAGGGGATGAAAGTAAACCCTCAACATCATAGATTTATTTTTCATATGTCCCTACAATCAATTGCCATCCTCGATAAGGTACTTATGTCAACCAAGTCCATGTCTGTGCATAAAAGCAATTTTATACTCATAAAAGGAGGCAATATGCAAAAACAATTTTAGCGACATAGCATTAATAATCAAGAGGACTTTTGCAAGCTTGTGAGAAGTAGATTGGTAAAAGGCTAAAGGTGGGCTAATATTTGGCCATGTGGTGTTAAATCCGGGGAAACATACTTTCTTTCCACAATCCTTCTTTATAATGTCTCACCTTTCACTCATTGCTCAATGCTTTTATTCTATATAATGCTTTTACCTCTCTAACCTTAGCACTGCCTTCTCGCGAGTCGTAAACGTGGGTGTCATGAATGGCCCCGGATACTTAGTACTTCGGACTCCTCACCTTGTGTCCCATCTCGCTGAACTAACATCTTAAAGAGCAGAGTCGACCTACCTTTATCTCCTGAGGTGATCGGATTTTTTCTCGCTCATTAAATTTTCCATAATTCATAATTCTTTCATTCCTGCCAACAACTTCATAAAATAATGCACAACTTCATATAACTCCAAAGATGACATCCATTCTCAAACTTGTCCCCGGATAGGGTATAAGGTATAAAATGGGCAATATGTATATATGTGGAGCAATAATGATAAGGCTCATATATGGGTTTGTGACTTTTGCAATGATGCATAGGTAAGGCTAGGATATGAACTTGTATATGTAAGCACTTGTATGGAAATTTCATAAAAAGTCCTCCATCATGTTATCATGCACATGTCAAAAGCAACTTCAAATTTTCGTCTCCTTTATTTTTTTCTCTTTTTACACATCATTGGGACTTCCCTTAACTAGGCAATTTCATGTTATATCTCTAATGAATCTAATTTTACATCATAGAGCTCTTTTTTATACTTCCATGACTCTTCTTCGTTTTTTCAAATTTTTGATGGGGGTCATTTTTTTTTCAAAAAAAAAACTAAATGTGCATTAAGATAAATATCCAAATCTAAACTAAGTATGAATATGCAAGTAAGTCTTTCCCCCACCCCATACTTAAAATTTACAGTGTCCTCACTGTATTAGAACTAGGGTTATGAAGAAAACTTACTAAACCGTCATAAATTTCAGGAGTCGAAGAAGACAGCAGGCATCGTCGATATCGACCCTAAACATCGATATTGATGTTGCTCATCGATTTCTGCTCAGGCTTCAGGGTGATCCGGCCTCGATCACAAACCCATCTATGTCGACCTTGAGGTCGATGTCGATCTTGGACATCGATTTCGATGTCTTTTCTGTATGTCTTTCTCTTTCCTGCAACTTGTTAAAACCAAAACCAAAACAAAATAGGCAAAACAATAAAGTGTCTCAAACCAAATGAAAAGCTGTCTAAAAATCAAAACTAAGTCTTTGATACAAGCTCTAGGCAACAATTCCCCAATCCTAACGAAGCAGTTCCTCCGGAATCCAATGAACAACAGCGATTACTTAGGATCAGCTTGCGAATTTGTAGCACCGTAGTAGAATCATTACCAATTTTTAAGTCACTAGGCCGACTTCTTCCTTTGCGCTGCTCAAGGCGGCATCTGCAGAGCCCATGTGGCTTGGGCCTCAAATATGACTCCTTTCTTGTCACGCAGCTGCATTCCGCCGGGATGGATCTGATTCACCATGAATGGTCCCAGATTTTTATCCATGAATCTTGTAGGGAACCAATGGTCCTTGGATTTGACAACATAGACCTTGTCTCCTATCTCATATTGGCTCGAATCATCATCGGATACCCTACACAAGCGCACATGCCAGGGCACACCTATTCCAAATAATGATAAATCTTTAATTGAAATGGAACAAGAGGAATCCGTACCTTGACTTACCTTTTTCTCAGTCTGTGGCTCAGGTCGATGTCGATGTTCAGAGGTTGATATCGACCCCTGTTGTACTCCTAGAGGATCCGTCGATTTGGAGAGTTTCTGCTCGATATGATCAGGTCGATTTCGACCCTCAGAGATCGATATCGAGGTCTCCGTTCCTCCCTTTTCAACGCTGATAGTGGTCGATTTCGGCTGGGTGTGGTCCATATCGACCCTTGACCCCGATTTCGATGTTTCCTTTCCTCCTCCGTCGACCCCATACTTATGACCTGGCACATAATCTTGAACAGTAGTAGTCGATATCGACTTACCTGGGTCGATTTCGATGTTCTATTGGGCTCCTTCATTCAAGATTGCCACAACTTCCTCCACTTGGGCTTCTATGGCCCTCTTTTCTAGCTCGGCTGGTGTCATACTTCTTACTTTGGCTTCTCCACATGCAATGTAGACACCATTGATGGCTTTTATGTTCATTGGCCCTTGTTTTTTCACCGTCTTATTGAAGGCATACTCTTTCACCTCGTCACTAATTGTGAATGAGAGCAATCATTTCTTTACGCTAATGTTGGCATCGACGGTTGCTAGGAATGGCCTACCTAAAATAATTGGACAAGCAGGGTCCTCCGCTATATCAACAACTAGGAAATCTGCAGGGACAAAGAATTTACCTACTTGTCCTGGCACATCCGTCACTATCCCAGTTGGAATAACTACCGTATTGTTAGCCATGTACAATCTTGCATCCACGGGCTCCAGAGGACCTATCTTTACCTTGTGCCAAATGGTTAGTGGCATCATGCTAACGCTAGCGCCCAAGTCAACTAAAGCATTAAATTTGAATTGACCTAGACTTATAGCGATAGAAAACTTACCTGGGTTCGCCCGCTTTTGTGGTAGCTCCAACCTGTTGCACTCCTCTGCGATCTCAGAGAGTGATCGCTTCTTACCTAAGATGTCTTTAAGGAACCTTACATAAGATGGCATCTCGTGAAGTGCCTCTGTGAATGGTATAGAGACATTAAGTCCTTGGAGCATCTTCACGAACCGCTGGAACTTCTTTTCCGCTGGGTCCTTAATCATCTTTCTAGTTGGGAATGACAACACCTTCTTCCTTCCCGCGGCTGTAGTTGTGTCGACATCGACATCAGTTGGGTCGATATCGATTGGAGGAGTCGATTTCTGTGGTGACGCTGCATCAGAGTCGACATTGACAGGAAGGTCGACATCGATGTCACCTTGGTCGATATCGATAGGGGGGTCGATATCGACGTCTGTTCTGGTTCCTTCTCATCCGCTTTTTGCTCGGGCATTTGTAATTGACGCCCACTCCTTAGGTTCACCGCCGCAATATGTCCAGTGGTTTTTCCCTTTTGGTGGGGCACAATGGATCCAGGGAATGATCTTGACGCTTTGGGTATCGCTTCCGCCAATTGACTCATTTGAGTCTTCATATTGTGCTTCCAAACGTCGATCTCCCCAAGTCTAGAATTTATGCCCTGCAGCTGAGTATGGACGGAGTTGTTGGCTTGTTTGAACTTAGCATGGTTCCTCCGAATCTCATCAAGAATGATTTGCAGGTCTTCTTTCCTTGTATCCCGCTCACGGTGCCCTGGTGCTCTATAGGGTGGGGGATCCCTTTGGTAGAACCTTTGATCACCCCAATATTGTTGATTGCCCCCTCCATAGGAGCCTCTTGTCCACTTGACCTCCTTATGTTGTTCCGCCATGGATACTTGCTCAATATGTGGACAGGCACTAGTGTTATGCCTTGTTGAGCCACACTCCTGACAAGGTTGATTGTTGCTCAGGAACCTGACTTGCTTTTGAAGGTGGCATGTTTGATCGTTGTGGAATTGTTGCCGCACATCAGGATCTATCTCCCTTGGAGGCTCATATAGTGGCATTGATGGGGGCAGGCCTTGCATCATAGGCCGCAGCAGCCCCATAAGTGTTGTCAAAGTTCACGAGCCTCTCAATGGTCTCCCATTCCTCTGTTGGTGTGACCTCAATGTACCGATAGGAGGTATATGAATTTATCCTCTCCTTATTCGGCGCATCAAGGGCGTTGTAGAAGATTTCCTGGATGACATATGGAAGTTGCCCATGCGTTGGGCATGATCTCAGCAAGTCCTTAAATCGTTCCCATGCCTGTGCTAGGGTTTCACCTGGCTTTTGTTTGAAAGCCGTGATCCTTTGCCGCAGCATCGCCGTTTTAGAAGGTGGGAAGAACTTATTCAAGAATGCATCTTTCACCTCCGCCCATGTCCTCAGTGAGCGTGGAGCCAAACTTTCAAGCCATTGTAGTGCCTTCCCTGCCAAAGATCATCGAAAAGATTTTAATCACACATACTCTAAATTTACTCTATCAGCAACTATTTCACATAAGTCCATAAAAGTAGAGATGTGTTGCAGGGGGCATTTGTTAGGTCTTCCTTCAAAAGTATTTCTTTTTATCTCAGATAGGAAGTTAATTTTTATTTCATAGTTGGAGTGAGGAATTAAAATAGCGGATTCCGGAACATGAAGCGGCGGATGCACGCATTGCATCGCCGTTTGTGGATACTGATTTAGCCGCTCTTGGGCTTGTCTACGCGCATCCTCCTCCCTATCAGCACGGGCTCGCTCTGCAGCAGCGGCGACCCTTTCAGCAGCGATTTTAGCGTTGTGGTCCTCGATCTCCTTCCTCAACCGCTCTATGGTTTCGGCCTGTGTCTCATTGTCAGCTATCATGCGTATTGCCTTGTTGTGAAGATGGTAGAAACGTTCAGGCTTGTTAATTGGTTTCAGGACAGGTCCGCGATCAGAACGTCGCATAAACCTGTAAAATAAGCTCAAAAAGGACCGTGATTAAACTTAGGAGGCGATTGATTGGCTCCCCAGCAACGACGCCAATTTGTTCGCTGGGGGGATGCTAATATAGGGATTCAAATAATTCAAATATAACAATTCACAACTAGACTACTCCCTGACTCAAACAAATAATACAAGAATCCCCTTCCTTGTAGTAGTAGGGTAATTCAGGATCGAATCCACAAGGAGGTATATCAGTGCTTCCTTTGTTGTACTCACGATCAAAGCTTTCGACCTCAGAAGACACTCGATATCGAGTAATCTGGTCGATATCGACCTCCATTCTGGTCGATTTCCTAGCGCAGTTCCTGCAAAAGACAAAAGCAGCAAAGTCGACGTCGAGCAGAGACCTCGATATCGATGTTAGACCTCGATATCGACCCTTACAGTCGATTTCGATGCTTGTCACAGAAACTGTTTTCGTAACCAATTTGTCGGAAAAGAGTCCGCAGAAAGTAGAATGGGAAAGGAGGATGAACAGAAAAAAACTAAAACTTTTATATTGATTTCAATTAATTAAAATTCTTCCAAAGTCGGGGATTCATGCCACAATGATAACAATGCAAGTTTTATGCTAAAGTTATGAAATTTAATGCCTTTCCGTCAAATAACTTTCGTTATCAACACTTAGGTTATTAGAGGCTCTCGCATAATTCCTAAGAGTTACTATCCAATTCATGAGCAATTCAAGTTCACAATATGAGTGGCTTTCTCTTCAATAATGCAAATAATGAATCTCCCTAACTTTCGCAAAGGATCATGCATGGGATAGAAGACAGAATGACATAAAAGTCATACCTTTGATGCACTTACCCTACATCGTTATCGTCGGGCTCACCCCGACCCTAGAAGTGGGTTGACTACTCGCTCCTCATCATGCACATCATCATCATTGTTGTTGAAAGAAAACTACTTTGAATTAAACTTTGCAAAAGAGAAAGTACAACCGAACAAGCCACTCCGCTCTCGCTTCACAAAATCCACTCGGCCTTCTCTCTCTCTCTAACTCATTACTACTGTAATTGGAACTGAATTGTATGTAAAATTGAATGTAAATTGAATGCCTAAACTCAACCCTACTGCCTCTATTTATAGATGTCGATAAAGACTCGAAACATTATCTTTATTCTCTAAGATAAAACTTAAATAAAAGTAAAAACTAAAAATCCTATGGTAAATCAGCCTTCATATGATAGATATGGCATTGAAGATAAGAAATTTCGACTTTAGGATAGACATGCAAGCTTCGGATAGAATTCTATCAAAATCTGAGTCGGATTCTTCTGCTGACATGGTCGATATCGACCTTGAACATCGATATCGACCCCTGTAAAACTCTATCTCGAGCTTTCCTTCTCCTACTCGAACTGGCACTCGACTTCTATCATTTAGCTCGATCTAGCAACATCGATATCGACCTCCAGACGTCGATATCGACCTCTCTGTGTCGACATGCTCTGTTTCATTTCCTACTTGATTCCTATGTCTCTGATGCACTCGATGTCGAGGTCCCCAGTAGATTTCGACCTCTTCAGAAGACTTCGAGTTCTTTTTCCGCTCTTCCAAATTCGTCCATTTTTATCCTGTTTTCTACAAAATCACATAGAAACTCGTGTAGACCCATATATTTCATATTTAAGCGTAAACTACACTAATCCCATGTTTTCCCATTAATATGCATGCAAAAGACGATAAAATGGACTTATATGTGCATAGAAAATATGGCTATTTGCGCGCACATCAAACACCCCATACTTAAGCTTGCTTGTCCCGAAGCAATACCTTTAATGGTCATTCAGGGGATGAAAGTAAACCCTCAACATCATAGATTCATTTTTCATATGTCCCTACAATCAATTGCCATCCTCGATAAGGTACTTATGTCAACCAAGTCCATGCCTGTGCAGAAAAGCAATTTTATACTCATAAAAGGAGGCAATATGCAAAAACAATTTTAGCGACATAGCATTAATAATCAAGAGGACTTTTGCAAGCTTATGAGAAGTAGATTGGTAAAAGGCTAAAGGTGGGCTAATATTTGGCCATGTGGTGTTAAATTCGGGGAAACATACTTTCTTTCCACATTCCTTCTTCATAATGTCTCACCTTTCACTCATCGCTCAATGCTTTTATTCAATATAATGCTTTTACCTCTCTAACCTTAGCACTGCCTTCTCGCGAGTCGCAAACGTGGGTGTAATGAATGGCCCCGGATACTTAGTACTTCGGACTCCTCACCTTGTGTCCCATCTCGCTGAACTAACATCTCAACGAGCAGGGTCGACCTACCTTTATCTCCTGAGGTGATCAGATTTTTTCTCGCTCATTAAATTTTCCATAATTCATAATTCTTTCATTCCTGCCAACAACTTCATAAAATAATGCACAACTTCATATAACTCCAAAGATGGCATCCATTCTCAAACTTTTCCCCGGATAGGGTATAAGGTATAAAATGGGCAATATGTATATATGTGGAGCAATAATGATAAGGCTCATATATGGCTTTGTGACTTTTGCAATGATGCATAGGTAAGGCTAGGATATGAACTTGTATATGTAAGCACTTGTATGGAAATTTTATAAAAAGTCCTCCATCATCTTATCATGCACATGTCAAAAGCAACTTTAAATTTTCATCTCCTTTATTTTTTTCTCTTGTTGCACTTCATTGGGACTTCCCTTAACTAGGCAGTTTCATGTTATATCTCTAATGAATCTAATTTTGCATCATAGAGCTCTTTTTTATACTTCCATGACTCTTCTTCTTTTTTTCAAATTTTTGATGGGGGTCATTTTTTTTTTCAAAAATAAAACTAAATGTGCATTAAGATAAATATCCAAATCTAAACTAAGTATGAATATGCAAGTAAGTCTTTCCCGCACCCCATACTTAAAATTTACAGTGTCCTCACTGTATTAGAACTAGGGTTAAGAAGAAAACTTACTAAACCGTCACAAATTTCAGGAGTCGAAGAAGACAGCAGGCATCGTCGATATCGACCCTTAACATCGATATCGATGTTGCTCATCGATTTCTGCTCAGGCTTCAAGGTGATCCGGCCTCGATCACAAACCCATCTATGTCGACCTTGAGGTCGATGTCGATCTTGGACATCGATTTCGATGTCTTTTCTGTATGTCTTTCTCTTTCCTGCAACTTGTTAAAACCAAAACCAAAACAAAATAGGCAAAACAATAAAGTGTTTCAAACTAAAGGAAAAGCTGTCTAAAAATCAAAACTAAGTCTTTTGATACAAGCTCTAGGCAACAATTCCCCAATCCTAACGAAGTAGTTCCTCCGGAATCCAATGAACAACAACGATTACTTAGGATCAGCTTGCGAATTTGTAGCACCGTAGTAGAATCATTACCAATTTTTTAAGTCGTTAGGCCGACTTCTTCCTTTGCACTGCTCAAGGCGGCATCTGCAGAGCCCATGTGGCTTGGGCCTCAAATATGACTCCTTTCTTGTCACGCAGCTGCATTCCGCCGGGATGGATCTGATTCACCATGAATGGTCCCAGATTGTTATCCTTGAATCTTGTAGGGAACCAATGGTCCTTGGATTTGACAACATAGACCTTGTCTCCTATCTCATATTGGCTCGAATCATCATCGGATACCCTACACAAGCGCACATGACAAGGCACACCTCTTCCAAATAATGATAAATCTTTAATTGAAATGGAACAAGAGGAATCCGTACCTTGACTTACCTTTTTCTCAGTTTGGGGCTCAGGTCGATGTCGATGTTCAAAGGTCGATATCGACCCCTGTTGTACTCCTGGAGGATCCGTCGATTTGGAGAGTTTCTGCTCGATATGATCAGGTCGATTTCGACCCTCAGAGATCGATATCGAGGTCTCCGTTCCTCCCTTTTCAGCGCTGATGGTGGTCGATTTCGACTGGGTGTGGTCGATATCGACCCTTGACCCCGATTTCGATGTTTCCTTTCCTCCTCCGTCGACCCCATACTTATGACCTGGCACATAATCTTGAACATTGGTAGTCGATATCGACTTACCTGGGTCGATTTCGATGTTCTATTGGGCTCATTCGTTCAAGATTTCCACAACTTCGTCCACTTGGGCTTCTATGGCCCTCTTTTCTAGCTCGGCTGGTGTCATACTTCTTACTTTGGCTTCTCCACATGCAATGTAGACACCATTGATGGCTTTTATCTCCATTGGACCTCTTTTCTAGCTCGGCTGGTGTCATACTTCTTACTTCTTACTTTGGCTTCTCCACATGCAATGTTATACCTCGATGTTGATGTTAGACCTCGATATCGACCCTTACAGTCGATTTCGATGCTTGTCACAGAAACTGTTTTCGTAACCAATTTGTCGGAAAAGAGTCCGAAGAAAGTAGAATGGGAAAGGAGGATGATCAGAAACAAAACTAAAACTTTTATATTGATTTCAATTAATTAAAAATCTTCTAAAGTCGGGGTTTCATACCACAACGATAACAATGCAAGTTTTATGCTAAAGTTATGAAATTTAATGTCTTTCTGTCAAATAACTTTCGTTATCAACACTTAGGTTATTAGAGGCTCTCGCATAGTTCCTAAGAGTTACTATCCAATTCATAAGCAATTCAAGTTCACAATATGAGTGGCTTTCGCTTCAATAATGCAAATAATGAATCTCCCTAACTTTCGCAAAGGATTATGCATGGGATAGAAGACGGAATCGCATAAAAGTCATACCTTTGATGCACTTACCCTACATCGTTATCGTCGGGCTCACCCCGACCCTAGAAGTGGGTTGACTACTCGCTCCTCATCATGCACATCATCATCATTGTTGTTGAAAGAAAACTACTTTGAATTAAACTTTGCAAAAGAGAAAGTACAACCGAACAAGCCACTCCGCTCTCGCTTCACAAACTCCACTCGGCCTTCTCTCTCTCTAACTCGTTACTACTGTAATTGGAACTGAATTGTATGTAAAATTGAATGTAAATTGAATGCCTAACTCAGCCCTACTGGCCTCTATTTATAGATGTCGATAAAGACTCGAAACTTTATCTTTATTCTCTAAGATAAAACTTAAATAAAAGTAAAAACTAAAATCCTATGGTAAATCAGCCTTCATATGATTGATCTGGTGTTGAAGATATGAAATCTCGACTTTAGGATAGACGTGCAAGCTTCGGATAGAATTCTATCAAAATCTGAGTCGGATTCTTCTGCTGGCATGGTCGATATCGACCTTGAACATCGATATCGACCCCTGTAAAACTCTATCTCGAGCTTTCCTTCTCCTACTCGAACTGGCACTCGACTTTTATCATTTAGCTCGATCTAGCAACATCGATATTGACCTTCAAACGTCGATATCGACCTCTCTGTGTCGACATGCTCTGTTTCATTTCCTGCTCGATTCCTATGTCTTTGATGCACTCGATGTCGAGGTCCCCAGTCGATTTCGACCTCTTCAGAAGACTTTGAGTTCTTTTTCCGCTCTTCCAAATTCATCCATTTTTATCCTATTTTCAGCAAAATCACATAGAAACTCGTGCAAACCCATATATTTGATATTAAAGCATAAACTACACTAATCCCATGTTTTCCCATTAATATGCATGTAAAAGACGATAAAATGGACTTATATGTGCATAGAAAATATGGCTATTTGCGCGCACATCACTAATGCCAATGATGAAGTGTGTCCTAGGAATTTACGTATTCCAGCGTATCAGGTCAGGCAATCAGGTGGTCGTCTCCTTTATGGTGGAGTGGAACCTAATATCCTTTCTAGGACTATTCCTACTCGAATGAAGGAAATAGTTAGAACCCCAACTTTGGGAAAAAAGGGGGTGGTGAGACTACCAGTCATCACTGAGGGCACTTTTGACTTTGAGAGTCCTGTCCATCCTAGGAAGAGGTTGGTTACACAGTCCATGAGCAGTGGTGTCAGTCCTCTTCTTGTGAAGAAGGGTAAAATGTTGAGACATACTCCTGGTGGTGATGAGTCTATCAAGAAGAAGATAGTGTTGAGAAGTTCTGCTACCCTTGATCAGCCTATTAAGAAGAAGGCAAAGGTGGTGCCGTCTCATAAATCTTCAAAGAGTCAGTCTCGTTCTAAGATTGAAGAAGAAGCACAGTGTGGTGACAAAGGTTTAGATCATAGTGATAAGCCCAATAGGTCTGAGTTTAAGCTCTCTAGACCTATTCCTCCCAAAGGTGATGGGCTTCCTGCAAGGGATGATGTTCCTGGGTGGGCAAAAGATTTTGTTGGGAAATATGTTTTTAAAGAAATTATTAATTCCTTTAAGGCATCATTTGATTCTATTGAAGCTCAATTGAAAGATTGCTCTCAATTGTCTGAACATGGTCATTTTTTTTAGGGTTTGAATGAAGGTGATGCCAATGAAGGTGATGCCACACATACTTCCAGTGATTCTCCAACTCCAGAGTATGTTATTGTTAGAGAAACTAAGGAGTCAACTTTAATAGATGGGGATGTTGATTGCACTGATGGTGACACTGGTCTTGTGGGTTCAAAGGGGACATTTGATGACAGTGTTGTCCCTTCTCCTGACCGTGCTTCTCCTTCTCCCAAGATTGATGACAGTGTTGTTGCTCTTGCTGAAGTACTTGTATCAAAAGATGTAAGTGATAACAGTGTTATACCTCTTACTGATGTTGTTGCCGCATATGAAGGAATTCACAATTCTAGTGCATTCCCTACTGAAAAAATTGTTGAAACTTGTTCTGCTTGTCCTACTAAAGTCCTTTCTTCGGCTGATGCAATTGCTGATTTGAGTGTTGCTCCAACTAAACTAATTGGTTCAGGTGACACTGTTTTTGTTAGCTCAGGTGCTCCTACTGAAGTACTTGATTCACAGCTGACCATTGGGGATATGATTGCTTCCAAAGAGGTTCCTAGTGACAGTGATATTCCAACTCCTGTTGTTCTTTTTTCTACTGATGCTCGTGATGACAGTGTTCCTGTTGCAATTCATGTGCTTCCTTGTTCGATTGATGCACCTGATGACAGTGGTGTTGTTGGTCCCAAAGGTGTGGTTACACCTGATTTGATTGATGCAAGTAGTTGCCCTGCTCCTGAAGTTGTTGTTGAAAAAGTCGATCATGGTATTGATGTCATACATGGCTGTAGTGATGATGTCCCAGAGGATGTGCCTGGTGACAGTGGTGATGTAGATGGAGATATTGATGATAAATGCACTCAATTTCATGACATCACTAATATTGGCTACCTTATTCCTTCAGATGCTGAAAATGAGAATGATGATGAAGTTCCACTATGGCGATCTTACAGGGCGGTGAAATCTGCTCCTGTAGCCCATACTCCTTACACAAATCCTTGTAAATCGAAGAAACTTCACCTTCCTAAACTACCTAACCATTCCTTTCTCAGCTCTGATGATCGTGTTGAATTTTATACCACTTTTCGAGATCTTGGGTAAGTATCCACTTTTGATATGTGTTTTCTTTTCATATTACCACTTCTTATAATAATTTTATTTAACTTGTTATTTTACTTTGTAGGCATGATGGAAAAATCACTGGCTATGAGGTTGACATGAACAAGTCGTTTTTCAATGATTTAGCGGGGAAGACAAAATGGCTTCGTGATGTTGCACGTTCATATTTACATGTCTTTCTCTTGTTTCTCATTTGGTGCCATCAGTTTGGTGACAGTTTGGTATTATTCTGTTTTGTTTCACAGCACCTAGACGAATCACTTCATCATTTTAGAAAGCGTCTTCATGATTATCCTGATCAAAATCCAACAAGTGTTGTATTAGACACCATTTTGTTTCACAAGATTGTGAACATTAATGCCGATGTCATTAAAACACGTGATATGATTCCGGATGAATTCTATAGTTACTTCATTAGTCTTTATCCTAGTAATTATGGTAAGACTTAGGAAGGTGCGAAGCAGGTCTACACTCCGTTCAATATTGACAACATGCACTGGGTTACCCTTGAAATTGAGCTGGAGTCGAAGAGGATTCTTGTGTATAAATCCCAGTGTAATTTCACTAAAAATGAAGTTCTGCTATAGAAGCTTGCTCATACATGTGAAGTGCTTCCTATTCTGATGAGGAATAGTGGTGTTTTTCCTAACATGGATGACTCTCCCTTTGAAGTGGATAGAGTAGAGGACTTGGAACAAAAGAAGACGGGTACCTTCTGTTTTCCATCTTGTTGTATTTTGTTTTCTGTTTCGTGACATTATATCTGTTCACTTTTTTTCTCTTGTGTTTATTTTTTGCTCCTTATGTAAGGGTAGCTGTGGTGTTTACGTCATCAAGCACGTTGAGTTTCTGGTTTTTGATGGTGACATGCAGCTTGTGAATGATGATTATGTTAATGCGTATTGTGAGAAGATTGCATCTGATCTCTTGAAGAAGCAGTGGATATTTGTTTAGTTATGAGATTAAGTTTGTGTTAATTGGACTATGTATCTGGAGACAATTTATTTGTTGACAGCTTCTTTTATGTTTTGTTGATGTAACAGTCGTGATGACAGTCCCATGGTGACACTAAGTTTGTGTATTTGTAGACTAATAATGTTATGACTCTCTATAATTCCACTTTATTGTCAAGGTTTGATTATTTCTTGTGACATCTTTAAATTTTTTGATTTAGTGACAGTTCTGGTGACAATGTTTTGCCTTGTGCTAATGTCTCTTTGGTGACAGATGTCTTGTCCCTATTTTATTTTTTTTGGATTTTTTATGCCATGTATTTAACATTACAGGTGCTTTTGGTTAGCTTTAACCTCTTTAGGGTTTGTTCTTCCTTAGTCCTTGGGGTTTCCTTTGATGAAAGCGTCAATGTCACAGTTTTCATTTTGGTTACAGTGCCTATGAATCCGTTTTTTATTTTGGTTACAACTTCTATGACCCTCTTACACCTTCATATATTAGAGGAGAACTGTCACAAAATCTATTTTGGCTTCTTATGAGCCCCTATAGGGTTTGTGCTTCCATTTTCATATGGTTTTCCTTTTGTTACAGTGTCTATTTCCATGTTTTCATAGTGGCGACAGTCCCTATGTCCCTTTTAGCGTTTTAATTACAACGTTTATAGGGTTTCTTTTGGTTACAATGTTTATTACCCTTTTTCATAGTGGTGACAGTGTCTAGGAACTTGTTTTCATCTTTGTTACAACATATATGACTCTCTTACCCATTCATATATTAAAGGAGAACTGTCAACCTCATGTCTTTGGGCATCTCATTAGCCCCTTTAGGGTTTGTGTCTACCTTGTCCTAGGGTTTTCCATTTGGTGATAGCAACCATCTCTTAAGGACGTACTGTACATCACATTTTAGGATTTAGGGTTTACGATTTAGGTTTTAGGGCATAGACCCTAAACCCTAAAGACTTAACCCTAAACCCTAAACCATATTGTATATCACATTTTCTTTTGGCTTCTCATTAGCCCCCTTTAGGGTTTGTGCTTCCCTTCTGGTAGGGTTTTCTTTTGGTTATAGTGTTTATTCCCATGTGAGGTTTGTGCTTCCTTTCTAGTAGGGTTTTCCTTTGGTTACAGTGTCTATTTCCATGTTATCATTTTGGTGACAATGCCTATTACCCTGTGTGCATTTTGGTTACAGAGTCTATAGGTTTTCTTTTGGTTACAGTGTCTATTACAATATTTTCATAGTGGTGACAGTGTCTAGGACCTTGTTTTCATCTTGGTTACAGTATCTATGACTCTCTTACCCATTCATACATTGAAGGAGAACTGTCCATCTCAAGTCTTTTGGCTTCTCATTAGCCCCCTTTAGGGTTTTTGCTTACCTTTGGTAGGGTTTTTCTTTGGTTACAGTGTCTATTTCCATGATATCATTTTGGTTACAGTGCCTATGACTCTGTGTGCATTTTGGTTACAGAGACTATATGTTTTCCTTTGGTTATAGTGTCTATTATCCTATTTTCATAGTGGTGACAATGTCTAGTACCTTGTTTTCATCTTGGGTACAACATTTATGACTCTCTTAATCATTCATATATTGAAGGAGAACTGTCCACTTCATATATTTTGACATCTCATTAACCCCTTTAGGGTTTTTGCTTACCTTGTCCTAGGGTTTTCCATTTGGTGAAAGCAACCATCTCTTGAAGACTTATTGTACATCACATTTTAGGATATAGGATTTTGGGTTTAGGGCCTTGGCGCTAAACCCTAAAGACTTAAACCTAAACCCTAAACAATATTGTACATCACATTTTCTTTTGGCTTCTCATTAGCCCGCTTTAGGTTTTATGCTTCCCTTCTAATACGGTTTTACTTTGGTTACAGTGTCTATTTCCATGCAATCATTTTTGTGATAGTGCCTATGACCTTATGTGCATTTTGGTTATAAAGTCTATAGGTTTTTCCTTTGGTTACAGTGTCTATTACCCTGTTTTCATGGTGGTGACAGTGTCTAGGATCTTGATTTCATCTTGGTTACAACATTTATGACCTATTACCCATTCAAATATTGAAGGAGAACTATCCACCTCATGTCTTTTGGAATCTCTTTAGCCCCTTTAGAGTTTGTGCTTAACTTGTCCTAAGGTTTTCCTTTTGGTGACAGCAACCATCTCTTCAAGATGTACTGTACATCACATTTTAGGGTTTTGGGTTTAGGATTTTGGGTTTAGAGCCTTGGCGCTAAACCCTAAAGACTTAACCCAAAACCCTAAACAATATTGTACATCACATTTTCTTTTGGTTTCTCATTAGCCCGCGTAAGAGTTTATGCTTCCCTTCTAATAGGGTTTTCCTTTGGTTACTGTTGGCCGGTGAAATTTAGTGCTCATAAGCTAATTTATATCATGAAATTACATTATTGATATAATTAGAACGTTGGACTAGATATAATTAGAACGTTGGACTAGAGTTACAAAAAAAAATCCATATAAATCTTGGGATAAATATGCTACAAAACTGCAACTCTCGGTACTAATGTATGGTATTATTGTTATATTATATATTACGGGTGGCCATGATTATATAGATAATACCAATATATTATAGGGGGTTAATATGCCGGCCATATATATTTCATTGTTGAGACATGAATTACGCCGATTACTCCTAAGGCTCTCAATGAAACGGCTGGGATTTGAAAGCTAATAAAAGGGGTGTTACATGGCTAATTGAATTAGCATGATTCGTGAAAAGTGGGGAGTTACACATAGCAGTACGCGGCCTAGCTACTTAAGAAAGAGGTGAGCTACTGAGCGGGGCTAGAAAGAAAAAAAAAGAGGAAGCAAGAAAGAAAAAAATCTAAGGCAGAGAAAGCACCCAAAGTACACAAATATCACACAAACACCCGTGAGACAAAGCAAAGGCAGGTAGACTTTCTCATCTCCTTCTTCTATATGATTTGCAGGAATATGGCCCAGGCTTAAAAACTAGAAATTTCGCCCGGGTTATAGCCATTTGAAGACCGGTGGGATGCTAGGCTCGAAAGCTAAATTTTTCGCCTAGCATTAAAAACAATTTTGTAGTTGGTTTGAAAGCTAAATTTTTCGCCACTACACCGATCCTACGGGGTCATGTACATTGGAAAGAAATGCTGCCCAAAATTTGGGACGCTAGGCTCGAAAGCTAAAATTTTCGCCTAGGGTCAAAACAATTTTGTAGTTGGTTTGAAAGCTAAATTTTTCGCCATTACACCGATCTTACCGGGTCGATACACTAAGTCGAATGGCTACCAAAATTTCACCAAGGATGCTCACGCTACACATCAACTGGATTCCACCAAACTGGGTCACAAATGACCCTGCATAATTCTCATCAAGAAATTAAAAGAACGTTGATGAAGACCGAATCTAAGTTCTAAAACGAGTGTGCAAGAAGCATCTTGAGAAATTTGAAATCAAACCTTAGTCTCATAAGATGAACATAAAATCAATTCTTCAAATCAGTGGCTAATAATAAAATAGCTGCACAAGCCCTGCGCTTTGGCAATTACAGGCACTTGGGAGACATCTAGATCAAGTCAAAAAAAAAATAACAAAAAAAAAACACCGAAATCTGGCTAAATAAAATAAGAGAAAAATAGACGGTCAGGTGAAACCTTCTTTGAAGCTATGATCGTCGGTTGATCTTCAATGTCACCCAACGGGCCTTGACTTTTGACCTCTGTACTTGTTGAACGTTTGCAATCACCGAGCCTTGGAAATAAAGATGGCAGAGGTGAAGTGTAAATTATAGAAGGTTTTAACAAGGGGCCGACTCTCTCGATGAATCGACAATGGCTGTAGTTGCCAAGTCAAGTGCATATGTAGATATATATATATATATATATATATATATATATATATATATATATATATATATATATATATATATATATATATATATATATATATATATTGCCCAGCTAAATTTTAAATCCACAAAATCATGACTTGATTCACCCAAATCACAGGTGAATAAAGACCATAAATGGTGATATATGACCAAATCAACGGGCAAGATTCATAACTCCTCAATTAGGCTGTACTTGTAAAGAAAAGAAAAAAATGAGTGCAGACATGAACCCGAAATGAACTCCAAAGATAGACCAAGTCAAGTGTCAAGAATAGCCAAATAAATTGAAATTAAATTCATGTAAACTGATGGGAGCGAGCTGGACACGGGAGCAATGGCCACGAGTACAACTCATATAATGTCAAGACTCAAATACACCTTCCCGTGCCTCTCGGTTGCTCACCGATGAACCTGGGAAGCCCACAACCCATGTTCTCAAGCCTATGCCATGCCATCTACCACCGCAGGTCAACAACTTCCTCTAAAGACTGGTCGAAACGGCCTCGAACGCCTGACAAAAGAAAGTACAAAATAGGCCTGAAATCAAACTTTTACGGAGGGAGAACAACTACTCAGGCAGTCATGTTCTAGACATTACTGCGAATAGCTCGAAGTGTATCCAAGACTATGGAAAGTTGGAACCAAAAGAAGGCTATGCAAGGAGTATGCCAGAAGAAACGGCGGCAGAAACGGAGCTCTCTGGTGGCCGTAGCTGATGTCAGAAGTTGGCCTCTCGTCCACAATGTTTGATGAACTTATCGGCATGGTTTTGTTTTTTTCTTACGATGGCCCACGACATCGATGTTCTTAAAGGGTCATGCAGTGAGCTACCTACCTTCCCGCTACCTCCACATCCACCGCTGAGGATCCAAGACAACCTTCGCATACAACGCAAGATTGGTCAAGATGAGCTTGGGCTGATATGCACACAACAAGACGTTTTTATGCGTCCCTCGATCACCCATCAATGATCTCGACGTGTCCATGACTAAATTTTCCAAGCCTATGTCATCCAATGTGCCACCGAAGGCCAATAAATTTCACCAAATCTCAATCGATTCAGCCTCAAACGTCCATCAAAAGGGAGCATGGAAACACATGAAATCATGCTTTCATAAACATTTCTTAAACAGTCAAGTTGCGGACATTGGGGTGGGCGCCTCAATGTGTATCAGAGTGGATGGCGGGTTGAGGTTAAGAGAATGCACTGCAAGGAGTGTGTCGAAACAAATAGTGGCATTATTGGAGCACTGTGTTGGCAGTCAGAGGACCCGATAGATCACCTACTTTCCATGATTGTCTGCAGGCTTTCAAGCAATACCAAAGAGCTGTTTTCTAGCAAGCTAATGCGTTGAAGCTTGCAAAGAGACGTCCTAGATGATGGAGAAATACAATGGTGGCGCCTAGCAACTTTTGTTTCACTTCCGGAATGGTCGAGATGATCCGCTATGATCAAAAAATCAATCGATCAACACTATATATACACTATATACATTGAGTTCAAATGATAATTGAAGAAAATGAACACGCCTTTGGTGACGTGGTTTCCAAAGAGGAGGGACTCCACAAAAATAAGTCACTCGTCAACCATTACAGGAGCATTCCAAGATATCAAATTATTTTGATCTCCAATAAATGAAGGCAATTTCAAATGCCAAAGCACAAGGCGGAACTACGAAGACTTGATTCCACTACATATGAGTGGATACGTAGGAAATCCGATATAAACTCACATAGTATATATATATATATATATCGGATCCAGTCACAAGACCAAGATCAAATGAAGTTGTTCGTGAGAACTACAAATGAAGATATTTCTTATCGGATCCAGTCACAAGACCAAGATCAAATGAAGTTGTTCGTGAGAACTACAAATGAAGATATTTCTTATCTGTCCCAATCACAAGACCATATACTCAAATCCAACACCAATATACCCGAACTACGAAGGTTTGATGCTCTCAAACGAGCTACGTAGGAAACTCGATATCAAGTCATACAAATGTCGAGTCCAGCCGCAAGTTCCAAATCAAATTCATCCATTTGAACTACGAGTGATTTGATTCCGTCATCACGGATACATAGGAAACCCATATCTGGGTCCAGTCACAAACCTCAATGAGAAAAAAATCAAACCCGATACTCTATCGAGTTGTAACCCAAACATATAAACCTAAACACATATATCCAAACACCCGAACTACGAAGGCTTGATGCTCTCAAACGAGCTACGTAGGAAACTCGATATCAAGTCATACAAATGTCGAGTCTAGCCGCAAGTTCCAAATCAAATTCATCCATTTGAACTACGAGTGATTTGATTCCGTCATCACGGATACATAGAAAACCCATATCCGGGTTCAATCACAAACCTCAATGAGAAAAAAATCAAACCCGATACTCTATCGAGTTGTAACCCAAACACATAAACCTAAACACATATATCCAAACACATAACCAAACTCCAATCAGACACGAAGTCTAAACCAAATCAAATCCAAATACATAACCATATACCAAACCAGACACAAAGTCTACCCAAACACACCCCAAATAGAAAAAACCCTACATCTTCGAACTACGTTGGACTTGATCCTTCCCATGAAGGTACGTAGGCAACCCTCATCAACGGGTGCAGTCCAGACCACCAAAAAACCCAAATTCTTGTCTTTTTAAAGTATCCGCATAATTAAAAAAAATTGTGAGGAAGTACAGATAAGGGACGAACTTCAAAAATAAAATTCAAATTAAAATGTGTTATGCGAGATTGTTCCTTTAACAATTTTTGTTTTAACATATTTTTGGCGCGCCCAGTGGGACCCTTTTCTTTCTTTGTAATTTTTATTTATATGGATACTTATGTTTCTTTCTCTTTGTAGTAGAAAAAAACATGGCCCCAAGAGCAGTGATCAATGTGAGCCAGCTCCCAGCGACCTTCGTTGTGAACGGAGGAAGATGGATGAGGAAACGTTTATTCAAGGTGATGTTTGACGTCACTCGCGAAACGATTTCAGCGACAATCCCAATGGAGAACCAGTTCGGACCTCTTCAAGGTCTCAAGGAAGAGAGGACATCTACCAAATTGGTGCCTGCTTCATCGCCTAACAAAACAGGCAGGAGGCCAATGAAGGGTGGGGCATTTCAACCCACTATAACTGTCATCAAGAACAACGGAGCTCCATCAGCATCAGTCCTACCGGCGAACACTTTTGCAAACAAGAAGAAGAAGTTACGGAGGCGAGGTCGCAAGAACGGATCTAAGCGCCGAGTGACTAGTACTCCTGCCAAGCTGGTTGTGTCACCCGCCCTAGAGTTGGCCAAGGTTACTCTACAAAAGGCTGCCCAAGAGCTGGAAAAAGGACTAGTCCCGAGGCCTCATATTATGGTAGGGGCTTTCCCTTGCTATATCAAACAAGTAGAAGAGGTGAACATGACCTCGCATTTGGAGGAGGGAGATGTTCAAGCTGGAATTGAGAAGGAGAAAGTAGTTGCCCTTCCTCAAACTAAGAAAGGAAAATGGCAGCGGAAGCCTTCGGTCCATGAGGATTCTAAGGCATACACCAGTCCAATGACTAGATCAAGGACCAAGGAGAACTCATATATCGAAGCAGCTTCTCGACTATTAACTCCGCCTAAGCCAACAGCCGAGGCTGGGCACAAATCAACAGAGAAGTGTCTGGATTCCTCACTTTTCAAGAGGGAGGAGTTCCCACCCGTTACAAGTAAGCGAGCACATGTCAAGACTACCTCACAAGATGAGGCATATGTGATGACCACTGAGACCACCAGTGTTGAAGAGTAACTTCAAGAGTTGCAGAGAAAGCTGGAAGAAAAAGACCAGCAGATCGCAGCGTTAATGGCCCGAATTCCCGATCCGGATCAAGAAAGGAAGCATGAAGTGGGTGAAGCCAATAACGAGGCTCCGAACAATGCTTCAGGAACGGCCTCCGGTGCAGCCATCTCAGCCGATGAGATTCGAGAGATGATTGCTCGGGGCATTAGAGATTTCCAAATCGCCCAGAATCCACATGTGATGGGATACAGAAAGCCATACCCTCCGCATTATGATTCCGTGCCATTCCCGCTGGGTTGTCAAAAGACCAGCTTTGATAAGTTTGATGGTATACATGGGTCACCGCACGAGCATCTTGCTCAATTTTACTCGGCATGCGGTGAAACTGCCCTTATCGAGACTTTGTTGATCCGTCAGTTTGTTCAGTCCTTGAAAGGCTCTGCATTTACATGGTACACCCAACTCTTTCAAGGATCAATCGAGACTTGGGATGACCTGCAAAGAGCTTTCTTGGCTCAGTTTGTGAGCACGAAGATAAAAGTCTCTATCATGGACCTGGCGAACACCATACAAGGCCAAAATGAGAGCGCAAACGACCGGATTGCAAGATGGAGAAGTTTAAGGTTGCAATGCTCGGAGCATCTAAGTGAGTTGGCTTGTGTCCAAATGTGCACAAATAACTTACTTCCTGACCTAGCCGTTCATGTGGGAAGTGCCGAGCCACTATCATTTGATGCATTGGTGTCAAAGGCATGTAATGTGGAGCGACAACTCCGACGGAGGGTCACATCGAGTCACTCTCAAGCAAATGAAAGTAGAAGGGAGGACACAAGGCGTCAACCTAAAAGAGGAGAGTCTATGATGACTTTTGTCAAGACTGGTGGCGGTGGTAGCAACAACAAAGCCCAAGAAAGGGGCAAAGAGCCGCCAAAAAGACTTTCATTGCAAGAAAGGAAGTAAAAAAAGTACTCATTTGATGATGAGGATGTTCAAGGAATATTTGATCAGCTAATGGCGATCAAGATGTTGAATCTCCCGGAGCCAAAAAGACCCGAAGAAGCCGGCCGGACGGAGGAGCCTAACTATTGCCCATATCATCGCATTCTTGGACATACAATCCGAGATTGTTATGTTCTAAAAGAAAAGATAGAAGGAATGATTCATTCAGGAGAGATCGCGATTGAAGGGGCAAAACCAAAGGCGCCTTCTGCCTCATCTAATACTATTTTAATGGTTGAGGTAGCAGAAGCACTTCCTTCACCAAATCAGGGATCGCATGAAATATCTTCAGAGGCATCATCCGAGGGCATCAGGAGTGGTGACATTCCCACGGTCTCCTTGCCTTTTATGGCTATACCGGTCCAATTCAAAGTCGGTGACGAGGTGCGCATTGTCTGGGCATATCCCGACATGCAGAGAGATGGTCTGGGGCAACCTACATTGTATGAGATCATGACGTGTTCCGATATTGAAGACCTATTCTCAGATGATGATGACGATGATGAAAGTCTCTTTGAATCGCAAACTACTACAGGTCGGAATAAATCTCATTTGGCCGTCACCCGATGTGTTGAGCCTGTAGGTTGCAGGATCATTGGGAGAGGATCTGGCAAGAAGAAAAATAAGAAAAGAAAGAGTGGCAAAAAAGCCAAAAAGCCAAAAATGGGGCCCGAAGAGGAGTATGTTCAACCCATCCGAGTCCCTTTTACCTTAAGTGACTATGTTCCTAAGGACTTCACTAAGGATGATATGTTCGACAGTGATGAGGATCCCTTTTGGGGAGAAGATGAAATCCAATGCTGCATGACAAGTTGGGCTGATGAGGTGGAAGAACAAGAAGAAGTGGATGAGGTCGTCCTCCGATCTGGTCGTCAATTACCACCTCTCCCCTTAAAAGATAAAAAGAAGGGAAAGAGCCCAACCTCAAGTGAAAGGGAGGTAACAGGCTCTGAAGACCATCCCACACCTCAAGCTACTACAAGACCATGCCTCAAAAAGACATGCCTGCAACAACGCCTATGATGGCTCGAGGTGCACCGTATAAAGTGCGGGTCAAGTACGACGTGGTCAATCACCTCAAGCGTATTCCATCACGTTTGAGCGTCTATGATGCTCTACAAATGTTGAATGACCTAAGAAGGGCGCTAATTCAGGCTCTCATGGACCCCGAGCATTACAAAGATCAGGTTGATCCGATTGAGGTTAACAACACTTCGGTACCGGCGGTGACTCATTGTGATTCATGTATGGCAGCCATTACTTTCTCTGATGAAGATCTTCAATTAGGGAGCGAGCATCATAATAGGCCCTTATATGTGACGGGTACCATCGGAGATACTTAAATTAACCGCATCTTACTTGACTGCGGATCCGCGGTTAACCTCCTCCCACTTAAATCTATAAAGGCGATGGGTTTGACAGCCAGTCACTTATCCTCGACTTTGCTCACTATCCAGGGTTTTAACCAAGTGGGGCAAAGAGCCATGGGCACCATTGCTTTGAAGGTGATGATGGATGATTTATATAAAGATGCCCTTTTTCATGTCATCGATGCAAACACGTCCTATAATGCATTGTTAGGACGACCTTGGCTCCATACAAGTAGGTCTATTGTTTCAACACTTCACCAATGCTTGAAATACACTGATGAGAGTGGGAATGAGAGGACCATTCGGGGAGACCCTAACCCTTTTCATGGGGAAAGTGTGAACTATGCCGATGCCTAGTTCTATAAATCGGTCAAGGGTGAACCGTCTGTAAGAAAGGAGGAGGCCAAGAAGTGTGAAGAGAAGGGGGCATCTCAAAATATTATCCGACCTCAACGTGTTACTCCTACAAGAAAGGCGGCGGAGAAGCCTCAACCTAAGGTGTTGTTCAAGTATGTCCCAAAGGACCAAAGAAGAGATGACGAAGCGCCTTTGTCCCCTGTTGGGGAAGTCTTACAGTCCCTTGTGACAGAGTATACTTTTCCCTTACGAAAAATTGACCAGGCCGCTCCGAGGGGAACGTTGGTCATTCATCCGGCCGTTGAAGGTAGCCAAAACAAGAATAAGAGAAGAGTGTCAAAAGGCTTTTCTAAGGCCATCGAAGAGTTTGTGACGGCTTCTAAGGAGCCAAAGGGACCATTGGTGCAGGTGCGAAATGCTGGTTCTCGTCATAAGCCAGAGAGCTCACAAGGGTCACGCAAAAAGCTTTCGCTCGATCATCTCCATGTCTCTCAAGAAGGAGGGCTCTTAACGCAAAAAGCCAATGACATTAACCTCAAAGGAACAAGATATGTTCTTAGAGGCCTTTACCAGAGTCTCAGTATTCGAAAGACTCGGCACAGTGTCCATAGGTGAATCCTCTAGGCCCTCAGTATTCCAAAGATTGGAGGGAGACATTAAACCAAATAAGGTGATTCTCCAGCCTAAGAAGACTAAGAAGTGGAAGATCAAAAAGGGAAAACAGCCCAAGCTCATCATCCTTGGCTCGGCTAAAGTCAAGACGGAGGAAAGTAATGTGGTGACCTTCCTTGGAAAAGAGGAAGTCCCCGACACCCAAAACCCAAAATATGGTGATCATCAAGAAAAGAGCCGCGAGGAGGAGTCTCCGGATTTCATCACAGTAGCTCAGCCAGCACCACTCGAACTTGAAGATGGTGGCCAGGCCACAGTAGACGATCTCCAAGAAATCAACTTGGGTACTCTCGAAGAGCCGAATCCCGTCTTTGTTAGAGCATTGCTAACAAGTGAGGAGAGAGAAATTTATGAAAATCTGCTCAGGGAGTACAAAGATGTATTCGCCTGGGGTTACCAAGATATGCCTGGGTTGGATCCACAAATCGCCGTTCACAAGTTGAACGTGGCAAAGGACAAGAAGCCGATAAAGCAAGCACAACGACGCTTTTTCTGGAATTGACTGTCCAAATAAAGAGTGAAGTCAATAAGCTCATAACAGCAGGTTTCATCAGAGAAGTTCAAAACCCCATGTGGTTGGCGAACATTGTCCCTGTGAGAAAGAAGAATGGACAATTGCGGATATGTGTGGACTTTCGAGACCTAAATGAGGCATGTCCAAAAGATGAGTTACCGTTACCCATAACAGAGTTATTGGTGGACGCCAGGACAGGGTTTCAGGCTCTGTCCTTCATGGACGGGTTCTCCGGGTACAATCAAATCAAGATGCACCCAATCGATGAAGAGTTGACAGCCTTTCGCACACCTCTAGGCACATTTTGCTATACGATGATGCCTTTTGGGTTGAAAAATGCAGGGGCAACCTACCAAAGAGCCATGACAGTCATCTTTCATGATCTCCTTCACAACATCGTTGAGTGTTACGTGGATGACTTGGTGGTCAAGACAAGGGAAAGAAAAGATCACCCTAATGATCTTGGGCTCATTTTTGAGAGGCTACGCAAGCACCAATTAAAAATGAATCCACTCAAGTGTGCTTTTGGTGTCACATCAGGGAAGTTCCTTGGTTTCATCGTCCGGTACCGCGGAATTGAAATTGATCCCGATAAGATCAAGGCTATAGCTCAAATGCCTCCCCCAAGGAATCTTCGTGAGCTTCGAGGATTACAAGGCCGACTTGCCTACATCCGTCGTTTCATTTCAAATCTGACAGGGAGGTGTCAGCCTTTCCTACGGTTGACAAAGAAAGACACACTGTTTGTGTGGGATCGATCATGTCAAGAGGCACTTGACAACATAAGGCAGTACTTGACAAAGCCACCAGTCCTAATGGCACCAACACAAGGTCGACCTCTCATTTTGTACACGGCAGCTCTTGAGCATTCGTTAGGAGCCATGTTAGCACAAAACAATGATGAAGGAAAGCCTTATATTATATCAGCCGAACATTGGTCGGGGTAGAACACAACTATTCTGCGATGGAAAAAAATTGCCTAGCCTTGGTCTTTGCCGTTCAAAAGTTACGACACTATTTGTTGTCTCATCAGGTAACATTAGTCTCTAAGGCTGATCCATTGCGCTTCATCTTGTCCAAAGCAGTGTTGTCCGGAAGATTGGCTAAGTGGGCAATGTTACTCGCACCATTTGACATTAAATATGTGTCACAAAAGGCGGTAAAAGGGAAGCCATTGCCGACTTTCTGGCTGCACATCCTGCTCCCGGTGATGAGGAGGTGGGGAGTGAATTTCCCGATGAAGAAGTTCTCACAATTGAAAAAGGCTCTTGGCAACTATACTTTGATGGTGCATCACGAAGGGAAGGAGCCGGAGTTGGAGTCGTCTTCATTACTCCCTCGGGCGGATTGATCCCTTATTCATTTTCCTTGTTAGAACCATGTACGAACAATGTTGCTGAATATGAGGCCTTGATCATTGGCCTTGAGATCGCCCTTGACATGCATGTGGATCCACTACAAGTGTTCGGTGATTCTCAGTTGATCATCAAGCAAGTGAATGGCATGTATGAGGTGAAGAATGAGGGTTTAATTCCCTTTCATCAAAGAGTTCAACAACTTTTGAGCCAGTTCTACCAAGTGGAAATCACATATGTGGTGAGGTTAGAAAATTCTAAGGTCGATGCTCTTGCCAAGCTGGCAGCGTCCCTCATATTCCCAAATGAAAGAGAAATTCAGGTTGTCATTGGAGAACGTCATGTGTTGGCTTCAACCTCAAAGCGATAAGAAGTAACCGAAGAAGCCAGTTTTGTTTCCGTCTACGAAATTGACGAAGAAACAGATTGGCGGCAACCCATGATTGAATACTTGAAGCATGGGATTCTTCCCGAAGATTCAAGGCAAAGGGTGGATATCAAAAGAAGAGCACCAAGATTCTTGTTGCAAGATGATACTTTGTATCGAAGAGCATTCGATGGGATGGTCCTAAGGTGCTTGTCAAAAGAAGAGGCGAAGTACATTTTATCGGAGACCCATGCAGGGGTCTGTGGAGCACATCAAGCTGGCCCTAAGTTAGCCGACCAAGTCAAGCGTATTCGCTATTACTGGCCCACCATGGTAAAAGACTCAATGGAGTTCGCAAAAGCGTGTCATACTTGCCAAATTTATGCGGACTTCATACACCAGCCTCCGCAGCTTCTTCACCCGACTACTTTATCGTGGCCATTCAATGTGTGGGGTCTAGATGTAGTAGGGCCTATAAATCCATCATCTTCTCGAGGTCATCGGTACATTTTGGCAGCAACAGATTATTTCTCAAAATGGGCAGAAGCTTCAACTTTGAAGAAAGTAGGAGCAAAAGAGGTGGCGGACTTCATAAGGATTCATTTGATCTACCAATATGGAGTTCCTTCAAAGCTCATTTCAGAGAATGCTCTTTACTTCAAAAAACCAGATGTTGGTGAAGTTAGCCGAAAAGTATGGGTTTAAGCATAGCTTTTCATCGAGCTATAACCCGTCATCAAATGGTCAAGCCGAAGCATTTAATAAGGTGCTATAAAAATTTCTCAAGAAGATGGTGTAAAAGTCAAAAAGAGATTGGCATGACCGCTTACCCGAGGCCTTATGGGCGTACCGAACAACTGTAAGAACATCTACCGGGTGCACACCTTATAGCTTGGTCTTTGGGTTCGAAGCAGTGTTACCTCTTGAGGTACAATTACCATCTCTTAGGGTTGAAGCATTGGACGAGCGTAGATTGGCCATCTAATAGAAGCTCGAAATCTATCAAGCCCAAGTGGCTGGGGCATTTAACAAGCGGGTCAAATTCCGCTCTTTCTCAATAGGTGATTTGGTTCTTACAATAAGGAGGCCAATTGTCATCAATCGCAAGTCACAAGGGAAGTTTGAGCCAAAATGGGAGGGTCCGTATGTGGTCACTAAGGTCTTTCCAAAAGGTGCTTATGAACTCTCAGATGCAGAGGGTGATCTTGTGTATTCATGCGTAAATGGAAATTCGTGAAAAGATACTTCACCTAGAGCTCTGTGATGGATAATTGAGTTGTACTGAACTACGAAAGGCTTGATCCCCTATACACATATAGTAGGGGTACGTAGGCAGTCTAGTCGGTCTATATGCTAGATGCAGCCCACCGCAAAAAAAAAAAAAATTTCGGGTTCGCAAATGATAGTCAGAGTGTTTAGGAAACCCTTCCCAGAAGGTGGGCCTTAACGATTTGAGTGATGCGGTAAAAAAAAAGCTCCCGAATGGCGGTAAAATGAAAAGATGGACATAATGAGAGTCCATGATTAAAGCACCCTGAAGCATATGTGGAAAAATGGGTGCCATCAAAAGAACTAAGAGTGGCTTGATCCCTCAAAAGGAGGGTACGTAGGCAGTCTAGCTAGTAAAAAACGCTAGATGCAGCCCAAAAAACAAACATAATACTAACTGCCCTACTAAAAGGAGAGTAGATACTTTTGTGTAATGAGATGTCACTCCAAGGGTTGGACCAGTGCTTTGGTCAAATTCATGTTAGTGTTGAGCCAATTTTCAAATAAACTATGGTCGGGTAGAATTGATTAGGTTGGTTTTTAAATATGTATGCATGAATGGGCATGTGCCTATGCCATCCAAGAAGCAAGAGCGAATTCTGTTGAGTTGATATTTGTAATCACAATTCTTATAAATGGTTACTCTTGTACTAAAAATATGTATGCATGTACCCATAAAAAATGTACGTGTGAAGTCAAATAGGGACCTAAAAGTTCTTAAAACATGTAGGTGGAAAAAAAACATCAACAACAAAAGACGATGAAAGGAAAGGTCTACTGACTAATAGAGGCAAATGAAGTTAGAGTTGTAATTAGAGTTTGGAGGTGAGTCTTCTTCAAATTGAGGTCCTCCAACTTCCTCTTGCCTTCCTCCTCCATCTTTTCTAGGTTTTGCTGTCTCTGTGTGGCAAGCTGGATATCATGTTCAGTCTTGGATGTACTCTTCACGAGTGCCTCTTCGTCCGTAGCAAAGTTGTCTTCCAATGCTTGAAGTTTCTCTTTCATCAGCAAAATCTCCTTTTTTCGCTCTTTCATTGTAAGAGCCTCTTCTTGTAGCTGGACTAATTTCTTCCCTTTGGAAGCAAGATGGTCATTACAATGACAAAGATTGGCAGACACCTCATTCATAGCGACATAATCAATCATGTTCTCTAATGCAGCTATAGCATGTGCCTTGTTAAAAATATTGCTGATTTGAGAAACTATCCAAGAGAGACTCACATCATTAACTTCGGCAGCTTTAGCGCTATGTTGCAATGTCTTCAGGTGTTTAAAACCTCATCTCGAGTAGATTGCAAGGCCAGAGCAGATTGAGAAGCTAAAATAATCTCAATGATGTCTTTGATACCTTCTGTAACTGCTGTGCGGAGGTATGGCTTCACCGAGTCAGGAAATAGACTATCTAGGGAATCTGGCGCATTCTTAATGGGAACAGTGTCTAGCGAATCATGTATCGGCTCAAGAGGTTGTTGTTGTAACTCGACAATAAGCATATCATCGGCTCGGGGTGTCACTGGGGCAGGGATCTCCAAATTGAGAGAGGTTGCCTCGCCAATATCAAGATCGAGATCATCATCAGTGTCATTGTAATCCACTTCATTTGAATGTTGCTCACCCTGTAAAGTTGGTCTCCCTATTTCATTGACATTAAAGGCAAATTCAAGAGCATAAGATAATAATAAAAATTCTTGTACTACGACATATAAGGAAAAGAAGACATGTAAGGCGTAAAGAAAATGTGGCACCTTTGTTTCCAGCATCTGATTCGTCTGACAAGACAGGGCTACTAGGTTTCGCCTCTGGCAACACAAGGCTACTACGTCTTGCTTCTGGCAAGATAGGCCTGCTACGTCTTGTTCTTCTCCTTTTAAAGTGAACATCAGTACTCACTGAATGGTAAGAACCTTTACTTGTCATCATTGCAGGCACTGGGGGACTTCTTTGCCCTTCTTCAAACAAATCTTCAATTGGGTCTGATGTAGGGATGTTGTTGACGTTGGAATAACTAGGCAAATTGCGTAAAGAGTTAGTTGATTGAATAGGCTCCACACCTTGATCAGCCTGCTCAGAAATCCTTACTGCGCCTCTCATTCCCGCATCAATGATCCTCTCGTCATTAATAACATAAATCGGCTCTCTTTCAATGGACTTCTTGTTACACAGTATAGTCTTAACCTTATGACATGACTGACTCAAATATGGACAAGAAGCTCTAGTCCACCAGCTGCAATATGTAAGGGTGCAAACACCCTCATGGAATCTCGGGGGAATGTGAAACATGGCCATAGTGCCTCTCCTGAATAGATAACCATATGCTGAGACAATGCTTTCTAGAGATACCTTGCTTCGCTGGGCGAAAGGAAAATTCAGATTATTGGCGGAAACTCCCTGGTCAAATCCAAACTGTCGTGCAAACCTGTTGGGATAGTAGGGCTCCAGCAAGAGAGTAGTGCCGAGTCGAACCGGTAATATGCCAGATCGAATGGTCACCAGGTGCTCAAAAGACCGATAAGGCAGGTCAGCAGAATCAAGATCATCTTGTCTATCAACATCTGCTCCAAAATCCACAGCTCGATAAGACACATGCTCAACACCTGGAAACAGGAGCCTTGCTTGATAAAGTGTGAGTTCGTTGCCACACACCCCAGCATATTGTGCTAGCAATGGGAATTCTTCATTGAATTCATCATTCGGACGACGTCTGTATAGACTAGGAAAATATACTCCTAACCAGCCAATAACAAAATGAACCCCAAATTTGGGTTTGGCACTCCCTGGGTTACCTACATAAACCACAAGGAGCAAACGTTATTCTTTAGAATGTACAAGGTTTGTACCTGGAGATCGGAAAGGGTCAAGTAGAGGGTATACCTGGATAAGTGGCTATCTTCCCCAGTCCATGATAAATATGCCCCAACACTGTAGGAGCAAGAGAAACTTGTATTCCCTGAGCCATGTCTGTAACCATTACAAAAGTCTCTGGTCAAATGGAGTGATGCTCGGAGGGAATAACGAATCTACTTAGCAAAAGAGCAATAAAGGCTGCGAGTTCTCCTTCACTGGAAATATTCAGGGGCAACTGTTTCTTTGAACTTACTTTTGGGATGGATTGAGAGTGCTTCCTTTTGCGTGACGACGACGAGAGAGGTTCACCATACGCAACAAATTCTTGCTTACCTCTAAAGAAATGTGTCACCCAATTATGCCAAGTTACCTGATGAGTACCATTCACGAAAAAAAAAGGTAGGGGTCAGGAGTTGAAGTACAAAAAAAAAGCTCTCAATGGTTATCTAGGCATGACATTGTGTGTACCTCAGTATTGTCATCATGTTGACAAAGCCTAGAACGGAGACTTAAGAGCTCTATTACAGTGGCTGGATACAAAGCCTCGTTTAGAAGATCTTCATTGGGTGGTAAATACTCTTCATAGGGGATACCCAAGATGGGTAAGCCGCTAATTTCCTTCAAGTCATATAGCGAAATTCCTACCTCCCCGCCACCGTGATGAAATGTGTTGGTTAACGGACTCCAATGCTCGCAAAAAGCTTTCCATACGTTAACACGGTAATAATAGGGGAATTGCGAGAGCCCTGCGAGTCCGTAGATACCAGCACATTGTAATGGTTGTTAAATACGCCTAGAATGTGTCTAGTCCATTCCATAAGATATGGGACGAAAGTAGATAAACCTCTGAAGATAAACTTAGTGCCCCAGTTTCTACGTTCGCTCAACAATCTCTTCAGAACGGGATAAAATTCCTTAAGAGGCTTTCTCGAGGAGAGTAGCTTTAAATCTTGGCCTGAATTCCTTAAGAGGCTTTACACAACCATCATCTGTATATAATTGGCAAACCAAACTTCCTTGTTGAACTTCTTTCCTTTTGAATAGGATCGGTAATCCATTGGAAGGGGTCAACACTCAACGATGTCATCGAAAGGGTCCTATATATGGTAAGAAGGACCATAAGTAGCCTCTTTGCCATCTGGTCCAAGAGCTTTCTGTGAGTCGACTTCGCCACGAACGCCCATTGTAGATAACTAGCAAATGCAAAGGTAGCTTGATCAATGATTTTTTCTTTATATAAAAATGAGGGGGTTGAAGGAAGTTAATACCTTTCTCATTTTCACGGGATTGTTCCTTTAAAGGCCCGTGAGAAATGAAATGGGTATAAGGAAAAAGAGTGCCTCTAGATGCTTCCCCTGCAAGAAGAATTGTTTGATCAGCTAATGGTCGTAGCTAACACTCCAAGTGTGCAAATTGAAGGTGAATCATCACAAACTAAACAACGCGGCTCAAGGGTAAATACATAGACATGCAAATAATCAAATAAGGTTCTGCATGGAATGAATGATTGTCGAATCTTAAACGCGTTCTATAATTCACACGTTCAAAATTCGAGGGGCATCTGTTGACGGGTGAAATTTAGTGCTCATAAGCTAATTTATATCATGAAATTACATTATTTGATATAATTAGAACGTTGCACTAGAGTTACAAAAAAAAAATCCATACAAATCTTGGGATAAATATGCTACAAAACTGCAACTCTCGGTACTAATGTATGGTATTATTGTTATATTATATATTACGGGTGGCCATGATTATATAGATAATACCAATATATTATAGGGGGGTTAATATGCCGGCCATATATATTTCATTGTTGAGACATGAATTACGCCGATTACTCGTAAGGCTCTCAATGAAACGGCTGGGAATTGAAAGCTAATAAAAGGGGTGTTACATGGCTAATTGAATTAGCATGATTAATGAAAAGTGGGGAGTTACACATAGCAGTACGCGGCCTAGCTACTTAAGAAAGAGGTGAGCTACTGAGAGGGGCTAGAAAGAGAAAAAAAAGAGGAAGCAAGAAAGAAAAAAATCTAAGGCAGAGAGAGCATCCAAAGTACACAAATATCACACAAACACCCGTGAGACAAAGCAAAGGCAGGTAGACTTTCTCATCTCCTTCTTCTATATGATTTGCAGGAATATGGCCCGGGCTTGAAAACTAGAAATTTCGCCCGGGTTATAGCCATTTGAAGACCGGTGGGATACTAGGCTCGAAAGCTAAATTTTTCGCCTAGCATTAAAAACAATTTTGTAGTTGGTTTAAAAGCTAAATTTTTCGCCACTACACCGATCCTACGGGGTCATGTACATTGGAACGAAATGCTGCCCAAAATTTGGGACGCTAGGCTCGAAAGCTAAAATTTTCGCCTAGGGTCAAAACAATTTTGTAGTTGGTTTGAAAGCTAAATTTTTCGCCACTACACCGATCTTACCGGGTCGATACACTAAGTCGAATGGCTACCAAAATTTCACCAAGGATGCTCACGCTACACATCAACTGGATTCCACCAAACTGGGTCACAAATGACCCTGCATAATTCTCACCAAAAAATTAAAAGAAGGTTGATGATGACCGAATCTAAGTTCTAAAACGAGTGTGCAAGAAGCATCTTGAGAAATTTGAAATCAAACCTTAATCTCATAAGATCAATATAAAATCAATTCTTCAAATCAGTGGCTAATAATAAAATAGCCGCACAAGCCCAGGTTCATCGGTTGCTCACCGATGAACCTGGGAAGCCCACAACCCATGTTCTGAAGCCTATGCCATGCCATCTAGCACCGCAGGTCAACAAATTCCTTTATAGACTGGTCGAAACGGCCTCGAATGCCTGACAAAAGAAAGTACAAAATAGGCCTGAAATCAAACTTTTACGGAGGGAGAACAACTACTCAGGCAGTCAAGTTCTGGACATTACTGCGAATAGCTCGAAGTGTATCCAAGACCATGGAAAGTTGGAGCCAAAAGAAGGCTATGCAACGAGTATGCCAGAAGAAACGGCGGCAGAAACGGAGCTCTCTGGTGGCCGCAGCTGATGTCAGAAGGTTTTGTTTTTTACTTATGATGGCCCACGACATTGATGTTCTTAAAGGGTCATGCAGTGAGCTACCTACCTTTCCGCTACCTCAACATCCACCACTGAGGATCCAAGACAACCTTCGCATACAACGCAAGATTGGTCAAGATGAGCTTGGGCTGATATGCACACAACAAGACGTCTTTATGCGTCCCTCGATCACCCATCAATGATCTCGATGTGTGCACGACTAAATTTTCCAAGCCTATGTCATCCAATGTGCCACCGAAGGCCAACAAATTTCACCAAATCTCAATCGATTCAGCCTCAAACGTCCATCAAAAGGGAGCATGGAAACACATGAAATCGTGCTTTCATAAACATTTCTTAAATAGTCAAGTTGCGGACATTGGGGTGGGCGCCTCAATGTGTATCGGAGTGGATGGCGGGTTGAGGTCAAGAGAATGCACTGCAAGGAGTGTGTCGAAACAAATAGTGGCATTATTGGAGCACTGTGTTGGCAGTCAGAGGACCCGATAGATCACCTACTTTCCATGATTGTCTGCAGGCTTTCAAGCAATACCAAAGAGCTGTTTTCTAGCAAGCTAATGCATTGAAGCTTGCAAAGAGACGTCCTAGATGATGGAGAAATACAATGGTGGTGCCTAGCAACTTTTGTTTCACTTCCGGAATGGTCGAGATGATCCGCTATGATCGAAAAATCAATCGATCAACACTATATATACACTATATACATTGAGTTCAAATGATGATTGAAGAAAATGAACTCGCCTTTGGTGACGTGGTTTCCAAAGAGGAGGGACTCCACAAAAACAAGTCACTCGTCAACCATTACAGGAGCATTCCAAGATATCAAATTATTTTGATCGCCAATAAATGAAGGAAATTTCAAATGCCAAAGCACAAGGCGGAACTACGAAGACTTGATTCCACTACATATGAGTGGATACGTAGGAAATCCGATATAAACTCACATAGTATATATATATATATCGGATCCAGTCACAAGACCAAGATCAAATGAAGTTGTTCGTGAGAACTACAAATGAAGATATTTCTTATCGGATCCAGTCACAAGACCAAGATCAAATGAAGTTGTTCGTGAGAACTACAAATGAAGATATTTCTTATCGGTCCCAATCACAAGACCATATACTCAAATCCAACACCAATATACCCGAACTACGAAGGCTTGATGCTCTCAAACGAGCTACGTAGGAAACTCGATATCAAGTCATACAAATGTCGAGTCTAGCCGCAAGTTCCAAATCAAATTCATCCATTTGAACTACGAGTGATTTGATTCCGTCATCACGGATACATAGGAAACCCATATCCGGGTCGAATCACAAACCTTAATGAGAAAAAAATCAAACCCGATACTCTATCGAGTTGTAACCCAAACACATAAACCTAAACACATATATCCAAACACCCGAACTACGAAGGCTTGATGCTCTCAAACGAGCTACGTAGGAAACTCGATATCAAGTCATACAAATGTTGAGTCCAGCCGCAAGTTCCAAATCAAATTCATCCATTTGAACTACGAGTGATTTGATTCCGTCATCACGGATACATAGGAAACCCATATCCGGGTGCAATCACAAACCTCAATGAGAAAAAAATCAAACCCGATACTCTATCGAGTTGTAACCCAAACACATAAACCTAAACACATATATCCAAACACCCGAACTACGAAGGCTTGATGCTCTCAAACGAGCTACGTAGGAAACTCGATATCAAGTCATACAAATGTCGAGTCCAGCCGCAAGTTCCAAATCAAATTCATCCATTTGAACTACGAGTGATTTGATTCCGTCATCACGGATACATAGGAAACCCATATCCGGGTCCAATCACAAACCTCAATGAGAAAAAAATCAAACCCGATACTCTATCGAGTTATAACCTAAACACATATATCCAAAGACATAACCAAACTCCAATCAAACATGAAGACTAAACCAAATCAAATCCAAATACATAACCATATACCAAACCAGACACAAAGTCTACCCAAACACACCCCAAATAGAAAAAACCCTACTTCTTCGAACTACGTTGGACTTGATCCTTCTACATGAAGGTACGTAGGCAACCCTCATCAACGGGTGCAGTCCAGACCACCAAAAAACCCAAATTCTTGTCCTTTTAAAGTATCCGCATAATTAAAAAAAATTATGAGGAAGTACATATAAGGGTCGAACTTAAAAAATAAAATTGAAATTAAAATGTGTTATGCGAGATTGTTCCTTTAACAATTTTTGTTTAACAGTTACAGTGTCTATTTCCATGTTAGGTTTGTGCTTCCCTTTTGGAAGGGTTTTCCTTTGGTTACAATGTCTGTTTCCTTGTTATTATTTTGGTGACAGTGCCTATGACCCTGTGTGCATTTTGGTTACATAGTCTATAGGTTTTCCTTTTTTTTACAGTGTCTATTACCTTGTTTTCATAGTGGTGATAGTGTCTAGGACCTTGTTTTCATCTTGGTTACATCACCTATGACTCTCTTAACCATTCATATATTGAAGAAGAACTGTCCACCTCATGTCTTTTGACATCTCATTAGCCCCTTTAGGGTTTGTGCTTACCTTGTACTAGGGTTTTCCATTTGGTCACATCAACCATCTATTAAAGACGTACTGTACATCACATTTTAGGGTTTAGGGTTTAGGATTAAGGGTTTATTGCCTTTGCCTTAAATCCTGAAGACTTAGCCCTAAACCCTAAACCATACTGTATATCACATTTTCTTTTGGCTTTTCATTAGCCCCTTTAGGGTTTGTGCTTCCCTTCTAGTAGGGTTTTCCTTTGGTTACAGTGTCTATTTTCATGTTATCATTTTGGTGACAGTGCCTATGACCCTGTGTGCATTTTGGTTACAGAGTCTATAGGTTTTTCTTTGGTTATAGTGTCTACTACCCTGTTTTCATAGTAGTGACAGTGTCTAGGACCTTGTTTTCATCTTGTATATAGCATCTATGACTCTTTTACCCATTCATATATTGAAGGAGAACTGCGCACCTCATGTCTTTCGGCATCTCATTTCCCCCTTTAGGGTTTGTGCTTACCTTGTCCTAGGGTTTTCCATTTAGTGACAGCAACCATCTCTTAAAGACGTACTGTACATCACATTTTAGGGTTTAGGGTTTAGGATTTAGGGTTTAGGGCCATACATCACATTTTTTTTTGGCTTCTCATTAGCCCCCTTTAGGGTTTTTGCTTACCTTTGGTAGGGTTTTCCTTTGGTTACAATGTCTATTTCAATGTTATCATTTTGGTGACAGTGCCTATGACTCTGTGTGCATTTTGGTTACAGAGACTATAGGTTTTCCTTTGGTTATAGTGTCTATTATCCTATTCTCATAGTTGTGACAGTGTCTAGTACCTTGTTTTCATCTTGGGTACAACATCTATGACTCTCTTAACCATTCATATATTGAAGGAGAACAGTCAACTTCATATCTTTTGACATCTCATTAGCCCCTTTAGGGTTTTTGCTTGCCTTGTCCTAGGGTATTACATTTGGTGAAAGCAACTATCTCTTGAAGACTTATTGTACATCACATTTTAGGATTTAGGATTTTGGGTTTAGGGCCTTGGCGCTAAACCCTAAAGACTTAAACCTAAACCCTAAACAATATTGTACATCACATTTTCTTTTGGCTTCTCATTATCCCGCTTTAGGTTTTGTTCTTCCCTTCTAATACGGTTTTCTTTTGGTTACAGTGTCTATTTCCATGTAATCATTTTTGTGACAGTGCCTATGACCTTATGTGCTTTTTGGTTATAGAGTCTATAGGTTTTCCTTTGGTTATAGTGTCTATTACCCTGTTTTCAAGGTGGTGTCAGTGTCTAGGACCTTAATTTCATCTTGGTTACAACATTTATGACCTATTAACCATTCAAATATTGAAGGAGAACTGTCCACCTCATGTCTTTTGGAATCTCTTTAGCCCCTTTAGAGTTTGTGCTTACCTTGTCCTAGGGTTTTCCTTTTGTTGACAGCAACCATCTCTTCAAGACGTAATGTACATCATATTTTAGGGTTTTAGGTTTAGGATTTTGGGTTTAGGGCCTTGGCGCTAAACCCTAAAGACTTAACCCAAAACCCTAAACAATATTGTACATCACATTTTCTTTTGGCTTCTCATTAGCCCTCTTAAAGTTTATGTTTCCCTTCTAATAGGGTTTTCCTTTGGTTACAGTGTATATTTCCCTGTTAGGTTTGTGATTCCCTTCTGGTAGGGTTTTCCTTTGGTTATAGTGTCTATTTCCTTGTTATTATTTTGGTGACAGTGCTTATGGCCCTGTGTGCATTTTGGTTTCAGAGTCTATAGGTTTTCCTTTTGTTACAGTGTCTATTACCTTGTTTTGATAGTGGTGATAGTGTCTAGGACCTTGTTTTCATCTTGGTTACATCACCTATGACTCTCTTACCCATTCATATATTGAAGAAGAACTGTCCAACTCATGTCTTTTGGCATCTCATTTGCCCCTTTAGGGTTTGTGCTTACCTTGTCCTAGGGTTTTCCATTTAGTGACAGCAATCATCTCTTAAAGACGTACTGTACATCACATTTTAGGGTTTAGGGTTTAGGATTTAGGGTTTAGGGCTGTACATCACATTTTCTTTTGGCTTCCCATTAGCCCCCTTTAGGGTTTTTGCTTACCTTTGGAAGGGTTTTCCTTTGGTTACAATGTCTATTTCCATGTTATCATTTTGGTGACAGTGCCTATGACTTTGTGTGCATTTTGGTTACAGAGACTATAGGTTTTCCTTTGGTTATAGTGTCTATTATCCTATTCTCATAGTGGTGACAGTGTCTAGTACCTTGTTTTCATCTTGGGTACAACATCTATGACTCTCTTAACTATTCATATATTGAAGGAGAACTGTCCACTTCATATCTTTTGACATCTCATTAGCCCCTTTAGGGTTTTTGCTTACATTGTTCTAGGGTTTTCCATTTGGTGAAAGCAACCATCTCTTGAAGACTTATTGTAACCCTAAAGACTTACACCTAAACCCTAAACGATATTGTACATCACATTTTCTTTTGGCTTCTCATAGCCCGGTTTAGGTTTTGTGCTTCCCTTCTAATACGGTTTTCCTTTGGTTACAGTGTCCATTTCCATTTAATCATTTTTGTGACAGTGCCTATGACCTTATGTGCTTTTTGGTTATAGAGTCTATAGGTTTTTCCTTTGGTTACAGTGTCTATTACCCTATTTTCATAGTGGTGTCAGTGTCTAGGACCTTGATTTCATCTTGGTTACAACATTTATGACCTATTACCCATTCAAATATTGAAGGAGAACCTGTCCACCTCATGTCTTTTGGAATCTCTTTAGCCCCTTTAGAGTTTGTGCTTACCTTGTCCTAGGGTTTTCCTTTAGGTGACAGCAACCATCTCTTAAAGACGTACTGTACATCACATTTTAGGGTTTAGGGTTTAGGATTTAGGGTTTAGGGCCGTACATCACATTTTCTTTTGGCTTCTCATTAGCCCCCTTTAGGGTTTTTGCATACCTTTGGTGGGGTTTTCCTTTGGTTACAGTGTCTATTTCCATGTTATCATTTTGGTGACAGTGCCTATGACTCTGTGTGCATTTTGGTTACAAAGACTATAGGTTTTCCTTTGGTTATAGTGTCTATTATCCTATTCTCATAGTGGTGACAATGTCTAGTACCTTGTTTTCATCTTGGGTACAACATCTATGACTCTCTTAACTATTCATATATTGAAGGAGAACTGTCCACTTTATATCTTTTGACATCTCATTATCCCCTTTAGTGTTTTTGCTTACCTTGTCCTAGGGTTTTCCATTTGGTGAAAGCAACCATCTCTTGAAGACTTATTGTACATCACATTTTAGGATTTAGGATTTTGGGTTTAGGGCCTTGGTGCTAAACCCTAAAGACTTAAACCTAAACCCTAAACAATATTGTACATCACATTTTCTTTTGCCTTCTCATTAGCCCGGTTTAGGTTTTGTGCTTCCTTTCTAATACGGTTTTCCTTTGGTTACAGTGTCTATTTCCATGTAATCATTTTTGTGACAGTGCCTATGACCTTATGTGCTTTTTGGTTATAGAGTCTATAGGTTTTCCTTTGGTTACAGTGTCTATTACCCTGTTTTCATGGTGGTGTCAGTGTCTAGGACCTTGATTTCATCTTGGTTACAACATTTATGACCTATTACCCATTCAAATATTGAAGGAGAACCTGTCCACCTCATGTCTTTTGGAATCTCTTTAGCCCCTTTAGAGTTTGTGCTTACCTTGTCCTAGGGTTTTCCTTTTGGTGACAGCAACCATCTCTTAAAGACGTACTGTACATCACATTTTAGGGTTTAGGGTTTAGGATTTAGGGTTTAGGGCCGTACATCACATTTTCTTTTGGCTTCTCATTAGCCCCCTTTAGGGTTTTTGCTTACCTTTGGTAGGGTTTTCCTTTGGTTACAGTGTCTATTTCCATGTTATCATTTTGGTGACAGTGCCTATGACTCTGTGTGCATTTTGGTTACAGAGACTATAGGTTTTCCTTTGGTTATAGTGTCTATTATCCTATTCTCATAGTGGTGACAATGTCTAGTACCTTGTTTTCATCTTGGGTACAACATCTATGACTCTCTTAACTATTCATATATTGAAGGAGAACTGTCCACTTTATATCTTTTGACATCTCATTATCCCCTTTAGTGTTTTTGCTTACCTTGTCCTAGGGTTTTCCATTTGGTGAAAGCAACCATCTCTTGAAGACTTATTGTACATCACATTTTAGGATTTAGGATTCTGGGTTTAGGGCCTTGGTGCTAAACCCTAAAGACTTAAACCTAAACCCTAAACAATATTGTACATCACATTTTCTTTTGCCTTCTCATTAGCCCGATTTAGGTTTTGTGCTTCCCTTCTAATACGGTTTTCCTTTGGTTACAGTGTCTATTTCCATGTAATCATTTTTGTGACAGTGCCTATGACCTTATGTGCTTTTTGGTTATAGAGTCTATAGGTTTTCCTTTGGTTACAGTGTCTATTACCCTGTTTTCATGGTGGTGTCAGTGTCTAGGACCTTGATTTCATCTTGGTTACAACATTTATGACCTATTACCCATTCAAATATTGAAGGAGAACTTTCCACCTCATGTCTTTTGGAATCTCTTTAGCCCCTTTAGAGTTTGTGCTTACCTTGTCCTAGGGTTTTCCTTTTGGTGACAGCAACCATCTCTTCAATATGTATTGTACAACACATTTTAGGGTTTTGGGTTAAGAATTTTCGGTTTAGGGCATTGGCGCTAAACCCTAAAGACTTAACCCAAAACCCTAAACAATATTGTACATCACATTTTCTTTTGGCTTCTCATTAGCCCGCTTAAAGTTTATGTTTCCCTTCTAATAGGGTCTTCCTTTGGTTACAGTGTCTATTTCCATGTTAGGTTTGTACTTCCCTTCTGGTAGGGTTTTCCTTTGGTTATAGTGTCTATTTCCTTGTTATTATTTTGGTGACAGTGCTTATGACCCTGTATGCATTTTAGTTACAGACTCTATAGGTTTTCCCTTTGTTACAGTATCTATTACCTTGTTTTGATAGTGGTGATAGTGTATAGGACCTTGTTTTCATCTTGGTTACATCACCTATGACTCTCTTACCCATTCATATATTGAAGAAGAACTGTTCACCTCTTGTCTTTTGGCATCTCATTAGCCCCTTTAGGGTTTGTGCTTACCTTGTCCTAGGGTTTTCCATTTGGTCACATCAACCATCTGTTAAAGACGTACTGTACATCACATTTTAGGGTTTAGGGTTTAGGATTTAGGGTTTATTGCCTTTGCCATAAATCCTAAAGACTTAACCCTAAACCCTAAACCATACTGTACATTACATTTTCTTTTGGCTTTTCATTAGCCCCTTTAGGGTTTGTGCTTCCCTTCTAGTAGGGTTTTCCTTTGGTTACAGTGTCTATTTCCATGTTATCATTTTGGTTACAGTGCCTATGACCCTATGTGCATTTTGGTTACAGAGTCTATAGGTTTTCCTTTGGTTATAGTGTCTATTACCCTGTTTTCATAGTAGTGACAGTGTCTAGGACCTTGTTTTCATCTTGTGTATAGCATCTATGACTCTTTTACCCATTCATATATTGAAGAAGAACTGTGCACCTCATGTCTTTTGGCATCTCATTTCCCCCTTTAGGGTTTGTGCTTACCTTGTCCTAGGATTTTCCATTTAGTGACAACAACCATCTCTTAAAGACGTATTGTACATCACATTTCAGGGTTTAGGGTTTAGGATTTAGGGTTTAGGGTCATACATCACATTTTATTTTGGCTTCTCATTAGCCCCCTTTAGGGTTTTTGCTTACCTTTCTGTAGGGTTTTCCTTTGGTTACAGTGTCTATTTCCATGTTATCATTTTGGTGACAGTGCCTATGACTCTGTGTGCATTTTGGTTACAGAGACTATAGGTTTTCCTTTGGTTATAGTGTCTATTATCCTATTCTCATAGTGGTGACAGTGTTTAGTACCTTTTTTTCATCTTGGGTACAACATCTATGACTCTCTTAACCATTCATATATTGAAGGAGAACTGTCCACTTCATATCTTTTGACATCTCATTAGCCCCTTTAGGGTTTTTGCTTACCTTGTTCTAGGGATTTCCATTTTGTGAAAGCAACCGTCTTTTGAGACTTATTGTACATCACATTTTAGGATTTAGGATTTTGGGTTTAGGGCCTTGGCGCTAAACCCTAAAGACGTAAACCTCAACCCTAAACAATATTGTACATCACATTTTCTTTTGGCTTCTCATTAGCCCGCTTTAGGTTTTGTGCTTCCCTTCTAATACGGTTTTCCTTTGGTTACAGTGTCTATATCCATGTAATCATTTTTGTGAGTGCCTATGACGTTATGTGCTTTTTGGTTATAGAGTCTATAGGTTTTCCTTCGGTTACAGTGTCTATTACCCTGTTTTCAAGGTGGTGTCAGTGTCTGGGACCTTGATTTCATCTTGGTTACAACATTTATGACCTATTACCCATTCAAATATTGAAGGAGAACTGTCCACCTCATGTCTTTTGGAATCTCTTTAGTCTCTTTAGAGTTTGTGCTTACCTTGTCCTAGGGTTTTCCTTTTGGTGACAGCAACCATCTCTTCAAGATGTATTGTACATCACATTTTAGGGTTTTAGATTTAGGATTTTGGGTTTAGGGCCTTGGTGCTAAACCCTAAAGACTTAACCCAAAACCCTAAACAATATTGTACATCACATTTTCTTTTAGCTTCTCATTAGCCCGCTTAAAGTTTATGTTTCCCTTCTAATAGGGTTTTCCTTTGGTTACAGTGTCTATTTCCATGTTAGGTTTGTGCTTTCCTTCTGGTAGGGTTTTTCTTTGGTTATAGTGTCTATTTCCTTGTTATTATTTTGGTGACAGTGCTTATGACCCTGTGTGCATTTTGGTTACATAGTCTATAGGTTTTCCTTTTGTTACAGTGTCTATTACCTTGTTTTCATAGTGGTGATAGTGTCTAGGACCTTGTTTTCATCTTGGTTACATCACCTATGACTCTCTTACCCATTCATATATTGAAGAATAACTGTCCACCTCATGTCTTTTGGCATCTCATTAGCCTCTTTAGGGTTTGTGCTTACCTTGTCCTAGGGTTTTCCATTTGGTCACATCAACCATCTCTTAAAGACGTACTGTACATCACATTTTAGGGTTAGGGTTTAGGATTAAGGGTTTATTGCCTTTGCCTTAAATCCTAAAGACTTAATCCTAAACCCTACACCATACTGTACATCACATTTTTTTTGGCTTTTCATTAGCCCCGTTAGGGTTTGTGCTTCCCTTCTAGTAGGGTTTTCCTTTGGTTACAGTGTCTATTTTTATGTTATCATTTTGGTGACAGTGCCTATGACCCTGTGTGCATTTGGTTACAGAGTCTATAGATTATCCTTTGGGTACAGTGTCTATTACCCTGTTTTCATAGTGGTGACAGTGTCTATGACCTTGTTTTCATCTTGTGTATAGCATCTATGACTCTTTTACCCATTCATATATTGAAGGAGAATTGTGCACCTCATGTCTTTTGGCATCTCATTTCCCCCTTTAGGTTTTGTGCTTACCTTGTCCTAGGGTTTTCCATTTAGTGACAGCAACAATCTCTTAAAGACGTATTGTACATCACATTTTAGGGTTTAGGGTTTAGGATTTAGGGTTTAGGGCCGTACATCACATTTTCTGTTGGCTTCTCATTATCTCCCTTTAGGGTTTTTGCTTACCTTTGGTAGGGTTTTCCTTTGGTTACAGTGTCTATTTCCATGTTATCATTTTGGTGAAAGTGCCTATGACTCTGTGTGCATTTTGGTTACAGAGACTATAGGTTTTCCTTTGGTTATTGTGTCTATTATCCTATTTTCATAGCGGTGACAGTGTCTAGTACCTTGTTTTCATCTTGGGTACACTATCTATGACTCTCTTAACCATTTATATATTGAAGGAGAACCGTCCACTTCATATCTTTTGATATCTCATTAGACCATTTAGGGTTTTTGCTTACCTTGTCCTAGGGTTTTCCATTTGGGGACAACAACTATCTCTTGAAGACGTACTATATATCACATTTTAGGGTTTAGGATTTAGGGTTTAGGGCCTTGGTGCTAAACCCTAAAGACTTAACCCTAAACCCGAAACCATCATGTACATCACATTTTCTTTTTGCTTCTCATTAGCCCCCTTTAGGGTTAGTGCTTCCCTTCTGGTAGGGTTTTCCTTTGGTTGCACTGTCTATTTCCATGTTAGGTTTGTGCTTCCCTTCTAGTAGGGTTTTCCTTTGGTTACAATATCTATTTCCATGTTATCATTTTGGTGACAGTGCCTATGACCCTGTGTGCATTTTGGTTACAGAGTCTATAGGTTTTTCCTTTGGTTACAGTGTCTATTACCCTGTTTTCATAGTGGTGACAGTGTCTAGGACCTTGTTTTCATCTTGGGTACAACATCTATGACTCTCTTACCGATTCATATATTGAAGGAGAACTGTCCAACTCATGTCTTTTGGCATCTCATTAGCCCCTTTAGGGTTTGTGCTTACCTTATCCTATGGATTTCCATTTGGTGACAACAACCATCTCTTAAAGACGTACTGTACATCTCATTTTAGGGTTTAAGGCCTTGGCCTTAAACCGTAAAGACTTAACCCTAAACCCTAAACCTTACTGTACATCACATTTTCTTTTGGCTTTTCATTAGCCCCCTTTAGGGTTTGTGCTTCCCTTCTAGTAAGGTTTTCCTTTGGTTATAGTGTCTATTTCCATGTTATCATTTTGGTGATAGTGCCTATGACCCTGTGTGCATTTTGGTTACAAAGTCTATAGGTTTTCCTTTGGTTATAGTATCTATTACCCTGTTTTCATAGTGGTTACTGTGTCTAGGACCTTGTTTTCATCTTGTTTACATCATCTATAACTCTCTTGCCCATTATTATATTGAAGGAGAACTGTCCACCTCATGTCTTTTGGCATCTCATTGGCCCCTTTAAGGTTTGTGCTTACCTTGTCCTAGGGTTTTCCATTTGGTGACAGCAACCATCTCTTAAAGACGTATTGTACATCACATTTTAGGGTTTAGGGTTTAGGATTAAGGGTTTAAGGCCGTACATCACATTTTCTTTTGCCTTCTCATTAGCCCCCTTTAGGGTTTGTGCTTCCCTTTTGGTGGGGGTTTCCTTTGGTTTTAGTGTCTATTTCCATGTTATCATTTTGGTGACAGTGCTTATAACCCTGTGTGCATTTTGGTTACAGAGTTTATAGGTTTTCCTTTGGTTACAGTGTCTATTACCCTATTTTTATAGTGGTAACAGTGTCTAGGACCTTGTTTTCGTCTTGGTTACAGCATCCATGACTCTCTTACCCATTCATACATTGAAGGAGAACTGTCAATCTCATGTCTTTTGGCAACTCATTAGCCCTTTAGGGTTTGTGCTTAACTTATCCAAGGGTTTTCCAATTGGTGACAACAACCATCTCTTAACGATGTACTGTACATCACATTTTAGGGTTTAGGGTTTAGGATTTAGGGTGTAGGTCCTTGGCCTTAAACCCTAAAGACTTAACCCTAAACCCTAAACCATATTGTACATCACATTTTATTTTTTCTTCTCATTAGCCCCCTTTAGGGTTTGTGCATCCCTTCTGTTAAGGTTTTCCTTTGGTTACAATGTATATTTCCATGTTATCATTTTGGTGACAGTGCATATGACCCTGTGTGCATTTTGGTTATAGAGTCTATAGGTTTTCCTTTGTTTATAGTGTCTATTACCCTATTTTCATAGTGTTGACAATGTGTAGGACCTTGTTTTCATCTTGGCTACAGCATCTATGACTCTCTTACCCATTCATATATTGAAGGAGAACGGTCCACCTCTTGTCTTTTGGCATCTCATTAGCCCCTTTAGGGTTTTTGCTAACCTTGTCCTAGGGTTTTCCATTTGGTGACAGTTACCATCTCTTAAAGACGTATTGTACATCACATTTGAGGGTTTAGGGTTTAGGATTTAGGGCTTAGGGCCGTACATCACATTTTCTTTTGGCTTCTCATTAGCCCCCTTTAGGGTTAGTGCTTCCTTTCTGGTAGGGTTTTCCTTTGGTTGCACTGTCTATTTCCATGTTAGGTTTGTGCTTCCCTTCTAGTAGGGTTTTCCTTTGGTTACAATATCTATTTCCATGTTATCATTTTGGTGACAGTGCCTATGACCCTGTGTGCATTTTGGTTACAGAGTCTATAGGTTTTTCCTTTGGTTACAGTGTCTATTACCCTGTTTTCATAGTGGTGACAGTGTCTAGGACCTTGTTTTCATCTTGGGTACAACATCTATGACTCTCTTACCGATTCATATATTGAAGGAGAACTGTCCAACTCATGTCTTTTGGCATCTCATTAGCCCCTTTAGGGTTTGTGCTTACCTTATCCTATGGATTTCCATTTGGTGACAACAACCATCTCTTAAAGACGTACTGTACATCTCATTTTAGGGTTTAAGGCCTTGGCCTTAAACCGTAAAGACTTAACCCTAAACCCTAAACCTTACTGTACATCACATTTTCTTTTGGCTTTTCATTAGCCCCCTTTAGGGTTTGTGCTTCCCTTCTAGTAAGGTTTTCCTTTGGTTATAGTGTCTATTTCCATGTTATCATTTTGGTGATAGTGCCTATGACCCTGTGTGCATTTTGGTTACAAAGTCTATAGGTTTTCCTTTGGTTATAGTATCTATTACCCTGTTTTCATAGTGGTTACTGTGTCTAGGACCTTGTTTTCATCTTGTTTACATCATCTATAACTCTCTTGCCCATTATTATATTGAAGGAGAACTGTCCACCTCATGTCTTTTGGCATCTCATTGGCCCCTTTAAGGTTTGTGCTTACCTTGTCCTAGGGTTTTCCATTTGGTGACAGCAACCATCTCTTAAAGACGTATTGTACATCACATTTTAGGGTTTAGGGTTTAGGATTAAGGGTTTAAGGCCGTACATCACATTTTCTTTTGCCTTCTCATTAGCCCCCTTTAGGGTTTGTGCTTCCCTTTTGGTGGGGGTTTCCTTTGGTTTTAGTGTCTATTTCCATGTTATCATTTTGGTGACAGTGCTTATAACCCTGTGTGCATTTTGGTTACAGAGTTTATAGGTTTTCCTTTGGTTACAGTGTCTATTACCCTATTTTTATAGTGGTAACAGTGTCTAGGACCTTGTTTTCGTCTTGGTTACAGCATCCATGACTCTCTTACCCATTCATACATTGAAGGAGAACTGTCAATCTCATGTCTTTTGGCAACTCATTAGCCCTTTAGGGTTTGTGCTTAACTTATCCAAGGGTTTTCCAATTGGTGACAACAACCATCTCTTAACGATGTACTGTACATCACATTTTAGGGTTTAGGGTTTAGGATTTAGGGTGTAGGTCCTTGGCCTTAAACCCTAAAGACTTAACCCTAAACCCTAAACCATATTGTACATCACATTTTATTTTTTCTTCTCATTAGCCCCCTTTAGGGTTTGTGCATCCCTTCTGTTAAGGTTTTCCTTTGGTTACAATGTATATTTCCATGTTATCATTTTGGTGACAGTGCATATGACCCTGTGTGCATTTTGGTTATAGAGTCTATAGGTTTTCCTTTGTTTATAGTGTCTATTACCCTATTTTCATAGTGTTGACAATGTGTAGGACCTTGTTTTCATCTTGGCTACAGCATCTATGACTCTCTTACCCATTCATATATTGAAGGAGAACGGTCCACCTCTTGTCTTTTGGCATCTCATTAGCCCCTTTAGGGTTTTTGCTAACCTTGTCCTAGGGTTTTCCATTTGGTGACAGTTACCATCTCTTAAAGACGTATTGTACATCACATTTGAGGGTTTAGGGTTTAGGATTTAGGGCTTAGGGCCGTACATCACATTTTCTTTTGGCTTCTCATTAGCCCCCTTTAGGGTTAGTGCTTCCTTTCTGGTAGGGTTTTCCTTTGGTTGCACTGTCTATTTCCATGTTAGGTTTGTGCTTCCCTTCTAGTAGGGTTTTCCTTTGGTTACAATATCTATTTCCATGTTATCATTTTGGTGACAGTGCCTATGACCCTGTGTGCATTTTGGTTACAGAGTCTATAGGTTTTTCCTTTGGTTACAGTGTCTATTACCCTGTTTTCATAGTGGTGACAGTGTCTAGGACCTTGTTTTCATCTTGGGTACAACATCTATGACTCTCTTACAGATTCATATATTGAAGGAGAACTGTCCAACTCATGTCTTTTGGCATCTCATTAGCCCCTTTAGGGTTTGTGCTTACCTTATCCTATGGATTTCCATTTGGTTACAACAACCATCTCTTAAAGACGTACTGTACATCTCATTTTAGGGTATAAGGCCTTGGCCTTAAACCGTAAAGACTTAACCCTAAACCCTAAACCTTACTGTACATCACATTTTCTTTTGGCTTTTCATTAGCCCCCTTTAGGGTTTGTGCTTCCCTTCTAGTAAGGTTTTCCTTTGGTTATAGTGTCTATTTCCATGTTATCATTTTGGTGATAGTGCCTATGACCCTGTGTGCATTTTGGTTACAAAGTCTATAGGTTTTCCTTTGGTTATAGTATCTATTACCCTGTTTTCATAGTGGTTACTGTGTCTAGGACCTTGTTTTCATCTTGTTTACATCATCTATAACTCTCTTGCCCATTCTTATATTGAAGGAGAACTGTCCACCTCATGTCTTTTGGCAACTCATTAGCCCTTTAGGGTTTGTGCTTAACTTATCCAAGGGTTTTCCAATTGGTGACAACAACCATCTCTTAACGATGTACTGTACATCACATTTTAGGGTTTACGGTTTAGGATTTAGGGTTTAGGTCCTTGGCCTTAAACCCTAAAGACTTAACCCTAAACCCTAAACCATATTGTACATCACATTTTCTTTTTGCTTCTCATTAGCCCCCTTTAGGGTTTGTGCATCCCTTCTGTTAAGGTTTTCCTTTGGTTACAATGTCTATTTCCATGTTATCATTTTGGTGACAATGCCTATGACCCTGTGTGCATTTTGGTTACAGAGTCTATAGGTTTTCCTTTGTTTATAGTTTTTATTACCCTATTTTCATAGTGTTGACAATGTGTAGGACCTTGTTTTCATCTTCGCTACAACATCTATGACTCTCTTACCCATTCATATATTGAAGGAGAACGGTCCACCTCTTGTCTTTTGGCATCTCATTGGCCCTTTAGGGTTTTTGTTAACCTTGTCCTAGGGTTTTCCATTTGGTGACAGCAACCTTCTCTTAAAGACGTATTGTACATCACATTTGAGGGTTTAGGGTTTAGGATTTAGGGCTTAGGGCCGTACATCACATTTTCTTTTGGCATTTCATTGGCCCCTTTAGGGTTTGTGCTTACCTTGTCCTAGAGTTTTCCATTTGGTGACAACAACCATGTCTAAAAGACGTACTGTACATCATATTTTAGGGTTTAGGGTTTAGGATTTAGGGTTTCGGGCCGTACATCACATTTTCTTTTGGCTTCTCATTAGCCCCCTTTAAGGTTTGTGCTTCCCTTTGGTAGGGTTTTCCTTTGGTTACAGTGTCTATTTCTATGTTATCATTTTGGTGACAGTGCCATTGACCTTTTGTGCATTTTGGTTAAAGAGACTATAGGGTTTCTATTGGTTACAGTGTCTATTATCCTATTCTCATAGTGGTGACAGTGTCTAGTCCCTTGTTTTCATCTTGGGTACAACATCTATGACTCTCTTAACCATTCATATATTGAAGGAGAACTGTCCACCTCATATCTTTTGACATCTCATTAGCCACTTTAGGGTTTGTGCTTACCCTCTCCTAGGGTTTTCCATTTGGTGACAACAACTATCTCTTGAAGACGTACTGTATATCACATTTAGGGTTTTGGATTTAGGGTTTAGGGCCTTGGCGCTAAACCCTAAAGACTTAACCCTAAACCATAAACCATCCTGTATATCACATTTTCTTTTGCCTTCTCATAAGCAACCTTTAGGGTTTGTGCTTCCCTTCTGGTAGGGTTTTCCTTTGGTTACAGTGTCTATTTCCATGTTAGGTTTGTGCTTCCCTTCTAGTAGGGTTTTCCTTTGGTTACAATATCTATTTCCATGTCTTCATTTTGGTGACAGTACCTATGACCCTGTGTGCATTTTGGTTACAGAGTCTATAGGTTTTCCTTTGGTTACAGTGTCTATTACCCTGTTTTCATAGTGGTGATAGTGTCTAGGACCTTGTTTTCATCTTGGTTACAACATCTATGACTCTCTTACCCATTCATATATTGAAGGAGAACTGTCCACCTCATGTCTTTTGGCATCTCATTAGCCCCTTTAGGGTTTGTGCTTACCTTGTCTTATGGTTTTCCATTTTTTGACATCAACCATCTGTTAAAGACGTATTGTACATCACATTTTAGGGTTTAGGGTTTTGGATTTAGGGTTTATTGCCATATATCACATTTTCTTTTGGCTTCTCATTAGCCCCATTTTGGGTTTGTGCTTCCTTTTCTGGTAGGGTTTTCCTTTGGTTGTAGTGTATATTTCCAATGTTAGGTTTTTGCTTCCCTTCTAGTAGGGTTTTCCTTTGGTTACAATGTCTATTTCCATGTTATCATTTTGGTGACAGTGCCTATTACCCTGTGTGCATTTTGGTTACAGAGTCTATAGGTTTTCCTTTGGTTATAGTGTCTATTACCCTGTTTTCATAGTGGTGATAGTGTCTAGGACCTTGTTTTCGTCTTTGTTACAACATATATGACTCTATTACCCATTCATATATTGAAGGAGAAATGTCCACCTCATATCTTTAGGCATCTCATTAGCCCGTTTAGGTTTGTGCTTACCTTGTCCTATGGTTTTCCATTTGGTGACAGCAACCATCTCTTGAAGACGTACTGTACATCACATTTTAGGGTTTAGGGTTTAGGATTTAGGGTTTAGGGCCTTGGTACTAAGCCCTAAAGACTAAACCATTAACCCTAAACCATTCTGTACATCACATTTTCTTTTGGCTTCTCATTAGGCCCGTATAGGGTTTGTGCTTCCCTTCTGATCGGGTTTTCCTTTGGTTACAATGTCTATTTCCATGTTATCATTTTGGTGACAGTGCCTATGACCCTGTGTGCATTTTGGTTACAGAGTCTATAGGTTTTCCTTTGGTTATAGTGTCTATTACCCTGTTTTCATAGTGGTGATAGTGTCTAGGACCTTATTTTCATCTTGGTTACAACATATATGACTCTATTACCCATTCATATATTAAAGGAGAAATGTCCACCTCATATCTTTAGGCATCTCATTAGCCCCTTTAGGTTTGGGCATACCTTGTCCTATGGTTTTCAATTTGGTGACATCAACCATCTCTTGAAGACGTACTGTACATCACATTTTAGGGTTTAGGGTTTAGGATTTAGGGTTTAGGGCCTTGGTACTAAGCCCTAAAGACTAAACCATTAACCCTAAACCATACTGTACATCACATTTTCTTTTGGCTTCTCATTAGGCCTTTATAGGGTTTGTGCTTCCCTTCTGATAGGGTTTTCTTTGGTTACAATGTCTATTTCCATGTAATTATTTTTGTGACAGTGCGCATGACCCTGTGTGCATTTTGATTACAGAGTCTATATTTCGATGTAATTATTTTTGTGACAGTGCCCATGACCCTGTTTTCATAGTGGTGACAATGTCTAGGACCTTCATTTCATCTTGGTTACAGGATCTACGACTCACTTACCCATTCTTATATTGAAGGAGAACTGTCCACCTCATGTCTTTTGGCATCTCATTAGCCTCTTTAGGGTTTGTGCTTATCTTGTCCTAGGGTTTTCCATTTGGTGACAGCAACCATCTCTTAAAGTCGTACTGTACATCACATTTTAGGGTTTAGGGTTTAGGATTTAGGGTTTAGGGCCTTCGCCTTAATCCCTAAAGACTTAACTCTAAACCCTAAACCATATTGTACATCACATTTTCTTTTGCCTTTTCATTAGCCCCCTTTAGAGTTTGTGCTGCCCTTCTAATAGGGTTTTCCTTTGGTTAAAATGTCTATTTCCATGTTATCCTTTTGGTCACAGTGCCTATGACCTTGTGTGCATTTTGGTTAAAGAGTCTATAGGTTTTCCTTTGGTTACAGTGTCTATTACCCTATTTTCATAGTGGTGACAGTGTCTAGGACCTTGTTTTCATTTTGTTTACATCATCTATGACTCTCTTACCCATTCGTATATTGAAGGAGAATTGTCCACCTCATGTCTTTTGACATCTCATTAGCCCCTTTAGAGTTTGTGCTTACCTTGTCCTAGTGTTTTCCATTTTGTGACAGCAACCATCTCTTAAAGACATACTGCACATCACATTTGAGGGTTTATGGTTTAGGATTTAGGGTTTAGGGCCGTACATCACATTTTCTTTTGGCTTCTCATTAGCCCCCTTTAGGGTTTGTCCTTCCCTTCTGGTAGGGTTTTTCTTTGGTTGCAGTGTCTATTTCCATGTTAGGTTTGTGCTTCCCTTCCGGTAGGGTTTTCCTTTGGTTACATTGTCTGTTTCTATGTTATCATTTTGGTGATAGTGCCTATGTATCTGTGTGCATTTTGGTTACAGAGTCTATAGGTTTTCCTTTGGTTTAGTGTCTATTAACCTGTTTTCATAGTGGTGAAAGTGTCTAGAACCTTGTTTTCATCTTGGTTACAACATCTATGACTCTCTTACCCATTCATATATTGAAGGAGAACCGTCTACCTTATATCTTTTTGTAAAGACCAAATATATTCCGTATTATATAATTATTATTTTAATTAAAATTATTTGAAATACGAATATTTTTTCGTGTGATTGGAAGAAAACTTGTCCTCGAGCAAAGTCTATATATTTTTTTTATATTTAAAATCCGACCGACCTTATTTTAAAATCTGAAATTTGACGGAATTAAATTCCACTTTTGAGTATTCGAGAATTTATTAAAAAATTTATTTTATTGCCCGATATGATTTTATTTCGATTAAATTTGAGTGTCGGGTTTCGGGTTAGCGAGCGGGTTTCGCGTTATAAATTGTCGGAATTTCAAATTTACCGTTATGGTACCACTTCTTTCTCTCTCTCTCTCTCTCTCTCTCCCTCTCTCTCCCACGCAGCTACTGCCCACCACAACCTCCCTCTCATCAGTGTTGCAAGCTTCACCCTTTTGCACCCCAAGCAACCCCAATTTGGCTTGACAACACACCCCTCTCCACCCTCTTCCCTCACCCTCTGCACCCCCTCTTTCAGGCAATCCAGCAGCCCAAAGAATCAGACCCCATCCCTCACCCTTTTTTCTTTTTAAACAACAACTCCCACACCCCACATTCCCTCACTCTCCACCTTATCCTCTCATCCGAAGAGTTCAACCAAGGATGGTCTCCCTTGCTCCCTCTTGAAGCCTTGAGCCCCACCAGCTAGTCACCACCCTCCGCTGCGCCATTGAAGGGAACCGAGCACCCCGTTGCTCCCCTGTTTTGCCGAGGGCAAGGAGCCCGCTTTTCCCCTCCTTTTCGCTTCCCTCCCACACCCCTCTCTCCCCACCAGAGAAGGTAGCAGCCTGGGTAGCCACTCACGCCTCCCTCGACGTATTCCAGCCCAAGGGAGCGCCCAAGGAGCGCCGAGCCGCACCCCGTCGTCCCCTTCTTCTGTTTCGACGTGAACAATAGTAAGAGCTTGATTCTAACCTTAATCCTCCTCCTTTCACCTTAAAATTTGGTAAAGTTCATTCCTTAATCCTCCCCCATCTCTCCCAGGTGCAGCCCCCTTGAAGTGTCGCCACCGACGAGCCCGAACGCCGCCCCGAAGCTCCGAGCATTCCGGCGAGACAGCCCTCCCTCGGTGAGCCCCTTTTTCTCTCTCCTTCTTCCTTTCCTTGTGCGGGTGGCTAAGGTGGCCGGAGTCGGACCCCGGGTGGTCGCCGGCGAGCCCCGAGCCCCCTTCTTCTCCTCCGTTTCCTGAGCACAGCGGTGCCCTCTTTTTTGTTCCCCTGTTCTTCTGCTATGTCGACAGAGGGAAGAAGAAAGGGAGTGGGCCTCCCCCCTTGCCACATGTGTGCCACCTCAGCCGGGCCCCATCCTTTTTTAAAAAAAAACTGACTTCGTTTTGGGCCGGTTTCTTCGGGTGGGCTTGACCCATATCCGGAACCGGGTCATTTCATTTTCCCCTTCCGGATCCCCTTTTGTTACCTTGTATCCATGTGGGTTTGGGCCTAATTTTCTGGAGTGGGCCGGATCCACCAAAGCTCACCACTTCTCTCCTTTTCTGAAGCCCTGGCGGGTCTGGGTCGAGGTTCCGAGTTTGGTTCTAGGTTCAGCCGTGGGTTGATGGGCCGGCTGGGTTGGGTTACTTGTTTTTGGTGGGCTGTATATATATATATATTATATTCTATAGTAACGTTATTTTACTTATTGTTATTATTATTGTTAGTATCCTTATTTTATTGTTGTTATTATGGCAAATCTGATTTTATGAAAATAAAGTTGGGAAAGTGTTATATTATAAAATGATTTGCATAAGTGCCTTTGTGATGAATTTAAAATGTTTTAGTTGAGAAACTTAAAATGATTTCTTCATAAATTTGGAGGTGTGTTATGTTAGTTAATTATACATTATAAGTAACTGTTTTAAAAGGAGTTCTATATTTGGAAATATCTTTTGAAGAGTTTTGTTGAAGGACAAGGTGTTGGAAATTCTATTATAACAACTTTGACCGAGTTTGACCTAGATTTGGATATTTCGGATACTTTCTCGAAAATTAGTTACTTCCTTTGAGAATGTCTTGTGAAAGGTTGCTATGTGTTAAATAGTAGAATAGTATCTCATGGCGCCTTATTCGCTTATATATTAGGTGTTTGTTGATTCTTGGATTCTGCTTCTGCTGTATCTTTTGCTGTTCGGCTTACTCAGGTAAGTTCCTTTACGGGCTTACTCAGATTCGAAAGAGATTACCGGCTTGTGAATGTATGACATACTAGGTGTTGCATAAGCATTAATGCATGCCATGTAGTATCATGCTAGGTGGCACTTGTGATTGAGCATTCTATTTCTTTACGCGTATGAAACAGAACGGCTGTTATCTGTGATAGTCCTAGAGTCTTTGCTAGGGTCATAGGGTAGCCCAGCCCCATTGAGTGCCCTGAGTCTATCAAGTCGATATGATATGATGATGAGATAGCCCAGCACCATCGGGCATGAGCATAAATTATGATATGTCAATATACGATATGACAAATGAGACATGATATGATAATGAGACATGATATAATGATGAGACATGATATGATGATGAGACATGATATGATATGATGAGATATGATATGCTATAGCATCGAACTGGCCAGTCTCTGCACTAACGGAAAGGGGTGCAGAGGTAGGAGAGGGACATGCCACTTGGCATTCTTTGGGCGCCTTTACAGTTATTCCTCGCATACTGTAAATTAGGATCATGCTAGTGTGATTTACTTTCCGCATCTGCATCATTCTTATTATTAGCGTATGTGTATGTTTGCTTGCTGGGCAGAGCGTGTAGGGGCCTCGGTCTGACCCCTCTCGCACCAATTGTTTTTAGGTATGATTGCTCTTTGTCTCTGTGACGTGGGAAACTTCGGGCGCTTGCAAATAATCTGTCTAACCCCGCTAACTCGGCCTTACCACATCATAATTATGTGTTTTGGTTTTGACCCGGCCTTGCCTGGCAAGTTGTACTCTACTTCCGTTTATTCTTTCATTTGCAAATGAATTTCCGCGACTTTGATTTAGGACGGCTCGAAGACTCCGCGTGGCCATCAGGCTATTTTGGGGTCCGAAATCCCCACTTTTAAATACTAATCTTGAATTTCAAAACCCCGACCTGTACTCGAATTGCAAGATCCGAACGAAGGTATCCAACCTTCGAAACGTAACCCGGGTATCTATATTCGAGTCGTTATAAAGTTGGTATCAGAGCCAGGTTTTGCAATTTGGGTACCAAAGGGTCGAGTGTATGTTTTGAAAACCGCCCACGAATTTCAAAAGTTTTCAAAGAGTTTCAAGGGGCAAAATGAACTTAATATGTCTAACACAAAAGAACTTAATATGAACTTGGCCTTAAAATGGAGTAAAAAAAAATCAACAAATGGGGATCGAGTGGGTAGAGTGGTGTTAGACCATCCCTATTGGATGTAGACCGGGAATGGGTAGGCAAAACATAGCTTACTCTTTACAGATGGGCTTAGAAGGCTCCAAGAAATTGCACCACGGTGGTTGGAGTGGCGAGTTAGGTAGAGGCCGTGAGGTATTTGCCCCTCCGGTCGGTCGCTCCTCGAAGAGCGACCTTAGGTAGATTGATGTGTATTTATACCCATTGGGCCTGAGGGCGATCTCCCTCGAAGGAGATCATTGCAAACATTCTTGAATGCTTCTGTGCTGAGTGATGGTTCTGGGTATGCAGCATGGTCAACACACGACGTGGGACCATCGGGCATGGGGGCCCAGTGCGCAGAGGCAGAGGACGACCTCGCCGAGTTGTAGCTGACAGGACAGACGATGACGTTCAGGATCTCAGGGGTGAGGAGGTCCCCGCCCCCCAGCCAGAGGAGATCCTGCGACAAATGGATCGGGCGACCCTGATTGAGATGCTGAGAGAGCTGGTCGGAGACCCTCCACCGGATACACCTGAGCTACAGACCCCTGTCGAGCCGCCCGCTGAGCCGGTTAGAGAGACCCCCGTTGGACAGCCAGTCGCACCAGCCCCCGTCGATGTGCGTCCCGAGAAGCACATCGACTGGGTTCAATCTTTAGCTCATTGTGGCCCACCACACTTCTCGGGAGAGGACGGGGCAAATATCGAGTCGTGGCTTCGACAGATCGACAGCATCTTTGACTTCATCGGCGCTCCTACTTCCGAGCGTCAGAGGTTGGCCGCAGGACTTCTACGAGACGACGCATTTCTTCGCTGGACCGTCTGTAAGACGGGCCAGGCAGAGTGGAGCTACGAGGAGTTTCGAGCACTGATGCTTCGGGAGTATTGTCCGCCAGGGACACAGACAGCTTGGGAGGTCACTTTCATGCGTGCTACCTACGACCCATCCCGCTCTGTATTGGAGGTCATTCGCCAGTTCAAGAGGGAGCTGATCTACTGCGCTCACCTCTGCCCCACTGATGAGAGTCGTATCCGCTTGCGGTCTATGAGACTGCCGCCAGAGATCCTTCTGCACGCATCTAGTTTGGGAGCTGTTCCGTTCGATCGCTTTTTGGAGGTTGTGATGATGTTTGAGCAGCAGAGGATTTTGACTACTACTGTGTATGCCCCCCCACACCCCGCGGCGAAGAGGCCCGCTCACACGAGATGGGATGCGAGCTTCCGAGGAGCCTTCCACGGAGGATTCAAAGGAGGGATGTCGAGAGTTATGCCACCACCAGCACACCCAGTGACTAGTCGAGGTGCTAGCGTCCGGAGTATCACCTGTTATGGCTGTTCTGAGCCCGGTCATTACCAGAGTGTTTGCCTGATAGATCAACCAGATGTTACACTTGTGGAGGTATGGGACACAGAGCTGCACGTTGCCCCCAAGGTGGTAGGTGACAGGAGGAAACTGTCGTTGTTCCTATCAAAGTATAACTCAAACCTACAAACTAGTATAGTAAGCAAGTAAGAGGTCGATCCCACAGAGAATCAAGTACTTCTAAGCAATGTATATTTACCAATTAGTAGAAAAGAGGGATTTTGGTGATTGAATATAAGAAAAGAAACTATAGACAAGTTAGTAGAGATAACAATGAGAAAATAGTTTCATCTACAAATATCCACTTTAGATTGGTTGATTGATCATCGTTTCTTCTTCGAGTTCTCTTTTCATCCTATTATTGTTCCTGTCCTGATCTTGTGTAAATTACTAGTCCTACGAGTCCTAGTAACCCTTACTAATTAGATAACCCTAACACGGTCAAGATTTAACTTAATCGTAGCATTAAGATCAAGGATTAACCAGGATACATGCAACACCAAGCTACGAGTCAGCATTTAACATATAATTGATTCTCTACACACCAATTTAGTCCTACGAGTCCTAAAAAGGCATGATTGCTACTATGGATTAAGGTTCGCTACGAGGAATCTACAAAATCCTAGCAATAATCTCAACTAGTTGTACGGACTAGAAGAAATCAACAATATTTGCAAAAGAATCAATACGAATCAATAGGAATTGAACAAGAATAGAAATCTCACAACTTTATCAAACCAAAGCTTCAATCCATAGATGAAACGGAAGAGTTTAGCACTCCATGGCCATGGAGGCTCCCCTCTAGGGTTCTCTCAATTGATAATCTCCAATTGTATAAACTAAGGAATTAGATGGTTAAAATAAAACCCTAAAATATCTTTAAAAAGCCTCAAAAGAGTCGGCTAAATAATAATTCTTAAAACCTAATTAAAGAGATAAAAAATCCATTCAACAGATTCAGCACTTCTGCAGAGGCCGCGGGGCAGCCAACCCTGGCCGCGGGGCGGCCAGGTGATTGCGAAACCCTTCGTCAGAGCTTCGGGCCGCGGGGCGGTTTGCTTGGCCACGGGGCGGCTTTTACTGTTCACAGCGATTTTTCCTCTTCGAATTTGGTCTCGATGTCAACACGAAAGTTGTAGATCTCGGAAAGAGCTTTCCAACGCATACTATAATAGTCAATCGGACCACTGAGGCCTCCAGAAAGTGCAAATCAAGTTCAGCATGTCTGACGACAACTTCTACGGACTTGTTATTCACTTAGGCTCTCTAACTTCGACTTCGCTCCCGTGCTCTTCACTTTTCCACCTCCTCTTCACTCTTCCTTCATCCATGAGCTTCCTCATTCCTCGTCGGATCCACATATACCTAAAATAATCCATAAACGCGTGTAGATTCCGACTCCACCAACAACACAAGTATAAATGCAAATCTAGCCTAAATTATGCATTGTAAACATCTAAATCATGCTAAATGCAACCTAATATGCATACCTAAATGTGTGCTATCAAATTCCCCCACACTTGAGCTTTTGCTTGTCCTCAAGCAATGAAAATCAAAATCAAATCAACACCCCACGGACAAGCAATCCATGTAATTACTTTGGTAAAACACTTGAGCTCAAAACGAGGGAAACAAAGATTGACAAATAACGTCATAATATGTATAGGTGCAATCTAAGGAATAAAGCAAGTACATCTATCCAACCTCACCAAGAAAATGTGTTTTCACTCTCGCTCATGTGTTTAGGCTAATCATTCACGCTCAAACTCAATTCTTGAAAACTTAGCTACAACAAAATTGCGTCAGTGGTCTAAATCTGCACCGCTAGTGACTTCACATGCAACCAAAATCATGAGGTCTTTTGAATAGGTTGTAATGGGGCCATGGCAGGAACATAGGGTATGGAAAATATTTAGGCTATGTGGTGCTAAAAATCCGGGAAAAAGGGTTAGTAAACAACCAGAAAAACATCAACACCAAACACTTCAAATACCATTCCAATAACATGTACTCCTTCACAATACAAATTCGCACACAATTTTCAAATATCCACACAAACTCATTCATTTTTGCTTTTTGTTATGATTGTTTTTTCTCCTTTTTTTTCTCTTTTTTTTCTTGACTTTTACCCCTAAGTGAATTTTTTCCTCCTTAGGTCACAAGTAATAAGCACATAAAAATCATCTCTATATAGTACAAATGAATCACCCAACATAATTTCTCCACTCAAAGCAACTCCATCAACATATCAAGATATATATTCACCAACTCTTCTCCTAATTCCCGGATGGGTCAGGTTAATAATTGGCTAGGAAGATTTTGTGGAGCTAACAAAATAGGCTTATAAGGCTCAAATTGGCTTCAAGCAAAGGATAATGTGTACGGGTGGGTAGAGTATAATATGGCTAAAAGAAAATCATGCCTCAATCACTTTAAGGTTACATGCAAAAATCATATAAATGCAGCCTCAATAAAGATATCTAAACGCAGTTTAAAGAGGAAGTAATCAAGGAGAGTATTCACACACAAAGAAACTAGAGGACATATATGTGTAGTCCCAATAAGGCCAAAAAAACTCACAAGGTCAAATTGTTAGAACTTCAATACCACTTAAAAATCCAAAGACTATACATACTCAATTATCTCATTAATCATATTCCCAAAAAGTATACAAAAACAATTCAAAGCTTCAAACACTTCAAGCATGTCATGGGGCACATGATAAGAACAAAATATAAATATAGAGGACAAGTAGCCTAGATGGGAAAATAAGACCTAAAGTTTATGAAATGCATGATATTTTTGGATTTTTTTAACACATGCAATATACGAGTAAAAATAAATATGAAAACATAAATAAACATGATGTGGAAAATCTATCTATATGCAATGCAATCCCTCCCCCACACTTAAATCTTTCATTGTCCTCAATGAAAATTAAAGACAACAAAATTATAAAAACATAGAGGAATAGATAAATGGAATACTCACAATGTGGTGGAAAGGTGGATTTATGAACCTTCATGGATGAACAAAGAGTAACTAGCAACATCCGTAGCTCGTGGCTTCATCTCGATATGCAGTGTTAGGTGCCCATACCGAAAACGCCAAACACAAACTAACCTAGAACTAAATAAAAATGCTAAACAATAAATAAACTCAATATGAAAAAGATTATTACCTATCTTGGGTTGCCTCCCAAGCAGCGCCTTTCTTTTATGTCATTGGCATGACTTATTCTCAATCTCAATTCCTTACCTATCAGACATTGTCAAGGCCCTCAATAGCCTATCATATTCCTGTGCACACATCTTACAAAAGACATCATAGCACAATAATAAATTGAAACTATATAATATAACACTTAAAAACCTTTTCAATTTATCAAAGAGTTGAGCATGACTCTCTGATGGAGGAATATGATACCACCAGTTCAGTTCCACTGGTGGCTTCTCAAAATAGCAATTAAAAGGATCAACATAATCACTATTACCTTCCAAATTGCAAAAGTTTACCTTTATTACCTTTTGAGCCTCAGCAGGTGGCTCTAGACATGGTTCATCAACGGGGGAGCTCAGAATGAATGCATCGGATAGAGTAGGAGACACAACACATGAAACCTCATGCGTCGACTCATGAGATTCCATGTCAGGAAGCACTAGACCATCTTCTCCATCGTCAAAGAAACTATCGTTATCTGCGAACAATTCCTCCTTATTCTGCACATCATTATCATGCTGAAACCAACTAGGAGGGAATGAATTAAGCACAATGACTTCGACAGGATCTTCTATTCTTGCATCCTTCAATGTCTCAAGGAATGGCGGGATGGGTTGGCTTTCTTTATCGACTTGAGGGCTGACCATCTGATCTGCTATTATCTCGCTACATGTTTTAGTAAGTTGGCTCAATTGTTCCCCCAAGTTTTTTAGTCTCTCACCATTCTCCTGCACCGCTTGAGTAAGGGCTTGGATTTCATCTAGGTGTATGACAGAGTCCTCCATTGGTGGATAAGACGTGGTGAGCAACTCTTCCTGTTCAACATGATAACCCATGTAACAGAAAAGATCCCACAACCCCGACAAACCTAATCGTGCTAGGCCTCCATTACTCATGTACTCAGCAAGCGCTCGTGTCTCAGCAGTCATCCCGTCAATTATGCAAATAATCATATCTCGGATGCTGTCTTGATAACCACGTGATTCACGGATGTCCACATACCTCTGCAATCTGGTAAGATATTGGTGAAAGTTCTCACCTTCAAACTGCAATAACCTCAACATCCTAAAAGTTAGTAGCAAGGGTGTTATGAACCGTAAGATAGGTTCACAACAAGTTAATTATATACAATAATTAGCAAACACACAAAACAAAGAAATCAACTTTGATTCCCCGGCAACGGCGCCAAAATTTGACAGGAGGAAACTGTCGTTGTTCCTATCAAAGTATAACTCAAACCTACAAACTAGTATAGTAAGCAAGTAAGAGGTCGATCCCACAGAGAATCAAGTATTTCTAAGCAATGTATATTTACCAATTAGTAGAAAAGAGGGATTTTGGTGATTGAATATAAGAAAAGAAACTATAGACAAGTTAGTAGAGATAACAATGAGAAAATAGTTTCATCTACAAATATCCACTTTAGTTTGGTTGATTGATCATCGATTCTTCTTCGAGTTCTCTTTTCATCCTATTATTGTTCCTGTCCTAATCTTGTGTAAATTACTAGTCCTACGAGTCCTAGTAACCCTTACTAATTAGATAACCCTAACACGGTCAAGATTTAACCTAATCGTAGCATTAAGATTAAGGATTAACCAGGATACATGCAACACCAAGCTACGAGTCAGCATTTAACATATAATTGATTCTCTACACACCAATTTAGTCCTACGAGTCCTAAAAAGGCATGATTGCTACTATGGATTAAGGTTCGCTACGAGGAATCTACAAAATCCTAGCAATAATCTCAACTAGTTGTACGGACTAGAAGAAATCAACAATATTCGCAAAAGAATCAATACGAATCAATAGGAATAGAACAAGAATAGAAATCTCACAACTTTATCAAACCAAAGCTTCAATCCATAGATGAAACGGAAGAGTTTAGCACTCCATGGCCATGGAGTCTCCCCTCTAGGGTTCTCTCAATTGATAATCTCCAATTGTATAAACTAAGGAATTAGATGGTTAAAATAAAACCCTAAAACATCTTTAAAAAGCCTCAAAAGAGTCAGCTAAATAATAATTCATAAAACCTAATTAAAGAGATAAAAAATCCATTCAGCAGATTCGGCGTTTCTGCAGAGGCCGCGGGGCAGCCAACCCTGGCCGCGGGGCGGCCAGGCGATTGCGAAATCCTTCGTCAGAGCTTCGGGCTGCGGGGCGGTTTGCTTGGCCGCGGGGCGGCTTTTACTGTTCACAGCGATTTTTCCTCTTCGAATTTGGTCTCGATGTCAACACGAAAGTTGTAGATCTCGGAAAGAGCTTTCCAACGCATGCTTATATCAGTCAATCGGACCACTGAGGCCTCCAGAAAGTGCAAAACAAGTTCAGCATGTCTGACGACAACTTCTACGGACTTGTTATTCACTTAGGCTCTCTAACTTCGACTTCGCTCCCATGCTCTTCACTTTTCCACCTCCTCTTCACTCTTCCTTCATCCATGAGCTTCCTCATTCCTCGTCGGATCCACATATACCTGAAATAATCCATAAACGCGTGTAGATTCCGACTCCACCAACAACACAAGTATAAATGCAAATCTAGCCTAAATTATGCATTGTAAACATCTAAATCATGCTAAATGCAACCTAATATGCATACCTAAATGTGTGCTATCAGTAGGTCCCCAGCAGCTACACTCGCGCCGAGACTTCCCGCTGCTCCCCAGCCCCCGCTTCTGACTTACTCCCCGGGGCAGGGGAGAGGCAGCACAGCTTTTAGAGGACGGTTCGGAGGACGAGGCAGAGGTTCAGTTAGAGGGGGCCGTGGGTCATCTGGGCCCGGGACAGGCAGAGGGTCATCTTCCGCAGGACCGTCTAGGTCAGGTTATGGGAGAGGACAGACATCTGGAGCTTCTAGTTCTACATTGCCCCCACCACCCCACGTTTTTCAGATGAGAGTCGAGGATCGATCCGATCCGAGTGCCTCAGGTACTATATTTCTCCGAGATGACTGTTTGAGTATTCTTTTTGACACGGGTGCCACACACTGCTTCATAGCAGAGTCGTGCGTCTCTAGGCTGAGCCTGAGCTGCACGAGGGGTCCGCTCCTGACTGTGGGTACGCCGGATGGGGCTAGGATCAGGACGAGTCGTGAGATCCTAGGTTGCCCCATCCGTATAGGAGAGCGAGAGTTGCCCGCCGATCTGATCGTGATGGCCTTGAGGACCCACGACCTGATTCTTGGGATGGATTTCATGGACCACTATGGGACGATCATCGACTTGCGAACGAGGACCGTCTCGATTCTAGCAGAGGATGGCACCGAGCACCAGGTTTGGGGTAGCGACCCCAAGAGGAACGGGGCACTGATCAGCGCAGTTCGGGCAGCGAGACTTCTGTACCAGGGTTGTACGGGATATTGGTGTTATGCTTTGGAGGTGGATCGAGGCAGACCCGTCATGTCTGATGTACCTATTGTTCGAGACTTCACCGACGTTTTCCCCGATGAGTTACCCGGACTACCTCCGCAGAGAGCGGTCGACTTCGCTATCGAGTTGGAGCCGGGCACCAGGCCCATTTCCCGAGTACCCTACAGGATGGCACCCACAGAGATGGCTGAGCTTAAGGCTCAGCTTGAGGAGTTAGCCGGGTAGGGCTATATTCGTCCGAGCGCATCACCATGGGGAGCTCCAGTGCTGTTCGTCAAGAAGAAGGATGGTTCGTTGAGGTTGTGCATCGATTACCGCGAGCTGAACCGGGCGACGGTGAAGAACCGTTACCCGCTTCCGAGGATTGACGACCTGATGGACCAGCTTCAGGGTGCAGTGATCTTTTCGAAGATCGACTTGAGATCGGGGTATCATCAGCTCAGAGTGCGATCAGAGGACATCCAGAAGACCGCCTTTAGGACGCGGTATGGGCACTATGAGTTTGTGGTCATGCCTTTCGGGCTGACCAATGCGCCAGCGGCCTTCATGGAGCTTATGAACAGGGTGTTCATAGACTATCTGGACAGATTTGTCGTGGTATTCATCGATGACATCTTCGTGTACTCACGGATCCACGAGGAGCATGAGCAGCATCTGAGGATTGTTCTGGAGACGTTGAGGAGGCATCAGTTGTTCAGCAAGTACAGAAAGTGCGAGTTTTGGATTCCCGAGGTGACCTTCTTAGGTCATGTGATCTCAGCAGCTGGAGTCGCCGTGGATCCGGCGAAGATTGATGCCATCGTTGCTTGGGAGGTGCCCAAGAACATCCGAGACATCCGTTCCTTCCTAGGATTGGCCAGCTACTACCGTCGCTTTGTTCGGGACTTCTCGAGGATCGCTCGACCGGTGACCCAGCTGACACGGAAGGACGTTCCTTTCGTGTGGAGTTAGGAGTGCCAGGCTAGTTTTGAGCTTCTCAAGGAGAAGCTGACGACCGCACCAGTTTTGGCTCTACCTGATGGGACCGAGGACTTCGTGATCTATACAGATGCTTCGCGAGCTGGTCTGGGATGCGTTCTGCACCAGCGGGATCGAGTTATCGCTTATGCTTCACGTCAGTTGAAGCCTGGAGAGGAGACCTACCCCACACATGATCTTGAGCTGGCAGCTGTAGTGCATGCTCTGAAGATCTGGAGACACTATCTGTATGGTACTTCATGCAAGGTGATGACAGATCACAAGAGCTTGAAGTGCATCTTCACCCAGAGGGAGCTCAACATGAGACAGAGACGCTGGTTAGAGCTCCTGAAGGATTATGATTTGGAGATCATCTATCATCCCGGGAAGGCCAATGTGGTGGCCGATGCGCTTAGTTGGAAGACTCATCAGGAGGTGACTGTGGCCAGACTGACAACACATCGTAGATTGCAGGCAGAGTTGATGTCATGTGGCATAGAGGTATGGATTCAATGAGAGAGGGGTCAGCTATCCTTCCTCGAGATTCACTCAAAGCGGACCGATGAGATTCACAGAGGACAGGCAGATTGCCCTGAGGTGGCAGCCCTGAGAGAGCGGATGGCACAGGGACGAGCTGGAGAGCTTATGGAGAGAGTCGATGGGTTGCTGACTTTTCAGAGCAGAGTAGTAGTACCCTCCACGTTAGATCTGAGGCAGAGGATTATGCAGGATTTGAGGAGATCATATTGGAGGCAGAGGATGCGAGCGGACATTACAGATTTCGTCGCCAGATGTCAGACCTGTCAGCAGGTCAGGATTGAGCATTAGAGGCCGTGTGGCTTGCTCAAATCACTGCCAGTTCCCGAGTGGAAGTGGACGGACATCTCCATGGATTTCGTCACTATTTGAGGAGAGATGTCCGAGGGTTCGATGCTATCTGGGTCGTGGTCGATATACTGACCAAGTCGGCCCATTTCATCGCCATTCAGGAGACATGGCCGGTTGCGAGGCTAGTAGACGAGTTCATCCGACAGATTGTGAGACTCCATGGGGTTCCCGAGAGGATAGTTTCTGACAGAGATGGCCGCTTCACGTCGAGATTTTGGCAGCGGATTCATGATGCTTTGGGGACTCGTTTGCGATTCAGCACTGCTTATCATCCGCAGACAGATGGACAGAGTGAGCGGACGATCCAAATCTTAGAGGATATTCTGAGATCTTGCGTTTTGGAGTGGGGCGACCGTTGGGTCAGATTCTTACCGTTGGTCGAGTTCTCGTACAACAACAGCTACCATTCTTCGATCGAGATGGCACCTTATGAGGCACTGTATGGGAGGCGCTGCAAGTCGCCAGTATGTTGGGACGAGCCCGCTGACACCACGGCTTCATTGCCAGAGATGGTTCGAGAGACAGTCGACCAGGTCGGACGCATACGGGAGCATATGAGGGTCGCCCAGGACCGGCAGAAGAAGTATGCGGACCGTAGACGGACAGAGCTCGAGTTTGAGGTGGGATCGCATGTATGGCTTAGAGTGTCGCCGACCAGAGGAGTTCGCCGCTTTGGCATCAAGGGCAAGCTGAGCCCTAGATTTGTGGGACCGTTTGAGATTCTCAAGAGGGTCGGTGAGGTCGCATACCGTTTAGCCCTACCCCCATCGTTAGCCGGAGTGCACGATGTGTTCCATGTGTCCCAGCTTCGGCGATATGTCCCCGATCCGAGTCATATCCTTGACCATTCCGATCTCCGGATAGAGCCCGACCACACCTATGTAGAGAGCCCAGTTAGGGTACTTGACCGTCGAGTCAAGAAGTTGAGGACCAAGGAGGTTCCTCTTCTTCTGGTCTAGTGGTCTAGGAGGAGTCCCGAGGAGGCGACTTGGGAGACTTAGGATAGCCTTCGGTCGAGCTATGGGAGTGTCATAGACGAGCTCTTAGCATCCTATGTTGAGCCGAGTGTTGACCTATCCTTGACGTCGTGAGCTACTGGTGAGCCTTAGTAGCCTTTTATTTCGGGGATGGGCAATTCTGTGATTTTGCGTGCTTATGATTGCTTTCTCTGTGCATATTCTATGCTGAGATGATATGGCTAGAGATCGGTTCTCGTGGCTTGCGTGATGATATGCTGATGTGATGTCCGTTGGGACTTATGATACTCTTATAGGATATTGAGACACTTTACTCGTAGTATGATTAGACCTTGTCGCCATTTTTGGCACGTTTTGAGACATTAGTATTCCTCATGTTGTGTTTTAGACCGTTTTGCGATGAGCGGTTTGACTTGTTGAGACTATCTCCTATGTTTGAGACTTACCACGTGAGACGTGGTTGAGATTATGGTAGTTATTTATGTTTGAGTTGATTTCGACTTTATGATTCTTTGATGAGTTAGAATTGGTAATTGAATGACTTGGAACATAGGAAGAGAATCTGGGAATAGCCCTTAGAGGTGGATGACTCCACCTCTCGCGATCTGAAATTCTGAAATTTGCATCGGATTTGAAGACTTTGAGCAGTTTTGAAAAGGACCATTTTGGGTTTTACTAAAGATCAGACGCTATCTAGAATTCCGTGATTTTGAGGTCAAACTTTCCATTTAAAACGCTTTTGAACCCTCCCAAACCATATTATATGCTTTTGAGTTATGATACGACCGAGAAGTCGGGGCAGGGATGGGATAAGGGGCCATATCCCATACTTGCTCCAACCAATTGGGAGTAGCATGATAACTTCAAAGATACTGCGAGAATCTCATATGGGCCCTTATGAGATACTTACGGAATCGAAGGCATGATTCTCGGACTCACCTCTTTCAAATTCTTTCCCTTCTCTAGAATGATTTTTAATCTAGGGGACGAGACTTGTTTTTAGAGGTGGATAAATGTAAAGACTAAATATATTCCGTATTATATAATTATTATTTTAATTAAAATTATTTGAAATACGAATATTTTTTCGTGTGATTGGAAGAAAACTTGTCCTCGAGCAAAGTCTATATATTTTTTTTATATATAAAATCCGACCGACCTTATTTTAAAATCTGGAATTTGACGGAATTAAATTCCACTTCTGAGTATTCGAGAATTTATTAAAAAATTTATTTTATTGCCCGATATGATTTTATTTCGATTAAATTTGAGTGTCGGGTTTCGGGTTAGCGAGCGGGTTTCGCGTTATAAATTGTCGGAATTTCAAATTTACCGTTATGGGACCACTTCTTTCTCTCTCTCTCTCTCTCTCTCTCTCCCTCTCTCTCCCACGCAGCTACTGCCCACCACAACCTCCCTCTCATCAGTGTTGCAGGCTTCACCCTTTTTCACCCCAAGCAACCCCAATTTGGCTTGACAACACACCCCTCTCCACCCTCTTCCCTCACCCTCTGCACCCCCTCTTTCAGGCAATCCAGCAGCCCAAAGAATCAGACCCCATCCCTCACCCTTTTTTCTTTTGAAACAACAACTCCCAGACCCCGCATTCCCTCACTCTCTACCTTATCCTCTCATCCGAAGAGTTCAACCAAGGATGGTCTCCCTTGATCCCTCTTGAAGCCTTGAGCCCCACCAGCTAGTCACCACCCTCCGCTGCGCCATTGAAGGGAACCAAGCACCCCGTTGCTCCCCTGTTTTGCCGAGGGCAAGGAGCCCGCTTTTCCCCTCCTTTTCGCTTCCCTCCCACACCCCTCTCTCCCCACCAGAGAAGGTAGCAGCCTGGGTAGCCACTCACGCCTCCCTCGACGTATTCCAGCCCAAGGGAGCGCCCAAGGAGCGCCGAGCCGCACCCCGTCGTCCCCTTCTTCTGTTTCGACGTGAACAGTAGTAAGAGCTTGATTCTAACCTTAATCCTCCTCCTTTCACCTTAAAATTTGGTAAAGTTCATTCCTTAATCCTCCCCCATCTCTCCCAGGTGCACCCCCCTTGAAGTGTCGCCACCGACGAGCCCGAACGCCGCCCCGAAGCTCCGAGCATTTCGGCGAGACAGCCCTCCCTCGGTGAGCCCCTTTTTCTCTCTCCTTCTTCCTTTGCTTGTGCGGGTGGCTAAGGTGGCCGGAGTCGGATCCCGGGTGGTCGCCGGCGAGCCCCGAGCCCCCTTCTTCTCCTCCGTTTCCTGAGCGCAGCGGCGTCCTCTTTTTTGTTCCCCTGTTCTTCTGCTATGTCGGGAGAGGGAAGAAGAAAGGGAGTGGGCCTCCCCCCTTGCCACATGTGCGCCACCTCAGCCGGGCCCCATCCTTTTTTAAAAAAAAACTGACTTCATTTTGGGCCTGTTTCTTCGGGTGGGCTTGACCCATATCCGGAACCGGGTCATTTCATTTTCCCCTTCCGGATCCCCTTTTGTTACCTTGTATCCATGTGGGTTTGGGCCTAATTTTCTGGGGTGGGCCGGATCCACCAAAGCTCACCACTTCTCTCCTTTTCTGAAGCCCTAGCGGGTCTGGGTCGAGGTTCCGTGGGTTGATGGGCCGGCTGGGTTGGGTTACTTGTTTTTGGTGGGCTGTGTATATATATATATATATATATAAATGTGTTATATATATTCTATAGTAACGTTATTTTACTTATTGTTATAATTATTGTTAGTATCCTTATTTTATTGTTGTTATTATGACAAATCTGATTTTTTGAAAATAAAGTTGGGAAAGTGTTATATTATAAAATGATTTGCATAAGTGCCTTTGTGATGAATTTAAAATGTTTTAGTTGAGAAACTTAAAATGATTTCTTCATAAATTTGGAGTTGTGTTATGTTAGTTAATTATACATTATAAGTAACTGTTTTAAAAGGAGTTCTATATTTGGAAATATCTTTTGAAGAGTTTTGTTGAAGGACAAGGTGTTGGAAATTCTATTATAACAACTTTGACTGAGTTTGACCTAGATTTGGATATTTCGGATACCTTCTCAAAAATTAGTTACTTCCTTTGAGAATGTCTTGTGAAAGGTTGCTATGTGTTAAATAGTAGAATAGTATCTCATGGCGCCTTATTCGCTTATATATTAGGTGTTTGTTGATTCTTGGATTCTGCTTCTGCTGTATCTTTTGCTGTTCGGCTTACTCAGGTAAGTTCCTTTACGGGCTTACTCAGATTCGAAAGAGATTACCGGCTTGTGAATGTATGACATACTAGGTGTTGCATAAGCATTAAAGCATGCCATGTAGTATCATGCTAGGTTGCACTTGTGATTGAGCATTCTATTTCTTTACGCGTATGAAACAGAACGGATGTTATCTGTGATAGTCCTAGAGTCTTTGCTGGGGTCATAGGGTAGCCCAGCCCCATCGGGTGCCCTGAGTCTATCGAGTCGATATGATATGATGATGAGATAGCCCAGCACCATCGGGCATGAGCATAAATTATGATATGTCAATATATGATATGACAAATGAGACATGATATGATAATGAGACATGATATAATGATGAGACATGATATGATGATGAGACATGATATGATGATGAAATATGATATGATGAGATATGATATGCTATAGCATCGAACTGGTCAGTCTCTGCACTAACGGAAAGGGGTGCAGAGGTAGGAGAGGGACATGCCACTTGGCATTCTTTGGGCGCCTTTACAGTTATTCCTCGCATACTGTAAATTAGGATCATGCTAGTGTGATTTAATTTCCGCATCTGCATCATCCTTATTATTAGCGTATGTGTATATTTGCTTGCTGGACAGAGCGTGTAGGGGCCTCGGTCTGACCCCTCTCGCACCAATTGTTTTTAGGTATGATTGCTCTTTGTCTCTATGACGTGGGAAACTCCGGGCGCTTGCAAATAATCTGTCTAACCCCGCTAACTCGGCCTTACCATTTCATAATTATGTGTTTTGGTTTTGACCCGGCCTTGCCGTGGCAAGTTGTACTCTACTTCCGTTTATTCTTTCATTTGCAAACGAATTTCCGCGACTTTGATTTAGGACGGCTCGAAGACTCCGCGTGGCCATCAGGATATTTTGGGGTCCGAAATCCCCACTTTTAAATACTAATCTTGAATTTCAAAACCCCGACCTGTACTCGAATTGCAAGATCCGAACGAAGGTATCGAACCTTCGAAACGTAACCCGGGTATCTATATTCGGGCCGTTACACTTTTGGCATCTCATTTACCATTTGGTGACAGTAACCATTTCTTGAAGACGTACTGTATATAAAATTTTAGGCTTTAGGGTTTAGGATTTAGGGTTTAGGGCCTTGGCGCTAAGCCCTAAAGACTAAACCCTTAACCCTAAACCATATTGTACATCACATTTTCTTTTGGGTTCTCATCAGCCCCGTATAGGGTTTGTGCTTCCCTTCTGATAGGGTTTTCCTTTGGTTACAGTGTCTATTTCCATGTAATCATTTTTGTGACAGTGCCCATGACCCTGTATGCAGTTTGGTTACAAAGTCTATAGGTTTTCTTTTGTTTACAGTGTCTATTACCCTGTTTTCATAGTGGTGACGGTGTCTAGGACCTTGATTGCATCTTGGTTACGCATCTATGACTCTCTTACCCATTCATCTATTGAAGGAGAACAGTCCACCTCATTTCTTTTGGCATCTCATTAGCCTCTTTAGGGTTTGTGCTTATCTTGTCCTAGGGTTTTCCATTTGGTGACAACAACCATCACTTAAAGTCGTACTGTATGTAAAGACCGAAAGATTTTAAAATAATATTCTCTATTAAATAATAATTTATAAGGGACAAATTTTGATATTCAGAAAAATTTTGAAATTTCCGTCCTCGAGCAATTGGATTTCTCTAAAATCTTTTGAAACAAGTTCCGACGTTATTTTAGAATGATTTTTGGACGAACTTCTATTCCGCTTTCGGATTTCAAGATTTAGAAATATAATATGGATCTTATTATTCTATATTTGGATTCAAGATTTCGATTTAAAATTTCGATGGAGTCGCGATCGGATCAAGAGAGTGGGTTCCGGATTTTATTATCGGGTATTTAAAAATGTGATTTGTTGGGACAACTTGTCTCCTTTCCTTTTGATTTGTCCTCTTCCTCCAGACCCACAAAACTCCCATTTCACCCTCTACAGTGCCGATAAGGAGCAACAGCAAGAGTAGCTCACCATTTGTCCTCTTGCCTGCAACTCCCACGCCAAGCCTGCAGCTCTTCCCTTCTCTGTCCGACAGTAGCAGCAGTATCACAAGCATCTCCCTCTCTCCTCCTCTTCAATTTCAGCCTCCCTCTCCTCAGCTTAACTTTCAATACATAAACCCACAACCTCTTCTCTTCATTTCTCTTGGTTTCTTTCACCCTCCCAAACACAAAACATCAGCCACATCCCACTAAAAAACCCTCCTTTCCCATTTCTTCGGCACCACCGCACCTCCACCACCACCCTTTCGTCGTCGCTGGCCACCACACCACCACTACACTACCCCATTAGCTCCATAGCAACCACCACCGTCTTCTTCCTTAGCCCCACTGGAAACCGAGAGTGCTGGAGCCCACCCTGTTTTGTTCAAGCCAGAGTCGAGCCAAACGAAGCAGCTCCACCCCATTTTCCTTCCTCCGTCCATAAAGCAGCAGAACTGATGCTCACCCACACCTCTATCGATGCCGACGAGCCAAGGAAGCTTCCTAGGAGAGCCCATAGCCACATAGTCGCAACCTCTCTTCCTCCTCCCCTGTTTCGAATTGGACATGGTAAGGGCCCGGTTTTCACCTTCTTTCACCTCCTAACTGGGTAAAGTTGCATCTTTAACCCCTTTTTACGCGCACTAGGCCAAGCTCGATTTGAATCTGCCTCCGATGAAGCTCAATCGACTCCGACTTCGACGAAGTCAAGAACCTCGGTGAGCTTTTAGATTGCCTCCTTTCTTGTTCGTTTTGTGCTCTTTGATTGTCGGGGAAGAGTGGAGGAGTGAGCGAGTTCGAGCTGGGGACGAGAGGGTCGCCGGCGAGCTTCTTCCCCCATTCTTTCCTCATGTCTCCTTTCGAATGCAGTAGGTGGGTGAAGAAGGTGAACAGCACCGGTTCGATCCTCTAATTACTTTTCTTTCTTCCTGGGTCGGTTCATCCTTTTGTTTAATTGAACCGGTTTAGTGCCTAAAATCAGAATTTGGATATGGGGTTGGGTCTTGGGTCGGGTCTAGGCAAGTGAATTCGGCTTGGGCTTAGCTTCGGGTTGGGCTTGTTTTGTTTTATTGGGTTATGATATTTGTTTTGTTAAGTATATAATTTTTTTATATAATTAATATTTAATAAATGTAATATAATATGGTATATCATATTAATGTGGATATTTAAAATGGGTTTTAAAGAATTGTATATTTGATATAAATGTTAAGATATTTGGGATATAATATATTATATTAATTGGTTTTTGATTGGAAAAAGGATTTGGAAAAGGTTTAATGATGGAAATTGGTTTATAAGATAAAGGAGAATTTTTTTTGGAAATACTAACCTTGTCGGAATTATTCTAATAAAATATAATAATAAGTTGATTAAAGAGAAATGGTTTATAAATGGATTTTTGAGTCAAGTGTGATTTGGAAAAATAATTTTAAATAAAGATTGATCTAGCTTCAGATTTAAGAACTTCGGAAATCTTGGGAAATTGACTTGCTTGTATGACTTGTAAATTATGATATGTGATATTGATGTGTTATGTGTTGATTATGAAGCATGCTATGAGGTGTTATGTTATGATATCGATATAATGATTAAGTATGAATTAGGATATGAGATGTTGATATATGTCCTTAAATATGATATGGTGATGTGTTGTCGTATATATGAAAGTATGATGTTATGTTATATGATTGAGAAGTATGATATGTTCTTAAATATGATTACGGATATGTTATATGATGATTCATTAGAGTATGAGTACGACTTATATACGAGATAATGATACATGTTTTCTAAAAGGATTGATATATGGTAAAATAATGAGCTGAGATGATGACATTAATGAGATGTTATGTGATGCTATGAGTTAGGAGATAATGATGATGATGTTGAGACAAGATGCGAGATGATATGATTGAATGAATAAGATGATATGATAAGATATGAGGTGAGTTGATATGAGGGTGATGATGATAACGAGACCTATGAAATATATGAAGTTATTTATGATAGTTAGGGGCGCCTTGTGTGACTTAGATAGACTTATGCATATTTGTATGTTTATTAGGTGATTTGTGATCCATTGGACATTGCTTATTATTGGTGTTGATTGCTTGGATTCTGCTCCTCCAGGTAAGGTTCCTACGGGAGCTTACTCAGTAACCCGGACCTCATGCCTGATGTGTCATATAGTATGTAGGTGTTGCATATGCATAAAAGCATGCCATGTAGTATCATGCTTAGGAATTGCACTTATGAATGAGCATCCCTATTCTTTATGCGTTTGAAAAGAGAACGACCGTTATCTGTGAGTCTTAGAGTCTTTGCTAGGGTCATGGGGGCATTCGTGTTTTATACCGTTTCGGTCCCCGAACGAGTCGATGAGTATGATCTATATATGTATCTCTGTACGGTTCGGCGTAGACCGAGCGCCCTACCTCGGAGTGGGTACGGGAATATATCTGTTACGGTTCGGCTAAGGCCGAGCGCCCTACCTCGGAGTGGGTACGGGAATATATTTGTTACGGTTCGCTAAGGTCGAGCGCCCTACCTCTGAGTGGGTACGGGAAATACAGAGATATGTGGATATGCCACTTGGCATTCTTTGGGCGCCTTTACAGTTCTTTTCTGCATATTATATATATAGGGGCATGATAGTGTGATTTCAATTCCGTACTGCATTAGAACATCCTTTATTCTAGGATAGGCGTATTATATGTCCTCCGCGAGGTCTTTAGGGCCCGCATGCGTCTCTGGGCATGACTTCGTGGATAGACTTAGGTACCCACCCTTTTGCTGCTCTGTGCTTCTATGGCGAGGGATCCTCTTGGGCGAAAGCGAAGAACCGGACTGACCCGTACCTGAATTGCAAGATCCGCACGAAGGTATCCAACCTTCAAAACGTAACTCGGGTATTTATATCCGGGCCGTTACAAAGTTGGTATCAGAGCCAGGTTTTGCAATTCGGGTACCAAAGGGTCGGGTGTATGTTTTGAAAAACCGCCCACGAATTTCAAGCGATTTTAACAAAGTTTTAAAGGGGAAAAATGAATTTAATATGGATAGAATAAAAGGATTCAACCTAATAAACTTGACTTAGGAAATTAAAATTGGAAAAGGGATCGAGTGGGTAGAAAAGGTGTTAGACCATCCCTATTGGATGTAGTTGGAAACGGGTAGGAGAAATATATCTTATTCTTTACAGATGGGCCTAGAAGACTCCAAGGAATTGCACCGCGGTGGTTGGAGTGGTGAGTTAGGTAGAGATCGTGAGGTGTTTGCACCTCCGGTCAGTCGCTCCTCGAAGAACGGCATTAGATAGCTTGACGTGTTTTATATCAATTGGGCCTGAGGGCGATATCCCCCGAAGGAGATCACCGGCTGATTCTGTGTTGAGTGCTATTATGCTAGAAATAGAAATCTTTCGGTATATTTGAACTGAGTGTTGCATCTCTATGTGAGCGAGATAAGCGAAAGATTCTTTCCTTTCGGTATAGTCGGAATTTCTATCTTATAGAGCAGTCTCCTCCGTGATTCAGTTGTTGGTGCCTTTCCCTTTCGTTTTGTCTCTGGTTCGAAGAAGTTTGGTTAAAGGTTAGTGATGGTTGAAGGATGCCTATTCCCTTTATTCTGATTTCCTCCCCTTCTATCCTCTTCCATGTCTCAATTGGTATTCTGATTGGGTCGTTCTTTATGGTATCGATGTCTTTTATGGGAAATGGTATTGGGAATCTAATCATGTCCGGGAGATTGGTTCGGGAACGTTGACTACTTGAGCGTATGATGGAGTATGGTACTTGACACCATAGGTCATGCCCTGAGGTGGTTAGTGTACTAGAATATCAACTTTGAATGATTTTGAGTCTATGGGATGGGTTATTTTGTGGAGTCATCCTCCTCGATTCTCGTAGTGGTCAATTGATGTCTCCTTGTCATAAACTTCTATACGGACTCCCATATCTTCTTCTGGGAGTAATTGGAGAACCCTTTTATGTTCTCGAAAATGAGTCACACACGCATTCCACGGGAAATGAGCTTTTGAGTCTGTGCGGATAAGTCGATATTGCCCTTGGAAATCTCTGTTTGGTTATAACGGTGGCCCTATCTGTATTTACGTGACTTGATGCATTACTATGTTGAACGACTTGATATATCATTGTGTTAAATACATGCCATGTACATATATTTATTGACTTGTATCCATGTACATATATGAAGTCACACTATCTTACGCTCGTGTTGTCCCCCTCTATCTTTCTTCCTTGCTTCCATATGATTACGTTATGATTGTCTTGACCTCTGGTATATGTTGTGCTAAGTTGTTTAATGTACATGTATCATATGTTGCACATCTACGCCTTTCACTAAGACACTAGTATCCTGTAGGACCCATGACATGTGGCTTGTGTACCTTTATGCCCTACTTGCTTTATGATATGCTCCTACATAAAATAGGTCCCCGATAATATCGACATTCATTTCTTATGTCCTTGGAATATGATTGGTGTTACACCTCGATACTCATTATGCCTTAGGGGATTCCGACTAGTATCATGCCTACCTACTTGTCTCGTGATATTGTTCCTTCATGCCCCATGACATTCTTTTATAATTTTAAGAATGAATAGTATGACACCCTACATGTTCACACACCACCTTGTATTTAGATTCCGTGTATGCTATTAGTATCATATAGGATGTATGTCTCCTAAAATGCAACTTATCATGAGAATATGTGCTTTAATTGTCTCCTCTTATGTACGCAAACATTGCATTCTTGACATTATGTTGTTCCATGTATCTTAGTATCTAGTAGCACCTTAGATGATCATCCTGCCATCATTGATCTTATACTCTAATGACCTCAGTACGACCATGATATGTTACATCCCTTGTTACACCCTTGCTTGAGATGATATCTTTACACGTGTGGAGATCCTGACCTTTCCATGAACACACCCACCACGATAGTTGTAAGATACTCGCATGATTACTTTTATGTATATGAATATAGTTATATATATGAATATAGCGTATTGTTCTCTTGTAATATTACACCTTAAGAGCATTACCTTGTTCTGCATTATGACGTGCGCATGATTCACATGTTGTACTTGTTTGTATTCCCCTTATATGCATTGATGCTCGTTGTAATGGTAGCCTTGCTTAAGCCTCTATGACTCACCATGCCACTATGTGAAGTTATTCGATGCACTTTATTCTCAACTATCCCTGACATGTCATGCACTATTGTATCATGTGAAATCTAAGCCCTTAGAAATATGATATGTATAATCACATGCCCACCTTGTATCATCGTTCAGTTACACTTGGCATAGGTTGTGATAGCCATGATGTTCCCCTTTATATGATCTTATGACTAGCTGAGCATGTTTTATGTTGGTAACCCAGTTATCATGTTATGCCTCAACAACCTAATAGCATGCTTAATATGACTAATGACGTGTTTATGTGAGTGTCTCATGTAAATTATGGTTCTTACCATATGATGCTCTTGTGATGCTTATTGTATTCTCGTAGCTTGTACCTCATCTGACTACGCACCCCCTATTATAGTTAAAATCATGCCCAGGTCACCCATTATCATTTTGCTTAGGACATATCGTCGATCCATGCTTGTCTTGTTGAACTCATATATTTGCGAGTCATATGTTAATTAGTAATTGGGTGCTACATTGCATGTTTATATACTACGAAAGGATGAAATGCACATATACATGAAATATGATTTGTTGTTGAACTTGTACCTCAATAATCACCTTTGGTTATACTTATGCCACATCATAACCGGTTGGTATCGTGTAGGACATTGCTTTCCGATTATAGCTCCTCGCATGATTACATACTATACTTATCATATCATGTAGATCTCGTTGTTGTATAATGTGGTAGTTACTGTACACCCTTATATGTTCCTTTTATAGTGCTATGACATGTTTGAGCATCTTAGTGTCGGATTCTATATTGATGTGACTTGTCTATGTGTGTATCTGACACGGGTAATTAATTATTATATAAATATCCTACATTAAATCTTGTGGTATTTAAAAATGTGATTTTAAGCGTTTATCTAATTATTAGTTATATTATTATTCGAAATCATTATTTTAAATGTTGCTTGAGGTTGGGGAAGGATACCGGAAGACATGAGGGTAGTTAGGAAAGAAAGGATCGAGTTTAGATCAAAAGCGAGCTCACAGTCGCTTGTTTCGCCGCGGCGAAACCATGGTTGTCGGGACGAACAAGGACTAGGAACATAGGAAGAGAATGATGCTTGTCGTGCATAGCGAGAGGCATCACTCGCGAGGGACGAAGAACTGGATTTCGCCGTGGCGAGCGGCCAATTCGCCGCGATGAAAACCAGGTCTTGGCTCTTGGCCGGAGCCGGTTCTCTCCTTTCTTTGATCGTTGACTCGGGTTTGGTTTAAACCCGATTTGGGTTATTTTATATATGTGATTTAAATTCTTATGTGATGCTATATGATTTATGATTCCATGATTTATACGGATTTGAACTTGAATTAATTATGATGATAGGTATATATGAGGTTATGGGATTTTGTTGAACATGAGTAGTCAATCATACATGTGATACTCGCTATGTTACTATGTTTTGTCTGGCTTGTACCACACCGATTTATTTTTGAATTCATGCATACGTGATTATTAATATGCCGAGCTTATCTATTACTTGAGGAATGATAAGTGTCTAGATTGTCTCACATGTATGCTCGTGTAGAACTCGATTATGTTCCTTTCTACCAATGTGTGTTGTCGTTATTCATCGAGATAGGTACATGCTAGTGTGTATTGATGTGACTAGTATGCTTCATGATTGAATGATATGTGTTTAGCTTGCCGCAATTATAACCTCATGGAATTCCATAAGGGCACTATTGTCGTTCTCAGGTGGGGATCTTGTCTTTCATTCTCGTCGTCGTCAGTTCTGGTCTATGTTTAGTTTCGTAGAGAATTCAAGTTGTCCGTCTTTACCACTCCTCTACTTCTGTTCACTTAGTATCCTTGCGTACTTTCGAAGAGCGAAGACTTGGAGAAGAGAATGGTTAGCTAGGTAGTAATCGTGCGATGTAGCGAAAGCGTGGTGGACCCATAACCCACTGGTCCCAGGACTTGGGGTAGAGGATTATGCGAGAGGCACACTTCATCGCTATCTAAGAAACTTGGCATGTTTCGAGGCTAGATAAGGAGTTCATCTGACGGATTTCGAGGCTCTATGGAGTTCCTAAGAGGATCGTTCCCGATAGAGATGGACGATTCACTTTGAGATTCTAGCAGCATGTTCACGATTTCTGAGGCATTGATAAGGACCGAGATTATCTTTGACGTGGGAGCACATGTATGGCTGAGAGTATTACTACCCAAGGGGTCCGATGTTTTGACATCATAGGCGAGCCGAGCCTTAGGTTTGTTGATCCTTTTAAGGTTCTAGAGAGGCAGCTTATCGCTTACCTTTATCCCCGTCCTTAGCTGGAGTGCGCGATGTCTTTCTCGTCTCAGCTTTGTCGATATGTTCCGACCCTAGCCACATTGTTGACTATTCTAAACTCCATGTTGAGGCCAATCATTCCTTGTTATAGCGCCCTGATGAGAGTATTTGGGCTAGTTGTGGAGATACTTCAGGTGAGCTACTTGCATCTTACGCGGAGCCTAGCGTAGACATTACCTTGACCTCTTGACCTAGTGGCGAGTATACCCTAGTGCCTTGTTTTGAGGTGTGTGTTTGATGTTTATTTCTATGTCGTTGTGCTTATATGATGGATGTTTTGTGCAGAATATATGATGTGATTGGAGATGAGCCTCTTGATAAGTAATGACTTGCTTATATGAGATTGGTAGGATACCACCCTTGATATGCTTGTTAGCGTGGCGACACTTGATAGTTTGGCTTTATCTTGTTGATATATGAGATTCCGTGACATTTTGAGATACTTGATGTTGAGCTTGATGATATCTTGAGATTGATAGTTGAAATTGATTCTGGAAAATGAACCTAGGAAGAGAATGCGGGATTAGCCCTTAGAGGTGGATGGTTCCACCCCTTGAATTTCTGAAACTTGATTGACAGACATAGGAAGAATTGACTCGAGCTTTTGAAAGATTTTCTCGGATTTGAGATTTTGAAAGTGGTTTTGCCCGGATTTTGAATGATTTTGTTGGGTTTCAAGTTTGAGAAAGGCTTGAGCGATTTTGGAAACGCTTTTAGTCTCGGGGACGAGACTTGTTTTTAGAGGTGGATGATGTAAAGACCGGAAGATTTTAAAATAATATTCTCTATTAAATAATAATTTATAAGGGACAAATTTTGATATTCAGAAAAAATTTGAAATTTTCGTCCTCGAGCAATTGGATTTCTCTAAAATCTTTTGAAACAAGTTCCGACGTTATTTTAGAAAGATTTTTAGACGGACTGCTATTCCACTTTCGGATTTGAAGATTTAGAAATATAATATGGATCTTATTATTCTATATTCGGATTCGAGATTTTGTTTTAAAATTTCGATGGAGTCGGGATCGGATCAAGAGAGCGGGTTCCGGATTTTATTATCGAGTATTTAAAAATGTGATTTGTTGGGACCACTTGTCTCCTTTCCTTTTGATTTGTCCTCTTCCTCCAGACCCACAAAACTCCCATTTCACCCTCTACAGTGCCAATTAGGAGCAACAACAAGAGCAGCTCACCATTTGTCCTCTTGCCTGCAACTCCCACGCCAAGCCCGCAGCTCTTCCCTTCTCTGTCCGACAGTAGCAGCAGCATCACAAGCATCTCCCTCTTTCGTCCTCTTCAATTTCAGCCTCCCTCTTCTCAGCTTAACTTTAAAAACTTAAACCCACATCCTCTTCTCTTCATTTCTCTTGGTTTCTTTCACCCTCCCAAACACAAAACTTCAGCCACATCCAACTAAAACTCCCTCCTTTCCCATTTCTTCGGCAACACCGCACCTCCACCACCACCCTTTCGTCGTCGCTGGCCACCACACCACCCCTACACTACCCCCATCAGCTCCACAACAGCTACCACCTTCCTCCTCCTTAGCCCTACTGGAAACCGAGAGCGCAGGAGCCCACCCTGTTTTCTTCAAGCTTGAGTCGAGCCAAACGAAGCAGCTCCACCCCGTTTTCCTTCCTTCGTCAGGAAAGCAGCAGCTCTGATGCTCACCCACACCTCCCTCGACGCCGACGAGCCAAGGAAGCTCCCCAAGAGAGCCCGGAGCCACCTAGACAGTAAGGAGCCAGAAATTAGGAACGAGATTGAGAGGAGGGAAGGTTTAATTTCTTTACATTTCCATGTCTTCTACATGGCTTTAATTTTTTTTTTTCACGAATTAATAAATTTTTTTTCTAAGTGTTTTGATGAATTCAAGAAACAAACACAACGCTCTAAAAAAATTTTGAACTATTAGATCAGCCCGCGCATATTTGAGATGAGCGGGATTTCACATAGTTCAATTACAATCCCGCACGATTAAAGTTTTTCCAAAATAAAACTTTTAACATCGTTCAAAAAAATAGAGTGGTGTCGTTTTTATTTTCAACATCATAAATTTTCAAACCGATGTCAAAAATCTATTTAACATCACACACTTTTCTGACCGATGTTAATCGTCCGATGTTAAATGACAGAATTTTAGTAGTGTCCTACCTCCACCCCCTTTCGATAGGGTGGAGACTGGCCAATTCGTGAATGCATTCCATTCCATTATAATCGAATCGGCCCGCGGGGCCGACCCGTAATCATATATCAAGCTCGTAGGCAAATTTTGAAATCATGCTCAAAATATAAGTAAATGAAGTTCATATGACTCGATTGACTCAGGATGGGACCCGATGGGACTGGGCTGTCCTATGACCCTAGCAAAGACTCTAGTTACTTCACATATAACGTCCGTTCTATTTACATACGCATAAAGAGATAGAATGCTCAACGATCAATGCAACCTAGCAGGATGCTACATGGCATGCTAATCATGAATGGAAGCACCTAGTATATCATGCACATAAGGGAGGGAATATCTATTCGATCTGAGTAAGCTCCGTAGAGACTTACCTGGCTAGCAGAGCAGGAAGATAGTAAACCGGGACACAAAAAGTCACAGTCATAAAGTATCACCTAGATACATACATCAGTAATATAAATAAGTCTACTTCTAATGTTACTTAAACATATAATGTCACACAGTTTCATACAATCCACATGTCACATCATTATCATTTCCTCATGATCATTTGTTCATCTCATATCTCACAACTCATCATCTCAATGTATCATCTCAACTCATCATATCAATACCTCATCTCAAGGTTTCATCATGCTTTAACTCATTATCATATCATATAACATTTTTGGTAATCATTTATCATCATCTCATGTATATATAAGTCATACCCATACTCTAAGTCGTATCATAATTATACATATATCTCATCATCAAGTATAACATTCATAAGATATTACTCAAGCCATAACTCAATACTACGATATCATGTTATTAATCATGCATAAATGCTATTAGTCACACAACCATATAATCATGCTAGTTAGTCATTGAACAAGTCGGGTTCTCAAGTTAGTTCCCAAACCATTCAAAAAATCCGAGTTAATTAGTTTCAAATCCCGATCCTTGAAAACGTTCGCCAATTTCCTTTTTGATTTAATCCGATAATATATTTTAAGTCCCTTTATTTTATAAGACCATAATATCACATCTTTAGTCTCAAAATAATATTTTATATTTTAAAAATCTCAATTAATATTATATAATATTTTAAATGTCATTTTATTAAACACTTTCAAATAATATTTCCAAACCCCTTAAAAATACCAACCATTTTATTTAATCAAATCAGCCCCTTATTTTATAAAAACTATAAACCAACCCCTTTATATTTTAAATCTCCAAAACCGACCTCACCCCTTGTTTTATTAATCCCAAAACCGACCTCACTTGTTTTAAATCCTCCAAAGTATGCCCCATTTTTAAAAACAAGCCCTAATCTCTTTTTTCTTCAAAACCCCCGATTCGGCCCACAGTTATTAGGCCCAACATTCAGCCCAGATTTCATTCTCCATTCTACTTCTGGAATCCGAGTCAGATTTTTTTTCAAAAGAAAGGGGCCCCAGCTGATGTGGAAGTGAGATGGCAAAGGGGGCCCATGGGTCTCCTCCTCCCATTTCTGGTTGAACGCAGAAAGGAAGAGCGGGGAGCTCTGTTCGACAGCGGGAAAAGAAGGAGGGGAGAGGGGGAAGCTAGCTGGCGACCATCGCGGACTCTGACTTTGACCACGGGCTGACGGAACCGGTACACACACACATGGCATAAAAGAAAGGAAGATGGAGGGAGTAAGAAGCTCACCGAGGGGCGTTCGTCGTCACCGGAAAAAGAACTTGGGCTGCGTTTTGGTGCGTCAGAGTTGAATCTGTGAATGGTAAGGCCTCGGATGGGTGGGGGAACTTAAAGGCAGATTCTTTCCCAGCATGGAGTGGAAAAGAAAGGGAAGAGAGTCCTTACTGCGCTCGAACTCGGAAACGGGGGCGGCGCTCATGGGTCTCCAGGAGGTGCTGCTGCTACTTCTGGCATCGAGAGAGGTGTCGACGTTGCTCTTGCTGCTGGCTCGGGGTGGAAGAAGGGAGAACGAGAGGGCAGAGTGGGGCTGTTGGGTGCTTGGCAGAACAGGGGAAAGAGAGTAGATGTAGGTTGCGGCTTCGGGTGGTGGCCGACGATGGAGGTGACGGTGACTGGGGAGGTGGTGACAGGGACTTGGTGGTGAGATGGTGGAAGAATGATGGTGGTGTGGCTGAACAATGGAGGAGGGGAATTTGGAGCTTGAGCTCTCGGCAAGTCCAAGGGGAGAGGGGAATAAGGGTGTGTTTGGGGTTTTGGGTTGGTATGGGTATAAAATGAGTCAAAGATGCTTTAATTTATGGAGAATTGGGTGTATAATTGCTCAGATTTGGATAAGACCATGAGGTGAGCAAGTTTAACTCATTGCCATTTCAAGGAGGTGAAGGTAAGGGTGGGAAGAAAAGAGGTATGTGTATGTTTCACCACTTAGGAAAAATGGCATCTTTAAATTCAAACACACAAGGCTCCAAGCTTGGGCTGATTTTTCGGTTTAGGTGAGGATAAGGTGGAGCAGAAATTTCGATCCCGAAGTCGAGAATTTGAATTCCCGAAGATTGGTTTCCCGAATTCCGCTCTCTCGATCAATTAGATTTTTAAAATCTAAAGAATATCGTTATTCGAAAAAAAATTTCGGATCCCGAGATGAAAAGACGGAGTTGATTTTAAAATGTTCAAGATTGGGCTGGAATTCGTTTTAATAGTTTGACGTTTGACTTATTAACTACGAGTTTTTCTTAAAATAACCGAATTAAATCCGTTTAAATTCATTTTTAATTTCCTTTTTCCGAAAATTAAAATTTTATAATCCGAGCCTTTACATCATCCACCTCTAAAAACAAGTCTCGTCCCCGAGACTAAGATCATTCTAAAATATGGGATGAAGTTTGAGGTTGGTGAGTCCAAGGATCACGTCATTGATCTCGTAAGTACCTCATAAGTGCCCCTATGAGATCTCACAGTACCGTCGCCATGATCATGATATTCCCAAACAGTCGTAGCAAGAATGTTGTATGGGCCCCTACAACATCCTCACTCTGACATTTCGGTCATATCATAACTCAAAAGAACATCATGGCGCCTCCACTAGGTCTTAGCAAGCAATCCACGGGTGCCCCCATAAATGCTTGTATCCACTTCATAGGGTGTCATAATGAAAAACCCGGGTTGCAATAGTTTTCTTAAAATCTGAGCGAGTTCTTATTAAATCTCCATTTATAATCTTTCACATCTGAAATTAGTCATAACATCCCCAATTTCCCAATCGTCCTACCATCCACCTCTAAGGGCTAATCCCATATTCTCTTCCTAGGTTCCAGGTTTCAATTCAGTCTCATCTATCAATCAATATACTACCATGCCCAACATCTGTGAATCTCATAATCTCGTATAAGTTTACTAAGCCATATAGCAAAATAATCTAATCACATAACAACATATCAGCCTAAAACATAGCAACATATCAAGGATCATCACATAGATCATAGCATAGAATCTTCATATTATTCAGGTCTCAATCCTCCAAAAATTAAAAGTGTAATCACCGTCATATCAAAGTATTGGCATTACAGAATTAGTCATGTCAAGAATTCCCATTTCATCACCACTGCAGCACATAACACAGTTAACTCTATTACATATCAAGGGGTCACATAATCAAAGAAGTCTACATACAGTTACCAATCACGATAGAACACAACCACCACTCACTCACTCATCATCAATTCTCAAGTCAAAACAAGCCTCATCTAGGTTCACCAACTCAAATAAGATAATCGACCCTAGTAAAATCGCATCTTGCTTATTATATAGCCCAACTCGTAGACAAACTCTCCAATCTCATCCATAACATCCGCAAGTCGAAACCTAAATCCCAAACCACTTACTAGGCATCTCTACACTTAGGTCAACAAGTTCTCTAAGGATCAACCTACCTCAATAATTCAAGCTCAAGTCCTAATACTCCACCTAACTATCTAGATCTCACATCCTGGAGTCCATAACCGTCCAATTACCTATTTCGCCAAGCTCAACATCTCAATCATCTACCAAGACTCCTTATCAAGTACATCCTCACCCTAAGTGTTTCCTACCAATTTCGTCCATTTCCTCTATGCCTTTCAAATTCCGTCCGGGCATTATCCCTTAAAAGAATCCTGAGTCACCTCAATATCTAAACTTTACGTTCGATACAACCAAGCCTTCCTAATAATAATCCACCTCTAAAGATTAAACTCCTACTGCTAGCTTCATCAATAACATCATACTATGTTCTCAATATTCAACACAAGATTTAATTTCCTAATGGCTTACATATTCCAAGATAACACAACTACCTCACCTCGATAGAAATACTCAACCGCCTACTCTCGAAAATTTCTACCGCAGAGAACCTTCTAATGCTAACTTATAATCACGAATCACCGCGTTCCTTCTTAGCCACACCTATCCCCAATGACCAATAGACATATTCTGCCTAACTAACTCATCATCACCTAACTATCTCAAACCGCATCATATCATTTCCTAATAAGATCATGACAATTTACCTATTCTTCAAGCTAACTCACCATTTAGAGCCTCACTGAATCCTTAACCAATTGCAATTCCTCAAAGTGGTCCAACGCACAAGTGTTACCCAAGCAGCTCATCAAAACATCTCAAATTCGAATCACATCTCCCTAACTCCCAAAGGCTATAGCATTCTCACTCCCAACACTAATTCGCCATTCAAAATTTCTTCTAGTTCCCAATGGTCACGGTCTCACAAGACGTCTGTTCTAGTACCTTATTATTTCACACTTTTAATCCACCCCAGACTACAACCCTCAACAATTATATCTTACCACCAAGAGATCCTCTATCACCAATCATTTCCTCAGAGAATCTCTACGTTACCCTTAGCCAATCTTCCGAGGCTTCACAACTAGATCGAATCTTCCACAATCTTCCACGATCGCGCATGAAGGTGTTGTTTTTGGGGTTCCTATACCTCGAATTCTCCTGGCACCTATTCCACCCGTTCCTCCATCATCTTCTTTGAAGTTTGTTGCTTCTCCGCTGATCATCAACGACTCGATTCGAGGACGAATCGAAGCTAAGAGGGGGAGAATGATGCGGATCAAGATGGCATTTTGTGTGTCAAACAATGATCTTGATCCAGGCGAGCTCTCAAGGTCGATTCGAGGGCTATTGATGGCAAAGACTGTCATTCTCAAAAGAAAGAAGAAGGCTCCACCATGGAAGAAGGTCCAAAGGAGCAAGGTGAGCTAATGTCCATGTTTTGGTTCGTTCGTAATGGGTTGACAGCATTTCGACATCTCAGTAAAATGGGTCGTTTGGAGTCCTTATTTATCGGATGGGGTCGTGTCATACCTTGTTGGAACAAGGACAAAAAGATCTACAACTTTAATGTTGAAGATTTTTCCAGAAGCAACCTTGAGAATGGCCGAAATTCATAATCTTTGCAGCTGTCACTGTTTGGACGAATTTCTACATATTTATTTAATTAATTTCGGATTTTTATTTAATTAAATTAGATTTAATTATTTTATGTAATTAGGAAAATAAAGTGTGGGAGGAAAATATCTCTTCTAGATAAATTCCTTAACCACCAAGTTTTAATTATTTATCTTTAGCTAGTTTGATCTATCTTAGGTAAGTTTGATATATCTTTTAGGATTTCTATCTATCTTTAGCTAACCAAAGCTCTATCCTTTGCAAGGTAGAATTGGTTAAGGTTTTCTATTTAAACAACATTTTATGCTTTGAATTAATCAGATTGGAATTAATATTGAAGAAACCATTTTGGCTAAAAAGGTTCTTCGATTCCCCAATCCAAAAGCTTTTGCCTTCAAGTTATTGTTCAATCAATCATCCGATACCAAACCCTAATCCCCAAACACAACCCATAAACACAAACGCCAAAATCTGCAGAAAAACATCGCAAATAAACCCTAGGCGCCACCGTCGCAATGAGAAGGAACGCCGTCGCTGCTCGTCACCCACAGCCAGACGGCGGCCGCGCCCTATAGGCAGCGGCCGCGGCATCCAGTTGCCGCCCCGTCGCTGCATACCCGCTGCCTACCCGCCGCTTCTAGTTGCTGCTCTGCCGCGGCTTACCTTTTCCGTCGCTGTTTCCTTTGTCCTTTAGTGTTGGTTGTTAATTCTTACTTGTTTCCGCCGTAATAGTTCAAAACATTTATTGTAATTGATTATAAACATCGAGAATATAGCAAGGATAATTGCAAGATCGGGCCGTCAACAAGTTGGTGTTCTTGATTCCGAGCCCACAGGCGAAGGATCAGCCTCCTCCCTCCCGACCTCGGCTCCTTCAAGCTCCATTGATCTTGCCTCTTCCTTCGTTCACCCTTCTTCCTCCGTCCTCCCTGCTCCACCTCAAGCTTTCGAGCTGGCCCTTCAATGGTTGTTACTTCATTCGCCATTTTACCCAGACCGAGCTCTCGCATCTAGCTCAATCGCCACCACCACCTGCTCCCGCCACCAACACAAATCTGAGGAAACCAGAGCTCCCATGGCCGCTCTCTGCTTCCCCTTCCTATCTCTTCGACCTCTCTCGTCTCGCTATTGAGTCGGACAGCTGGAGAACCCGAAGCTCCGAGGCCATCTAACTCAAGCCGCAGCAGCTCTCTCTTTGACGGGCTCCTCCTCCTCATGACAAGTCACCACAACCTAGCTCGCAGCCTCACCACTGGCGCCTAAAGCTTCTCTGGCCACTCCCTCCTTCGCTCCCCTGAAGACGGAGCTGCCAACGAGGTCCAGATCCCCGCCTTCGCAAATGTTGCTCCGAATGGCCGAGCTGGCTTAATCATCGGATGACGTCGGGCATCTTATTACACTAAGTAAAGCTCTTACCACTAATTCACAATAGGAATGACTGGATGAGTGGGTAAATTCCTAGGCCTTATGTCTAAATTAGTTTATTAAATGGATTTATGGGTTCATTTCATTTGACTTTAGTTTTATCTATGTTTTATGAGAATGTAATTTGTCTTCATTGTTTACTGAATTTAATTGATGTGTGATTTGTGGTTCCGAACCCTTAGGCTCGTCGAGTTGGTTTGATTGAAGATTTAATGTAGTTCACTTTGGGTTTTGATAAACTAGAGAAATGACTTTTAATTAGTAAAATATTTTAATAAATGAACGAGTGGTGTATCTCTTCCATAAGGGAATTAGAATTTGATCATTAGATCGACTAAATACGACTAAGTGGTTCATGGACAAGTGAGTAAAATAATTTCTACCTTGTGATAGAGTTCATTGGCTTGACTTGATATCACTACCTCATAGTTGAACTATAGGCAATTCGGTTAACTAGAGTAATAATATGGATATTTTTTTTAGGTTTGTTAGTCGGTTAAATTCTAGTGTAACTATGTAAGAAATGGCTTGAGAGCCTAATGTGTCTTGTGAACTTACTATACATGGGCTTCCTCGGTATGACTTTGATAATTGTTGACTTGTCACCTAGAATATCTAAATAAGATAACCAACATGGGTACCCTTTAGATGACTTTACTAAGTGTATAAAATGGAAAATGAGATAGGGTTCTCCTTACATAAATATACTTTTACGTGTGAGTGTTTATTTGAATGTTATTTGATTAATGTTGTTGATTGTAATATAGGAGTAGTTCTTATAGTTGAGACTATAAATGAATTCTTGAAATATCAACTTACCTTGGTTACACTATGAGTATGATTTGTTATGAGAGTTTTGATAAATAAGACTTGTTGCTCCTTGGTGTTGAGAACTTATGAATTTGGCTAAGTATTTGAGGATTTGATGAATTATGAATTTCTTGAGCACTATGTGAGTTATTGTATGAAATATATGAAGTATGTAATTGAGATATGACTATATGAGTTAAAAACACGATTGATACATGGAATCTTGAGTTGATTTATGGAAATGGCTCTGAAAAATGATGAGATGTTAAATAATGATGATGATGAATCACTTAAGAAAATGTGTGAGGAAAACATGAGCTTGAATTGAAGTAAGATGTTTTGAGTGATGATGTTGGTAAGGATTTGAGCTAAGTTTCATACTTGATGAGAACAAGGTTAATTGAGAATAATGGTCATAATGAGAATGCTATATTACTTGAATAAAATTTTATCTACTTAGTCTCGTGATGACTTGGAAACATGCTTGTGTGTTGATTAAATATGTATTGATGAGTTGTTCCGTGCTTATTACTTGCTAGTGTGATTGGATGGTTATCTGAGTGACTTATTTCCCGATGGATGATTATCTAAGTGGCTTAGTTGCTGATTAATTGGAAGTGAAGACTCCAGGTAAGTCCTCCGGGGCTTGCTCAAGTGATTGGACCTCATGCCTGATGTGTTATGTAGTATGTAGGTGTTGCATATGCATAAAAGCATGTCATGTAGTATCATTTTAGGACTTGCACTTATGAATGAGCATCCCTATTCTTTATGCGTTTGAAACAGAACGGCCGTTATCTGTGATATTCCTAGAGTCTTTGCTAGGGTCATAGGGTAGCCCAGCCCCATCGGGTGCCCTGAGTCTATCGAGTCGAAATGAGCATGATGATAGCCCAGCACCATCGGGCATGTTTAATTTATGTTATGTTGATGATACCGTGGGTGAGTGCACCACCACGAGGATATGCTATGCTATAGCAACGAACTGGCCAGTCTCTGCACTAACGGGAAGGGGTGCAGAGGTAGGAGAGGGATATGCCACTTGGCATTGTCTTGGGCCCTTTACAGTTTTTCCGCATATTATAATTGTCAAAGCATGCTTATGTGATTTAAATCTTGTACTGCATTAGTCATCCTTTATTCTAGGTATAGGCGTATTATATAACCCCAGCGAGGATTTCCGGTCCCGCATGAGTGGCTCGACCTTGACTTGTGGTATAGTTTCAGGTACCCGCTCCCTTTGCTTGCTGATTTGCTTCTATGGCGGGGTTTTCTCACGGGACGAGAGTGTTAAAAAGACTTCACCTATTCTGGCTTGACTTTACAAATGTTTTGGTTGTCATTTAGAAACATGTTGTATTTATATTGATTTAAACTCGTTCTATCTCTTTTGAGTTTTGACTAGTTGAATTAGGACATGTTCTCGTTTTATCTCTTTTGACTGTCTCGAGGGTTTGAAATCCCCTTTTTCTTCATTAAATTCTTAAGACATAAACAGGGTTATAATTTGAAGTTAATAAATAATCAGCTCGTACTTGTATTGCAAGATCTGGTAGAGGGATAATTCTTCCCTCTAAACGTAACCCGGATTTATAATCTGGGCCGTTACAAAGTTGGTATCAGAGCGAGGTTGTGCAATCCGAGTACAAATGAGTTGTAAAACAATTGGTGATTTGGAGTTTTGAAAATAGAATGGCCCAAAGGGTTTCGCGAGTTTTGAATGTTTTCAAAGGGCAAAATGAATTTAATGTGGATAAGTAAGATAACCACCTTGAGAAGTGAGAATCTGGACTTGATCGGGTAGTCATGGCGATAGCTATCCCTTACGGATATAGATTGGGATTGGTAGAGACCACTAGCTTTATACCTTATGGATGAGCATGAAAGACATATTTAGAATCTTTGTTGGGTAATTCGTAATTTGATTTTTGAGATAAGTAAATTTGGGGGAGAAGTTTGGTGACTCATGTGTGTTATTCTTGATAACTTGGTATGATATTTGTTTATATGAGTTTCCCTTGTTATGACATCTGACGTAATTCTTATAACAAGCTTTGATCTTGTTATGCGTACTTGACGACTTGGATTGGATAATTGTTGTCATTCTTGATGCATTGACTTATACACATTTGTGTGCTACGTATATCACTTATGATGGAAATTGTTGGTGCCTTTTGGCCTTGGTTTGATGAGGATATGAGATGAGATTATGAGGATTTACACTGTTATGACTGATGTTTCGTATTGGTTAGTGGAAGCTTATGAGCTCAGACTTGAGAATCTTACTCTGGTTGATGGGAAAACTTATGGTTGAGAATGGAGGAGTTATGTTTCTTGAATTGAGAGCCATGATATTTTGACTATAAGAGTTCATAGTGACTTGATATGAAATACTTATGAAATTCCGATTCGTGATATAAATTGCTGATTCTTTCTTAGCGATAATGTTTTCACAAAGTCGACACAAGTATTTTACAGGGACGCTTGTAAAGTACTTGGTAGAATCTAGTGAGGACATTGTGACGATTTTGTGATACTTGTACAAGTATTTCAATGGGACGCCTATGGAATACTTGTAGGTATCACAAAATGCATCGCTTATGTGCTTACTTGGGATGTTTTGACATGATATTGTTCTATGATCTTTTTAGTGATACCTTAGATGATGAATTCTAATGATATTGCTCTCTTATGCGAAATTGGTTCAAAAGAGGGTCATGTGTGTACAACTCGACTAAAATGCATGTGAATCGATGAATAGACATGAATTGCTTATTCACAAAATAGGATTTATGTGATTGGTATGACATTGTCCCTCCTACCCTCGACGTGTTATCGTTCATATGTTGTGACTTTATGAGATTTTGTGAAGTTATGTCATGCACCTCTATCTTGTTTTATGAACGATGATGGTTAACTATGATGTATTGCCTATGTGGCTACTTGTCATCCTATAATTGTCTGACTTGTATGATTGATAACTTACATGTGTTTTATTCCAATAAGATAAATTCTTGCTTGTTTATTTGGTTAGGGAAGGAGACTTGTACATCTTGGCCTTATAGGTTGAAATGATGCATAGATGTAACTTGCTTAGTAATGAAGACAAGAATGATCTCTAAAACGTAGACTTTAAATCTTGATTAAATGGTTTCCTCCTCTAAGGGAAGAGACTCTATATTCAAGCTAACTTGTTAATGGTGAGATTCGTTATGATAGCAAGTTGACCTATTGATTGACTTCTTTGAATTCTTGGTGAAGTTTTATTTGCGATCTTTGAGGGCCTCCATAAATTGCCATGATGACTCCTTGTCTCTCTTCAACACTCTTCTCTTGCCTTGCCGCTCTGGTTCTTTCTAAATTCCTTCCATGTTGGTCAACTGTATTCCAAGCCTTATGAGTCTAACTTGTTGTGAACTGGTATATAAGTTAGAATGTTGATTGTCTTGAGGGGGTACAATACCAAAAAGGGGTCTTGATGGGTGATTATTAGAAATCTGTTGGATGTCGTCTTTTGTATCGGGAGATCTTTTGAAGTCCTTGTTCATTCGGGAAATTCATTTGAAGGTCTCCTTATGGTTGATGTTCACCCAAGAGTGTATTCTCTCTCAAGGAAACAACTAGGCTTCCTTTCAGAATGGGGTATGGAGTCAGTGGAGATGAGTCAATGTTGCCCTAAGAAACTTCAATTAGGTTATGATGGTAGTCTCGTTGTGTTCCATATTTTGATGTATTATCGTGTATATACTTGTTCTATTTGGATCTGTATTGATATGTATATCTATCGTCTTGCACTCGATTCATCCATGCATTATACACCTTATATTAGGATCGTATCACACTCCATAGTCTTCTCGTTCTTCTTTTGTTACCGCTGTCCTTTTGGATGTTTAAGAATGTTAGGTATAATTGAATTAGTATGTCGTGCTTGTCTACCTCATCTGTATCATGCCTTGTTACTTCTATCGCGGGTTCGTGTTAAACTTGTCATCCTTTTATATGTTCTCATCACATGATCATTAATCTTTGTCTGCTTATACTTATTAAATGATGTTGATTTAGCTATGTTATGATTTTACGCCTTATGTGGTTAACGTCTTGTTTAGCTAAGTACCTCTTATCATTGTCTCTTCTTAATCTGTGCTATAACTCTATGATTTTCATGCTTTAAGGACCTTACACATCGCATGCCCACGCACCATGATAACTGTATAAAATTATATAATGATCTCTCGACATATACAACGTGTCATCCTCTTATAGTATGCCGCGCTTGGAAAATAGTATCTAATTTTGATGATAGTCACGCTTGAGCATCCATTACTTGATATGACATTGTATTCAGTTACTTGAAATATTCATGCCTTGTTTACACGTATATGCATATCATGACGTTTTGTGTAACCTTAGGTAGCTACTACTGTCTCATGGTCATATTATTTTCTTTTACAACCCTCTCATGCTCCTGGTATGTTCTCACTGATCATTTTGGTTTATTATGTGTTATTGTCATGTATGTTGTTCATTGCTCCTTATGTGCACTCCTACTGTGCTGCGTGCTACTCTTATGTGATCTCTACTTTCGAATAAAGAATTATTTGGTTTCATGACCTAATTATGACATTGATTGATTACGATTACTGCATGATTCATGATAGCTTGGTACATGCCTTATCTATCTGTATCTTAATTGGTATGCATATCTATGTCATTACACTCTATATATCCATGCTTAGTCATCACCGTTTTAGGTACATCGTTCTCGATTATACTTCACCTATATTCATGTTGTGTGGTTATATAATTGTTTTGACTGGTTGCGAATTATCATGTTAGTGGTTAGACCATAGCTCTTCATGTTTACATCTTGCCATATGTCGTTAAATACTAATTGGTAATTAAGTAGTTGAGAACATGATTATGCGATTATTACACTCTCTATATTACTTATAGGATTACTCTTCTGATATGGGTGGTTTGACTTATCGTGTATCATCTTGTTTGTTGACAAAGTAGATCTTCATGTACTTACCCTTTGTCATATGTTATTGATAATATGTAGAAATTTCACATCAACGATATGATATGTGGTTCATTGCACTATTTACATTATCTGTATGATCACTCTTGTAATAGGGTTTGGGTAGTATACCTATCTTGCATATTTTCCCTTGTTATATGTTTTATGAGGTTATTATTGCGTATGCATTCTGAACATTATCATTAGATAAATCTTGTTATCTTTCGGCACCATTATACTCTATTTTACATGGATAGTCGGCCATAATATTGCACACGCTCACTTTTACCTATTATATAGTGTTTTTCTATACTCGTTATGCATGAATAGTTTTAAGCCCCGTATGCTCACACGTCCACTCTATAGTTTAAATTGCACCTGCATGTTTATGCATCATATTTTGCTTAAGAATTGTTGATATTATACTATCTACCATGTTGAGCTTATAGTGATATGAAGTACGTGTTGATGCATGCCTTGGTGACACAATTGTATAAAGCACACACTTTGCACTTGTCTTTTGCCAATGAAACTATACGATATTTCTTTCGTGACGTTAAAGACATGTTGATGCTATTCCTTATATGTTAAATTTAGTTTTCTTACACCACAGTGGCATAAAGGATTCCCTCACGCATGTATTGAATCAAGTTAGTATATTCGGGTGATAGATTGTAGATCTGCCTTAAATGAGTGCAGTACCTTAATAGCATTTCTTTGCCATTATATGTGTGATATTCCTTATTAACGATGATTTGACTTGATGATAGTATGTCTATCGATAATGCTCTCATGATGATAGGTTGTTTATCTTATACCTTGCCACATGAAATGACACTAGTGCCAGGATCGGATCATCATTGCCTCTTGAGATAGGTTCATGTTAGTGTGCAAAAAAAAAATTACAACATTGTGTGTTTATGACATGATGTGTTGCATGACGATTGAGTGATACGATGGTAACCTTAAGGGTTTCCCATGGGCATCGACGAAATTCTCACGTTCTTGTCTTACCAGATACTGTCCGAGTCTATCTTCGTGTCCAAAGTTAGACATATTGTCCCTTAATATCTCTTTCCTTCGGTTATAACTTAGGTCTTGCATCATCCTCGTATAATCTTCTGTGGTGTGATCAAGAGTGGGTCGTTTAGTTTGACTAGAGTGGCGCAGCGGAAAGGTAGTGGGTCAACCTGCTGACTTTTACGATGCTGATTTATGCTTTCCCTTCTGAGTGGACATATTATTTATGATGATTGTGTTCATCTCTAATAGATAAAATGTGCAACCTTTTGTGATTATATGGTGTGCTAATGATGTGATCTCCTGATGATTAATTCTGACATAATGATATTTAAGATATGTTAATATTTGAGATTGATGTTGAGACTCATCATGAGAAATGAACTTAGCAAGTGGAATCTGGGACTAGCCCTTAGAGGTAGATAAACTGCTTGTTGAATCCTTGAAAATCTGGTTGACTGACATAGGAGGAGTTGACTCGAGTTTTCGAAATGTTTTGTTGCTCTTAAAAGGATTTTAGTCTCAAGGACGAGACTTGTTTTTAGAGGTGGATGATGTAAAGATCCGAAATTTTAAAATATTATTTTATGACTTATGATTAAAATTAAGTATTAAATTTCTGAGATTTCAAAAATTTTGAAAATTTCCGTCCTCGATCAAAATAATTTTTTTATCATGATTCAAATCAAATTCCGGCGTATATCCGATTTCAAAGAAATAAATATTATTTTGAACCTGTCAAGGCGAATATGATAAATTTTATGGCATATTTAAATTGAATAAGATTGATTGAGTTGAATTTTGTTAATTTGTGTTAATATTTCGAAAACATAAATAGTGGTTTCTTTTTATAATTTCTCATAATATTGTGTAACCCTAATTAAGTGGGTATATATACCCTTTTTCCATCACTTCAGCCGCCCCATCCCATTTCCTCTTCATTCATTTTAGATCTGACCTCTTCACCTTCAACCTCAAAGCTCATCCATGGCTTCCCTCCATTCAGCCTCCTCCGTCCCGACCTCGGCTCCTTCAAGCTCCATTGATCTTGCCTCTTCCTTCGTTCACCCTTCTTCCTCCGTCCTCCCTGCTCCACCTCAAGCTTTCGAGCTGGCCCTTCAATGGTTGTTGCTTCATTTGCCATTTTACCCAGACCGAGCTCTCGCATCTAGCTCAATCGCCACCGCCACCTGCTCTCGCCACCAACACAAATCTGAGGAAACCAGAGCTCCCATGGCCGCTCTCTGCTTCCCCTTCCTATCTCTTCGACCTCTCTCGTCTCCCTATTGAGTCGGACAGCTGGAGAACACGAAGCTCCGAGGCCATCTAACTCAAGTCGCAGCAGCTCTCTCTTTGACGGGCTCCTCCTCCTCATGACAAGTCACCACTACCCAGCTCGCAGCCTCACCATTGGCGCCTAAAGCTTCTCTGGCCACTCCCTCCTTCGCTCCCCTGAAGACGGAGCTGCCAACGAGGTCCAGATCCCCGCCTTCGCAAATGTTGCTCCGAATGGCCGAGCTGGCTTAATCATCGGACGACGTCGGGCATCTTATAACACTAAGTAAAGCTCTTGCCACTAATTCACAATAGGGATGACTAGATGAGTGCCTAAATTCATAGGCCTTATGTCTAAATTAGTTTATTAAATGGATTTATGGGTTCATTTCATTTGACTTTAGTTTTATCTATGTTTTATGAGAATGTAATTTGTCTTCATTGTTTACTGAATTTAATTGATGTGTGATTTGTGGTTCCGAACCCTTAGGCTCGTCGAGTTGGTTTGATTGAAGATTTAATGTAGTTCACTTTGGGTTTTGATAAACTAGAGAAATGACTTTTAATTAGTAAAATATTTTAATAAATGAACGAGTGTGTATCTCTTCCATAAGGGAATTAGAATTTGATCATTAGATCGACTAAATACGACTAAGTGGTTCATGGACAAGTGAGTAAAACAATTTCTACCTTGTGATAGAGTTCATTGGCTTGACTTGATATCACTACCTCATAGTTGAATTATAGGCAATTCGGTTAACTAGAGTAATAATATGGATATTTTTTTAGGTTGGTTAGTTGTTTCAATTCTAGTGTAACTATGTAAGAAATGGCTTGAGAGCCTAATGTGTCTTGTGAACTTACTATACATGGGCTTCCTCGGTATGACTTTGATAATTGTTGACTTGTCACCTAGAATATCTAAATAAGATAACCAACATGGGTACCCTTTAGATGACTTTGCTAAGTGTATAAAATGGAAAATGAGATAGGGTTCTCCTTACATAAATATACTTTTACGTGTGAGTGTTTATTTGAATGTTATTTGATTAATGTTGTTGATTGTAAGATAGGAGTAGTTCTTATAGTTGTGACTATAAATGAATTCTTGAAATATCAACTTACCTTGGTTACACTTTGAGTATGATTTGTTATGAGAGTTTTGATAAATAAGACTTGTTGATCCTTGGTGTTGAGAACTTATGAATTTGGCTAAGTATTTGAGGATTTGATGAATTATGAATTTCTTGAGCACTATGTGAGTTATGGTATGAAATATATGAAGTATGTAATTGAGATATGACTATATGAGTTAAAAACACGATTGATACATGGAATCTTGAGTTGATTTATGGAAATGGCTATGAAAAATGATGAGATGTTAAATAATGATGATGATGAATCACTTAAGAAAATGTGTGAGGAAAACATGAGCTTGAATTGAAGTAAGATGTTTTGAGTGATGATGTTGGTAAGGATTTGTGCTAAGTTTCATACTTGCTGAGAACAAGGTTAATTGAGAATGATGGTCATAATGAGAATGCTATATTACTTGAATAAAATATTATCTACTTAGTCTTGTGATGACTTGGAAACATGCTTGTGTGTTAATTAAATATGTATTGATGAGTTATTCCGTGCTTATTACTTGCTAGTATGATTGGATGGTTATTTGAGTGACTTGTTTCCCGATGGATGATTATCTAAGTGGCTTGGTTGCTGATTAATTGGAAGTGAAGACTCTACGTAATTCCTCCGGGGCTTGCTCAAGTGATTGGACCTCATGCCTGATGTGTTATATAGTATGTAGGTGTTGCATATGCATAAAAGCATGTCATGTAGTATCATGTTAGGACTTGCACTTATGAATGAGCATCCCTATTCTTTATGCGTTTGAAACAGAACGGTCGTTATCTGTGATAGTCCTAGAGTCTTTGCTAGGGTCATAGGGTAGCCCAGCCCCATCGGGTGCCCTGAGTCTATCGAGTCGATATGAGCATGATGATAGCCCAGCACCATCGGGCATGTTTAATTTATGTTATGTTGATGATACCGTGGGTTAGTGCACCACCACGAGGATATGCTATGCTATAGCAACGAACTGGCCAGTCTCTGCACTAACGGGAAGGGGTGTAGAGGTAGGAGAGGGATATGCCACTTGGCATTGTCTTGAGCCCTTTACAGTTTTTCCGCATATTATAACTGTCAAAGCATGCTTATGTGATTTAAATCTTGTACTGCATTAGTCATCCTTTATTCTAGGTATAGGCGTATTATATAACCCCAGCGAGGACTTCCGGTCCCGCATGAGTGGCTCGACCTTGACTTGTGGTATAGTTTCAGGTACCCGCTCCCTTTGCTTGCTGATTTGCTTCTATGGCGGGGTTTTCTCACGGGACGAGAGTGTTAAAAAGACTTCACCTATTCTGGCTTGACTTTACAAATGTTTTGGTTGTCATTTAGAAACATGTTGTATTTATATTGATTTAAACTCGTTCTATCTCTTTTGAGTTTTGACTAGTTGAATTAGGACATGTTCTCGTTTTATCTCTTTTGACTGTCTCGAGGGTTTGAAATCCCCTTTTTCTTCATTAAATTCTTAAGACATAAACAGGGTTATAATTTGAAGTTAATAAATAAGCAGCTCGTACTTGGATTGCAAGATCTGGCAGAGGGTTAATTCTTCCCTCTAAAGGTAACCCGGATATATAATCTGGGCCGTTACAAAAATGGCATCTTTGAATTCAACCACACAAGGCTCCATGCTTGGGCTGATTTTTCTGTTTAGGTGAGGATAAGGTGGAGCGGAAGTTTCGATCCCGAAGTCGAGAATTTGAATTCCCGAAGTCGAGAATTTTAGATTTTTTTTTCCAATAGAATATCGTTATTCTATGCCTTTAAGAGACACAATAGATAAACCGTTTTTAATATACTCCATAAGTATTAAAATATCTGATAATTAACCATTGAGAACACATTGATGGATTGGGCACGTTGAATTGCGTATTTTATCTTTTGTTCTTTGTTTTGTCTTTATTTATTGTATTTGCTTATTTACATTTGTAAAGACCGAGTATATTTATATATTATGTTTATTTTATTAAATAAATTATTATTAAATTCAATTTGTAAAAGTGGAATAAAACTCGTTCTCGAGCGTAAGTTTTGGATTTTAGTTATTCCGGCATCATTTAAATTTCGGATTTTGACGGGATTCGATTTTCGCTTTCAAGATCGAGTATTAATAAAGATTAATTTAAACTCCGAGTTTTGATTGACATTAATTTAATTAAAATTGTTTTAGTCGGGATTCGTTTGGGCGAGCGGGTTTCGGGATATTTTATCGGGTTCAAAATATCTTGTTGGGACCATATATTTATATATTTTCTTTTTCTTTTCTTTTCTTTTCTTTCTCACTCTCTCTCTCTCTCTCCTTCTCCCTGCGGTCCCCCTTCCCTCCCCTGCCTCATTTCAGTGCAACAGCCCTCCCTCACTCTCTTGTTACACCACTTCCAGCAAAAGGCAGACAGCCCTCTGTTCCCCACGCCGAGCCTACACACCCTCACCCCCTCTTTCTTTCATTTTACTTCAAACCCCTCAACCTTATCCCCTCCAAGCTCCCTCCTCTTCCTCTCCTTCTGCCGAGAGCAGTACTCCTCCCTCATCACCTCCTCCTCCTGGTCGTCGAGCCGCCGGCCTGAGACACCCACAAAAGCTGCCCCTGCTTCTCTGTTCGGAGCCCAAACAACCACCACCATCTCCACCCTCCTCATCGAATGCAGCCACCCCAGCTCCCTCCTCCTCTCCCTCTTCTCTTCCGTCTCGGGTCTGAGCAGCAGAAGAGCACCTCGGCGCCACCAGCAGGCACCCATCCCCGACGCCGAGCAGCCCGAGTCCTCCATTTCCTAACCTGTTTTCGGGTTTAGGCGTGGTAAGCACTCCACCTCCCTCCTTTCCCTTCCTTTCACCTCTAAATGAAATAAGAGTAAACCTTCAACCATATTTCACTCTCCTTAGGACATCCCCGGTGCAACTCCGACCCCAACGAGCGTTCCGAGGTGAAACCGATTGACTTTCCGGGCTCGAAAAACCCCTCGGTGAGCACCCTTTCCTCCCTCCTTTTCTGTCGATTCCATTCCCCTTTTTTATCGGGAAGGTGGTCGGAGCCACCAGCGCCACCGGCGAGAGCTCTCCCCTTCCCCTTCCTTTTCCGATTGCCGAGCAGTAGTTTTTGGGAAGAGGATGAACAGTGCAAAACGGGTTCGGTTCTCTCCTTTTTCTTCCTTTTTTATTGGTCCGGTTCCCTCTCTAATTTAAACAAAAACCGGTTCAATGGGGTGGGTTGCTGGATCCGGATTTGGATGGGTTTGGACTCGGGTCTGGGCCGAATCGGATCCGGGTCGTGGGCTTTTCTCCTTTTGTGTTTGGGCTGCTGGGAATTTTGGGTTGTTTTATGATTATATGTTATGTTATTTATATATTTATACATTTATGTTATACGTTTTTTTTATTGTTCTGATTTTAGGAACATGAAGTATATATATTTATATCCTGCAGTTATCAATATATATATTTTAAAAGGTTTTCAAAGTGAGATTAATTAATAGGGAGTTATAAATATTTATATGTTTTGGGTGTATTAAATTATACATTTTAGAGGATTTTAAAAGTAATTTTAATTGAGATAAGTTATTATGTTATGTTTATAAGGGTGATTTTAAGATTTGGATTTTTAAAGAAAGTTATGTCGGAATTATTTTAAACGGTATAATTTTATAAGTTGGTTAAGGATTTAAATTGTTATATGTTGATTATATGATATGTTATACCCTTATTTGAATATTAATATTATTTTGGGATTTGGTTACAATTATAAATTCTGGAAATTAATCCTTATATATTGTGTTTGTTTTAAAATAATATTAATTGGATTATTTATATATGATGCTTTTATGAGAATTTCAATATGTAAGTTGGGAATTTTAAAGTGAATTGTTGGTCTTGATTTATAAATATGATTTGTGAGCTTAGAGTTATTTTAATAATTTAATAATGGAATTTATTTATATATGGTTTTGAGATAAGAAACATTCCGGGATTATTTTATAACATGATTTTGGGAAAATGGGCCTTAAGGTTTAAATGTTTAATGTCGGGATTTAGATAAGCGATTTTAAAAGAGTTGTTTGATTTTCTAAGTTGAGTTCTTTGAGAGGTTGTTTTGAAAATGAGATGATGAGATGAGATGAACATGAAATGAGATATGGTTTGTGATGAAATGAGATGGAATAATCTGAAATGGGATATGAGACGAGATATGAATGATAGTTAGGGGCGCCTTGTGTGAAATAGGTAGACTTATGCATGTATATGTTATTAGGTGTTTGTGAATGTTGGACGTTGCTTGCTATCGGTGATTCATTTCTTGGATTCTGCTCTGCCTTGTTCTCTGCTGTTCGGCTTATTCATGTAAGTTCCTTTATGGGCTTATTCAGATTCGAAAGAGATTACCGGCTTGTGAATGTATGACATACTAGGTGTTGCATAAGCATTAAAGCATGCCATGTAGTATCATGCTAGGTTGCACTTGTGATTGAGCATTCTATTTCTTTACGCGTATGAAACAGAACGGCCGTTATCTGTGATAGTCCTAGAGTCTTTGCTAGGGTCATAGGGTAGCCCAGCCCCATCGGGTGCCCTGAGTCTATCGAGTCGATACGAGCATGATGATAGCCCGGCACCATCGGGCATGTTTATTTTGATTTATGCATGATGATGAGATATGATATGATGATGAGATATGATATGCTATAGCATCGAACCGGCCGGTCTCTGCACTAACAGAAAGGGGTGCAGAGGTAGGAGAGGGACATGCCACTTGGCATTCTTTGGGCGCCTTTACAGTTATTTCACGCATATTGTAAATTAGGATCATGCTAGTGTGATTTAATTTCCGCATCTGCATCATCTTTATTATTAGCGTATGTGTATGTTCGTTTGCTGGACAGAGCGTGTTGGGGCCTCGGTCTGACCCCACTCGCATCAAATGTTTTTAGGTATGATTGCTCCCTGTTTATATGGCGTGGAAAAGTCCCCCGGCGATTGCAAAGAAATCTGTCTAACCCCGCTAATTTGGCCATACGATTTTAGAATTTTGTTTTGGTTTTGACCCGGCCTTGCCGTGGCTTTTGTATCTAAATCGTATTTCCGCTTCACTTTCGTTTAAACTGAATTTATGAAACTTCGACTGATTAGAGGTTTGAAACCTCTACCCGTACCTGAATTGCAACATCCGAATGAAGGTATCCGACCTTCGAAACGTATCCCGGATATTTATATCCGGGCCGTTACAACATTTCTTTAGACTATTTGAAAATAGCCTCTAAACATTGTTGAGAAATGGATATGTACATGAAAAACTCCATTGAAATTTTTAAAGACCAAATTATTTTCCAACATTTATATGGGAAACTCCATTTTGCCAAACAATATTATATTTATCTAAGGATGTTTGTTGAGAAACATGACATCTAATGTCCGTAAAAAAAATATTATATTTATCTAAGGGAGTTTCTACGTCCAAACTAAAGACCCTTTTTTATTTTTGAAAAAACAAAGGTATAAAAACGATTTAAAGTTGATATTATAGGTTTTGTCTAAATTTAGAGTTGTATAAAAAAAATCCAACTTAGCCAAAAGTAGTGCACAAGAATTAAACCAAATAAAAATATAATTTTTTTAATAATTTAGATGAATTTGTGGTAGACTTTCTAATTATTATAAATTTAATGATATATTTTTTAAAAAAAAAAGAAAGAATGAATAGTGGCCAATAACAAAAAAAAAATTTTGTTTATCGTCTTTGATTTTCTTTGCTCGCTTTTATTCTCGACGACTTCTCCATCTACTATTTTATATGACCTCTTGATTTGTCGGAAACCATTTTGTCTAATATTTCGAATTCTTTATTTTTTTAACAAAGCATTAATTGAAAAACAATGGGTAATGTTGTACACAATCTAGATAAACTAATGATAGGTTTTATAATTATTATACATTTTAGGGATAAATTAAAAATAGAATAAATTGTACTGCCTGATAAATAACAGCAACATAAAAAAAGGAAATAATAATTTTAATAAGGTACAATGATATTTTTGTGATTAAATGAAAAACAATGGGTCATTTTTAATAAATAACAACAATATCAAAAAAAAAGAAATAATCACAATGACATTTTTGTAATTAAATGAAAAACAATGGGTCATTTTTAAAAGTACTATTTATAGGTCAACTCTCCCTTTTATATAGTTAAAGATGTAGATTACCGCCACTGACATTAGACTCTTGGGACTGATCTTGGAACATGCATCAAGAAAACACGAATCAAGAACAGTCAACAAATTACCATCAACGCTGGAAAAAGCTCTCTTCCCCTGCCTCCTTTCCATCTTCCTCTCCTGCACCTTCCTTCTTCCTCTTCTGCTTCTTTAACAATCGATAGTGGGCTTAATTGCTTACTGTCTTTCCTCTTCAGAGGAAACCAGATGTAACATATCACAAATCCAAATCAAGCTTAACAATCATGGAAAAAATTTGAGAAAATTGATCTTTTGTAAGCTTAACAGCTATATCATGATTGAACTAACAGGGTTATACTGCTCATAAAGCCTAACAGCTTATTCCTATCTTCACAATGAATTCAACTACATAACCTAACATCATATCCATTCTCTACGATCACTACCACAATCTTATTATAATTACATCTTACTGTTTGTTAACAATCTGAAGAAATTCCTTGATCACCTTAAACCTACAAATGTCCACCATGAATCCAGAACCATTGACCACACAGTATTAAGGCATGAAACTAATGGTGGTTTTAACATTCTCTTTAATTGTTATGAAAAATTAAAACATGATTATAACTGGAACAAAATTATCATCATCAACCACAATCATCCTCGATATTTGCTGATAAACAAAGAAATTAGACTTCAATTCCAAAATCTTGTCATTCTCGTTGATCCTCATATCCATCTGCTACATATATCCTCTATCTATAACCGGTACTCCAATTTGATTCTTTCCTCAAATAAATATGATCTTTCCCATATACAAAATTATAATTATTCCAATATTTTTTTTTTACCAAATGACAGATACACTCGTTTACAACTGCACACATAACCTCAATCATTCCTTTTATCTTCAATTAAAAATACTCATAATTTACATTATTGGCTATTCTCAGAGGTAGACTATTTACAATATAATTTTTAACCTTTACAATTTATTAATAGATAATCACAAAACTAATGAGATTTCCTTTCACCTGCATGAGACACATGATTGCCACGTTTCTTTTAGAACTCCATCTGTCAACACCATAGCTACTCTGATCTTGATCCTTACCCAAATTTATTATACAAATCGACAGAACATCCACTTTTTTGGTGTACAAATCGATGCCTTAGTCATAGTTTGCTTATGTATTATATTAAAGGGCTTTGTATGTTTTTATTCCTATTCGTTTATATACCTACTGCATATCTACCTATTTTCAAAGCTTGCTTCCAATACTAAGATTTATCAAACATTTTGGATCACATATGAAACCAAAGGGCCTAACAGCACAATCTCTGGGCTAACACCCATTCTTATTATTATAGCCATTAAATTACACCTAAGGAAACAAATCTATAAAATCTTGAAAGTTGTAATCAAATATGACATCTACAATTATTTTCTTAACAATACAAATTATAATCTAAGTAAAAGTTTTAACCATAACAATTATAAATTAGCATCAAATAACACCAATAAAACAATTACAAATATATCAAAAAGTATTTTTTTAGACTTTTCTAATCTTAAAATTACTTTTAAAATTATTAAATTACAACGATGGAAACAAATTTGGAAATTCTTGAAATCTCTAAACAACTATGACATCTACAATTATTCTCTTAACTATACAAATCAAAAACTACGAAAAAGATCAAACTATAACTGTAACAAATTAGTATTAAATAACACAAAAAAAAAACATTTAAAAATATATCAAAAATTCTTTTCATATATATTCATAATATTCATCTCATAAAATTTTATATAACAAACTTAATAAGGAAAATAATTTATAAAATAAAATTTCTTATTATTTATTCAAAGATTATCAAAATAAAGGAAAAAGAATCTTATGATATAGTTATAATGCTCAAAAAGCAAGCTTACATTATAAACAACTTTAAATGACAAACATAGCATATTGGAATATAAGAGGTGTAAGAAAACCAAACATTTGGCAAGATTTAGCCTATATCCAAAAAAGAAACAATTTGGATATTTTAGTACTAGCAGAAACAAAAACAACTGAACCACCAAATGAATCACTATACAAAAAATCAGGATTTAATAATGCCCATCACATTACTTCAGATGTCACAAAAGGAGGCCTATGGATCCTATTCAAAAAGTCAGAATTTACAGAATCAATTCAACAAATTTCTACATCAAATAAGTATATTATGTGTCTTGCCAAAATTAACAATTTTAGATTTATTCCTACTTTTATTTATGCACCCTCCAATCAATTAGATAAAAATATTTTCTGGGATGAATTATTTACAATTACACATCAACAAAATTTTCCATCATTAATAATGGGAGATTTTAACGAAATGGAATCAATTAATGATAAAATTGGTGGAGTAAGTCCACAAAATAATAGATTTACTCGTATTAATCAAATCAAGGAAGAACTAGATATTCATACAATTCCTTACATGGGAAGTCCAATTACTTGGAGGAAAAGTCAATCTCCTATTAACAATATCTATGAACGTTCAGATAGAGCAATGACTCCTACAGATATCTCTACTCAATTCCCAAATCTAACAATCCACAACCATCCATTCACAAGTTCTGATCATTCATTAATATCTATCTCAATTGGAACAAAAATAATTAGGGCTGGATCACCCTTTAAATTTGAAATGTCCTGGACAAATAATGATAACTATAATAAACTTGTTAAAACAACCTGGCAAAATAACTTCATGGATCATTTATGTTCACACTACTACAAAAACAGAAACTATCTAAGAAAAATACAAAAATTTGGTGTAAATCTCATCCAAACAACAACTTTAAACAACTAAAAATCATTGAAGACCAACTCCTATTACTACAAACACAACTAATTTATGAAAATCCTAACAATAATACAAATAATAAACGTAAAAGATTATTAAATAAGCGTGAAGCACTCATGGAATTTAATAATACCTTTTGGAAACAGAGCGCTAAATGTAATTTTATCAAATTTGGGGACAGGAACACCAAATATTACAAATCAATATCTAAAATTAGAAACTCAAAAAACATCACTCGTAATTTTACAAATAAACAAGGTCTAGTGATTGAAGATGAGAAACAAATTAGAGATGAAATTACAAAAGAATTAGCGGAAAGATTCATCTCAAATAATGAACCAATTAATAATAATCCGAACTTTCCAAATTTAATAAATCAAACGATTACTGATTTTGAAAATCTTAGTTTAACACAACCTTTCACAGATAAAGAAATCAAAGATACTTTATTCTCTATGACAGATGACAAATCTCCAGGTCCTGATGGTTTTCCTCCTGAATTTTATAAAAAATATTGGAACAATGTAGGTAGCCTACTGTGCAAAGCAATTAAATCTTTTTTTCATTCAGGCATTCTTCTCAATGAGGTCAATACAACTTTCATTGCTCTTATTCCTAAAATTGATTTACCCACTAACATCAACCATTATCATCTGATTAGTCTGTGCAATACCATTTACAAAATTATTTTAAAATTATTGGCTAATCGTCTAAAACCTATCTAACCAAGAATTATTAATCCATTTCAGGGTGCTTTTGTACAAGGTAGAAATATTCAAGATAATATCTTAATAGCTCATGAAGTTTTTCATTCATTTCATAACAAAAAAGGAAAACATGGATGGATGGAAATAAAACTAGATATGGAAAAGGCATATGATAAAATCTGCTGGAACTACATACGTATCGTACTAAATAAATTTGGTTTCAACCATAAATGGATTAACTGGGCATGACTTTCCTTACTAAAACAAATTTCTCTGTCCTAGTTAACAACTTGCCTGGTAGGACATTCAAAACGTCTAGAGGTATACGACAAGGAGACCCTCTTGCACCATATATTTTTGTACTGGTTATGGAACTATTAGGAAGAATGCCTCAACAAGAATCATCAGAATGTGAACCCTTAATTGGAATCAAACTTACAAACAACAGTGACCCCATTCCATTCCTCTCCTTTGCAGACGACACACTCATTTTTGGACGTGCTGATGAATTAAGTCTTCATACAATCAAAAATCTATTAAATAATTTCTACAATATATCTGGTCTATCTCTAAATTATAACAAAAGTTCATTACAAGTCTATAAAAATATTTTGATAGAGAAAGCTCGATCTCTTGCTCAACAATTAAATATGCCTGTTACAAAAACAATGGAAAATTACTTAGGTATACCTCTTATTAGTGGCAGAGTTAACAATACCCTATTTGATGAAGCAATCGTAAGCCTTAAAAAAACAGTTATCAAAATGGAAATAAAATACCCTCTCTCAAGTTGGTAGATCAGTTCTCATTCAGGCAAACCTAAATTCTAAAACAAATTATGTAATGCAATCTTTTCTTCTTCCAAAAGGAATTCTGGAGAAAATTGATCAAATTAACAAAAAGTTTTTCTGGAATAAACTTCAATCTGATAATTACCATCCTTTAATTAGTTGGGAACACCTATGCACTCCTAAAAAGGGAGGGGGATTAGGTTTTAAATCAGCAGAACAAATCAATATTTGTATGCTGATGAAATTACTTTGGAGAATAATGGCAGATCCAAAAAATATTTGGTCAAAGGTAATCACAGACAAATATCTGTCAAAAGACTCACTAATGGAAAGAGGAAAAACAAAAACTTCATGGCAATTTGGTAGGCTTCTTAATATCAGAGATCTATTTTCCAAGGGATTACTTTGGCTAGTTGGTAATGGGAAAACAATCAATATATGGTCTGACATTTGGGTAAATGCAGAGTACCTAGAAAAATTCAGAAATGATCAGAACCCTAACTTAAAAGTATGTGACCTTTTCACAAACATGAATACTTGGGATACTAACAAATTAAATAATATTTTCCCTCTCATATTGTTCATATGATAACAAACATCCATATTCCAATAACTGATATCTTAGACAAATTAATTTGGATTTATAGCAAAAATGGAAATTTTTCAGTTAAATCTTCATCATCTCTCTTCAATACTAGGAACACAAAAAATATCTCAGCTGATTGGATTTGGAAACTTAACACTCCTCCAAATATTAAAAACTTCATTTGGAAAATTATCTTCGATATCTTACCTACCACTACGCGTCTAAATAGATACATAAATAGAGTTCCTAGTACTTGCCCTCTTTGTAATTATGAAATAGAAGACACAAATCATTTATTATTTAATTGTCAAATCATCAAATCTCTTATTCAAAAACTGAGTATTAAATTAAAAAAGGTTTCATTATACCTAATCTAACAAATAATGTCTCAGAAAATATTCTAAATACAAAGACTCAAAATACGGACTTTACAGATCTATGCCACTTATGGCATTCTATCTGGGAACTAAGAAATAAAATCATATTCCACAAAAATTCTAATAATAACATAATAAACACTTTAACTCAAGCTGTAGATAACATCTTATGCTGGGAAAAAGAACAAAATAACATAATTTTACCAAAAAAGGTTAGACCTCTTGATAAAATACACTGGAAATATCCCCCCCAAAAATATCGTTAACATTAATGTAGACGCTTATGTAAAAATTGGTTTCCAACCACAAATTGGTTGTATTATAAGGAATAATTGTGGTCAAATCATTAAGATACATAAATGTAACACTAGCACGAGTTATGTCATCCTAGCAGAAGGTTATGCAATATATGCAGGTATAAGACTGGCAGCAGAGCTTCAAATACGGAAGGCCATTATTGAAAGTGACAGTGCAATCACTATCAACGCCATCAACAAGGTTCACAACACACCATGGGAGATTATACAACTAGTAGAAGAAATACTTTCATTAAGCAAGGACTTTGAATTTATTAAATTCCAACACTGCTATAGATAAGCAAATGGTGCAGCTGATTTTATTGTGAAATCTCCGCTCAGTTGTAATCTTATATTAGGTTCTTGTTGTGAATTCCAAAACATCATGATGTTAGATGATCATGAATGTCATTAGCACATCCAACTCTTTGACTACTGTAAAAAAAAAAGAAAAGAAAACATGAATTAAATCGTAATTGCCATTCCATCACATCATACGTCCCATAAGACCACATCATTCTCCATATATTACTCGACCTATTCTGCATGCTCATATTCATCATATCCGTCTATGCACCCCAACAGTTCATCAAAATCATAAAGTATAACTCGTGCGATAACATAGTCCTACTACCTCATCATAATTATCTAACATTTTAATCATCTTATAATAAATCACCACAAGTCATGCTATTAGTCACACATATAAGAACATCATGCTAGTCAGTCACCGATCAAGTCAGATTCTCAAGTTAATTCCAAACTGTTTCAAAAACTGCTTCAACCAGTTAAGAATTTAGACCTTTTAAAATGCTCGCAAACATCCCTTTTCAATTTATTTATAAAATCATTTTCCAACCTTTACATTATTTTCCAAATTTCTTTTTTAAAACTTCAAGTCTCAAATAATATATTTTAAATCCCAATTAATATTATATAATATTTAAAATACCATTTATTAAATACTTTTGAAAATATTTCCAAATCCATTAAAAATCTCAACCATTTTAATTGAATAAAACCAACCCTTTATAAAATCTACAAAATAATATTTTATATTCCGCCCATTAATTATTTAAATAATATATATATATATACAAATATGTCTTAACATTTAATATGAAATTTTATCTCAATTTATCAAAGAAATCAGCCCACAAATAGAGGGACTCAGCCCAAAACATCAATCTCCAAATCTGATTTTTTTATTAAAGCACCGAACCAAGCTTTTAAGGGCTGAACCGGATTTAAAAGAAAATGGAAGAACCCGAACCGGCTGGCCTTCATCTTCTCCAATCAGCTCTGCACGAGAACGGAAGGAACGGGAGAAGCAAAGCTCGCCGGAATCTCTCGGCCTCGCCCACAACCCGACCCCAAGGTGACGAGGAGCATGGGAAGACTCAACGACATCAACGAAAAGAGGAAAGGGGATGAGCTCACCAAGGGCGGCTTTCGGGCTCGGTACGGCGGCGTCGGGGAGGCTGCTCGTCGGGATTTGCCTGGGCAGAGAGAGGGTCAATCAATGGAGAGGTTTAAGCTCGGAAATGGAGGAGAATGAAGGGAGGGCGGCTTACCGATCTGGAATCGCAAAACCAGAGGAGGACAAGGGAGCTCCTCGCGGTTGCCGCTTCCGGCTTCGATGGTGGCGGCAGGCTCCGGTGGCTGGCGACGGAGCAAGAGGGTGGAAAGGTGGAGAGTGGCGATGAGGAGGTGGTGGTGGTGGTGTTGAACAGTGAGGAGAGGGAGAGTGAAGTGCTGCAGGGGGGTTCATGACAATGGAGAGAAGAGGCGGGAGAAGAGGTGGGAGAAGGATGGTGGGGCGTCGGGGATGGCAGCAGGGCAGCAGCTGCACTGATAAAAAAAAGGAATGGGAGGTTGTGTGGGATCATGAAGGAAGAGGGAATAGGGAGTAGGTGGTGTTTGGTTTGACCCTTCAAAGGTTCATGGAACGGGAGAGGTGATGGTGATGATTTGAAAGAGGTATGGTGAGGTGAGAGAGTTGGTGAGCATTATGTGGGAATGGCTAAAATGAATGCCCGGAAATAAATCCCGAATACGTGAATTTTGAATCCTAAAATTTATTCCCGAATGTTAGTTTCCCTGAATCCCGCTCTCTCGATCGATTAGATTTTTAAAACCGAAAAGGATATCGCCATCCGAGATTATTTTAGATTCTCGAGGTGAAAGGACGGAATCGTTCGTCAAATTTTAAATTTAGGTCGGAATCTGCTAAACAAGTTTTAAATCCGATTTAAATTCATTTTTAAATTTTTTTTTCCGAAAAATTAGGATTAAAAAATCTTAGCCTTTACATCATCCACCTCTAAAAACAAGTCTCGTCCCCGAGACTAAAATCATTTTAAAACAGGGGATGAAGTTTGAAATTGTTGAGTCCAAAGATCAGGATATTGAGCCCGTAAGTACCTCATAAGTGCCCCATGAGATCTCACAATATCGTTGTCGTGATCATAATATCCCCAATAGGTCAAGAAAGAATGCGATATGGGCCCCTACCACATTCTTACTCCGACTTCTCAGTCATATCATAACTTGAAAAGCATCATAGCGTCCCACTAGGTCTTAGCAAGCAGTCTACAGGTGCCCCCATAAAATACTTGTATCCACTTCGTGGAGCGTTATAATGAAGAGCTCGGTTGTTTTAGTTTTCCTCAAAAATCCAAATTTACTCTTTATAAAGTACCGTTCCAAAACATCAAGTTCGTTGTTAGTCAAAGCATTCTCAACCTTCCAATCATCATACCATCCACCTCTAAGGGTTAATCCCATATTTTTTTCCTAGGTTCCACGTCAAAATCAGGTTCTAATAATTTCGGCTTCAAAACATCATAAAATATCACAATCATATAACATATTCAACAACATGCCATAGTTACATCGATAATATCCATGCACCACATCACATCTAGCATATTATCACACATAGTAGGATCACATCACACCACAAAAGTTGTACGTCATAACACTCAGATAGATCACATCATACCTGCACTAATTGTCAGAGTCATACAAGTACCGTTGCACCTCAGCATTCCATCAAGTTCATGCAGGAACTATGTTAGTACTAATACCTCACTATTGTTTATGGCATATAATCTGCACAACATTCGGCCGCAAGTAACATATAACACTACCTCACATCCTCGGGAACACTTACCCATAATTACTAACCATAACAAGACACGACTATTATCTATCATATTTGGCTTCAAGATTAACCTTACCTTGGTCTATGAATTCAAATCCGATACTAGTTCAAAATACCATTCATCCTGCTCATATACGAATTTCCTAGCCGCACAACTATCCGCGGTTCAAGACCTACATCTCAAGCCAATAACTAGGTATCGCAACTCTTATACCATCAAGCCATTTAAGGATCAATCTACTTCAATATCCCAACCTCAATTCCTAAACTTTCACTCAACCATCTAAAACCCATAACTCAGAGTTCCCAAATCGCCCAAATTCCCTATTCTGCCAAGCTCAACACCTCGACCATCTACCAAGACCCTCTATCAAGCATACCCTCATTCTAGGGGTTTCCGTAACAATCTCGCTTACTCTTCCTAGGCTCTCAAGTATCCACCTGACTATCATCCCTCAAAAGACATCTCGAATCACCTTGCTACCCTAATCACACTTCCCACCCCACTAAGCACTCTCACCAATCATCCACCTCTAAGAAACCAACTCCCACTGACCAGCTTTGCACCTGACATTCTCACCCCTATATCCTCGACGTTCCCGAAAAGGGTCCACCTCCTGAGCCACTCTCATACCCCAAACAACACAAGCATCCTACCTCACTAGCATCTGCTTAACAGCCTACTCTCGACAAGCTCTAACGCAGAAGACCATCTAGGTCTAATTCCCAACCACGAATCACCAAGTTCCTCATCACCCGCGTCTATCCCAGGTAACCCACAACACATCCTACCTATCTAGCTCTCAAGGCCTAATCGATCCAACCCATAGCAATTCAATTCCCAAAAGATCAAGACAGGCCCCAGTGCACCATACCGATTTCCCATTCCAAATCTCACTAAACCTTAACCATCCAAATGCCTCAAATCGTCCTACTCTGAAATCCTCATCTCAGCATATTCCTAAATTACCTCAAGCAACCAATTCTTAACCATGACACTTCAAGCTCAAATCCTCTATCTATCGATCATTATTCCCAAGGAAATTCGATGCCACCATGATTCGAATTAGCCACAGCATTGAAATTTTACCAAAACTCCCACAATTCTCCAACCTATAAAATTCCCAATATCCACTACCTGGACTAGTTTCCATATTTTCGTATGTTCCCAGATGCCCCAGATCATGCTTCCTCGAACCTTGACATCTTATCGCCTAAAGTCCCCTTTCACCAGTCATCAATTCCACAGAACTCTTTGTCACCCTTACTCGAATTTCCCAAGTACCGTAACTTCGCCAACCTTCTAAGATTATTCTCCCTATCGCCTACCCAATATCTTCCACCTTGCCTAGTTCCCATACCCATTACTCAAAAATCCCCTATTCTATCCTCAACCGATCAGTCCTACTAAAACCTCAACGATATTCTCGCCTAGCTACCAACCTTTCCTCGAAGATTCAACTCTCATTCTCAAATACCTCCATATCCTAACCAGTCTTCACACGGCAATCTCAATTTCTTTCCTATACTAGAATCCTCCAACAACGCTTCTAGAATTCTTTACTCACACTTCGTCTTACATTACCAGTCTTACCTAAGCAACTCCGAAATACACATCTCAATCACAGTCTTGATATTGCACGAGCAACCTAATCCCCCAATCTATGATTTCCAAAGTAACCCTATACCACTCATCCTTAGCAATTTCTCAGTCTCATCCTTTACCAAAATCGCTTCCAATCATAGTACAGATAACCTAGTTCCAAAATCTACGAATTCTCAAACATTCCTTAGTTGATCAACCTTAATGCTACCCATGATCGCTACCCTTAGCACACTAACCTGTCTATCAACGCTTCCTCTATAAGGACTCCTCGACCAACTCCTAGCCTATCTATCCACCTCTAGAACTATCCTAACTACCCATAACCACACTCTACCTACCTACAATACCTCTTATATCTACGACCCCTCTCTCGAAATCTTGCCATCATAAACCTACTCCTCACCTAAGACTTACATGGAAGCTCATCTGAAAGCCCACTAACCTCTATCTCCTACAAGTCTTAAAATTCACTCGGCTCTACCTAAGCTAACGCATTCTTCCTGCACTCCAACTCATATAACCAACGACCATATCTGAAGGTCCCAAATCTACCTTCCATTTCTGACCTAGGTTACCGAAGATTCTCATGACTCATACTCAAGGGGGAAGCACCATCAACCATATAAGCCCTATATCTCACTCACTAGCAAGTCAGTATGCCACAGCATCGAGACACATCATCATAGGCACAAGTCAATCAGGCAATCATTCACTACCAATTCAGCATATTAGTCATCACATATCTAGCTATGTCAGTTCTAGGCATATCGCTCATTATCACTCCCAATTAGCATCGAAGAAACCGCAATTCAAATGAAGACGTCCTTCCTTGAGTCATCTAAGAAAATCACGTCCACAACTACCATCTTCGAAATGTTTTTGTCCTTTGTATACCTTCGGTTACGTCGGTCCTGGGGTCTATGGATCATGGACCCATCACACTTTCGTTGCGCTGCTCCGGTGCCACTTAGTCGTCAGCTCTTTCATTCATGTCGGCGCTCATCAAGGGATCACAAGGGCTAGAAATTACGAAGATAGGGGAGGGGCAAGGGAGGACAACACGACTTCCTTAAGAATTCAAACACAAGCCAAGACTAGAGATGACAAGACTCGAGACAAGACGCGAACCCGAGAGTTACAAAAATGCCCTTTGGGTATTCTTTGAAGTTACAAGTGCAGCAAGTAAACACATAGTAATCGTGAAATATCTCAAACACATTATTTCACACAAGCATGTACCTACCTCAAGGGATAACGTCCTATGCATTCATAACATATTCATATAATCAACTTCACATGTATGCGGAACAAGCTAGTAACCTATCATTTCATTCACCAATCATGCTTGACATATTAAAGGTCATGTATGCACAAACCGATAATAGACATATGCAACATAAGTTATGTATGACATAGCGAGCATTATAGGATATCACATGTATGATTCATTACTTATTTTAAGTGTACACATAAGCAGGTCAAAACAATGTGAGTTCAAGGTAAGCATGTTAAGATGCACTCTAATAATCATGTCAGGGGATATGGTTAAGTCATTTGGGCATAGCAACTATCACATCCAATACAACCATTGTAAAGATTGAGAATTTTAAATATTATTGTAGTTTTTATTTTCGATTTAAGATTTGACTTAATTTCTAAGATTCCAAAAATTTTTAAAAATTTCCGTCTTCGAGCGAGCGATTTTCTTTATTCCCTCAAAACGAACTCCGACATGAACTTATTATTGGATTTGAAAGTAAATTTATTTATTTTACTTTATTATTCCGAGGCTTGAAAATATTTTTTGAGTTTCGTTATTTAATTCAGGTTCGGATGTTTACTTTAAATTTATTTTAATCGCCTCGAGTTAAGGTCAGAAAGCGGATTTTGGGGTTTATTTCCGGGTATTTATTTTTGTTTCTATATACTTACAAACTCCACCTCTTCTTTCTCCCCGCTCCCTATAGCAGCTGAACACCCCCATCTCCCTCCCCTCTCCTATAATTGTAGGCTTGTAGCTGTCATTACCCATCCTCACACACAAACCCACCTCCAATTGCTCTCTCCTTCATTCTCTGTTCACCATCTTAAAAAGTCCCCACAAAGCTCCCGTTGAACTCGCCGCCACCACCATATCTCAACCACCTTCCCTTCTCTTCCTCTGTCACGCCAATACCCTCTTCATCTCCCTCCTTAATTTCTTTCCTACCTCCTTCCCTTGCCGCCAAGCCTCCAGTCGAGCACCTCCCACCTCCCTTGTTCTATTCAAATCATCTCACACTTCTCGTCCTCCTTTCCTTTGTGTCCAGCAGCAGCTCCCCAGTAGATGAGGACGACCTTGAGCCACCCAGAGACCCCGAAGAGCCGACGTCGCCAACCTTTCTCCCCTTCCCTGTTTTCCGTTCGAGCTCGGTAAGTTTCCATTCTTTCTCCTTTTGCTCTTGAACCCAATAAAGCTTCACCCTTTTGACCTCCTACCTCCATCCTAGGCCAAGCAAGGGCACCTCGAACCTCCGGCGAGCCGAATCGAATTTTGTCGAGTCCCCGGCAATACTTCGATCCCCTCTCCTTGGTGAGCCTCCTCTCCTTCGACTCCATTTCTTTTTCTAAAGACTTAGGAGCATTAGGCCTAATGGCTTTTCGAGTTATTCTGAGAGCGAGGGTGCAGGGTCGAGAGGAAGAGCTGAGAGCGTGCCGGCGAGGTGAGTTCGAGCAGAGTGAGGCAGGGGCTGGCGGAAGAAGAAGAGGGCAATGGGTTCGGTTTTCTTTCTTTGTCCGGGTCGGGTCTGGTTTTTTTTTTTATATTGGGTTGGTTCTTTGGCTATCAGATTAGGAGGGAGTGGGCCTGATTTGGGGTCCCGATCTTTGGGCTGGGTGAGATTGGAGGATTTTGGGCTTTTTCCTTTATTTGGGTGAGATTATTACATATTATCCTATCAACTTATTTTAATTGGTATGAAATCATTAAGAAGATATTTAATTAGATATTATTAAATTTTTTTCTGAATTGTTTATTTAATAAATTAATTTGTCACTTTATTTATTATAGGATTATTTAAAAATTGATTTATTTGGGTGTTTATTTAATTGGTTATATATTGTTTTAAAGTTGTTAGTGTGGATTACCTAATCCATTGACTTGTTAATTCTCTATTACTTATTAAATTATTTATATGTCTGAATTAATTATTCACTTATTTAATTTAATTTATTGAGAATTATTTATGTGGATACTTTATTTGTTAAGTTTTGACTTTAAATTGTTAGTTTTGAATGATATAGGTTGTTTAAAATATTTCTAAAGTTTTGGAATTTATTTGGAATACTACTACAGTGTCGGAATTTATTTAGATAACGATTATTGAAATAGAAGAATGTCGGGTTTATTTTAATGATAATATAATTTTGGGGAAATTGGTTTAATGATTTAAATGTTTAATGTCGAGATTTGACTATGTATGATCTCAAAAGAATTGTTTGATTATCGAGTTGACTTCCTTGAAATTTAAATTACTTTGACTAACTTCGGAACCGACTTATTTGGACTTAACTTGGTAGATTGGTTGATAAATCCTACATGAGAATTTATATGAATTGAAACATGATTTGAGATGTTGGAAATTCGAGATGATTTATGGGAATGAGAATGGAATTCTGATAATATAAGATGTTGAGTTAAGTTGAGATAAATGATGATGATGGTGTATGACTTGTAATGTGAATATGACTTGAACCGAGAGATTGTCTAGTATTGGAAACTCGGAATGTTCACATGACGGAAATTGATATGAGATGATGAGGTTATAAGATGAATTATGAGGTGAGTGAGATGATGATGATAATGACATGTTTAAGATGTGATGTTCTATGGTTATGTGAACTTAGGTGTGGTATTACTCATACTTTGTGTAAATGTAGACATAGACTTATTATGCTATTTATAGAATTACTAGGTGATCTATGATTTGTTGGATTGCGTGCTATTGTCGTGATTGCTTTGGATTCCGCGCTTCACCAGGTAAGTCCTCCGGGGCTTACTCAAGTTAGAACCTCATGTCTGATGGGTCATATAGTATGTAGGTGTTGCATCCTGCATATTCATGTACTATCATGCTTAGGTTGCAAAAATTAATCGAGCATCCGTATTCTCTTTGCATATGGTAGAACGGCCGTTAAATTGTGAGTCCTAGAGTCATTTGCTAGGGTCATAGGACGGTCCAGTCCCATCGGACTTTGTCCTCATCGAGTCAGACTCTTAAATTGACAAGCATGACTATTGATACGATTGATGATGTTATGATATTGAACGCGAACGGTTCCCACACTAACGAGCATGGGTGCGGGAGTATAAAACGCGGTCGGTTCCTGCACTAACGAGCATGGGTGCGGGAGTAGGAGAGGGACATGCCACTTAGCATTCTGTGTGGGATCCCATTTAATCGCTTTCTGCATATATATAAACTGTTAGCATGTATGTGTGTTTAATATTTCCGCACTGCATTAGAGCATCCTTTATTTAGGTATAGGCATATTATATGTCCTCAGCGAGGTCTTCAGGGCCCGCATGAGTGGCTCGACCTTGACTCGTGGTATAGTTTCAGGTATTTGATCTTTGCTTGTTCCGTGCTTCCATGACGAGGGTTTCATCTGGGGCGTTCAACTAACCGAGAGACCGACTTACCACCATACTCGACACTTTAAAGGTTTTATAGTCGTTTATATTGGTTTTGACCCGGCTTCGCCGATGCAAGTTGTATTGTCAATTTTCGTTTCTTTATGTTTTGAAACTCAACCCGTACTCGAATTGCAAGGTCCGAACGAAGGTATCCAATCCTTCGAAACGTAACACAAATATTTATATTTGGGCCGTTACAACCATATTCATATAGGAAGACAAGTATGGCACATAATTGCATGATGGTCCATAATTAGGATGTATATATCCTACGTGATACTTGCAACACTCCTTAAGCTAGTACATAGTCAACGAGGTTTAATTTGATCAACTTAACATGCTAGAATTTATTTCTCATGGTCCTCATACAAGAGGATTGACCACACTATCATGGATCTAATTCAAGGGAGAGTAACAAACATGGGAATTCATACATTCGGCATATATATTTATTCATAAGTGTAATCATGCAAGATATGGCAAGTCATGCTCGAATACACTAACACATCATGTCATGCAATCACAAGGAGGGCTACTATCATAACCTGATAGAATTCTCCAAGGGTAATCACCGACTCATCACTCCGTTTCCCCGTGGGACGCTAGTATGACTCGCTCGGTATGACACAAGGACATTCACACTGTTTCCGAGAGAAGAGGCACGGTTGACTGGTACAAGAATCGAGAGGGATAACACCATGAGGCAACTCACTTCTAACTCGGAATCATTTCAATAGTCACCCTCCCCAACATGCTCAGGTAACCCTCACACACGACACAACCTCCGAAAGTAGTTAGTCGACCGACCCGATTTCCCATAGAGGATGTCGTCATCAGGTAAGAGACTCGATCGGAACATATATGGGTGGGACACGAATAGGACTCAAAACGAGGGGATGGACACTCTTTGACCTTTACTAATATGCGTAGACGGTTCGTGGAACGGACGACAGAATCGGGATCACCTAGGAGGGTCGAACCGTGGAAGGATGACTTGACAAGTCGAGGAATTCGATTAGATAGGCACATGTTTCCTCCCACTATCATGTTTACACAAACACTCATTACACGTTTTGAGTTGAGGTATTCCAATTAGATCTATAGCCTAGGCATAATAGCACTCAGCACGGGAGCAATCAACGAGATAATATGATCCCCTTCGAGGAGGATCGCCCTCAGGCCCAATTGAATATATAAACACAGAGACGATCTATGGCTTCCTTCGAGGGATGACAGACCGGAGGGGCAAATACCTCACGGCCTCTATATTCTAATCCCGCTACTTCAACCACCACGGTGGAAACTCCTTGGAGTCTTCCAGGCCCTCTGTAAAGTACAAAGCTAAGTTTTGCCTACCCTTTCCCCAACCTACATCCAATAGGGATGGTCTATCGCCTTTCTACCCACTCTGTTTCCCTTTTTCCGATTATCCTTATTCTAAATCGAGTTTATTAGCTTTGTTCATTCATTTAGTCATATTAAATTCATTTTGCCCTTTAAAACTGTTTAAAATCCTTTAAAAAAATTGGGCGGTTTTCAAAATCATACTTCAACCCATTTGTACTCGAATCGCGCAACCCAAGCTCTGATACCACCTTTGTAACGACCCAAATATAAATATTCAGGTTACGTTTCGAAGGATTGGATACCTTCGTTCGGATCTTGCAATTCGAGTACGGGTTGAGTTTTAAAACAAAGTTTTAGTGATCAAAGAAGGGATTTCGCACCCTAAATTCACGATAGGGCCGTTAGGTCCCCCGAACCTGTCCTACTTGCCTAAGTCGCTAAAAACGTTTTAAGTTCGAAAGCATAAAGAACGAAATATCATAATACAAATTGCCACGGCATGGCCGGGTCAAAATCAAATACGATGAAATAAGTAGCAAAAGTATGGAGTTCAAGTCGGTCTTTCTCTCTCTCTCACTACGCCATGAGATATCCCCCGCCACAACAGCACATGATCAAGTAAGGGTACGGGTACCTGAAACTAACCACGAAGTCAAGGTCGAGCCACTCATGCGGGCCCTGAAGACCTCGCTGAGGACATATAATATGCCTATACCTAAATAAAGGATGCTCTAATGCAGTGCGGAAATAATAAACACACATACATGCTAACAGTTTATATATATACAGAAAGCGATTAAATGGGATCCCGCACAGAATGGCAAGTGGCATGTCCCTCTCCTACTCCCGCACTCATGCTCGTTAGTGCAGGAACCGACCGCGTTCTATACTCCCGCACCCATGCTCGTTAGTGCGGGAACCGGTCGCATTAGATATCATAACATCATCAATCGTATCAATAGTCATGCTCGTCAATTTAAAAGTCTAACTCGATGAGGACAAAGCCCGATGGGACTGGACCATCCTATGACCCTAGCAAATGACTCTAGGACTCACAATTTAACGACCGTTCTACCATACGCAAAGAGAATACGGATGCTCGATTAATTTGTGCAACCTAAGCATGATACTACATGAATATGCAGGATGCAACATCTACACACTATATGACACATCAGGCATGAGGTTATAACTTGAGTAAGCCCCGGAGGACTTACCTGGAAGTGCAGAGCAGCAAAAGTGAAATCCCAGCAAGCAGCACAATAATCAAACAGCATCACCTAGATATACATCAGAACACACACACACATATATATGTGTATATATATATATATATATATATATATATATATATATATATATATATATATATATATATATATATATATATATATATATACATCTAACCATTCAATAACTCAAAGCACACATAGTTCAATAGAATCGTAAACACACCGTAACTGCCATTCCATCACATCATACGTCCCGTAAGACCACATCATTCTTCATATATCACTCGACCAATTCTGCATGCTCATATTCATTATATCCGTATATGCACCCAACAGTTCACCAAAATCATAAAGTATAACTCGTGCGATAACATAGTCCTACTACCTCGTCATAATTATCTAACATTTTAATCCTCTTATAATTAATCAGCACTAGTCATGCTATTAGTCACACATATAAGAACATCATGCTAGTCAGTCACCGATCAAGTCAGATTCTCAAGTTAATTCCAAACTGCTTCAACCAGTTAAGAATTCCGGCCTTTTAAAATGCTCGCAAACATCCCTTTTCAATTTATTTATAAAATCATTTTCCATCCTTGACATTATTTTCCAAATTTCTTTTTTAAAACTTCAAGTCTCAAATAATATATTTTAAATCCCAATTAATATTATATAATATTTAAAATACCATTTATTAAATACTTTCGAAAATATTTCCAAATCCATTAAAAATCTCAACCATTTTAATTGAATAAAACCAACCCTTTATAAAATCTCCAAAATAATATTTTATATTCCGCCCATTAATTATTTAAATAATATATATATACAAATATGTCTTAACATTTAATATGAAATTTTATCTCAATTTATCAAAGAAATCAGCCCACAAATAGATGGCCCAATTCCCCTTTAAAAGAAATCAGATCAACCCAACCTTAAAAGAGGGATTCAGCCCAAAACATCAATCTCCAAATCTGATTTTTTTTAAAGCACCGAACCAAGCTTTTAAGGGCTGAACCGGATTTAAAAGAAAATGGAAGAAGCCGAACCGGCCGACCTTCATCTTCTCCCATCAGCTCTGCAATGGAGGAGAACAAAGGAAGGGCGACTTACGAGCTGGAATTGCGAAACCAGAGGAGGACAAAGGAGCTGCTCGCGGTTGCCGCTTCCGACTTCGATGGTGGCGGCAGGCTCTGGTGGTTGGCGACGGAGCAAGAGGGCGGAAAGGTGGAGAGTGGCGGTGAGGAGGTGCTGGTGGTGGTGCTGAATAGTGAGGAGAGGGAGAGTGAAGTGCTGCAGGGGGGGTCATGACAATGGAGAGAAGAGGCGGGAGAAGAGAAGGGAGAAGCATGGTGGGGCGTCGGGGATGGCAGCAGGCCAGTAACTGCACTGATAAAAAAAAGGAATGGGAGGTTGTATGGGATCAAGAAGGAGGAGGAATAGGGAGTAGGTGGTGTTTCGTTTGACCCTTCAAATGTTCAAGGAATGGGAGAGGTGATGGTGATGATTTGAAAGAGGTATGGTGAGGTGAGGCAGTTGGTGAGCATTATGTGGGAATGGGTAAAATGAATACCCGCAAATAAATCCCGAATACGTGAATTTTGAATCCTAAAATTTATTCCCGAATGTTAGTTTCCCTGAATCCCGCTCTCTCGATCGATTAGATTTTTAAAACAGAAAAGGATATCGCCATCCGAGATTATTTTAGATTCTCAAGGTGAAAGGACGGAATCGTTCGTCAAGTTTTAAATTTAGGTCGGAAGCTGCTAAACAAGTTTTAAATCCGATTTAAATTCATTTTTAAATTTTTTTTTCCGAAAAATTAGGATTCAAAAATCCGAGCCTTTACACCTATACTATAATTTATCTTTAGATCTTTAAAATAAGAGGTTATATTACTCTTTTCGAGAATTAGGTATGTAATTACGGAAGTTTAAATGAAGAAAAATGTTAGATTTTCTACTTTGCAAGATAATAGTGAGGTTTCTAAAAAGATGACCGAGGTAGGAATTCACAAAGCTTTTCATTTGGTATATCATCTTATCGTGTTGGTTTTAGTGTTACCGGCTGCAAAAAACTATAGTGGAAAAATCTTTCTCTATTATGGGTATTATCAAACCATATTTGCGCAAAAAGATAAGCGAAGATTTCTCTGTGAGGCTTTTGTCAGCTAGGTTGAAAAGGATGTTTTCAAACGCATTGATAATAAGGTTATCATTCAATATTTTTTATAGTATGAAAACCCATAAAATAGATTTACCCCGTGTTGAGTTGAGCTATTTTATTATAAAACTCTAATTAGCAATAAAGAATTTTTTGTACTAGTGAACTCTTTTGTATTTTTTTGTTGCTATTTTGTAGTGTTGAAGACATTATGTGTTGTACGAGTTCGTGTTATTCATTATCATCAGTGTGCCCCCTCTTCGAGTTCTGGCTCCGCCACTGTCTATATCTATATCTATATTACTTAAACCCATTTCACTTATCATCATGTTCATTGTATTATGCTTAGATATTTTAGGTAATTTTTTTTCAATTTTTCAATCTATATATATCACATAACCTTAACATATGCAAAAGATATTTTTAGTCAATTTTTTTCCAGTTCATTACAAACTCAATTTTTTAATCAAATTGTTCAATTCAAAAAATTGAATTTATATTAACGTTAAAATTAATATATAATTTAAATGAAAAGTAATTTTGACGAGATGACATCATCACATTAATTTTAATTTTTTCCATTTAATATATTCTACATTTCTAACCAATGTAATGGTTTGATTCAAAACATTGAATTAATATGTAACCTATATGTAAATCTTTATATACTATACGGAGTATTAAATTAAAAGCATGATAATCACATGTTATATTTTCTCTTATTCATTTAAGCGATTTTTCTAAAATTATCTTTAGTTAAATATTTTAAATGTTGTTACAATAATAATATTATTATTTTCTTTTCAATGAGATAAAATATCTAGATGTTTCAATAAATCAAATCATACTTTTCTAATCATATGCAAACTTTTATTAATATATAATTTGTTATGTTATTATAATTTTATTAAAAAAACAGCGCAATGTGGCGGGAACTCTACCAGTATTTTATTATATTATACGTGACTTACACTATTTCTTACAGCGCAATGTGCATAGTGTTGTATTTGATAGAAATTGATAAATTATGACATATAAGAGTGAGATTGTTATCGATTCATGTCGTGGTTGAATTGAGGGTTGGCATGCATTTTATTATGTGAAAGTTTGTTGACGAGATTCGTTACGATCTCCGTCTAACCTCTATGTTCGATTTAGGATCAATCTAGGCCTCGATTTCCATCAGATGTGGATCTTGACCTTGATTATAGACCGATCCATTGTTGCTATGAATTAATACTCCAATCCTTGGTTGTTAATGACATATATAGGAGTAGTACAGAAATACAATCTTATATTCTCTCTTCTAAATTCTGAGCTTAGAAGCATGCTCAATAGACATCATCTAGACTTATCACAATACTATACAACGATCATTCGCAGTCATGCACCATCATCTCATATATAAATATAAGTCATATTCATGCTCCAAGTCATATTCATCACTTACATGTTCATAATCATGCTTATCAACCATATAGTATAACAACATGCTTTCACATAGCAACATATCATTATCTCATGATTCATCCAACACATCATAACATGCTTCTAGAACAACATAGTAGGATAGCAATGTATCAATATATCATGATCACAGTTGTCACTACCAATGAGATTTCAGTACTGCATATCAACATGTAATATCATGTCATATCAGGTTTATCATGGTCGCTATCTAACATCATGTCAGTCCATAATCACATAATCAAGAAAGTTTTGCGCATTATACTAGTCACAATAAGACGCAATCCCTGCCCGCTCGTCTCCAACCCTCAAGACAAGTCCAATCTTCATCTAGACTCACTAACATCAACTCGGATAATATCCCATAGAAGAAGTCCTAATTCATTCCGACACTCCAATCTTATACCGCTTTCCACCAAGCTCTCCCACATGCAACCCACCTCTAAAAGTCCAACTCCTATCTCTAACCTCACACCCGAGTATCCTCGCATACTATATCCTCAATACTCTTACAAGCCATTTCCTACACATCCCACACTTCCCAAGGTATCACAAACATCATGCCCTGCTAACCACGCATCTTCTATAAAAATTCCTTGGTCACTACCTAACCAGCCTATCCCTAGCCATACCCCTACCCAAGATTAACGTAGAAGCTCATCGAAAATCACCAAGCATTACCTTTTATAAATCCCGAACTCACTCGGTCGACCCTAAGTCAACACCACTCTTCTGCAACTTTCCCCTTACCACCGTCGATCATCCAAATCGCTCAAAACCCTTATCCACTCTCTGACCATTCTACCAAAAGACCTCACTCACATGTTCAAATAAGAAGCAATCATGAAATTCATCACACATAAGGTCTACATCATATCGACTAGCATGTATAACAATAGCATCATTAGTTCATCATCAAGCATTGCAACCGTATCAATAAGTCTTAATTTACCGTCATGCTAAATAATTATTGCAAACATCATATATGAACATAATCAAATCAAGCTAGCATGTTTCATCATAATCTTATCTAATAAACAGTTCAGATTATCAGCATTTGCAGTTCATACTATATAGGTAAGGAATTTAGAGCATGCTTAGCAACTCAGAGTATCATCGAATCAAGACATCATGGCACATTAGAACTGTAAGGCATCGAATCATATTATTATAGACAACAGATAATCAGGTAACATTCATTACCAAGTCAACACATCAACACGCAATTTCCATCGTCAAGTCAGTGCAATATCACCATCAACAAGTTCAGAAAGGATTAGCAATCCGAATGGAGGACACTCCCGCTTGCAAGTCATATCACGCTCAGTAACTGTAACTCTCGAAGCGAGCTTGTTCCGTCAACATCGTCGATCCTGAAGCCCGTGGGGTATGGGCCCATGCTTCCGCTGCGCTGCTCTACCGCTATCCAGCTTCCCATTCACTTTTCCATGCGGTCGCTCGTCCAATGTATCGCGTAGGAGTCCAAGTTAGCGGAGATAGGGGAGTGACAAGGGCGGATAACTCAATTTTCATTCGGAGACAAACACGGACCAAGGCTAAGGATGACATGACTAGAGACAAGACTCCGACCCGAAAATAGTAACGATGCCCTTCAGGAAGTCTATTAGGTTACAATTGTGACAAACAAGCACGAATTCATCATGGAGCATATCAATCACATTAATCCACACTAACATGTACCTATCTCGAGGAACCACGACTAACATATTCATTCCAAAGATACAATCGAGTCCTACACTGATGCGCGTGAGACAAGCTCGTATTCTATTATTCTATGGAAGCAGATATGCTTAGCAACTTCAAGCAAGCTATGCGGAACCAATAATGATCATGTATGATTCGAAGTCATGCGGGATTTAATGAAGATAACGAGCATCATGTATATGAAAGAATGTACAAGCATGAACAAGTGAGGTCAAATATAGCATGGCGAGGTATATCATAACAACCAGACTAAGTGTCATACGAGAATACATAAGAGCGGTATAGTAACAATCACATCTAACAACAATGATCACATAATAGGTTAAGAATGGCATGTAATAATACGATGCGATACACTTAGGAAGCATAGATCCTATATGATGCTAGCGATACATATAAGGCATGGGCATAGTCAAGAGTGATTAAATGAGTTCAATATGATGTACATGAAAGTAAAAGAGTCACCATAGAGTAACCAAGATAACATCACGGGCGATAGATTATAATCATGCTAGGAATGAACCGTCATAGGGCACATAAAACGATACGACAACTATCACATTACAGTAAAAGCATGTTCACATAATAGGTCAAGTAAGACATGTCACCATTTCACGAGTCATATTGGAATTCATGAGCCTTATAGGATAATAATAACGCATATTGAACATGAATACAATCAAGGTAATTTGACTAGATTCATTCTAACATTTATGCGTCATGAGTATGCGAAATCATGATATAACGTGGTGTGTGATCATGCTAGGTGTCAAGTCATACGTTCATGGAAGCACAAGAAGATATCATAGAGTGATAGAGGAATACCACCGAGCGAGAACATGTAATCATGCTAGAATTAACCATCACGGAAAGCAAATCGATCATTGAATTCAACATTAATCTAATCAGGATGAGTGAAACATGTTAAGAGAACTGAAAGAGGTAAGAACCACATTATCAGGGACCTAGCTCAAGAGAGAATCACCAATAGTGTAGGCAAGGTAGGATTCGCATAAGTCACAACCAAGGGTCCTACATGTTACTAATGGCTCAACATAACATATGATACATACATGCACTTGATTGATTAATACACGCTACGCAAGACTTCAGTCCAATCACATTCCAATGATATAGTAGCGTGAGAGGTAATGTAACGATGTATAATGCAAGTCTATGTAACGAGCAATATGACGAGAATATGGGTACATGAGTTCAAATCAGCACATATTGCGATAAAATATGCATTTAACAAGACTTAACTATACCAACCTATTCTCTACTCAGCACAAGTAACACACAACAACATTAATTGCAGCATAATCCAAAATAATTAGCCTGAGGAATACAAAATAGATGGGCATGCTATAGATTCTTGTCACAAGGAATGATAAGCATCGAGACGTCATTGACTACCATGCAAAGGAGAACATCTTACGAGGCATTCATATAAGGAAGAGCTGATCACACTATCATGGACCTAATTCAGGAGAAGCAACAATCATATAGACTCATATCATGTGGTTCATGCTTCCAATCAATCATACGATCAATAATCCAAGTAGACATGCTATGACAACATATAATCATGAGAGAAAGAAACGAATAACGCGAGACCTGAACAACGTAACTAATCATAGATGCAACAACATGAGCAGCTTTTTACTAAAGGTCATTCGCAAGGTACATGTCGGAGATTTCAAAATCATGTCATGCAATTCAGAGAGAGCCACCATTACAACCGGACAGAGATCTCTAAGGGCAACCATTGACCTTTCCCAACTGACTCATCACCCCTCTTTCCCGTGGGACTCTGGTACGACTCTTTGTGGCAAGAAGACACTGGTTGTTCATAATAAGAATCGGGAAGGATAACCCCATAAACACCATACTCTCTAACTCGGAATTACATCAAGAGCCAACTTCCATACTCTCCCAAACAACCCTCATATTCAACCATGATTCCCGAAACAACGTGTTTACCAACCCGATCTCCCGTGGAGGAGACCGATATTCAAGAGAAAGACGCGATAAGACCATCAAGGGGTTAACATAGTGGAAGGGGTTGTTCCACACAAGCTGGGCTTGACCATATAAGAAGAAGAAGGGTACTCCCGCTATCCCGTTTGCACAGATCATTCGATACACATTTCATAGTCAGGACCTACCAATCAAATCTTAATACATAAAGCACATCAAGCTACCTAATGCCGCTCTTCGAGGAGCGACTGACCGGATGGGCAAAACCCCACGATCTCTACCTAACTCGCCACTCCAACCACCTTGGTGCAATTCCTTGGAGTCTTCCAACCCATCTGTAAAGAATAAGCTAATAGTTCGCCTAGCCATTCCCAACTACATCCAATAGGGATGGTCTAGCGCCTTTCCTACCCACTCGATCTCTTTGGTTTGATCCATCATATTTAATAAGCCGAGTTCATATTTAGTCCAATTGAGTTAGGCATATCAAATTCATTTTGCCCCTTTAAAACATCTTCAAATCCTTTGAAATTCATGGACAATTTTCTAAAACATACACCCGACCCTTGCGTACCCGAACTGCAAAACCTGGCTCTGATACCAACTTTGTAACGGCCCAAATATAAATACCCGGGTTACGTTTCGAAGGTTGGTTACCTTCGTTCGGATCTTGCAATTCGAGTATGGGTCGAGGTTTCAAACCTCAAAGGATCGGTATTTTAAAGTAGGGATTTCGAACCCCAAAACAATCGAAGGCCACTAGGAACCTTTAAGCTGCCGTAAGACTATATCGCGGAAATTCATTTTTGAACTGGTGAAAGCGGAAGTAAAGTACAACTTGCCACGGCGAGGCCGGGTCAAAACCAAATCATTAATACATATATTCTGAAATTATATAACCAAATTAGTGGAGTTAGGTAGGTTCTTTGCAATCGCCCGGGGGATTCCCACGCCATAGAAACAAAGAGCAATCATACCTAAAAACAAGTTGTGCGTGTAACACCCCTTCTTAGAACACTGAAGGGATGTCACAGCGCCAGCAATTATTCAGACTTTAATGTCCTCGTAACCGCCTTAGGCTTATAGGGACATGCAACCATGCTCCCATAAACAAGATGATAATAAATAAACAGTAAATAAGCGGAAGACTTAAATATAGAATATTGCAAATTAAATAAAGTTACCCAAAACAAAGGGGTCCAAATATAATTATCAAATTAATGAAATAGTAGCAGCGGAATGAAAACAATCCCATAAATTCTAGAAGTTTGTACCTTAACTCAAAAACACGATAAAATGAAAACAATGAAATCCTTTATTCTTCAGCGCCTCAAGACAGTTTACCTAAACCTGCGGATCGACGGCTGAGGTGTAGTATGCAGACCAGGGACCCCAACCGTCCAAAGGAGAAAAATAGGACGGTTAGTCTTTTTACGACTAGCAAGCAACAGAAAGTAAAATGTTCAAGACTCCGTCTACCACCCATTGACCATAAAAGGGTATTGGTGATTGTAGACTAAAATATGAATTAGGAGTAAATATTTATGTGGAACCTGACTCGTTTGATTAAAATAAAATAAAATAATAGGATGATGCAACAGGACCGAGTGTTTAAATGGGATGCGGATCCGGAGATCCTAAGGAATCATATTCTGAGTACGGAAAGAATATGATATGACGTCACTGAAAGTGGGTCACCTATTAGTAAGTAATGTACAACACAATAATAGTAATAACACAATTATGCACAACGTTTTGTTTACTTAGGACAAATGATACCGGCCTCGGTCGCATACACTGGGCGGATGACCTACTACCCTTAGGTAGATGTACCCATTCGAGAGATTTGCAATTTCGAAGGGGCATCTCATCAGACGTTTATAGAGCAAGGTATAACCGAACCTTGACCTGACTTTACCCTTTTTCCATTATTAAGACACACATCATAATAACAACAATAATAATAATAATACAAACGGTATAAGTACCAATCCACAATTACATCCTAGGTGACCACAAAAGGCATAATGTACACTTAGATCTATAAAGTGCACGGAATAATATAAATGACAAGCATGGATATTCAAAACCAATAATATACCATACTTAACTAGCATGAAGGAAACAAAATGAACAAATCATGGTTTTTAGGAAGTTCGGGCATTTAATATAATTTTCCCAAATTATGGGATCGAACTATAATTACCCGAGTTATCATGCTATGTGAGATTTCGGATTTGATAAATAGCAACAAACTGATCTAACTTGCATATTTATCACAAACTCATAACATGGAATTGATAAAGGACATAAAAAGGCAATAATTGCGGAAAAGGCACGAAATTTGAAGAAATGCACTGATTGAACCAAACTACTTGCCTTAATCTGACGAAATGCTTATTCGTAGTTGAGAAAAATAATTTTATAATGGACCTGAGATTTTACAGAATTAATTAGGGTATTAGTAACTTTTCAGAAATTATGAAAACGGCACCGTAACTTTTAAAAAGTACAAAACTTATCCTTGCTTTTCCCAAAAGCCAATCGATTATGTACCCACCAAATCTCAGGAGCTAAACAGGCTGTAAACTGTTCCAAAACAGTATGTAGGTTAGATTAAACATTGCTTACTTATTCGAAACTCGATAAATTGCGATGAATAGAGCGGATCTTACCTAAACGGGACTCGGAATCGTCCAAGTTTCGAGCCTATGATCCCTTCCTATGGTATGAATCTGAAAAGAAATGATTTATAAGGATTATCAGCCCCTGAATCGAATGAATAAAGAAACGTTCATCAAAATCACGTTTTTCTGCTATGCAGAAAAACTGCTCACCAGTCAATTTCGGGGCTATGGTACGAGCACCCCTGAGCACATTTGAGGAAATGAAAATATGTGTTTGACAGAGGGCATTGCAAGGTTTACGGTGGATTTGGATTTGAGGGCTTTGAATCACTGTGGTAGTGGTGGAAATGCTTCGAAGTTGGCCTCTCGATCACTGTTCTGTAGAAACTTCCGACGCCGTTTCCGACGTCTTTCTGGTGAGCTGCTGCGTCGGGGCTTGCACGGTGGCTTCCTGGGTGTTGGAGGAGACCTGTGGTGGTGGTCGTCGGCCTTGGGATCGTTGGAATCGTGGTCGAGGGTGAACGGAGTTAGTTGTCGTTTGTGATTTTCGGCTGATGTGTATGGGGTTGCAGAGGATGATGGATAGGAAGTTATGGCGTGTGTTTGATATGGATGGGAAGCTCGTAATGCCCTCTAAGATTTAACCTAATCAAATCCCCTAAAGATATGGATTTTAGGTTGGAAAGATTTAGTCAAAGATCACTAGTTATCCTTTAGTTAGAGATAGGATTTGTAAATAAAAATCTGATTCTCTCTCTCCTCCCGTGTGCTTTGCTGCACTGCTGGGCTCGTCTCGGAATGTTGAGTTGCTGTTGTGAGGCCGGCCCACTTGACACACACATATATATACTTAATACATATTTATATATACCCGTATATATGTATATTATACCTATAAATATACTTAGCAAATATATTTATACCTAAATATATGACTAGTTACCCACTAATTTACCCATAAATAATATCTAAATATTATTTGTGCAAATTTTATTTATTTAAAGAAATTATTTTTATTTTACTTCGAATAATATAATTATTCTAAAACTTTTCATCATATATTTTATGCGTATTAATACAAGTTATTTTCAACTTATTTTCACCTAATGTAATATAAAGAGAGTTTCATTAAAACTGAAATACCCAAAAATACTTTACGGTATTTCAGTGCGAGCGGGATCAGACCGAGACCCCAACACACTCTGTCCCGCAAAGCAAGTATACACATATCCTATAATAAAGATGCTTTGATGCAATACGGAAATTAAATCACACTATCATGCTCCTAGGTTATGATATGCAGAAAGAACTGTAAAGGCGCCTAAAGAATGCCAAGTGACATATCCCCATATCTCTGTATTTCCCGTACCCACTCCGAGGTAGGGCGCTTGACCTTAGCCGAACCATAACAAATAGATTTCCGTACCCACTCCGAGGTAGGGCGCTCGGTCTATGCCGAACCGTAACAGATATATTCCCGTACCCACTCCGAGTTAGGGCGCTCGGTCTATGCCGAACCGTATCAGATATATATATATATATATATATATATATATATATACACACACACACACACACACACACACACACATATATATAGATCATACTCATCGACTCGATTGGGGACCGAAACGGTATAAAACACGAATGCCCCCGTGACCCTAGCAAAGACTCTAAGACTCACAGATAACGGTCGTTCTGTTTTCAAACACACAAAGTAATCGAATGCTCATTCAAAAGTGCAATCCTAGCATGATACTACATGACATGCTTTTAATGCTTATGCAACACCTAGTATGTCATATAATCACAAGCAGGTATTCTCTTTCGAATCTGAGTAAGCCCATAAAGGAACTTACCTGGAAGTGCAGAAAAACATTGTAGCAATCACACAGTTCAAAGTCACCCAGTAGTCATAATGGAAGTATAAGTCTATCTATTAAAACATACAAGCACACACGATTTCATCACATATCGAAAGTCTCATCACCATATTCCATATCATCATCGTCATTCAACTCATCTCATATCTCATTGCAAAGTCTCTATATAACTCATCAAGTACCATCTCAACTCAGCATCTCAACATCTTATCATGCTTTAACTTATTATCATATCATATAACAACATATGGTAACACATCATCGCCTCATATATATATATATATATATATATATATATATATATATATATATATATATATATATATCATATTCATACTTACATATTTAAGAACATATCATGCTTTTCAATCATATATCAACACTCCCTAATATCATTTTAAGGACATATATCAACATTTTATTTCATAATTCATATTTAACAATTATAACACATCAACAACATGCTTATTAGATTAATATTTCATCAAAGACCATACATCATATCTTATCATGGCAACTTCGGCATACTATAATTCATATTCACACAAGTCATCAATTTTATTCACCTAGTTAGACAAGGTAAGTTAGTTTCTCAAATTTCCCCAAAATTCATTTAGAAGCCCAAGTTTGATTAATCTTTATTCAAAACATTTTCCTTAATCGTACTTAATCCAAAATTCATTTATAAAACATTACTTTTTAATTCACCTTACTTTATTATTTTATCAAAACAAACCCGACCAAGTTAGGGTATTACCAAGACTCCTCTTTTTACTTTAATCCGATAATATATTTTAAGTCCCCATATTTTATAAGACCATAATATAGTATCTTTTAATTCTCGAAAAATATTTATACCTTATAAATCTCAAAATAATATTTATATAATATTTCAAATATCATTACCTTTAAAAACGCTTTCAAATAATATTTTCAAACCTTATATAACCCACCATTTTATTTAATTAACAAAACAGCCCCACATTTTATAAAATCAAAAACCGACCCACTCTTTTATCCATATACCAAACCGAGCCCTCTATTTGTAAAACTCAAAACCGAATCCCTTAGTTTATGTAAAGACTGAATTTATTCTATATTATTATATTATTATATTGAGTAAATAAATTATTATTTTATTCAATCGGTAGAAATGTGAGAAAACCCGTCCTCGAGCGTACGTTGATTTTAAAAACATTCCGGCATCATTTGAATTTCGATTTTGACGGGATTCGACTTCCGCTTTCGAGTTCCAGGTATTAATAAAATTTATTTAAGCTCCGAGATTTGATTGAAATTTATTTAATTCCGTTATATTGAGATTTGTAATTTAAATTTTATTTATATTTGAATTAGTGGGAATTCGTTCGGGCGAGCGGGTTTTGAGTCTATTCCGCTATTTTGAATTCTTACCTTGGGGACCAAATTCTATTTTATTTATTTTCCTTTTATATATCTCTCTCTCTCTCTCTATCTCTCTCCCTCCCCTGCGGTCCCCTCCCTTGCCTCACACCTGAAATGCACACTGCACATGCCTGAAATTGCACCTCCCTCACCTTGTGGTCTCCCCCATTTCGACAAGCTGCCAAGCAGCACTGTTTTGTCCTCTCCCACCTTGCCTCCTTCTAATTGGCACCACAGACCCCTTATCACCTGCAGCCCTCTCCCCTTTAATTCATTTTCAAACACACATCTCTTCCTCCTTACTTCTTTCTTGCCTTCACCAACACTCAGCGCCTCCACCTCCATTCTCCTTGAGCTCCGGCCCTTCCCTCGGTTTTCTCAGCAAACTAGGCCGCCACCACCACCCTATTCCCCCCGTCGCCGTCATCAAACGCAGCCCTGCACCCTCTCTGTTCGTGCCGCAGGCAGGACGGGCCGAGGAGGAAGCCTTCGCTCGAGCCCGCAGCAGTAGCCCCGAGTAGAACCTCAAGGAGCCTCGTCCAAGCCCAAGCGCACCTCGGAGCCACCTCCGGAGAGCCGGAGCCGCCGCCGAACTGGTTTTCCTCTCCTTTCCCCTGTCTTCTTCATTCCGTGGGTGAGCCTCTATTTCTCCCTCCTCTTACTCTCAAATGTCGTAAAGCCTCACCTTTATGCTCTCCTCTTCCTTCCCAGGCCAAGATCAGACCTCTTTCCGGCGAAAATCCGAACCACTGTGAGCACCTTCTCCTCCCTCCTTTCTTTGTCATGTTGTTTGATTTTGTGTCGCTTGGGGGTCTAGGAAGGCTGTAGAGTGGTCGGAAGGGGATGGGCGAGCAGCGGAGCTCCGGCGAGCCTGGGTCTCCCGTTCCCGTCGCCCTGTTCTATTGCTTTGGGGAAGAAGGGTTCAGCTGAACCAGTTTGGCCTTCTTTTATTTCTTTTCTTTGGTCCGGTTCGGACCATATTCTCCCGGTTCACAAACACAATCTGAGAGCTGAGTTGGGATCCGAGAAGGGTTCGGGTCTGGGCCTATGGATCCGGGTCTTGGGGCCTTTCCTTGGGCCTTTTCTTTTCTTCTTTCATTTTGGTTCGGGTTGGGCTGGGTTTTGTGGGTATAGTATTTTAGTATGTTATGATTTATTTAAATATATATATATATATATTATATTTTGTTATAAATTCTGATTTTAGTAAGATGAATATATATATATTTATATGTTCTTAAATTATTAATATTTGTATTTAAAAAGGTTTTAAAAGTGATATTATTTGATATTGGGTTATAAATATATTTTTGGTTGTTTTAAGAATATATGGATAGTAAGTGTTAAACTTTGTGAAGATTAGTATTATTTTGGGTTTGGTTATAATTATAAATTCTGGAAAATTAATCTTTATATATTGTATATTGTTTTAAGATTTTATTGTTTGGCTTATTTAATTGATGTATTTTAAGAGGATTTAACTATGTGAGCTAGGATTTTAAAGTAAATTGTTGGTTTTGATTTATAATATTAATTGTGAACATAGAATTATTTTGATGGTTTAATATTGGAATTTATTTATAATGTTATGAAATAAGAAGCATGCCGAAATGATTCCTATAATATGATTTTGGGAAATTGGTTAAGGCTTAAACGTGTAATGTCGGAATTTGGATAAGCGATTTTAAAAGGATTGGTTGATTTTCTAAGATGAGTTCTTTGAAAGATTGTTTTGAATATGAGTTGACTTAATTTGGAATTTATGAGTCTGAAAATATGGTTGGTATGATTTTATCAATGGGTTTGATTGAAAGAATGATTTTGGTCGATTTGATCGTATCGGAAAGATTTTGAAAGCGGTTTTACTATCTTTCGGTTTTGAAAATGTTGAGAACTTGGGTTCGTGTGTATGAATGTTGGTCTGGAAGCTTATGGAAATGGCTTGCTGATAGGTGTGTATTGCTTTTGGATTGCTTTGGACTTGCATTGGGCCCTTGCTTATATTATCTTGTTGTTCTGCATCAACAGGTAAGTATCCTACGGGACTTACTCAGTAACCTGGACCTCCTGTCTGATGTGTCATGTAATGTGTAGTTTTGTTGCATATTAAAGAATGCCATGTAGTATCATGCTAGGATTGCATTGAATTGAGCATGTGTTTACTTTGTGTGTTTGAAACAGAACGGCCGTTATCTGTGATAGTCCTAGAGTCTTTGCTATGGTCATAGGGTAGCCCAGCCCCATCGGGTGCCCTGAGTCTATCGAGTCGATATGAGCATGATGATAGCCCAGCACCATCGGGCATGTTTAATTTATATTTAATTTATGTTATGATGATGATACCGTAGGTGAGTGCACCACCACGAGGATATGCTATGCTATAGCAACGAACTGGCCAGTGTTGCACTAACGGGAAGGGGTGCAGAGGTAAGAGAGGGATATGCCACTTGGCATTGTCTTGGGCCCTTTACAGTTCTTTTCTGCATATTATATATATACTAGAGGCATGATAGTGTGATTTAAATCTTATACCGCATTAGTCATCTTTTATTTAGGTATAGGCATGTTATGTGGCCTCAGCGCGGTCAGAGGACCCGCAGGCGATCACCAGGCCTGACTTCGTGGATAGTGTTAGGTACCGCTCTTGTTGCTCCATGCTTTTGTGATGAGGAAATCTTTTGGCGAATCGAAGAATCCGGCTAATATATTCTAACTTGACAAATGGCAAATCCCCCACTTTGTTTTGGTTTTGACCCGGCTCTGCCGTGGCTTTGTATCTAAATCGTACTTCCGCTTTATTTTCGTTTAAATTGTATTTTTGAGACTTCGATTGATTAGAGGTTTGAAACCTTGACCCGTACCTGAATTGCAACATCTGAACGAAGGTATCCGACCTTCGAAACGTATCCCGGATATTTATATCTGGGCCGTTACAAAGTTGGTATCAGAGCGAGGTTGTGCAATTCGGGTACGCAAGGGTCGGGTGTATGTTTTGGAAAACCGCCCGTGGATTTCGAAGATTTGAAAGCGTTTTAAAGGGGCAAAATGAACTTAATATGTCTAACTCAATTGGACTAAGTATGAACTTGGCTTATGATAAAAGAGGAGAACCAACTAATAAGGGATCAAGTGGGTAGAAAAGGCGCTAGACCATCCCTTTTGGATGTAGTCGGAAATGGGTAGGCGAAATACTAGCTTGTTCTTTACCGATGGGTCGGGAAGACTCCAAGGAGGTCGTATAATTGCCATTAACCGATTCTTTGTTGAGTGCTTGATATGTTAAAGATTTGATTGGTATGACCTAATTATTGAATGAATATTGGACGATCTGTGCGAATGGGATAGCGGGAGTACCCTTCTTCTTCTTATATGGTTAAGCTCAGCTTTGTGGAACCGTCCCTTTCCTTATGAACCCTTTTGACAATTCAATCGAGTCCTCCCTTCGAATATCGGTCTTCCACGGGAATTGGGTTGGTAAACACATGGTGTCGAGAATCATGATTGAATATAAAGGTTGTCCGGGAGAATGTTGAAAGGCGGCCCTTGATAAAATTTCGAGTTAGAGAGTGAGATGTTTACGAGGCTGTCCTTATAGATTCTTATGACAATCCATCAGTGTCCTCTTATCACGAAAAGTCGTATCCGAGTTTCACGGGAAAGATGGGTGATGAGTCAGTTAGGAAGAGTCAATGTTGCCCTTATGGATCTCTATCGGGTTATCTTGATTGCCCTGTTCATGATTGCGTGATTCTATATGCACTACTCCTTGACCTACAATTGATCCTTAGTCTGAATTTGTGCTTATGTGCCTTGATGCTCGTGATGACCATTGTATAGGTTCGAACTACATTTATTATGTCCATATCATCCCGACATGATCTGTTTAGTATATTACATTGTCATACTAGGGCACGATTATGGATGTCATATGTTAGGAAGTTGTACAATTGATGTACTCCCCTTGAATAGGTTCATGATAGTATGATCGACTCTTCTTTATATGAATGCCTCATAAGATTGTACTCTTTAGCATGCTAGCCGATGATGCCTCGATGCTTATCATTCATTCTGTGACAAGAATCTATAGCATGCCCGTCTATTTTGTTTTCCTTAGATTAACTATTGTAGATTACCTTGCATATGATGGTGTTGTGTGTTCCTTGCGTTAAATGGAGAATATGTGTTATAATTGAGCATTGATGAGTGCATGTTTTGTCATATTATGTGTTGATTCGAACTCATGTCCCCATATTCTCGTCACATTGCCCATTACTTAGACGTGCATTATACATCGTTACATTCCTTCCCATGCTTCTATATTATTGGAAGATGATTGGAAGTTTTGCTTAATGTCGAGCAATCAATCGAGTGCATGTATGTACCATATGTTATATTGAACCACTAGTAACATGTTGAGCCCTTGGTTGTGACTTGTGCGAATTCTACTCTGCCTACGTTATTGTTGATTCACTCTTGAACTAGGTACCTGATAGTGTGGCTCTTTCCTCTTTCTGTTCTCTTAACATGTTTCACTCGTTCTGATTAGCTTAATGTTGAATTCGATGATTGACTAGCTTTCCGTGATAGTTAAACCCAGCATGCTTACATGGTTAAAATGTCTATTACTCTATGATATCCTCTCGTGCTTCCATGAATGTATGGTTTGGCACCTCGCATGATCACACCCCACGATATATCATGATTTTGCATACGCATGATGCATGAATGCTAGAATGAATTTAATCGAGTTGTCTTGATTGTGTTCAGATTCGATATGTGCCAATAGTGTCCTGTAGGACTTATGATTCCAATATGACCCGCTAAATGATCACGTGTTGTACTTGTTCCATGATGTGACAACTATTGCACCATATATGTACTCTAGGATGGTTCATTCTTAGCCTTATTATAATCTAGCAGCCATGATGTCCTTCTTCTTACTTTTGATGATGCCTCATGTTTCGTGAATATCATGTTGAACTCCTCTAAATCACTCTTGACTATGCTTGTATCACGTTATGTGTCGCTAGTATCATGTAAGACCCATGCTCTCTAAATGTATCTCGTCATATGATTCCGTGCCATGCTTGACCTAATATATGATAATTGTGTCAGGTGAGATAGTTACTAGGTTGCCCTTTATATATGATCATTGTTGCCATATGTGACAGTTAAAATGCTTCTCTTATATGTCCTCGTATGACGTTTCATCTAATTGTTATAATATACCTTGCCATGATATATTTGGACTCATTTGTTGATGTGTATACCATGCTCTTACATTGATCATATACATGATGCTCATTATTTTCGCTAAATTCCGCATGACTTCGAATCATATATGATCATTGCTGGTTCCGTCTATCTTGCTTGAAGTTGCTAGACATATCTGTTTCCATGGAATACTAGAATGTTAGCTTATTTCAGATACATCAGAATCGGACTTGATTGTGTCTTTGATATGAATACGAATGTTTCCCCGGGATAGGTACATGTTAGTATGAATTAGTGTGATTGATGTGCTCTATGATGAATTCATTTTGTTCGTCACCGTTGTAACCTAATAGACTTTTATAAGGGCATCGTTACTATTCCCGAGTCAGAGTCTTGTCTCTAGTCGTGTCATCTTTAACTTTGTCCATTTAGTCTCCGAGAGAAACATTGGGTCGTCCGCTCTTGTCACTCCCCTATCTCCGCTAACTTAAACTCATACGCGTTACCTTGGATGAGCGACCGCATGGAAAAAGGGATCGGGAAGACGAATAGCGATAGAGCAGCGCAGCGGAAGCGCATGCCCATAACCCACGGGCCTCAGGATCCATAATGTCGATGGAACAAGCTCGCTTTGAGGATTACGATTGTTGAGCACGATATGACTTGCAGGTGGGAGCGTCCTCTATTCGAATTGCTAACCCTTTCTGAGCTTGTTGATGATGATATTGCACTGACTTGATGTTGAAAGCTGCTTGTTGATGTGATGATATGATTCGGTGCCTTATTGTCCTAATGTGCCATGATGACTTGATGTGATGCTATTCTGAGCTGCTAGACATGATCTAAATTCCTTTCCTATATAGTATGAACTGCAAATGCCGAGAATCTGAACGGGTTATTAGCTAAGATTATGATGAAACTTGCTAGTTTGAATTGACTTTATTCATATATGGTGTTATGTGATAATTTCCAGCATGACGGTAAATTGAGACTTTTGACACTTGTTGCAATGCTTAATGATGCTAGTTGATATGATGTAGTCCTTATGTGCAATAATGTCCATGATTGCTTCTTCTTTGAATATGTGAGTGAGGTCCTTTTGGTTGAGCGGTCAGAGAGTGGAGAAAGGTTTTGAGTGACTAGGATGATTGACGATGGTAAGGGAAAGTTGCCGAAGAGGGGTGTTGGCTTAAGCAGGAGCGGGTGAGTTTTGAGAACTATAAGAGGTAATGCTTGGTGGATTTCGATGAGCTCCTAGGTGAATCTCGGATAAGGGTATGATTAGGGACATGCTGGTTAGGTAGTGACCGAGGAAACTTTATTGAAGATGCGTGGTTAGAAGGGTTCTACGTTGTGATATCTTAGGAAGAGTGAGAAATGTAAGAAATGACCTTTGGGGGTATCGAGGACATAGTATGCAGGGGTGTTCGGGTGTGAAAACAGAGATGAGGGTTGGATTCTTAGAGGTGGATTGCTAGTGAGAGTTCTTGGTGGGATGAGGGGCGAGATTAGGGTATTGAACTGAATTACGACTTCTTTTGAGGATGTTACCTGAACTGATGTTGGTGAATCTAGATGAGGCTGGTTTTGATGTAGGAATTGAAATCGAGTGAGCGGGGGTTGCGTTTATTTTGTCTGGTGGTGATGTGAAAGCTTTCTTGATTACGTGAATTATTAAAATGACCTGGCATGATATTAGATAGCGACCATGATAAATCTGATACGACCTGATATTACATGTTGATATGCAATATTGAAATCTAGTTGGCAGTGACAAGTATGACCATGATATAATGATACATTGCTATCCTAATATGTTGATCTAAAAGCATGTTATGATGTGTTGTATGAATCATGAGGTGATGATATGTTGATTACGTGAAAACCTGATGTTATACTACATGGTTGATAAGCATGATTATGAATAGGTAAGTAATGAATATGACTTAGAGCATGAATATGACTTGTATATATATATGAGATAATGGTGCGTGATTGCTAAGTGATCGTTATATGATATTGTATGAGTTGGGATGATGTTTGTGAGTATGCGGATATTTTGGTGATTGATATACATTGATTGACCTACCCTTCTGCCGAACCTTAATAGCTTGACCTTGTTGTGTTGATGTGTTGACAATGGATTTTTGTTCATTGATTCTGTGATGAGGGATACTTTTATGACTTCTGGTGTGATGTTGAGACGTTGTGATGATTTTGTTATGTCATTGAGATGCATATTATGACCTTTGGTATGATCTGGAGATGTTGATGTGACCATGTGGCACTATTCTGGTACATGTTGAGACTTGTTGTGTGATGTGTGGATTGGAGATTGGATGGTTATACAGTTATGCATTTCTTATGGCTTATGCATCTTGCTGGAATTGAGACTGATAGCTTGATTCGATTCTGGAAACTAGGAAGAGAATATGGGATTAGCCCTTAGAGGTGGATGATTCCACCTCCTACATTCTGAATTTGATTTGGTTTTGGGAGATTTTGACGAAATCTTGATTTGAAAGGCATTGAATTGTTTTGGTGTAAAGTTGCTTGATTAAACATCGGATTTGAAGATTTTGAGCGGTTTTGAATGGCCAACTTGGGGTTTTAAAGAAGTTGAGAGTTTCAATGATTTGGATGACAATCTTTCCATTTACAAAACACTTTGAGGTTTACGAACTAGATTTACATTAGGACGTCTCACGAAGTGGATACAAGCATTTTATAGGGGCGCTTATAGATTGCTTGCTAAGACCTAGTCGGACGCCATAATGCTTTTAGAGTTGTGATACTTCTGAAAGGTCGAAACAAGGATGTGATAAGGGCGCTTACTACACACTTGACAAGACCAATTGGAGATGTCACGACCGTGACTAGGATGTTGTGAGAATCCCGGAAGACGCAACCGAGATGATTACAAGATCCTTGGACATGGTCCTCTGACTCACTGATTTCAAACTCCTACCCATTGCTTTAAAATGATTTAGTCTCGGGGACGAGACTTGTTTTTAGAGGTGGATAAATGTAAAGAATTAATTTATTCTATATTATTATATTGAGTAAATAAATTATTATTTTATTCAATCGGTAGAAATGTGAGAAACCCGTCCTCGAGCGTACGTTCATTTTAAAAACATTCCGGCATCATTTGAATTTCGATTTTGACGGGATTCGACTTCCGCTTTCGAGTTCCGGGTATTAATAAAATTTATTTAAGCTCCGAGATTTGATTGAAATTTATTTAATTCCGTTATATTGAGATTTGTAATTTAAATCTTATTTATATTTGAATTAGTCGGGATTCGTTCGGGCGAGCGGGTTTTGAGTCTATTCCGCTATTTTGAATTCTTACCTTGGGGACCAAATTCTATTTTATTTCTTTTCCTTTTATCTCTCTCTCTCTCTCTCTCCCTGCCTCCCCTGCGGTCCCCTCCCTTGCCTCACATCTAAAATGCACACTGCACATGCCTGAAATTGCACCTCCCTCACCTTGTGGTCTCCCCCATTTTGACAAGCTGCCAAGCAGCACTCTTTTGTCCTCTCCCACCTTGCCTCCTTCTAATTGGCACCACAGACCCCTTATCACCTGCAGTCCTCTCCCCTTTAATTCATTTTCAAACACACATCTCTGCCTCCTTACTTCTTTCTTGCCTTCACCAACACTCAGCGCCTCCACCTCCATTCTCGTTGAGCTCCGGCCCTTCCCTCGGTTTTCTCAGCAAACCAGGCCGCCACCACCACCCTCTTCCTCCCGTCGCCGTCATCAAACGCAGCCCTGCACCCTCTCTGTTCGTGCCGTAGGCAGGACGGGCCGAGGAGGAAGCCGTCGCTCGAGCCCGCAGCAGTAGCCCCGAGTAGAACCTCCAGGAGCCTCGTCCAAGCCCAAGCGCACCTCGGAGCCACCTCCGGAGAGCCGGAGCCGCCGCCGAACTGGTTTTCCTCTCCTTTCCCCTGTCTCCTTCATTCCGTGGGTGAGCCTCTATTTCTCCCTCCTCTTACTCTCAAATGTCGTAAAGCCTCACCTTTATGCTCTCCTCTTCCTTCCCAGGCCAAGATCAGCTCGAACCCACCTTCGTTGTAGTCGAATCGATCCGAATCGGACCTCTTTCCGGCGAAAATCCGAACCATTGTGAGCACCTTCTCCTCCCTCCTTTCTGTGTCATGTTGTTTGATTTGGTGTCGCTTGGGGGTCTGGGAAGGCTGTAGAGTGGTCGGAAGGGGATGGGCGAGTAGCGGAGCTCCGGCGAGCCTGGGTCTCCCGTTCGCGTCGCCCTGTTCTATTGCTTTGGGGAAGAAGGGTTCAGCTGAACCGGTTTGGCCTTCTTTTATTTCTTTTCTTTGGTCCGGTTCGGGCCATATTCTCCCGGTTCACATACACAATCTGAGAGCTGAGTTGGGATCCGAGAAGGGTTCGGGTCTGGGCCTATGGATCCGGGTCTGGGGGCCTTTCCTTGGGCCTTTTCTTTTCTTCTTTCATTTTGTTTCGGGTTGGGCTGGGTTTTGTGGGTATAGTATTTTAGTATGTTATGATTTATATATATATATATATATATATATATATATATATGTTATATTTTGTTATAAATTCTGATTTTAGTAAGATGAATATATATATATATGTTCTTAAATTATTAATATTTGTATTTAAAAAGGTTTTAAAAGTGATATTATTTGATATTGGGTTATAAATATATTTTTTGTTGTTTTAAGAATATATGGATAGTAAGTGTTAAACTTTGTGAAGATTAGTATTATTTTGGGTTGGTTATAATTATAAATTCTGGAAAATTAATCTTTATATATTGTATATTGTTTTAAGATTTTATTGTTTGGCTTATTTAATTGATGTATTTTAAGAGGATTTAACTATGTGAGCTAGGATTTTAAAGTAAATTATTGGTTTTGATTTATAATATTAATTGTGAACATAGAATTATTTTGATGGTTTAATATTGGAATTTATTTATAATGTTGTGAAATAAGAAGCATGCCGAAATGATTCCTATAATATGATTTTGGGAAATTGGTTAAGGCTTAAACGTGTAATGTCGGAATTTGGATAAGCGATTTTAAAAGGATTGGTTGATTTTCTAAGATGAGTTCTTTGAGAGATTGTTTTGAATATGAGTTGAATTAATTTGGGATTTATGAGTCTGAAAATATGGTTGGTATGATTTTATCAATGGGTTTGATTGAAAGAATGATTTTGGTCGATTTGATCGTATCGAAAAGATTTTGAAAGCGGTTTTACTATCGGTCGGTTTTGAGAATGTTGAGAACTTGGGTTCGTGTGTACGAATGTTGGTCTGGAAGCTTATGGAAATGGCTTGATGATAGGTGTGTATTGCTTTTGGATTGCTTTGGACTTGCATTGGGCCCTTGCTTGTATTATCTTGTTGTTCTGCATCAACAGGTGTGTACTCCTGCCTGATGTGTCATGTAATGTGTAGTTTTGTTGCAAATTAAAGCATTCCATGTAGTATCATGCTAGGATTGCATTGAATTGAGCATGTGTTTACTTTGTGTGTTTGAAACAGAACGGTCGTTATCTGTGATAGTCCTAGAGTCTTTGCTATGGTCATAGGGTAGCCCAGCCCCATCGGGTGCCCTGAGTCTATCGAGTCGATATGATCATGATGATAGCCCAACACCATCGGGCATGTTTAATTTATATTTAATTTATGTTAAGATGATGATAATGTGGGTGAGTGCACCACCACGAGGATATGATATGCTATAGCAACGAACTGGCCAGTCTCTGCACTAACGGGAAGGGGTGCAGAGGTAGGAGAGGGATATGCCACTTGGCATTGTCTTGGGCCCTTTACAGTTCTTTTCTGCATATTATATATATACTAGGGGCATGATAGTGTGATTTAAATCTTCTACCGCATTCGTCATCTTTTATTTAGGTATAGGCATGTTATGTGGCCTCAACGCGGTCAGAGGACCGGCAGACGATCACCAGGCCTGACTTCGTGGATAGTGTTAGGTACCGCTCTTGTTGCTCCATGCTTTTGTGACGGGGAAATCTTTTGGCGAATCGAAGAATCCGGCTAATATATTCTAACTTGACAAATGGTAAATCAGCCACTTTGTTTTGGTTTTGACCCGGCTCTGCCGTGGCTTTGTATCTAAATCGTACTTCCACTTTATTTTCGTTTAAATTGTATTTTTGAGACTTCGATTGATTAGAGGTTTGAAACCTCGACCCGTACCTGAATTGCAACATCCGAACGAAGGTATCCGACCTTCGAAACGTATCCCGGATATTTATATCTGGGCCGTTACAGTTTACAGGACCCAAAACCGAGCCCCAACACAATTAACCCAATCGGATTGGATTTATAAAAAGGAATAGGCCCATATTCATTTTAGTTTTCATAAACCCAAACTTTCGGCCCAATAAAATTAGGCCCAAAGGCCATTTTCCTCATTCAATTCAATCTGTAGCAAAGTCAGATTTTTTTTTAAAGAAGGGGGCCCAGGGTGAGGTGGCGTTGATGTGGCAAGGGGCCCACGATGAGAGGAATGGGGGATGAGGGAGACACTATTCATCTCCCTCTTCCATCTCCCTGTTCTAAAACCAGCAAGAGGGAAAGAGGAGCTCGGCCGGCTTCGATTCCGACCCCAACCACGCTGCTCACCTCTGGACCCTAACCCGACACCCACGGACCCAGGAAGAGAGAGTGAGGGAAAGGAGCTCACCGAGGGTCGAAGGTTCGAAACACACCGAAGGCTCTCCAAGATCATCGAAGGGCGGTTTGTCTTCAGCGAAAGTGGATTCGCGCGCTCGAAATCGGAGGAACACAAGGGAACGACGACGGAGGCTGAGATGCTCGCTTTTTCTAGTGGCTGCTGGCGGCTCCGGGGGGCTTCGAGGCCACTGCAGCTGCTCGAGCTCGGAGAAGGAAGGAGGTGGGTTACGCTTGGCTCCACTCCTCGGTTCGAAGGAAAAGGACAGGGGATGTTCTCTCGGCTCCTACCCCAAGTGAAGGATATGGGTGCAGCTGCCGGCGGGAACCGAGGGATGAGAAAGGAAGTGGTGGTGGCGGAGAGGTGTAGGTGTGGTGACCGGCGATGAGATGTGGTGGCGGTGAAGTGGCTGAGCCGAAATGGAGGAGGAGGAGAGCCTCTCCTCTCGGCACACAATGAGACAAGGGGGATAAGGTTTGTTTGGGTTTTGGGTTTTTCTCTCTCCTTTTTTTTTGAAAATGAAATGTGGAGGATGGATTGGGTTTTGAATTTTGAAGAGAGAAAATAAGGTAGGCAGTGGTCTTGCCTGATTCAAGAGGGCAGTAGGTGTTGTTTGTTTTCCCAAAAGAAGTGGAATAAAAAAGAGAAGGATGAAAGTAGAAGAGATAAAATTTTACCCTAATAGGATGAGATGAGTTGGAATAGAACAAGTATAGGTGATATAGGACGGAATTGTGGTCCCGAGTCGGAAATTTATATTTCTGACGATTGGTCTTCCAAATACCGCTCTCTCGATCAATTAGATTTTTAAAAGCCGGAAGTGCATCGTTGTCAGAAGAAATTTATTTTTTTTTAAACAAAATCCGATTAAATCCGTTCTAAATTCATTTTTAATTTTATTTTCCTGAAAATCAAGATTTTAAAGTACGGGCCTTTACATTAGAGATCGAAACCATCTACTACAAGAGATAAATTTCATCATGATATATGAACTAAAATATTTTATCTTCTTCAGGAGATAAATTAGAATTTCATTTTCTTCAAAAGATGTGATATATAATTAATTGTGTTTATTTTATCTACTTCAGGATATAAACTACCACTTTTGGGATGATATACAAATTTAACAATTTATATCTACTTCGGGAGATAATGTTTGTCTACTTATGGAGACAAAGGATGAAAGAAAAAATATAATAAATGAATATAAATAAATAATATAAAGTAAAAGGATAATCATTGTTCATCACTACAGGATGAGATTTATCGTTCATCGCTACGAGGATGAGATTTATCATTTCATCGCTACATGGATGATATTTATCATTTCATCGCTACGGGGATGAGATTTATCATTTCATCGTTACGGGGATGAGATATGTTTGTTAATCAATGAGTATTGTATATATGCACTCCGATGACATAGATCATATATATTTGATATAAAATAGCTAATGATGAAATTACACAGAAAATAAAAATCAGCTTTGTTTCAATTTCGATCTTATTTTAAATCAAACTAGATTCATGCTCCAATTTTGAAATTAAGGTCTAAGTTTCCGACTTGGGAAAACACAATTAAGAACACATAAGGTCATCTCATCATAATAAACTACAAATTCAACTACCAATTAGTAGAAAATTCATACGTACATATCAACTGCATACATCATGATCGAAATTCTAATTGGATTTGTTGTATCGAAGAATCCAAAAAATAGTATTAGTATGATGTGATGCAATCTAATTCAGAAAAATCAAATCACCCAAACAAAAGCAAACAGATACTATGTCTGAGGTATTGAAATGATCAAACATGCAAGTAAGGGAAGACACAACACACACAAAAAAATGAGACGAGATTGATAAATGTCGAACGATTGTCGTATGTACGCGATTTAATCTTACTGACATAATTGTTGCAATCGCCAATTTGATTAATTCAATGTAATCATATGTAATCCGTTTCAATGAATATGAAGGATTGAGATTAGTTTATCCGCTCCAAGGGATATTATAAATTCGATTGATCCAATCACTTTAGGGATTGACAATATTTTATCTGCTTCAGGAGATATTATAAATTCGATAGCCAATGATATTTACACCACAAGATTTACTATTTACACCACATATCTCACTTTTTATATTTTTTTTAAAATACACCCTGCTCCTCTTGAGTCACACACCTGCCCCTCAAGAGGCGCATGGTATTTTACATTAAAATATCTTGCGCCTCTTGAAGGGCAGGTGTGTGACTCAAGAGGAGCAGAGGTGTGATTCAAGAGGCGTAGGTGTGGTGCATATAGTAAAATTTATGGGTGTAAATATTATCACCCAATTCGATTGATCCAATCACTTCAGGGATGAAGAATACTTCAACCACTTCAGAGACTGAGATTAATTTAACCACTTCAGGTATATATATATATATATATATATATATATATATATGTATATATATATATATGTATATATATGTATATGTATATATATGTATATGTATATATATGTATATGTATATATATATACATGTATACATACATATATATATATATGTATGCATATCTATATATACATATACATATATGTATATGTGTGTGTATATATATATATATATGTATGTATATATATATGTGTATATATATATATATGTGTATATATATATACACACACACATATATATATATATATATATATATATATATATATATATATATATATATATATATATATATGGTGTGGTTTAGGTGTACACACCCATTAAAGTGTACTTTGTTCACAAATATTATTCGGTGAAATGTGAAACATTCTACCGAATACTGTTATGTTACAAATTATTCAGTGGAATTGGAACGTTTTCATCTGAACTGAACGGAAAAAGAAAACATAACAGTATTCGGTAGAATGTTTCACATTTCACCGAATAATGCTTCAAATTTCACCGAATAATGTTTCACATTTCACCGAATAATATTTGTGAACAAGGTACACTTTAAAGGCTGTGTACAAATGATCCATACACTATATATATATATACATATATATACATATATATATATATACACATATATATAGACATACATATATATACATACATATATATACATACATATATATACATATATATATATACATATATATATATGCATACATATATATATATACACATATAAATATATATATATATTAATTATTGTGTCATATTTATTTTAATTAATTCATAATTACTGCATAAAGAGCGCTTGGTTAGTCGTAAATCCGCTTGGTCAGCCCGTATAAGTTGAGTTTATGGGTGGTCCCGGTAGATGGTCCCGTTCGATATGTATGAATTATGTCTTTATTAATTTAAATTATGCATAATAATATATGAAATTATGGCGTTAAATTTGAGAAGGATGTTATATCGAGGCTCTAGTAGTTCTCATATAGTCCATAGTAATGAAATGCATTTTGCACAAGATAGTAGTGACTTGCCTAATTGGACAATACCTGCAGAAAATATTGAGTCTATTTATAGAATTAGAGCTTTAGATTTTAAGACTGCATTTAGCATAAAAACTCATGAAGAGACAATAAGTATTGAACAAGAGCAACACGCTTTGCAATTATTGTCCGCACTTTCTTGAAGAAAATATTTAGTAAAAGGATATAGATATATCCACTTTGGCTTAGTTCAAGTAGCAATAAAACCATTATCTCGAAAAGGAATAGATTCTCCTGTTTTTATTGCTTTAAGGGATGATAGATTAAAAGGTTATAAAGATTCTATACTTGCTATTATTCAATCTAATATTTGCAATGGTCCTATTTATTTCAATTGCTCTCCAAATTTTTATGTTGATCTTACGGATCCAAGAGTTATTCAATCTCTTATTTTAGATGTCAAAATGTTAAATGACTCTTTCAAGCAGTTCTAAAAAAACATTGCAATAATTTATAGACTCCATTATAGAGACATGACCTCTCTTTCTGATCCAAAGTGCATTGTTCCTCCTATTCCACATGGAGAAACAATTCTTCTCCAACTAGATGCAGAAAAATCATGTTCTTTTACTCCTAAAACAATAAAGTGGAACGAGATCACTGTTCCCAACACATTAGAGCTCCAGAGCAATAATCCTCCTAGGGATTTTCATAGGAGAGAAATTTCTGAAATCATAGAAGAACCTGATGGTAGGATTCTGTTAAGGTTTAATTCAAGTAGAGATTTTTACCCCTCACATTCCTCACATTCCAAGTGTATTTCCAGCCAGGAGTTCCGTTTCTGAACCCCCTTATAGAATTCCTTCATTACATGATCCCCATATTAAAGTAGATTACCAAAGTCCTCTACCTACAACATGTCCAGATAATACTGAACAGATTTCTACTCCCGCTTCTCCCACACAAAGTGATATGCAAGGGTATTCTTCAATAAACATGATCTCTTTAGAATATTCTTTTAAGATAGAAAAGGATTATCTTCGTAGAAATTTTGAGTCACCTCATAATAGCCAGAAAAAAAAATGGTTTATGAAAATAGATAGATCTTGTCGTGATAAAATAAGAAAAAATTGGTATGCCAATATGGAACGGTTGAAGAACAATATGCCTTTTTTCACATGGTTCAAAATATTTCTATCAAACTTAGAGATCCAAGATCCATTCTCCTTACCCTCCAATGAAGTCCAAACTAGGATTACAAAATCTTGGAGCACCATCCCATCTGGTGTTACCCATTCGGTCCACCCTCCTCTATCCGGTATAAAGATTACAACCTCAGCAGGAGAGATCACGGCGGAACCATTCAAAAGGGGTAGAAACATAGCTGAAGGCACCCCTACCACTGTTGAAGACATTAAAAAAGTTTATTATCAAAATAATTATTCCAATCAAATTCTTCACACTATAGCAGAGCAAGTTGATCTTATCCATACAAAGATTGATTCCTCAATAGATCCACCAAGATTCCCTAGAGATATCTCAAGACCTCATTTTCAAATTGAAAGCCTTCCTAGAAAAATGGCTCAATCCCTTACTCTTAATCCTCCAGACTTGGTTGATAAAATAACAGAAAGGTTAAAGTCTATTCAAACCTCACCCAGTGGAAGCAATGTAAATTGCCTCGACCACTATAAAAGAAAATGTGAAGAACAATCCCAATATTCTACTAGTGATACTGAATCTGACTCGTCTCAGATTAAGGATCTTGAAAATGCTTTTGAAAATAACCATATAGAAATCAACAAACTCAGAAGAAGAAAAACGGGAAAACAAAATTATAGTAATATCCCTAATAATCGGGTCCCTAAAGGTGATACTAGAAATTATTACCGTAGACCTACTCCCCCTGATATTCAATATGAGGAAAGAGCAAAATTTCGATCCACCGATTATAACGGAAAATCTATTTACGAGTGGAATATAGATGGAAAGTCTGAAACTGAAATTATGAATACTTTACAAGAAATGGGAATGGCCAAAATGGCTTACAAAGCAAATGGTCATAGAGATAAATCTGCAGCAGCCCTCTTAGTCAATGGTTTCACAGGTCAGATAAAAAATTGGTGGGATAATGCTTTAACCAATGAACAAAAGAGTGCGATCTTTGAAGCCACTATAGATATTGAAGATGACGATGGAAATATTCACCCCGAGGAAGATGCTGTTGGACAACTTATATACACTATTAGTATGTATTTTGTGGGAAATCCCAAAGAAGAACTTCAATCTAGCAAGTCCGTCTTAATCAATCTTAGATGTCGTACTTTGAGTGATTACAGATGGTACAAAGATGTTTTCCTCACCTATGTCTACAAAAGATCAGACTGCAATGAAGCTTTTTGGAAAGAAAGGTTTGTTTCAGGATTACCTACTCTATTTTCTCAAAGAATAATAACTAAAATTAAAGAATCTATAGGGTCTGAAGAAATTCCTTGGGCCACGATAACTTATGGCCAGCTAGGAGCTTTTATTAAGAAAGAAGGGTTAACATTATGTTCAGAGTTAAAAATAGAACCTAAATATGGAGATAAGGGAAGAACTAGAAAAGAGTTAGGAAATTTCTGTGAAGCTTTTGGGATGCAGAAAATACAAGCTCCTTCCAGTAGAAAGAAAACCCAGTTTCAAAATAGAAGATTCACTAGAAATCCTAGGAGAGGGAAGAGAAACTATAATGAAAGAGGGGATAAGAAATTTGAGAAGAAAAAGATTATTTGTTATAAATGTGGTAAACTAGGCCATAAGGCAAATCAGTGCCGCATTAAACAAAAGATAAATGAAGTTTGTGGTGAAGACGAAGAGCTTAAGAATAAACTTATGAAAATCTTTGTCATGGATAGAGAAAGTTCTTCAGATGAAGAAGAGAGTTATGCGTACAATGGGGAATTCGATTCATCTACTTCAGATGATGAAGAGCCTAGTTCCCCCTCAGTTTTGCAATGTCATCACTAAAACATATGAGAAAGAAGCCTTATTTCAACTCATTGATGAAAATGAAGACCCTCAAGTAAAACAAAAGTATTTTCTTAAACTTAAAGATTTAATTTTTAAAGAACAAGAACCAGCTTTACAAGAACCTTTTAGTATTTCAAAATTATACAATAAATACCCCCCTCCTAACGTTTTCTCACAAGTTTCCACTAAGGATCTTCAAGCTGAAATAAATAGGTTAAAAAAGGAGGTTAAAGAACTTTAAGATAGAGTTTTGACCGGAGAAACCAAAGACCTCGAATTGGAAGCCAAATTAGCTGTTATAGAAGAAAGGTTTATTCGCAAAACTCATGCTCCATCCTCCTCTAAAGAACCTATAGATCAGGATCACTTCACTGCTAAAAACAACGTAGACAATAACAATGATGATCTATTCATCTCTGTAATTGATAAGATTAGTTTTCAAAAGTGGTATGTTCCTATCACCATAAAAATAACACATTTGCTCTTACTACCATAGCCCTACTCGATAGTGGAGCAGATCTAAATTGTATTAAAGAAGGTTTAGTACCCTCAAAATTCTTTGAAAAAACTTCAGAAAGACTTCACACTGCTAGTGGGTCTCGCATGAAAATAAACTATAAATTGCCAAAAGCATCGATTTGCAATCATGGATATTGTTTCAAAAACTCTTTTATTTTTGTCAAAGATCTAACCTAAGAGGTTATTTTAGGAACCCCCTTTCTCACTCAAATTTACCCATTTAGGATTGATCCTATCGGTCTCCATACCAATATAATGGGGAAACAAATAAGTTTTGAGTTTTAATCCCCAGTCAAGCAAAGAGACATTTCTCTATTGCAATCCTCTTCAATTTGCAAACAGGTGAACCTGATAAGTAGCAAAAAGTCATTTATAAACTTTCTTAAGGATGAAATATCAAATAAGAAAATAGAAGAAAAAATTGAGCAACCATCTCCTCAAAAGAAAATTCAAGATTTGGAACAACTGTTTAAATCCCAAGTTTGTTCTGATCTTCCAAATGCATTTTGGGAGAGGAAGAAACATCAAGTGTCCTTGCCTTACGAAAAAGATTTTGATGAAAAGAATATTCCCACTAAGGCTAGGCCAATTCAGATGAACAAAGAGCTTTTAGACTATTGTAAGCAAGAAATTGAGTCTTTGTTATCTAAAGGACTTATTAGAAGATCTAGATCTCCTTGGAGTTGTGCAGCCTTCTATGTTATGAATCAGGCTGAAAAGGAGAGAGGTGCCCCTAGGCTGGTTATAAACTATAAGCCTTTAAACAAAGCTTTGCAATGGATTAGGTACCCTTTACCTAATAGAAGAGATTTATTAAACAGGCTTTATGATTCTCGTGTATTTTCAAATTTTGACATGAAAAGTGGTTTTTGGCAAATACAAATAAAAGAAGAAGAACGATACAAAACAGCCTTTACTGTTCCTTTTGGTCATTACGAATGGAATGTGATGCCCTTCGGTCTAAAAAGTGCTCCTTCTGAATTTCAAAGAATAATGAATGATATTTTAAACCCTTATTCCTCATTCACTATTGTCTATATTGATGATGTCCTAATCTTTTCCAAAAGTATTGATGAAGACTTCAAACATCTGAATACCTTTCTACATGTTGTTAAGAAAAATGGATTAGTTGTTTCCTCTACAAAAATGAAATTATTTCAAACAAGAATAAGATTTATTGGCCATGATATTTATCAACAAACAATAAAACCAATAAATAGAAGTATTGAATTTGCTGATAAATTCCAAGATGAAATCAAAGAAAAAACTCAGTTGCAAAGGTTTCTAGGATGTCTTAATTATATTTCTGATTTCTTCCCTAAACTTAGACAATTGTGCAAGCCTTTGTTCCAAAGGTTAAGAAAAGATCCACCTGCCTGGACCAATGAGCATACTAAAGTAGTTCGCATTATTAAAGAAAAGGTTAAATCATTGCCATGCATCAGCATACCGCATCCTAAGACATTCATGATAGTTGAGACATATGCATCGGAAGTAGGATATGGTGGAATTCTTAAACAAAGGTTACAAGATCAAAAGGAAGAACAATTGGTTAGGTATCATTCTGGAACATGGACTGGTCCTCAAAAGAATTATAGCACTGTTAAAAAAGAAATTTTATCTATTGTTGCATGCATATCAAAATTTCAAGATGATCTTTATTACAAAAGATTTTTACTTCGTGTTGATTGCAAGTCAGCAAAAGAAATTTTACAAAAGGATGTTCAAAACATTGTTTCAAAACAGATATTTGCAAGATGTCAAGCTATTCTTTCTATTTTTGACTTTGACATTGAATTTATTAAAGGAGAAAATAATTCATTACCAGATTTTCTTACTAGAGAATTTCTACAGGGCAAAACGTAGAGCTTTCAGTTATGAGATTTATCTACAAATTTTGGAAAAAGAAAATTGAAGAAGATCTTTGGATTCCTCCTATAAGGGATCTAATCTATACAACTATTCTTGGCGGACATCCAGACTTGGAGCAAGAAGAGTTTCTCAAAGAATTGGAGAAAAAGGCAGAGAGACGCCTCAGAAACATCCCATTCTAACAATTATTTTGTTTACATTGTAGCAATGGCCTCGTCCAGCAAGGATACTTCAAGAAAGCCAATGAGGCCTCAAGACTACCTCATGACACATCCACAGTCCACAAAGTCCACTCCTATACCAATCCTTACCACAACAAATCAGTTCCAGCCTCTTACCCAGTTACCTTACAAGCAAGCGGTCCTTGCACCAAAAACCCCAGTAAAACCATCACAAAAAAGACCAGACCCCGAAACTCCATTTTACAAATACTTCTTTAAACCCCATATAGCACAAGAAATTTGCCTACTACCAGAATTTAAACCTCTCCCACAAGAACAGATTGAACTCCGTCTCCCCGAAGTCTTTCCTCCTTCGTACCATTGGTTCCCTGAAGACATTAACAAAACCCGAAAATTCTATGAGTTAATACTCGTAGATTCTGGTTCGATTGACCTGACACATACAAAAGACCAAACCAAAACAGACCATATTATCTTCTCTAAATGCAAAATCCTCAGAGTCCTCACAAGAAAAGATTGGGATAATCCAACAACCGTCAAAACATTTTCCGTACCTCATTATCCTAAGGGATATACCTTCTATGAATACAAAATGGCATGGTTTCGAACCTTTCTCATAAGGCCATTCAGCCATTCCTGGTTCTTTATCTTTTCAAAAAACTGCAACGATGACTTACCACAATGGTTCTATGAATGGTGGAACATTTTTGGCAGCACACATGAAATTTTCCCCAACGCTGCCCAACTTGCCTATGATTACTACTACAATCACTCCCCAGCTAAAAAAATACAAAAGGTCACTACTATTTCACAAAAACAATGGTGTGACTTGGATCCTCTGTTGGGTGTATGAGCTTGAACAGATACACCCAATTCCTTACCCATTATCACTTTGCAGAAAATACAAAGTTCGATGGTGGGAAAAATTTTACCTAAATGTTCTAGCCATTGAAAGAGTTCAGGCCTCCATTCCAAACAAAAATCCTCCACAAAAAGACCCAATCCCTAAAACACAAGAACCTATACAGATTGAGTCATCTTCGTCCAGCTCATCCACAAAACCTCCAAGCAATCCAGTTGTGTCCGATGCAAAACCAAATCTAGATCTTTGGAAGCAATTTCAAGAGTTCCAAAAATATCAAGAGTTCTTACAGTTAAAAAAAGGCAAGAAAATTAACTTCAACAGGTATGATCAAACAGAAAAGGAAGCCAATCAAGAAAAGGGCAAAAATGTAAACCTTGATGATGATTATGATCCTTTTGAATTATAATCATCTTATTTAAAAAAAAAAGGAAAATTGTATTGTAATGTATTATTATATGCCATGGCTCCTACTTTGTATGGGAGTATTCCATCATTGAAGACCAAGACAAAAGAAGACCAAGCGAAGATGTTTTATGCAAGACACCATAATGTACTACAAGAATTCAAATAAGTTCATCATTTGAAGGAAGTATTCAAGACTCTCATGATGAGAAGCAGGAAACAATATCATCCACAAATTCAAGAGCAAGAACACGACAACCTCTCTATAAAAGCCCATCATCTCCCATAGAGGAGACACGCTTCATTTAGACTCTCAAATCATAAAGTTTGAAAAAGCCCTTTAGAAATTCCTCAATAATTTCTTTGTAATTTCCTTTTGCAAGATTTCTTAAGTGTACTTTTCCTACATCAAATCCAATAAACGTAAGTTATATATATATATATATATATATATATATATATATATATATATATATATATATATATGTATATATATAGATATGTATACATATATATGTATGTATATATATGTATGTATATATATAGATATGTATACATATATATATATATATATGTATATGTATATATATATGTATATATATATATATATGTATACATATCTATATATACATATATAGGGATTGACTCCGGTGAAAACCTCAAATTGCGGTAAAAACCGTGAGGAATACTTTATAGCTTGGTTTATTTAAAACCCGTGCTAAAAAACTCAATTACATAGTGACTTTACAACTCAGTTCAACCTAAAAACCGTGCTAAAAACTCCAGTTTTAAAATAACACAAGACTTTATATATCAGTTAAACCTAAAAACCGTGCTGAAAACTCATGTTTTAAAATTACATTAGTGACATTATAGCTCGGTTTTATTCAGAACCGTGCTAAAATATGTGACCTTATAGATCAGTTCTATTTATAACCGGGCTATAAAGCTAGTGAACGGGGCTAAAAAGTCGGTTCTCACAGGTTTTTACCGCAATTTTGGTTTTCACCGGAGCGAAACCCTACATATATATATATGTATGTATGTATATATACATATACATATATATATATGAATATATATACATATATGTATATATATATATGTATATATATATATATGTATATATATACATATTTGTATATAGAGGATAGATCTTGTGTAAGCAAGTGTTACTGTGTAATTTGTGAGCAAATGTAGAGCGTCGGATTAAGAAGATCAAATGGATGAGATTAAAAGTAACTTGTGAACAGTAACATTATTCGTAGGTACGAAGTGATTATTCGTATGTACATACATATGAATAATCTTTTGTTACTTACAAATAATTACATTTGTTCATACATACGAAGAATTACATTATTATACACCAATAATCGCTTGGTACCTGCGAATAATTTCTCTGCTCACAAATTACACCGTAAGGGTTGCTTACACGGGATCCAACCTCTATGTATATATATATGTATACATATATATATGTGTGTATATATATACATATATACGGGTCGACTCCGGTGAAAACCAATTTTTATGGTAAAAACCGTGAGGACTAATTTGATTGGCTAGAGATTTGCATTCTTACTCATATGGGGCGCGTGCGCATTTGGCTTCTTTTAAGGGCACTTTCATCTTTTCCCTTCATCGTCTTCCTTCCTCTTTCTGGTACGCTGATTCCTCTGTGCGAAAGAAGCTCGGACAGATCGAGCGTGGCTTCACCTCTCTCTCGGCCGACGACGAACGGAATCCCTAGCAATTTCATTCTCGTTCAATTTGTGCGATGGCTATTGTCTTTATTGTTCGATTTGTGCGAGAGAAGATCGAGCCTAATCGTTCGATTTTATTAGGGTTTGGGGAGTTCGGTTCTCAAATCTGTCATCTTATCGGCGTTTGCCCTTCACTGTCGGTGCGGCGCCCCTTCACTGTCGGTGCAATGGTCCTTCACCGTCGTTCACTTTCTGCCAGTATCAGGTAAGTACGGCTTTGAATTTCAGGTTATGTGTAACTGATTTCAATTCCACATCAAACTGGAGGAATTCCCAATCGTCAGATGTGTTTTGTTGTTCATTCAAAATCGTCAGATCTGCACTGGTCCAGTCCCAATCAATTCATGTTCTTTTGTCTCAATTAAAGAAAGATATGTAATGTAGTATTCTTGAATTTCATTCAAATCTCAGGTAACTATTCCAGTGCATTTTGGAGGTTGTCTTAGCTTTTGTGACTGGAATTGATTGGGAACTGGATGTGTCTCACCTTTTTTAGTATACAGATGTAGAAAAGCTTGGTTCAGGCCATATCATTCCCTATTGCTAATAAGGTAATCGATTCTTTTTATCCGCTGAAATAGGTTTATACTATTTGATTGGGAGGGGGATTTGAGGAATTAGGGATTTAATCATGTTTCTAGATTGTCTTCTTTATTTTCTAGATCAGTAAAGCAATCATCCTACTAGGACGAGGAAAACCAAATTTAGTGGATTTCAAGGTTTTCTGTGATGTAAACTTTGTATGATCCATATGTGTGGCAAGGGTCTCCAGCCGCCACCCTCTCTTTCTCCTTCATTTTGGATATGAGTAGAGCTCCCGTGGCGCCCCATCCCCTGTCCACTTTCAGATCGCCGCCCCTACCCTATTCATGTTTCTTCATTATCGGGATTTGACTTCACAAATCACACCCGGACCTCCGTCTAATAAAGGGCGAACTCAAGCCCCATGGCCGCCTATCTTCCTTCTTTGAGCTCCGACGCCGCCCTCACTCTTCTCGCTTCAAACCGCCACTCATGCCCTCAGTCCACTCCTCTCCCTCTCGTGGCTTTCGTCGTTTCCTCCTCAAACCTCCTACCCTCGTTCTTGCTCTCCCTCACATCTGCTCCTTGACGTGAACACCAACAGATCAAAGAGCCTAGACAGAAAGCACCCCCAAGACTGACGCCAAGCTGCTCAGATCAATCACTCTCTCTCTTTGTAAGGATGGAGCCGCTGGAGGGCTCACTCTACCCTCGGATCTGTGTCTCGGCTCCTCCGACGTCGATGGGGATGGATTCGATTCCCCTCCTCCTCGTACTGTTGATTCCCCTCCTCCTCGTACTTATCGATTCAAGTGGGCTCGATCGTACCATCTCCCCGATATGATCCAACTGGGATTTCACACTGGCGTTTAGGAGGCATTCGAGAATGTCTCCCTGCACAGGCTGATCGAGCCTCTGGAAGCGCACTACCCCGTGTTGACTGGGGAGTTTATGGCCACACTGGAGGTCCCTGAGCGCACATCGACTGGCCGCCGAGTTATATTCCAGCTCGGCAACAAGCGTCATAGACTATCGCTCGAGGAGATGAGCAACATCTTTGGATTCATCCATACTCCCACCGCTTTCAAGGTCCAGGACCCCAACGTCATTTGGAGGTACATATCGGGCATCCCCTACCCCGCTCCCACAGACTCCTTCACCTCCAGGGTCGTGAGTCCACTATTCAGGGTCATCCTGCGAGTACTGGCGAGTACCCTTTGGGCCAGACCTGAGCTCCGTCGCCCCACACACCGTGAGACGGAGACTCTGCGGAAGATGCTCTTTGAGGATGAGCCTCTGCCGTATCTACATGCTTGGCTCGAGCATATCCTGGACCGCAGACGCACGGTCTCCACTGATATCATGGACGGCGGAATGGTGGCTATCCTCGCCTAGGGTCTAGGTGTCCACACTGAGAGGTACACTGCTTACCAGCTCACGTACCTTGATGCTTTTGTATTACGCCAAGGCGGAGTCATTGTGACCGGGCCACAGGGATGGAGACACCCCTAGAAGGGGATGCGTCTCCGACAGGATTTTATGGATCTCCTGCATATCCCAAATTGGTACCAGTCTTGGACTAGGCAACTATATCAAACGGATATAGATCCGTCTGCCGATCCTACACTTCGGAGGAGTCCCCCACTCTACAACCATGAGCCGGAGATAAACGCCATGTCTTGGGACGCAGACTCCCACTCAGACGGAGCACAGCAGCCCCCACCTCCTCCTCCCTTCCAGCCCGCCTATTCCATAGACTGGCAGGACGACATGACTGCCTGCTTTACTAGGCTGGAGTTATCCGTCACTGAGATACGGGAGGAGCAGCGCCGCTATGGGTGGATGCTCGAGGGATTAGGCTCCTACATGGGATATTCTTTCGATCAGCAGGCTGTCACTTCCACATTCCCACAGGGCGCCCTGACCTACTACTCAGGGTCAGCTCCTACACAGGACTGGCCCTTGCTGTTGCCACCTCCTCCGCCTCCTGAGCAGTGATGTGTATTGCATAAGTAAGCGTGAGTGTCTCCTCCCCTCTACTTTGCTTTTCTAACAGTGAGGACACTGTAATCTTTAAGTATGGGCTGGGATTCAAATTGGACATTATAAACTGCTGTATCTGGTTGTGGTAATGTTTAAAACTTGGCGAACATGGCTTGTATTTTATTTGCTTTCTACTCTATTTGTATGCAATGCATCATATTAAAACATTTATGCATTTCAAAGTTTAAGTCCTTAGTCTTTTTAATTTGTTAAGTCTATAAAAATGTCATAATCCAAAAAAATAGAAAAAATGTCAAAAATACAAAAAAAAAATGCATGTTTATTTTTAAGTTTGTTTTTAAACCCTACTTAGATGTCCTATGATGAAAACTCAATAGCTGACTTGATCATGTAAACCCTATGGCATATTTGGATGGTTTAGCCTAAGTCCTTAAAAAATTTTATGTAGATTGTGAACTTGTGATGAAATTGAGCACAAATGATCCTAGGCTAAAAAAGCAAATCAAACAAAAATTATCCTAGTGAGAATTTTGGCCTATAGGGAGAACATCAAAAATCCCTCCGCTTTCTTGAGTGAATTTACTCTTCCTATGTGTCTCTAGATGTTGTGATAGTTATTCAAAACCAATACATATATATGTTTATGTTTACGAGAATTAAATGATGGAGGCATTTTTTAAGCCATTTTTATCCTCTCTTTACCTACGCTGCATTATCCCTACTTGAAGCCAGAAAATTAGCCTGAGCCTGAAATTGCAAACTCCACAAAATTATCCCTAGCCGAATTGAGCCTGACCCACATTTGGGAATTGAGACTTAGGTTGGCTGGACTAATGCCTTGTGAAAAGAAAAGAGCATAATGTCCAGTTTCGAGCAAGGAAATTATGGGTTGGTGCATATTTGCATTTTGTCATATTTTGTAAAAGGAGTTTTGGCTCACCATATAAATGTACATATTCTTTTAGTATTTGCTTATTATTTTCGTCAACAAAAAAATTGAAAAAAAAGAGAGATATATGTATATAGTGCATGAGCCAAAATCCTTAAGTCTTTTATTCATACACGTGTTATATTTTTTAGAGGTATATTAGAGTTTGAAAGAAGGGTTGATAATATGGTTTACATCTTTTAGTGCATCTTTAGAGCATATTATATAAAGATGAGTTGGGAAAGAGCATTATAGGAGATTGAGCTTGGAAAGAGCAACATGGAAGAGTTATGGTTTGGATATCGCAAGTGTTGAAATTTAGGAGTCTTGATTCCCGAATTATAAAAGCACCATATAGCCAAGTAATTCCATACCCTTTTATTCCTTACCAAGCCCCATTACAACCCCACCGAATGAAGTCTTCTTTGATGTCTTCCATTGAGCGAAAGTCCTCCTGATAGTTCTTATTGCATTTTCATAATTGGTTGCGAAGTGGATTGTTATAAATTACAATGTTTGTGAGATTGTATATAAAATTGAGTTGAGAGCTGATCTTCATAGCCTAAACACATGAGAGTTGAGTGCAAACACATTATCCCTGTAAGGTTGGATAAAAAATTGCATATGCCTATGGATCGCCTAAATATGTGCTATGACGTTAAATTCACTTACTTTGCTTTGCTACCGGTTATGATGTTGCTTTTGACAAAGGCGAAGACTTGAAGGGTGAGTTGTAGGTATTGGTTATTGCTTGGTTATTGCTTGAGGATAAGCAAGTCTAAGTATGGGGTGTTTTGATGTACATATTTGTATATCTTTTTATTGCATCTTTTGACTTCTTATTTCATTCGATTTCCAAAGAAAATGTTCAAAAGGATAAAAACTTGTGTAAAGAATGAGCTAAAATACAAGAAATAGAGTCTGCACGAGTTTTGAGCTTACCATGCAGGAATTCGATGAAATCAGAGTCAAAACGAAGAAGCCAAGTGAAGCTGAGCAGAGGTCGATATCGACCTGAAGACATCGATATCGACCATAGTTGTCGACACGCCTTCTGAGTGTCGAGATAGACCACACAGACCAACCAAGAAGACATCGATATCGACATACTCTATTGATATCGACCTCATCATAGACATCGACTGGAGCTGGACAAGTCGAGCAGAAACACAAACATCGATATCGACCTCTGGTGTCGATATCGACCTCACCTCGACAGAAGATAAATCCGATTTCGAGACTCGGATTATGAATTCTATCATCAAGGCCACGAATCATCTTGTTCTTCTAGATAGATTAGCAGCTGGTTTGTTATCTTTTCCTTAACGTTTTATCAAAATAAAAGACATATCCTAATTGTTCGGATAGAGTTCATAGTTTAGATAGAAGTTACAATCCTTGGATAGCGAGGATTAGTAGCCTATAAATAAAGCCCTAGGGGCTGGTTTGTTAGAGCATCCAAGCAAGTAAGACAATAGCAATAGGCAATAGATAGTTCGAATTTTTTAGCTTTAAAGTTTCAAGCGCTTACGATAGTTGGCGTTGAGATTGTAAAGATTCGAAATTTTCCATTTATGCAAGTTATTTCAATTCAAGACATGTCTACAATCAACATGAGCGAGTAGTCGCCCTTTCTTCTAGGGTCGGGGTGAGCCCGACGATAGCCATGGTGGTAAGGTTAGTACGTCACTAAAGAATGTATCTTTTATCTCGCTCTACCTTGTGCCTCATCTTTAAATGCAAATTTAAGGAACTCATGTTGTAAAACTTCGGTAGTAATTAGGGTGTCTATTCGAAAGATTATAAACTCAATTATGTCAAAGGTAGACAGAAATTAGGTTAAGTAATTGCAAGATCTCTTTTCCCATTTGTCGGTTTAGGTGAAAGTCTTTTCCTTTATGATGAAAGCATGCATCTTTAGTGAATTCTTACTTATTCTATCATGGTTGTCGTCGCGGTAATCCATGGCTTTGGATGATTTTTCCTTTCTTAAGTTTACATTCAAATTTGCCCGCCGTTCCTTAGGTAATCGAAAAAGCCAACACCTTTGTTTAATTCTGTTCATTGTTTCCTTCCCATTCTTAAATCTTTGGCCTTTCTTTGCTGACAAAAGACTAACCCACTGCAGGAAGACGTCGATATCGACCCTGAACATCGATATCAACCACGCTGATAGATCGACAGTTTTTTGAGTCGATCTCGAGACTCCTGGGTAACTGCTACAAACATCGAAATCGACCCCCGACGTCGAAATCGACCCTTCTGTATCGACTGGCAGACTTCTGAGCCAGTCGATTTCGTGAACTAACATCAATATCGACCCCTCCCAGTCGATATCGACTACAGTTTTTGTTTCTGCAGGTTTTCTGTTGCAGAAAGCATCGATATCCAAGGTCGACATCGAGGTCTGAGCTCGAGATCGAGGCTTCTGGTCGAACATTTAGGACGTGTCTTCAGCGCTACTAGGATCCCGCTGACTCCCTATTACTTGAAGAGGCTAAGAGTTGTATTGCTTTATATTTTATTATATATTTCGATTTAATTCTCCCCACGTCAAATTTTGGCGCCGTTGCCGGGGAAGCTATCAATCGCGCCCTAGTATTTTACATTCACGGTCCTTTTTAGTGTTATTTTATAGGTGTATGCGACGTACTGGTGACCAACCTGAATTTGAAGGACTAGGCGAACCAGAAGGCTTTCTCCACCTAAGGGCTCGAGTTCAAAGAACCATGGCGGACAACGAGACCCAGACACAACAAATTGAACGCTTAAGGAAGCAAGTAAAGGATTTCACTACCAGAGAAGCGTCACTAAGGGAGCGTGTTGACAGGGAGGAGGAAGCCAGAAGACGATATGAGACTCAACTCAACGCCCTCCCCCGGAATGCAAAGCAATACATGCATCCATCGCTCACAGTGCCTGAATCGGCTATTCTAATCCCTACTTCTAATTTTGAAATAAAACCAAATTTTTTAACTGAAATAAGAAGGCATCAATATGAAGGAAAACCTAACGAATGCCCTATGGCACATATATCGACCTTCTTAGACCTCTGTGATACAATTGCTGATGGACAAAGTCTTGAGTATGTCAAACTAAAAGCCTTCCGCTGGTCTCTTACAGGAAAAACATTACAGTGGTTGGAGAGCTTAGCCCCAAGATCGCTCTGCACCTGGAATGAAGTCAAGGACGCGTTCCTCAACAAGTTCTTCCCTCCTTCTAAGACGGCGTTGATCCGACAAAAAATCACGGCTTTCAAACAAAAGCCTGGTGAGGCTCTAGCGACTGTTTGGGAAAGGTTTAAAGACCTACTACGATCATGCACGACGCATGGCTGTTGTTGCAGGAGGCTGATGTCAAGAAATTATAAATAATAAAGATGTAAATAAATGTAAACCGACTCCTGTCCTAAGCAAATAATTACAAGACTTCCTCCCGTTGTAGTGGAAGGGTAGTCAGGATCGATCCACGAGGAGGCGTGTCAGCGGGATCCTAGTAGCTTTGGAAATCTCACGTCTGCGTCGACCAGAAGCCTCGATTTCGACCTTGGGCCTCGATGTCGACCTCGGCCGTCGATGTTCTCTGCAACAGAAGACCTGTAGAGACAAAAACAAGTGGTCGATATCGACTGTAAAGGGTCGATATCGATGTCAGTCCACGAAATCGAATGGCTCAGAAGTCTGCCAGTCGATACAGAGGGGTCGATTTCGACACAAGGGGGTCGATATCGATGCTCAGCAAACTCCGCAGCGATGTTCGTCGTCGACTCATAAAACTGTCGACGAACTCAGTGGTCGATATCGACGTCTGGGGTCGATATCGATGTCTCCCTGCAGTGTGTTAGTTCTTCGTCGGCAAAGAAAGGCCGAAGAATTGAGAATGGGGAGAGAAGCAATGACCAGAAATAAAGCAGGGGGTTTTTGTGTGTATAAAATATGTAAAAACAACTCCTAGGATTAGGGTTTACCACAACGTTAACCAATGCATGCGATGAGATAAATAAGACGGACAATTGCGCTATTTCACCCGAGGGACAAGCTTTCGCCGTACACTAACTCTTAGGATTACTCTTGCAAATAAACCTAATTGTCTCTACCAATTTTATGTTTATAACTCAAGTTGTTAGCATGAATCCCTTTTCTTTCGATTAGGACTAAACATAGAATCGTAGGAGGAGAGATAGACACAACGATATCAACATCAAATACTTACCTCAAGCGCGCATGGCTAACGTCGGGCTCACCCCGACCCTAAGAGCTTTGGGGAACTACTCGCGTCTCATCATGGAATTCGTTGTTGATTGAAAGGAAGAAACTTGCATTAAAATAAACTTCGAAGCTTTACAACTCAACGTCAACTTTCGCAAACGTCAAACCCTAAAACTTCTCTCTAACTCTAACTCTATTGTCTATTGTCTTTGTCTTGCTTCTTGTCTTGGATTAATGGATGGATCCTTGAATGCCAGCCCTCTAGGGCTTTATTTATAGGCTACTAATCCTCGCTATCCAAAGATTGTAACTCCTATCTAAACTATGAACTCTATTTGAACAATTAGGATAGGTCTTTTATTTTGATAAAAACTTAAAGGTAAAAGATAAATAAAACATCAGATGCCATCTATCTTGAAAGTATGAGATAATTTCGTGCCTCTTTGAAGATATAGTTCCAATCCGCATCTCGAAACCGAGTCTATCTTCTGTCGAGATAAGGGGTCGATATCGACACTAGAGGTCGATATCGAGGTCTCTGTTCCTGCTCGACTTGTTCAGCTCTGGTCGATTTCTATGTTGAGGTCGATATGGGGGTCGATATCGACACTAGAGGTCGATATCTGGGTCTAAGGTCGATATCTACCTCTTCTCAGCTTCACTTGATGTCTATGTTGAGGTCGATATCTATGTTGAAGGTCGATATCTACACCAGAGGTCGATATCTATGTCAGGGGTCGATATCTACCTCTGCTCAGCTTCACTTGGCTTCTCTGTTTTGACTCCGATTTCGCTCGAATTCCTACATGGTTAGCTCAAAACTTGTGTAGACCCTATTTCTTGCATTTTAGCCCATTCTTACACAAGTTTATATTCTTTTGAACCTTTTCTTTGGAAATCGAATGAAATAAGGAGTCGAAAGATGCAATAAACAAAGGTGCAAATATGTACATCAAAACACCCCATACTTAGACTTGCTTGTTCTCAAGCAATAACCAAGCAATAACCAACACCTACAATACACCCTTCAAGTCTTCGCCTTTGTCAAAAGCAACATCATAAGCAGTAGCAAAGCAAAGCAAGTGACTTTAACGTCATAGCACATATTTTGGCGATCCATAGGCATATGTAATTTTAATCCAACCTCACAGGGAAATGTATTTGCACTCAACTCTCATGTGTTTAGGCTATGAAGATCAACTCTCAACTCAATTCCATATACAATCTCATAAACATTGCAATTTATAAAAATCCACTTCGCAACCAATTATGAAAATGCAATAAGAACCATCAGGAGGACTTTCGCTCAATGGAAGACTTCAAAGAAGACTCCATTCGGCGTGGTTGTAATGGGGCTTGGTATGAAAAACAAAGGGGTATGGAATTATTTGGCTATGTGGTGCTTTTTTAATTCGGGAATCAAGACTCCTAAATCTCAACACTTGCAATACCCAAACCATAACTCTTCATAATATGCTCTAAAGATGCATTCTATCAACCTTTCTTCTAAGTTCTAATATACCTCTAAAAAATATAACACTTGTATGAATAAAAGACTTAAGGATTTTGGCTCATGCACTATATATAGATATCTTTATTTATTTATTTTTTTGGATTTTATTTTTATTTTTATTTTTTTTTCGAAAATAATAAGTAAATATGTGTATTTATATGTTGAGCCATAAATCCTTTTACAAAATATGACAAAATATAAATATGCACCATCCTATAATTTCCTTGCTCAAAACTGGACATTATGCTCTTTTCTTTCCACAAGGCATTAGTTCAACCAATCTAAGTCTTAATTCCCAAATGGGGTCAGGCTCAATTCGGCTAGGGATAATGTTCTGGCTTCAAGCAGGGATAATGCAGGGTAGGTAAAGAGAGGATAAAAATGGCTTAAAAGATGCCTCCATCATTTAATTCTCGTAAACATAAACATATATATGCATTGGTTTTGAATAACTATCACAACATTTAGAGACGCATAGGAAGAGTAAATTCACAAGAAAGTGGAGCGATTTTTTATGTTCTCCCTATAGGTCAAAATTCTCACAAGGACAATTTTTGTTGGATTTGCTTTTTAGCCTAGGATCATATGTGCTCAATTTCATCACAAGTTCACAATCTACATAAAAATTTTAAGGACTTAGGCTAAACCATCCAAATATGCCATAGGATTTACATGATCAAGTCAGCTATTGAGTTTTCATCATAGGACATCTAAGTAGGGTTAAATAAACTTAAAAAATAAACATGCATTTTTTTTGTATTTTTGGCATTTTTCTATTTTTTTTTTAATTTTTTTGACATTTTACAAAAATTAAAACTAAGAACAAAAAATTTAAACATGAATGCAATGCGAAGAAGAAAACCAAGTTATGACCATAAGACATGTCTTTCCCCCACCCCATACTTAAAATATACAGTGTCCTCACTGTATTAAAAAGAAGAACAAGGGTAGAGAGAAACTCACAGCGCAAACCTGCGGATTCAGGTTGATTTCAGGTTAGGTCGATGCCAAAATCGATATCTAGGTTAGTGGTCGATGTCGACTGCATCTGTCGAATTCGAGGAAGAAGATGAAGACAAGGGCTGCCTGATTGGGGTCGATATCGAGTATTAGGGTCGATATCGACCTCTCTTTTTCACTCCTGAGTCCTCGATGTCGACTGCAGGAGGTGGCTTGACCCTGGGGGGTCGATTTCGACTGGCCTGGTCGATTTGGACTGCCTCTGCAGAAGCTTCTTTTCTTCTTCGTCGTTTCTTTTGCTTGATAACCTGAAATCTTTGTTAGAAATATAGATAAAGCACGAATTATCTCTGTTTTAAAAGTTTCAAACAGCCAAAAGTTAAATCCTAAAAACCATCTATGAAAAATTTAAAGGTTTTATGTACAAGCTCTAGATTTTTTAGTCGCTAGGCCGACTTCTCCGTCAATGCTTTATGACCCTTTTATGTAGGGACTCTTCGAGCGTGAGCCTTCTCCTGGATCATCTAGGTCCTTTTGATAGCATCTAAGCTCGGAGACCAAGGCTTCTTTAATGTTAGGTTCTTCTTTGGGCGCTTTATTTCTCTTTCTTGACCTAACTTTAGCAATATAGGCAAACCATGGAGCTTTGACCCTCTCATTAGTAGAATTATCAATAATGGGCTTAATTGATTTATCAATAATGGATGGAGGAGGGTTAGGAGTCATACCTGGGCTTACCTGTTTGGGCCCGAAACAGAAATCTTCGGGCTGAGGGGTGGTCGATTTCGACCAAGGGGGGTCGATTTCGAGTGCTGGGGTCAATATCGATATGTGGGGGTCGATATCGACCTCTGTGACCCCATACTTAAGCTCCTGGCAACGATCTGGCATACTCGATTTCGACCAAGGGGGGTCGATTTCGATGTTTTTAGTCGATATCAGCTGGTTCCAGTCGATGTCGACCCTTTTTGCTGTTTTCGTCCTCGCCAACAAAAATTTTCTAAGCTTCTCCTTAGCCGGCGAGAGGACTACTTGCTCCAGGTGCTTTGTTTCGCTCATGGTTGGGTTGAAAGAGAATTCTATCACTTCGTTCCCTATAGTAAAGGTTAGTAACCCTCGACGTACATTGATATTGGCATCTGCAGTAGCTAAGATAGGCCTACCAAGGACAATAGGCACTACAGGATCTTCAGGCATTTCCAATACAATGAAATTAGTAGGCACAAAGAACTTACCTACCTTTACCGGAACGTCATCAACTATACCTGTGGGTCTGACGAATGAGTTGTCAGCCATATAAAGTTTCATGTCCACAGGTTCAAGTGCGCCAATGTTCACCTTCTGCCAAATAGAAAGGGGCATGAGACTTACACTTGCCCCTGGGTCACATAGGGCTTTATAGAGATGTTGGCCAAGTCCCACGGTGATTGCAAACTTCCCTGGATCACTCTTCTTCTCAGGGAAGTCCATCTTTGAGCACTCCTCTGCGATCTGTGCCATGGACCTCTTCTTGCTTAGGATGTCTTTCAGGAATCGCACATAGGCAGGCATCTCGCTTAGGGCTTCTGTAAGAGGGATTGTAATGTTAAGACCTTGAAGAATCTTTACGAAGCGCCTAAACTTACCTTTGGTGGGATCGTCCAATGCTTTGGATGGGAATGGCAACGTCTTCTTTGGTGGAGGGGCCAAAACGGTGGTCAGAGGGGCCTGCTGGACATCTACATCGACTGGAATTGGGTCGATATCGATTGGTAGGGTCGATTTTGACCTCTGCTGTGATTTCTCAAGTTCTGCAGTATCATCGACATCGACCAGGGGGTCGACATGGTGGTCGATATCGACCTCTGGGTCGACATCGACTGGTCTGTCGATGTCGATTGGGTCTGTTGCTTTCTCCTCCGTTTCCGTCCGTGGCTTTTGTACTTTGGTGCCACTCCTCAATTGTATGGCTGCGACGTGGCCCATCCCGGATTGTCCCTTAGGATTTGTAGTGGGTTGCCCAGGGAGTGTTCCGGACGGTCTAGGGATTTGTGCCGCCAATTGACCTAGTTGGGTCTCTATGTTCCTTTTCCATATATCCATCTCCCCAATCCTTGTGGTAAGGTGACTGAGTTGAGAATGGATGGCATTGTTGGATTGATCATTCTTAGCCTGATTCCGCCTGATTTCATCCAGTACTAGTTGAAGATCATCCTTCTTTTGGTCTCTCTCCGGGTGCCCAGGAGCTCTACAAGGCGGAGGGTCCCTAGGGTTAACCGGGTTCCTTTGTGGTTGATGGAACCTTTGGTCTCCCCAATATTGGTGATTGGGACCCCTCATGTAGCACGCCTCTTGGTGAGTCTCCGCTAGGTGTACTTGTTCAGCATGGGGGCACTCGATGGTGGTGTGCCGCTGCGATCCGCATTCAATGCAATCTTGGTTCGCTGAAAGGAACTTACTTGCTTTTGGAGCTTTTGAAGTTGATCCCTATGAAATTACTCCTTTACATCCGGATCGATTACATTGGAGGGTTCATATAAGGGAATAGATGGGGCAGGCCTCGATGATGATGGTGTGTCAGAAGCCTCAGGAGTCCCATATGTATTGTCGAACTCCACCAACCTCTCTATGGTCTCCCAAGCCTCTTGTGGAGCGAGTTCAAGGTAGCCATAGGAGGTGTAGGTGTTGATCCTATCCTTGGTGGCAGCATCAAGAGCATTGTATATGATCTCCTGAATTACATATGGTGGTTGGCCACGCGTCGGGCATGATCGTAGTAGGTCCTTAAACCTTTCCCAAACAGTCGCTAGAGCCTCACCAGGCTTTTATTTGAAAGCCGTGATTTTCTGTCGGATCAACGCCGTCTTAGGAGGAAAGAACTTGTTGAGGAACGCGTCCTTGACTTCATTCCAGGTGCGGAGCGATCTTGGGGCTAAGCTCTCCAACCACTGCAATGCTTTCCCTGTAAGAGACCATCGAAAGGCTTTTAGTTGGACATATTCAAGACTTCGTCCATCAGCAATAGTATCACAAAGATCTAAGAAGGTTGAAATATGTGCCATAGGGCTTTCGTTAGGTTTTCCTTCATATTGGTGCCTTCTAATCTCAGTTAGGAAGTTAGGTTTTATTTCAAAATTAGAGGCAGGGATAAGAATTGCCGATTCAGGCACTGTGAGAGCGGGGTGCATATATTGCTTGGCATTCCTAGGGAGGGCATTGATTTGGGCTTCTATTTGCCTCCGGCCTTCCTCCTCCCTATCTGCATGCTCCTTAAGTGCCGCCTCTCTAGTCGTTAGGTCCTCAACCTGCTTCCTTAGTTGCTCTATAAGTTCATCCTGGTTCGCGTCGTCCGCCATGATTCTTTGAGCTTGGGCCCTTAGATGGAAATAACACTTAGGGTCGTCTACTCCTTCAAATTCAGGTGGGCGATCAGCGCGTCGCATACACCTACAAAACCAAACTAGGTAGGGACGTGAGATAGACTACTAGGGCGCGATTGATTGCCTCCCCGGCAACGGCGCCAATTTGTTGTTGCAGGAGGCTGATATGTCAAGTAATTACAAATAATAAAGATGTAAATAAATTTAAACCGACTCCTGTCCTAAGCAAATAATTACAAGACTTCCTCCCGTTGTAGTAGAAGGGTAGTCAGGATCGATCCACAAGGAGGCGTGTCAGCGGGATCCTAGTAGCTTTGGAAATCTCACGTCTGCGTCAACCAGAAGCCTCGATTTCGACCTTGGGCCTCGATGTCGACCTCGGCCGTCGATGTTCTCTGCAACAGAAGACCTGCAGAGACAAAAACAAGTGGTCGATATCGACTGTAGAGGGTCGATATCGATGTCAGTACACGAAATCGACTGGCTCAGAAGTCTGCCAGTCGATACAGAGGGGTCGATTTCGACACAAGGGGGTCGATATCGATGCTCAGCAAACTCCGCAGCGATGTTCGTCGTCGACTCAGAAAACTGTCGACGAACTCAGTGGTCGATATCAACGTCTGGGGTCGATACCGATGTCTCCCTGCAGTGTGTTAGTTCTTCGTCAACAAAGAAAGGCCGAAGAATTGAGAATGGGGAGAGAAGCAATGAACAGAAATAAAGCAGGGGGTTTTTGTGTGTATAAAATATGTAAAAACAACTCCTATGATTAGGGTTTACCACAACGTTAACCAATGCATGCGATGAGATAAATAAGACGGACAATTGCGCTATTTCACCCGAGGGACAAGCTTTCGCCGTACACCAACTCTTAGGATTACTCTTGCAAATAAACCTAATTGTCTCTACAATTTTTATGTTTATAACTCAAGTTGTTAGCATGGATCCCTTTTCTTTCGATTAGGACTAAACATAGAATCGTAGGAGAAGAGATAGACACAACGATATCAACATCAAATACTTACCTCAAGCGCGCATGGCTAACGTCGGGCTCACCCCGACCCTAAGAGCTTTGGGGAACTACTCGCGTCTCATCATGGAATTCATTGTTGATTGAAAGGAAGAAACTTGCATTAAAATAAAATTCGAAGCTTTACAACTCAACATCAACTTTCGCAAACGTCAAACCCTAAAACTTCTCTCTAACTCTAACTCTATTGTCTATTGTCTTTGTCTTGCTTCTTGTCTTGGATTAATGGATGGATCCTTGAATGTCAGCCCCCTAGGGCTTTATTTATAGGCTACTAATCCTCGCTATCCAAGGATTGTAACTCCTATCTAAACTATGAACTCTATCCGAACAATTAGGATAGGTCTTTTATTTTGATAAAAACTTAAAGGTAAAAGATAAATAAAACATCAGCTGCCATCTATCTTGAAAGTATGAGATAATTTCGTGCCTCTTTGAAGATATAGTTCCAATCCGCATCTCGAAACCGAGTCTATCTTCTGTCGAGATAAGGGGTCGATATCGACACCAGAGGTCGATATCGAGGTCTCTGTTCCTGCTCGACTTGTTCAGCTCTGGTCGATTTCTATGTTGAGGTCGATATGGGGGTCGATATCGACACCAGAGGTCGATATCTGGGTCTAAGGTCGATATCTACCTCTTGTCAGCTTCACTTGATGTCTATGTTGAGGTCGATATCTATATTGAAGGTCGATATCTACACCAGAGGTCGATATCTATGTCATGGGTCGATATCTATCTCTGCTCAGCTTCACTTGGCTTCTCTGTTTTGACTCCGATTTCGCTCAAATTCCTGCATGGTTAGCTCAAAACTTGTGCAGACCCTATTTCTTGCATTTTAGCCCATTCTTACACAAGTTTATATTCTTTTGAACCTTTTCTTTCGAAATCGAATGAAATAAGGAGTCGAAAGATGCAATAAACAAAGGTGCAAATATGTACATCAATGGCCAACCACCGTATGTAATTCAGGAGATCATATACAATGCTCTTGATGCTGCCACCAAGGAGAGGATCAACACTTACACCGCCTATGGCTACCTTGAACTCGCTCCACAAGAGGCTTGGGAAACCATAGAGAGGTTGGTGGAATTTTACAATACATATGGGACTCCTGAGGCTTCCGACGCACCATCATTGTCGAGGACTGCCCCATCTATGCCATTATACAAACCCTCTAAGGTGATCTATCCAGAAGTAAAAGAACAATTTCATAGAGATCAACTTAAAAAGCTCCAGAAAAAAGTAAGATTCTTTTTGGCAAACCAGGATTGCATCAAATGTGGATCGCAGCGACACACTACCATTGAGTGCCCCCATGCTGAGCAAGTGTAACTAGCGGACACTCATGAGGAAGCCAACTTAATGAGGGGTCCCAATCACCAATATTGGGGAGACCAAATGTTCAAACAACCACAAAGGAACCAAGTTAACCCTAGGGACGCTCCACTCTATAGAGCTTATGGGCACCCGGAGAGAGACCAAAAGAAGGATGATCTTCAACTTGTGCTGGATGAGATAAGGCGGAACCAAGCTAAGAATGATCAATCCAACAATGCTATCCATTCTCAACTCAATCGCCTTACCACAAGGATTGGGGAGATGGATATTTGGAAAAAGAACGTAGAGACCCAACTGGGTCAATTGGCATCACAAATCCCTAGACCGTCCGGAACATTCCCTGGGCAACCAACTACCAATCCTAAGGGGCAATCCGGGTCAGGACACATAGCAGCCATGCAACTAAGGAGTGGCACCAAAGTACATAAGCCACGAACGGAAACAGGGGAGAAAGCAACAGACCCAGTCGATGTCGACCCAGAGGTCGATATCGACCACCATGTCGACCCCTTGACATCGATACCACTGCAGAACCTGTCGAGCCCCAACAGAGGCCGACATCGACCATACCAGTCGATATCGACCAGATTCTAGTCGACATCGATGTTCTGCAGGCCCCTCCGACAATCGTTTTGGCTTCTCCGCCAAAGAAGATATTGCCTTTCCCTTCCAAAGCATTAAAGGACCCCACTCAAGGTAAGTTTAGGCGCTTTGTAAAGATTCTCCAAGGACTTAACATTACTATTCCTCTTACAGAAGCCCTAAGTGAGATGCCCGCCTATGTTCGATTCCTAAAAGACATCCTTAGCAAGAAGAGGTCCACAGCAGTGATCGCAAAAGAGTGCTCAAAGATGGACTTCCTTGAGAAGAGGAGTGATCCAGGGAAGTTTGCAATCACCGTGGGACTTGGCCAACATCGCTACAAAGCCCTATGTGACCTAGGGGCAAGTGTAAGTCTCATGCCTCTCTCTATTTGGCAAAAGGTGAACATCGGAGCACTTGAACCTGTGGATATGAAACTTTATATGGCTGATAATTCATTCATCAGACCCACAGGTATAGTTGATGACGTTCCAGTAAATGTAGGTAAGCTCTTTGTGCCTACTGATTTCATTGTATTGGACATGCCCGAAGATCCTATTGTACCTATCATCCTTGGTAGGCCTTTTTTAGCTACTGCTGATGCCAATTCAATGTACGTAGAGGATTACTAACCTTTACTATAGGGAACGAAGTAATTGAATTCTCCTTCAACCCCACAATGAAGAAAGTTAATGGTATGGAAATCAAGTCGGTCTATACTAGGATCATGGATTGCAAAGAACTGACGGAAATGGCCTTAACTCCTGAGGAGGCCCTAGCCCTAGCTACAGAGAAGCTTACCGACGAGGACATTGAGGAGTTCCTGGCTACATGCACGAGTGATGAGGAAATATTTGACGATGCTTTATCTATGGAGCTCGAAGAAGAGGTCGATATCGACGAGGAGAGGTCGACATCGACCATATCACTCGATATCGAGTGCCCTCAGTCGACATCGACGGACTCATTAAGTCAAGTTCTCTCTTCTTCTCTTGCAGGCGAAATCGACCAGCCCATGTCGACTGCAGAGGTCGAAATCGACCAGCCGATATCGACATCAGAGGTCGAAATCGACCCTTACCACTTGTCATCAAACAGCTCCGAAGCCGAGGTATGTGCTGAACTCTCAGTCGATATTGACTATTCCTATTCGCCCTCGACTTCTTTTCTACAGGAATACTTTGAAGAGTCCCAATCAAAGTTAGCATCACTCTATGTTTGGTCCAAGCCAACCCCTATAGCTGATTTGGGAACTTCAATCAAGAGAATTGAGACAGATTACCTTGGTGAGATTATGAAGATGGAGGAGGTAGAGCCAATCCTTATCCCACAAGTCTCCTCTCCGGTGCTTAAGCCTTTACCCGGCATACTTAGGTATGAGTTTCTTGGTCCCAATTCTACCTTTCCTGTAATTATCAATGCTTCACTAACCACACAGGAAGTAGATAAGCTTATGGAAGTGTTTCGCGCTCATCGTAAGGCTATTGGGTATTCTCTTGAGGACATGAAAGGTATTTCACCCGCTACTTGTATGCATAGAATCCTCCTTGAGGATGATCATAAGGCATCTATAGAACATCGCAGGAAGCTCAAACCCAACATGAGAGAGGTGGTGAAGAAGGAGATCATGCGCATGCTGGATGCAGGAATCATCTATGCCATCTCTGACAGCGAATGGGTGAGCCCAGTCCATGTGGTGCCTAAGAAGGGTGGAATGATCGTTGAGGAGAATGAGAAGGGTTAGCTTCTGCGAAAGTGAATCACAACTAGTTGGCGAATGTGCATTGATTACAGAAAGCTCAACACCGCCACTAGAAAGGATCACTTTCCCCTTCCATTCATTGCCCAGGTATTGGAGAGACTCGCCGAACATGATTATTTTTGTTACCTGGATGGATATTCTAGCTTTTGGCAGGTCCCTATTCATCCTGACGATCAGGAGAAGACCACCTTCACCTGTCCCTATGGGACTTTTGCATATAGGAGAATGCCATTTGGGCTTTGCAATGCCCCTGCTACCTTTCAAAGATGTATGATGGCCATCTTCTCCGACATGATAGAGGACATCGTGGAGGTATTTATGGATGATTTCTCTATTTATGGAACTACTTTCGATGTTTGTCTTGCTAACCTTCGCAAGGTACTTGCACGATGTGAAGAGACAAACTTAGTTCTCAATTGGGAAAAGTGCCACTTTATGGTAAGGGAAGGGATTGTGGTAGGCCACAAAGTCTCGAAAAGGGGAATTGAGGTGGACAGGGCAAAGATAGAGCTTATTGAAAAGTTTCCACCACCTTCATCAATTAAGGACATAAGAAGCTTCCTGGGTCATGCAGGTTTCTATAGGAGGTTTATTCAGGACTTTTCTAAGATTGCCAAACCTTTAACTAACCTACTAATGAAGGATGTTAAGTTTGTGTTTTCTAGTGATTGTCTTGAAGCTTTTAATAGGTTGAAGGAAGCCCTTATATCCGCCCCTCTCATTCAATCGCCCGATTGGTCGCAACCCTTTGAGATCATGTGCGACGCAAGCGATTATGCCGTAGGTGCTGTCCTGGGATAAAGGAGAGACAAAAAGCTTCACGCCATCTACTATGCAAGCAAGACTCTTGATGCCGTTCAAACTAAGTACACCACGACGGAAAATGAGTTCTTGGCGGTGGTCTTCGCTTTTTAGAAGTTCCGCTCATACCTAGTGGGTTCTAAGGTAATTGTTCATACTGACCATGCAGCTCTTAGGTACTTGATGGCGAAGAAGGATGCTAAACCTAGGCTCCTACGATGGGTGCTCCTACTACAAGAGTTCGACGTTGAGCTTAAAGATAAGAAAGGAACGGAGAACTCCGTACCTGATCATCTTTCACGGCTACCCAAAGGGCTTCTGTATGAGTCACATAACAACATACCAATCAATGACTCCCGCCCTGACGAGCACCTAATGAGGCAAGAGGTAGAACGGGCAGAAAATCCACTCGATATCGACCTCTACAGGTCAATATCGACTGCCGTAAAGGTAAGACTAGCATTGATGTCGACCAATTTTGATAACAGGTTTTCAACTGCAGAGGTCAAAATCGACCTCCCAACATCGACATCGAGGACCCATATCGAGCAGCCCATATCGACTGAACTTGTCGATGCCGTCCAGTCGATATCGACCCCTACAGGTCGATATCGACCACCTTCAAAACACTCCGAATGTGACGAAGAGGTAAGCTCCGGTGAGGATTTCTTCTTTACACCTCCTTCTAGTCTTATTCATGATTTATTTGCTGTAAGAAGGGCGAAGGTACCTTGGTATGCGGATTTTGCTAACTATATTGTAGGAGGCGAGATTCCTTCAGGCTTAACTTCGCAACAAAAGAAGAAATTTTTACACGACGTCAAACAATACTATTGGGATGAACCCGACTTGTATCCTGGAGGAAGAGGTATAGAGCGTGATTCACCATTGTCATTCTCTCCCTACAGGAGGCCATGCTAAAGGATTCAAGACCGCGGCAAAAATTCTTCAATGTGGTTTTTATTGGCCTAACCTTTTCAAGGATGTGCAAAACTATGTAACTTCTTGTGATGAGTGTCAACGTGCAGGTAATATCACATGGAGGAATGAGACACCGCTTACAGGCATTCTAGAGGTAGAACTCTTTGATGCATGGGGTATTGACATCGTGGGACCATTCCCTGCTTCAGGCCCCTACAAATACATTCTAGTAGCGGTGGACTATGTCTCTAAATGGGTGGAGGCTGTGGCAACTAGGACCAACGATGCGAAGGTAGTTTCTAAGTTTATGAAAACTAACATCTTTCCTCGCTTTGGTGTTCCTAGAGTTCTTATTTCAGATGGTGGCTCGTATTTCATTGAGAGAGGCTTTGAAGCTCTTTTAGCCAAGTATGGGGTGAACCATAGGGTGGCAACGCCCTATCACCCTCAAACCAGCGGCCAAGTAGAAGTCTCAAATCGCCAAATCAAAGCCATCTTGGAGAAGACGGTCTCCCGCTCGAGGAAGGATTGGTCATCCAAACTAGATGATGCACTCTGGGCCTACCGAACGGCCTATAAGACACCACTTCGCACAACTCCCTATAACTTGGTATATGGTAAGTCATGTCATTTGCCCGTTGAACTTCAGCATAAGGCAATGTGGGCTCTCAAGGAGCATAACATGGATTTCGACGAAGCTGGGAAAAGAAGGTTCATTGACTTACAAGCCTTGGAAGAGTTGCGCCTAAAGGCATATGAGAATGTCGAAATCTACAAGGAGCCCACTAAGAAAAGGCATGATAGGAAATTGGTGCCAAAAACTTATGAGGTAGGTGACAAAGTCCTTGTTTTTAATTCTAGACTTCGCTTATTTCCAGGAAAACTAAGGACAAGATGGAGCGGACCTTTCAAGGTTCATAAAATTTTCCCTCATGGAGCGGTGGAGTTACTTTGCGACGATGGATCCACCTTTAAAGTAAATGGCCACCGGGTAAAGAAATATTATGACAGGGATGACCCGGAAGAAGAGATTCGCGCCACCTTGGCGTTGAATTAGCGCAAAAAGGGAAGTATGTCAAGCGCTTCCGGGAGGCAACCCATTCTTTCCCTTTTCTTTTTCTTTTTTCTTTTTAGTTTATTTTATACCTTTGAGATTATTTGTGGCTATCTTATATAACGAAAACAAGGAAATCAAGTCCAGAAGAGAGGTCGATATCGACCTATAAGGTCGATATCGACAGGCCGACAGAAATGTGCATGAGCAGAATTACACAGATTCAGAGAGGGGGTCGATATCGACCTCTAAGGTCGATATCGACTACAACTGGAGGTAGGTGCCAGGTAAGATTTTATTTTCTTTTTCTGTTTTATTTTTGGGTTTCTTTATTCCCTTTAAATGCCCCGACTTCGACATTGCCCCCCCTCTTTCGATACCCTACCCAGCCGCCATTGTTCTTCTGTCTCCTTCATCTCTCTCCTTCATCTCTCACCCCTCTCCCGTCACTCTCATCACCTCACCACTGCAAACCGTCACCCCCACCAGATCCGACCCCCATTGCTGCACCCACACCCCGACAACCCTCGTTTTCTCTTTCTTCTCTCACCCCTGCCCTCTCTCTCTCGCTTTCTAGCCCACCACAGCCCCGACCTACACTTTTCCGGCCAAGAACCACTAGATCCGGCCGCTATAAACCACCGGAGAGCCCACAGCAGCACCAACAAGCCGATAGCCGCCCAGATCCGGTCGATTTCGACCCGAAACGCCGATATCGACGTGGGTTCCAGTTCTGCAGTTGTTTTTTCGCGTTTGTTGCGGTTTTTTGCCTCTTTCTCCCTTAATTCCGACACTCTTCTGGTAAGATTTCTTACCCTTCATCTATTTTTATAGATTTTCATGATTATTTAGTTGATTTTGGGAGGAAATTGCATATTGGGTGTTTAGGGTTTGAATGATATTTGCGCGGGAAAGAGTAATCACATGTTTTATGGGGCAAGAATCTGATTTTTGTATATATATGGGCCAAAGAATCTGATTTTTATAAATATATAGGGGCTGAGATCTGATTTTTTATACATGTGGGGCAAGAATCTGAATTTTACATAATTATGGGATGAATATCTGATTTTATATATATGTGGGAAAAAATCTGAATTTCTATACAAGGGCCAAAAATTCTGATTTTTTTTTTGGAGATTAAATTCTGATCTTTTTTGGGGGATTAAAATCTGATTTTTTTTTTTACATAAGGGCTGAAATACTGATTTTTTTATGGGGATTAAAATCTGATTTTTTCATATAAGTGGGACAAAAATCTGAAATTTATTAGGCTCCTTAGTGTTAAAAATTTAAGAAAATTATGTTTATATAAATTGCCATCCTTATGTAATTTCTTGACTTCTTATTAGATCATGCCTAATTTTTTTTATGGTTAAAATTTTTTTTGAGACTATATCTTTTTTTTTTATCATAGGTATTGCAAGTTTAGCACTTTAGCTTAGCCAATTTACCATTATAACATTTTTAAGTTAATATGGAACCTAAGTATGGGGTTCTCCCTATTTTATACAAAAAGGGAATTATCTATATCAATGGTTTCTTTTGCAGACGATGGTGGGAGATAAGAACATCCCTCAGGACACACTTTGCATTGATGCCGAGCAGCAGCGCTCCCTAGCCGAGGATCTGATTGGCCGAGCCAGCAGGGCTCGATGGTACCATCTCCCCGATATAATCCAGCTGGGATTTCACACTGGCGTTCAGGAGGCATTCGAGAATGTCTCCCTGCACAGGCTGATCGAGCCTCTGGAGGCGCACTACCCCGTGCTGACTGGGGAGTTTATGGCCACACTGGAGGTCCCTGAGCGCACATCGACTGGCCGCCGAGTTATAGTCCAGCTTGGCAACAGGCGTCATAGACTATCGCTCGAGGAGATGAGCAACATCTTTGGATTCATCCATACTCCCGCCGCTTTCAGGGTCCAGGACCCCAACGTCATTTGGAGCTACATATCGGGTATCCCCTACCCCGCTCTCACATACTCCTTCACCTCCAGGGTCGTGAGTCCACTATTCAGGGTCATCCTGCGAGTACTGGCGAGTACCCTTTGGGCCAGACCTGAGCTCCATCGCCCCACACACCGTGAGACGGAGACTCTACGGAGGATGCTCTTTGAGGATGAGCCTCTTCCTTATCTACATGCTTGTCTTGAGCATATCCTGGACCGCAGATGCACAGTCTCCACTGATATCATGGACGGCGGAATGGTGGCTATCCTCGCCCAGGGTCTAGGTGTCCACACTGAGAGGTACACTGCTTACCAACTCACGTAACTTGATGCTTCTATATTACGCCAGGGCGGAGCCATTGTGACCGGCCCACAGGGATGGAGACACCCCTAGACGGGGATGCGTCTCCGACAGGATTTTATGGATCTCCTGAAAATCCCAGATTGGTACCAGTCTTGGACTGGGAAACAATATCATACGGATATAGATCCGTCTGCCGATCCTACACTTCGGAGGAGGCCCCCACTCTACAACCATGAGCCGGAGATAGACGTCATGTCTTGGGACGCAGACTCCCACTCAGACGGAGCACAGCAGCCCCCAGCCTACCAGGGGGGCATGGTTGGCGGACATGATGATGACGCCAGGGACGATGCATCTGGAGATGGAGGGGGCCCACAAGGGTCTCACCACAGCCACCGCAGCCATCACAGCCACCGTAGTTAGGTGCCTCCACCTCCTCCTCCCTTCCAGCCCACATATTCCATAGACTGGCAGGATGACATGACTGGCCGCTTTACTAGGCTGGAGTTATCCGTCACTGAGATACGCGAGGAGCAGCGCCACTATGGGAGGATGCTCGAGGGATTGGGCTCCTACATGGGATATTCTTTCGATCAGCAGGCTGGCACTTCCACATTCCCACAGGGCGCCCTGACCTACTACTCAGGGTCAACTCCTACACAGGACTGGCCCTTGCTATTGCCACCTCCTCCGCCTCCTGAGCAGTGATGTGTATTAAGTAAGTAAGTGTGAGTGTCTCCTCCCCTCTACTTTGCTTTTCTAACAGTGAGGACACTTTAATCTTTAAGTATAGGGTGGGATTCAAATTAGACATTATAAACTGCTTTATCTGGTTGTGGTAATGTTTAAAACATGGCGAACTTGGCTTGTATTTTATTTGCTTTCTACTCTATTTGTATGCACTGCATCATATTAAAACATTTATGCATTTCAAAGTTTAAGTCCTTAGTCTTTCTAATTTGTTAAGTCTATAAAAATGTCAAAATCCAAAAAAATAGAAAAAATGTCAAACATACAAAAAAAATGCATGTTTGTTTTTAAGTTTGTTTTTAAACCCTACTTAGATGTCCTATGATGAAAACTCAATAGCTGACTTGATCATGTAAATTCTATGGTATATTTGGAATGTTTAGCCTAAGTCCTTAAAATTTTCTATGTAGATTGTGAACTTGTGATGAAATTGAGCACATATGATCATAGGCTAAAAAAGCAAATCCAATAAAAATTGTCCTAGTGAGAATTTTGGCCTATAGGTAGAACATCAAAAATCCCTCCGCTTTCTTGAGTGAATTTACTCTTCCTATGCGTCTCTAAATGTTGTGATAGTTATTCAAAACCAATGCATATATATGTTTATGTTTACGAGAATTAAATGATGGAGGCATTTTTAAGCCATTTTTATCCTCTCTTTACCTACCCTGCATTATCCCTGCTTGAAGCCGGAAAATTAGCCTGAGCCTGAAATTGCAAACTCCACAAAATTATCCCTAGCCGAATTGAGCCTGACCCCCATTTGGGAATTGAGACTTAGGTTGGCTGGACTAATGCCTTGTGGAAAGAAAAGAGCATAATGTCCAGTTTCGAGCAAGGAAATTATGGATTGGTGCATATTTGCATTTTGTCATATTTTGTAAAAGGATTTTTGGCTCACCATATAAATGCACATATTCTTTTAGTATTTTCTTATTATTTTCGTCAAAAAAAATCGAAAAAAGAGAGATATATGTATATAGTGCATGAGCCAAAATCCTTAAGTCTTTTATTCATACAAGTGTTATATTTTTTAGAGGTATATTAGAGTTTGAAAGAAGGGTTGATAGTATGGGTTACATCTTTAAGTGCATCTTTAGAGCATATTATATAAAGATGAGTTGGGAAAGAGCATTATAGGAGATTGAGCTTGGAAAGAGCAACATGGAAGAGTTATGGTTTGGATATCGCAAGTGTTGAAATTTAGGAGTCTTGATTCCCGAATTATAAAAGCACCATATAGCCAAATAATTCCATACCCTTTTATTCCTTACCAAGCCCCATTACAACCCCGCCAAATGGAGTCTTCTTTGAAGTCTTCCATTGAGCGAAAGTCCTCCTGATAGTTCTTATTGCATTTTCATAATTGGTTGCGAAGTGGATTGTTATAAATTACAATGTTTATGAGATTGTATATAGAATTGATTTGAGAGCTGATCTTCATAGCCTAAACACATGAGAGTTAAGTGCAAACACATTATCCCTGTAAGGTTGGATCAAAAATTGCATATGCCTATGGATCTCCTAAATATGTGTTATGATGTTAAATTCACTTGCTTTGCTTTGCTACCGCTTATGATGTTGCTTTTGACAAAGGCGAAGACTTGAAGGGTGTGTTGTAGGTATTGGTTATTGCTTGGTTATTGCTTGAGGACAAGCAAGTCTAAGTATGGGGTGTTTTGATGTACATATTTGTATATCTTTTTATTGCATCTTTTGACTTCTTATTTCATTTGATTTCCAAAGAAAATGTTCAAAAGGATAAAAACTTGTGTAAAGAATGAGCTAAAATACAAGAAATAGAGTCGGCACGAGTTTTGAGCTAACCATGCAGGAATTCGATGAAATCGGAGTCAAAATGAAGAAGCCAAGTGAAGCTGAGCAGAGGTCGATATCGACCTGAAGACATCGATAATGACCATAGTTGTCGACATGCCTTCTGAGGGTCGAGATAGACCACACAGACCAACCAAGAAGACATCGATATTGATATACTCTATCGATATCGACCTCATCATAGACATCGACTGGAGCTGGACAAGTCGAGCAGAAACACAGACATCGATATCGACCTCTGGTGTCGATATCGACCTTACCTCGACAGAAGATAAATCCGATTTCGAGACTCGGATTATGAATTCTATCATCAAGGCCATGAATCATCTTGTTCTTCTATATAGATTAGCAGCTGGTTTGTTATCTTTTCCTTAAAGTTTTATCAAAATAAAAGACCTATCCTAATTGTTCGGATAGAGTTCATAGTTTAGATAGAAGTTACAATCCTAGGATAGCGAAGATTGTATTGCTTTATATTTTATTACTATAGCGGGGAGTCTTGAATTTATTTGAAGAGGCTAACAGTTGTATTGCTTTATATTTTATTATATATTTCGATTCAATTCTCCCCACGTCATGTAAGTATTTTAGATGCTACCAAAGTTTAAAAATGGGTTTTGAAAATGTTAAGTTACTTGATCTATTATTTGAATAAGATTTTATTATATCGTTTTGGTTCGTTTGACGTGATAAATCTTAGTGTTTCATGAGCGTTACTAGAGATATAATATTATAGACTTATCTCGATAAGTGAGTTTGGAAGTTGTCTAGGATAGGTTTTGAGATACTGTTATGGCTGTTTGTGGTATTTTATGAGTTATGACTTTTCCTGAATGGTTTGGTTATAATTGACCTTATAAAGACTGTTGAAGAATATTGATTTATCCTTGTTAGTTTCGAATACGAAGGAATATGTGATCTTTGAAGAAAAAACTTGATAAAAGAGACCTTGTTGACTCCTTTTGAGATTCTTAGAGTTCATGATTTAACTTGAGTAAATTATTTAAGAATCTCGAGCTTCGTTCTAGGTAAGAATCTTTTAGAGTTTCTGTTTCGACATGGACTTATAAATGATATCTTAGATGCCAACTTGTCTTACTCCCCACATTGGATTTGTTACAATGATGAACTTGATTGTGGTGCCTTATTAGTTGGACATCACCGAAGTGGTTTTTCCATAAGTAAACTTATTTTGGTTGCTCTCTTACTAAGAATGAATCCTTGAGAAGTGAATCAATAAATGAGATCTTGCTTGAGTTCTGTTAAGGTTTTGGGGTAAAGGAGGGTATATGAGTAGTGCTTAAATTGTGATACTTTGAATAATAGTGTTATAACCCTATAACTCGTAATTAAGTGGGATATGAAAATACAAGTAATATTATTCGGTTTTGAGGAGAATGCCAGTTTACCTGAATAAAATAGTACTTAGTCTTTTGTTGACTTGGAAGTCTGCTTGTGTGTTGATTAAATATGTATTGATGAATTATTCCTTGCTTATTATCTGCTAGTGTGATTGGATGATTCTCTGGTGGCTTGTTTGCTGATGGATGATTCTTTGAGTGGCTTGTTTGCAGGCTAATGGGATGTGAAAACTCCAGGTAAGTCCTCCGGGGCTTGCTCAAGTGATTGGACCTCATGCCTGATGTGTCATATAGTATGTAGGTGTTGCATATGCATAAAAGCATGTCATGTAGTATCATGCTTAGGACTTGCACTTATGAATGAGCATCCCTATTCTTTATGCATTTGAAATAGAACGGCCGTAATCTGTGATAGTTCTAGAGTCTTTATTAGGGTTATAGGGTAGCCCAGCCCCATCGGGTTTGCCTTGAGTCAATCGAGTCGATTTGAGCATGATATGATAGCTCAGCACCAACGGGCAAGCAATGAGATGATATGACATGATGATACCGTGCTTTGTGCACCACCACGAGGAAATTGCTATGCTATAGCACCGAACTGGCCAGTCTCTGCACTAACGGGAAGGGTTGCAGAGGTAGGAGAGGGATATGCCACTTGGCATTCTGTGTGGATCCAATTTATCGCTTTCTACATTATATAAACTGTTAGCATGCTTGTGTGATTTAAATTCCAATACTGCATTGGAGCATCCTTTATTCTAGGTATAGGCATATTATATGACCTCAGCGACAACTTCCAGTCCCGCATAAGTGGCTCGACCTTGACTTGTGGTATAGTTTCATGTACCCACTCCCATTTGCTTGCTGATTTGCTTCTATGGCGGGGTTATCTCATGGGACGAGAGTGTTAAGAAGACTTCACCTATTATAACTTGACTTTATAAATGTTTTGGTTAAGTTTGTCATTTAGAAACATGTTGTATTTATATTGATTTAAACTCGTTTTTATCCCTCTTGAGTTTTGACTAGTTGAATTAGGACAGGTTCACGTGCGAAAGCACAGATAATGATTGGATTCTTTGATTGTTTTGAGGGTTTGAAATCCCCTTTTTTCTTGAATTATATCATTAAATCCTTAAGACTTAAACGGGGTTATAACTTCAAGTTGATAAATAAGCAGCTCGTACTTGGATTGCAAGATCTGGCAGAGGGGTAATTCTTCTCTCTAAACGTAACCCGGATTTTTAAAATCTGGGCCGTTACAAAGTTGGTATCAGAGCCAGGTTGTGCAATCCGATTGCAAATGAGTTGTAAAACAATTGGTGATTTTAAGTTTTGGAAATGAAATGGTTCAAAGGTTTTCACGAGTTTTGAATGATTTCAGAGGCCAAAACGAATTTAATATGGATAAGTAAGATAACCACATTTAGAAGTGAGAATCGGGACTTGATTGGGTAGCTATGGCATATGTAAAATCTTGTTTGAGAAATCCGTATATTTGATTTTAGAAGATAAGTAAATTTGGGGGAGAAGTTTGGTGACTCATTTTTATTATTCTTGATGAATTGGTATGATATTTGTTTATATGAGTTGCCCTTGTTATGACATCTGACGTAATTCTTATAATATGCTTTGATCTTGTTATGCGCATATAATGTATGGTACTTGACGACTTGGATTGGACAATTGTTGTCATTCTTGATGCATTTGACTTATACATATTTTTTTGCTACGTATACCACTTATGATGGAAATTGTTGGTGCCTTTTGGCCTTGGTTTGATGAGGACATGAGATGAGATTATGAGGATTTACACTGTTATGACTGATGTTTCGTATTGGTTAATGGAAGCTTATGAGCTCAGGCTTGAGAATCTTACTATAGTCGATGGGAATACTTATGGTTTGAGAATTGAGAAGTTATATGTGTTGATTTGAAAGTCATGATATTCTGTCTATAAGACCTTATGGTTGAGTTGATAAGAAATGCTTATGGAATTCAGATTCTTGATATAAATGATTGATTCTTGCTTAGCGATAATGTTATCACAAAGTCGACACAAGTATTTTACAGGGACGCTTGTAAAGTATTTGGTCGGACCTAGTGAGAACATTGTGATGATTTTGTGATACTTGTACAAGTATTTCATAGGGACGCCTATGGAATACTTGTAGGGATCACAAAATGCATCGATTATATGTTTAATTGAGATGTTTTGGCATGATATTGTTTTATGGTCTATTTAGTCATGCATTACCTGATGAATTCTAATGATGTTGCCCTTATATGCGAAATTTGTTCAAAAGAGGATCATGTGTATACCACTCGACTAAAACGTATGTGAATCAATTAATAGACATGAATTGTTTATTCGTAAAATAGGATTTATGTGATTGATATGACATTGTCCCTCCTACTCTCGATGTGTTATCGTTCATATGTTGTGACTTTATGAGATTTTGTGAAGATATGCCATGCACCTTTATCATGTTATATGAACGATGGTGGTTAATTATGATGCATTGCCTATGTGCCTACTCGTCATCCAATAAGATGAATTCTTGCTTGTTTATTTGGTTAGGGAAGGAAACTTGTACAACTTGGCCTTTATAGGTTGAAATGACGAATAAGATGTAACTGATGTACATATTTGTACCTCTTTTTATTGCATTTTTTTACTTCTTATTTCATTCGATTTCCAAAGAAAATGTTCCAAAGGATAAAAACTTGTGTACGAATGGCCTAAAATACAAGAAATAGAGTCTGCACAAGTTTTGAGCTAACCATGCAAGAATTCGAGCGAAATCGGGGTCAAAACGGAGAAGTCGATTGAAGCTGAGCAGAGGTCGATATCGACCTTAAACATCGATATTGACCATAGTTGTCGACACGCTTTCTGAGTGTCAAGATAGACCACACAGACCAACCAAGAAGACATCGATATGAACATACTACATCGATATCGACCTCAAAATAGACATCGAGTGAAGCTCGACAAGTCGAGCAGGAACAGAGACATCGATATCGACCTCTTTGGTCGATATCGACCTTATCTCGACAGAAGATAGATCCGATTTCGAGACTCGGATTATGAATTCTATCATCAAGGCCACGAATTTATCTTGTATTTTAGATAGCTAGCAGCTGAGATTTATATTCTCCTTTAAGTTTATCAAGTTAGTTTAAGTTTTATCAAAATAAAAGACCTATCCTAATTGTTTGGATAGAGTTCATAGTTTAGATAGAAGTTACAATCCTCGGATAGCAAGGATTAGTAGCCTATAAATAAAGCCCTAGGGGCTGGTTTGTTAGATCATCCAAGAACGAATGAATCAACACATCCAATCATATTCAATAGAGTTAGAGAGAAGTTTTAGGGTTTGGCATTTGCGAAAGCCGACGTTGAGTTGTAAAGCTTCAGAGTTTATAGTTTAATGCATGTTTCTTTTTTTAAATCAATGATGAGTTCCAAAATGAGGTGCGAGTAGTTCCCCAAAGCTCTTAGGGTCGGGGTGAGCCCGACGTTAGCAATGCGTGCCTGAGGTAAGTGTTAGATGTTGATAGCGTTGTCTCTATATCATCTCTTACGATTCTATGTTTAGTCCTAATCGAAAGAAAAGGGATTCATGCTAACAACGTGAGTTATAAACATAAAATTTGTAGAGACAATTAGGTTTATTTGCAAGAGTAATCCTAAGAGTTGCTGTACAGCGAAAGCTTGTCCCTCGGGTGAAATAGCGCAATTGTCCGTCTTATTTATCTTATCGCATGCATTGGTTAACGTTGTGGTAAACCCTAATCATAGGATTTGTTTTTTTAATAGTTTATACATATAAAACCACTGTCTTATTTCTCATCATCGCATCCTCATTCATTCTAAAATCTTCTGCCTTTCTTTGCCGATAAAAGCTAAAAACTTTACAGGAGAAGACATTGATATTGACCACAGACGTCGATATCGACCACTGAGTTCGTCGACAGTTTTCTGAGTCGACGATGATCATCACTGCGGAGTTTGCTGAACATCGATATCGACCCCAGACGTCGATATCGACCACCTGTGTTGACTGGCAGTCTTCTGAGCCAGTCGATTCCATCTGCTAACATCGATATCGACCTTCCCCTGTCGATATCAACTGCTTGTTTTTGTCTCTGCATGTCTTCTGTTGCATAAAGGATCGACAGCCGAGGTCGACATCGAGCTCCAAGGTCGAAATCGAGGCTTCTGGTCGACGCAAGACGTGAGATTTCCGACGCTACTAGGATCCCGCTGACACGCCTCCTCGTGGATCGATCCTGACTACCCTTCCACTACAACGGGAGGAAGTCTTGTAATTATTTGCATAGGCTAGGAGTCGGTTTACATTTACACATCTTATTATTTGTATTTGAGATACTTGACATTCCTCCTATTAACAAATTGGTGCCGTTGTCGGGGAGGCAATTAATCGCGCCCTAGTAGTCTATCTCACGTCTCTACCTAGTTTGGTTTTGCAGGTGTATACGACGCGCTGATTGTCCACCTGAATTCGAAGGAGTAGACGACCCTGAACGCTACTTCCATCTAAGAGCCCAAGCTCAAAGAATCATGGCAGACAACGCGAACCAGGCTGAACTTATTGAGAAACTAAGGAAGCAGGTCAATGACTTTACGACTAGAGAGACGGCACTTAAGGAGCGTGCGGATAGGGAGGAGGAAGGCCGGAGGAAAATAGAAACCCAAATCAATGCCCTCCCTCGGAATGCCAAGCAATACATGCACCCAGCGCTCACCGTGCCTGAATGGGTGATTCTTATCCATGCCTCTAATTTTGAAATTAAACCTAACTTCCTTACTGAGATTAGAAGGCATCAATACGAAGGAAAACCTAATGAATGCCCTATGGCACATATATCGACCTTCTTAGACCTCTGTGATAATATTGCTGATGGACAAAGTCTTGAATATGTCCAACTAAAAGCCTTTCGTTGGTCTCTTACAGGAAAAGCATTGCAATGGTTGGAGAGCTTAGCCCCAAGATCGCTCCGCACCTGGAATAAAGTCAAGGATGCGTTCCTCAACAAGTTCTTCCCTTCTTCTAAAATGACGTTGATCCGACAGAAAATCACGGCTTTCAAACAAAAGCCTGGTGAGGCTCTGGCGACTGTTTGGGAAAGGTTTAAGGACCTACTACGATCATGCTCGACGCATGGCCAACCACCATACATAATTCAGGAGATTATCTACAATGCTCTTGATGCTGCAACCAATGAGAGGATCAACACCTACACCCCCTATGGCTACCTTGAACTCGCTCCATAAGAGGCTTGGGAAACCATAGAGAGGTTGGTGGAGTTCGACAACACATATGGGACTCCTGAGGCTTCCGATACATCATCATCGTCGAGTTCTGCCCCATCTATGCCCTTATATGAACCCTCCAATGTAATCGATCCGGACGTGAAGGAGCAATTCCATAGAGATCAATTGCGAAAGCTCCAAAAGCAAGTGAGGTTCCTTTCAGTGAACCAAGATTGCATTGAATGCGGATCGCAGCGGCACACCACCATCGAGTGCCCCCATGCCGAACAAGTACAACTAGCGGAGACTCACCAAGAGGCGCGCTACATGAGGGGCCCCAATCACCAATATTGGGGAGACCAAAGGTTCCATCAACCACAAAGGTACCAGGTTAACCCTAGAGACCCCCCGCCTTATAAGGCTCCTGGGCACCCGGAGAGAGACCAAAAGAAGGATGATCTTCAACTTGTGCTGGATGAGATAAGGCGGAACCAAGCTAAGAATGATAAATCCAATAATGCCATCCATTCTCAACTCAATCACCTTACCACAAGGATTGGAGAGATGGATATTTGGAAAAAGAACGTAGAGACCCAACTAGGTCAATTGGCGCCACAAATCCCTAGACCGTCCGGAACATTCCCTGGGCAACCAACTGCCAATCCTAAGGGGCAATCCGAGATGGGTCATGTCACAACCATGCAATTAAGGAGTGGCAACAAAGTACAAAAGCCATGAACGAAATCGGAGAAAGCAGCAGATCCAGTTGACATCGACAGCCCAGTCGATGCCGAGAAAGACATCGACAGCCCAGTCGATGCCGAGAAAGACATCGATGTCGATCCCCAGGTCGACACCCAGGTCGACATCGAGGCCACTGCAGAGCAATCAGAGCCACAACAGAGGTCGACATCGACCATCCCATTCGATATCGACCACATCCCAATCGATGTCGATGTCCAGCAGGCCCCTCCAACCTCCGTTTTGGCCCCTCCACCAAAGAAGACGTTGCCATTCCCATCCAAAGCATTGGAGAATCCCACCAAAGGTAAGTTTAGGCGCTTCATAAAAATTCTTCAAGGTCTTAAAGTTACCATTCCTCTTACAGAAGCCCTAAGCGAGATGCCCACCTATGTGCGATTCCTCAAAGACATCCTTAGCAAGAAGAGATCCATGGCAGAGATCGCAGAGGAATGCTCAAAGATGGACTTCCTTGAGAAGAGGAGTGATCCAGGGAAGTTTGCAATCACCGTGGGACTTGGCCAACATCGTTATAAAGCCCTATGTGACCTAGGGGCAAGCGTAAGTTTCACGCCTCTCTCTATTTGGCAAAAGGTGAACATTGACGCCCTTGAACCTGTGTACATGAAACTTTATATGGCTGACAACTCATTCGTCAAGCCCACAGGTATAGTCGACGACGTTTCCTTTAAAGGTAGGTAAGTTCTTTATGTCTACTGATTTCATTGTATTGGAGATGCCTGAAGATCTTGTAGTGCCTATTATACTTGGTAGGCCTTTTTTAGCTACTGTTGATGCCAATATTAATGTACGTAGAGGATTACTAACCTTTACTATAGGGAACGAAGTAATAGAATTCTCTTTTAACCCAACCATGAGCAAAACGAAGCACCTGGAGCAAGTAGTCCTCTCGCCGACTACGGAAAAGCTTAGAAAATTTTTGTTGGCGAGGACGGAAACATCAAGCAGGGTCGACATCGTCTGGAACCAGTCGATATCGACTAAAACATCGAAATCGACCCCCCTTGGTCAAAATCGAGTATGCCAGATTGTTGCCAGGAGCTTAAGTATGGGGTCACAGAGATCAATATCGACCCCCACATATCGATATCGACCAAAGAAATCGAAATCGACCCTCCTTGGTCGAAATCGACTACCCCTCAGCCCGAAGATTTCTGTTTCGGGCCTAAACAGGTAAGCCCAAGTATGACTCCAAACCCTCCTCTGTCCCTTATTGATGAATCAATTAAGCCAGTTATTGATAATTCTACTAAAGAGAGGGTCAAAGCTCCATGGTTTGCCTATATTGCTAAAGTTAGGTCAAGAAAAAGAAGGAAATCGCCCAAAAAAGAGCCTATCAATGAAGAAGCATTGGTCGCCGAACTTAGATACCACCAAAAAGACCTAGATGATCCAGGAGAAGGCTCAAGCTCGAAGGGTCCCTACATAAAAGGGTCGTAAAGAATTGACGGAGAAGTCGGCCTAGCGACTCAAAACTCTAGAGCATGTACATAAAACCTTTAAATTTTTCATAGATGGTTTTTAGGATTTTTAAAATTTTGAAAGTGAGATAATTCGTGGCTTTATCTATATTTCTAACAAAGATTTCAGGTTTCTAAGCAAAAGGAATGACGAAGAAGAAAAGAAGCTTCTGCGGAGGTAGTCGAAATCGACCAGGCCATTCGAAATCGACCCCCCAGGGTCAAGCCATCTCCCAGAGTCGACATCGAGGACTGAGGAGTGAAAAGCAGAGGTTGATATCAACCATAATCATCGATATCCACCCCCAGTAGGCAGCCCTTATCTTCATTTTCTTCGTCGACTTCGACCGATGCAGTCGACATCGACCACTGACATAGATATCGACTTCTGGCATCGACCTAACCTGAAATCGACCTGAATCCGCAGGTTGTGCTGTGAGTTTCTCTCTACCCTTGTTCTTCTTTTTAATACAGTGAGGACACTGTATATTTTAAGTATGGGGTGGGGGAAAAACATGTCTTATTGTCAGAACTTTGTTTTCTTCTTCGCATTGCATTCATATTTAAATTTTTTTTCTTAGTTTTACTTTTATAAAATTTCAATAAATAAAAAAAATAGAAAAATGTCAAAAATACAAAAAAAAATGCATGTTTAATTTTTAAGTTTATTTTTTTAAACCCTACTTAGATGTCCTATGATGAAAACTCAATAGCTGACTTGATCATGTAAATCCAATGGCATATTTGGATGGTTTAGCCTAAGTCCTTAAAATTTTTATGTCGATTGTGAACTTGTGATGAAATTGAGCACATATGATCCTAGGCTAAAAAGCAAATCCAACAAAAATTGTCCTTGTGAGAATTTTGGCCTATAGGGAGAACATCAAAAATCCCTCCGCTTTCTTCAGTGAATTGACTCGTCCTATGCATCTCTAAATGTTGTGATAGTTATTCAAAACCAATACATAAATATGTCTATGTTTACGAGAATTAAATGATGGAGGCATCTTTTAAGCCATTTTTATCCTCTCTTTACCTACCCTGTATTATCCCTGCTTGAAGCCGAAAAATTAGCCTGAGCCTGAAATTACAAACTCCACAAAATTATCCCTAGCCGAATTGAACCTGACCCCCATTTGGGAATTGAGACTTAGAATCGCTGGACTAATGCCGTGTGGAAAGAAAAGAACATATTGTCCAGCTTTGAGCAAGGAAATTATGGGGTAGTGCATATTTTCATCTTGTCATATTTTGTAAAAGGATTTTTTGCTCACCATAGAAATGCACATAATTTTATTTATTATTTTCGTCAAAAAAAATCCGAAAAAAAGAGACATATATACGTAGTGCATGAGCCAAAATCCTTAAGTCCTTTATTTATACAAGTGTTATATTTTTTAGAGGCATATTAGAGTTTGAAAGAAGGGTTGATAGTATGGTTTACATCTTTTTAGTGCATCTTTAGAGCATATTATGGAAAGATGAGTTGAGAAAGAGCATTATGAAGATTGAGCTTGGAAAGTGCAACACTCAGAGTTATGGTTTGGATATAGCAAGTGTTGGAATTTAGGAGTCTTGATTCCCTAATTATAAAAGCACCACATAGAAAAATAATTCCATACCCTTAATTCCTTACCAAGCCCCATTACAACCCCTCCGAATGGAGTCTTCTTTGAAGTCTTCCATTGATCGAAAGCCCTCCTGATGGTTCTTATTTCATTTTCATAATTGGTTGCGAAGTGGATTTTTATAAATTGCAATGTTTAGGAAATTGTGTATGGAATTGAGTTGAGAGTTGATCTTCATAGCCTAAACACATGAGAGTTGAGTGCAAACACATTATCCATGTAAGGTTGGATCAAAATTGCATATGCCTATGGATCGCCTAAATATGTGCTATGACGTTAAATTCACTTGCTTTGCTTTGCTACCGCTTATGATGTTGCTTTTGACAAGGGCAAAGACTTGAAGGGTGTGTTGTAGGTATTGGTTATTGCTTGAGGACAAGAAAGTCTAAGTATGGGGTGTTTTGATGTACATATTTGTACCTCTTTTTATTGCATATTTTGACTTCTTATTTCATTCGATTTCCAAAGAAAATGTTCAAAAGGATAAAAACTTGTGTAAGAATGGGCTAAAATACAAGAAATAGAGTCTGCACAAGTTTTGAGCTAACCATGCAGGAATTCGAGCGAAATCGGGGTCAGAACGGAGAAGTCGAGTGAAGCTGAGCAGAGGTCGATATTGACCTTAAACATCGATATCGACCATATTTGTCGACACGCTTTCTGAGTGTCAAGATAGACCACACAGACCAACCGAGAAGACATCGATATCGACATACTACATCGATATCGACCTCAACATAGACATCGAGTGAAGCTTGACAAGTCGAGCAGGAACAGAGACATCGATATTGACCTCTTTGGTCGATATCGACCTTATCTCGACAGAAGATAGATCCGATTTCGAGACTCGGATTATGAATTCTATCATCAAGGCCACGGATTTATCTTGTATTTTAGATAGCTACCAGCTGAGATTTATCTTCTCCTTTAAGTTTATCAAGTTAGTTTAAGTTTTATCAAAATAAAAGACCTATCCTAATTGTTTGGATATAGTTCATAGTTTAGATAGAAGTTACAATCCTCGGATAGCAAGGATTAGTAGCCTATAAATAAAGCCCTAGGGGCTGGTTTCTTAGATCATCCAAGAACGAATGAATCAGCACATCCAATCATATTCAATAGAGTTAGAGAGAAGTTTTACGGTTTGGCGTTTGCGAAAGCCAACGTTGAGTTGTAAAGCTTCGGAGTTTATAGTTTAATGCAAGTTTCTTTCTTTAAATCAATGATGAGTTCCATGATGAGGTGCGAGTACTTCCCCAAAGCTCTTAGGGTCGGGTTGAGCCCGACGTTAGCCATGCGTTCCTGAGATAAGTGTTAGATGTTGATAGCGTTGTGTCTATATCATCTCCTACGATTCTATGTTTAGCCCTAATCGAAAGAAAAGGGATTCATGTTAACAACTTGAGTTATAAACATAAAATTTGTAGAGACAATTAGGTTTATTTGCGAGAGTAATCCTGAGAGTTGGTGTACAGCGAAAGCTTGTCCCTTGGGTGAAATAGTGCAATTGTCCGTCTTATTTATCTTATCGCATGCATTGGTTAACGTTGTGGTAAACCCTAATCCTAGGAGTTGTTTTTTTAAATAGTTTATACACATAAAACCACTGTCTTATTTCTGATCATCGCATCCTCATTCATTCTAAATCTCCGGCCTTTCTTTGCCGACAAAAGCTAACAACTTTGTAGGAGAAGACATCGATATCGACCACAGACGTCGATATCGACCACTGTGTTCATCGACAGTTTTCTGAGTCGATGACGATCATCACTGTGGAGTTTGCTGAACATCGATATCGACCCCAGACGTCGATATCGACCACCTGTGTCGATTGGCAGTCTTCTGACCCAGTCGATTCCATCTGCTAACATCGATATCGACCATCCCCTGTCGATATCGACTGCTTATTTTTGTCTCTGTAGGTCTTATGTTGCAGAAAGGATCGACAGCTGAGGTCGACATCGAGCTCCAACGTCGAAATCGAGGCTTCTGGTCGACGCTACTATGATCCCGCTGACACGCCCCCTCGTGGATCGATCCTGACTACCCTTCCACTACAACAGGAGGAAGTCTTGTAATTATTTTCATAGGCTAGGAGTCGGTTTACATTTATACATCTTATTATTTGTATTTGAGATACTCGACGTTCCTCCTATTAACAGTAACTTGTTTAGTAATGAAAACAAGGATGATCTCTAAAACGTAGACTTTAAATCTTGATTAAAGGGTTTCCTCCTCTCTAAGGGAAGAGAATCTATATTCAAGCTAACTTGCTAATGTTGAGATTCGTTAAGATAGCAAGTTGACCTATTGATTGACTTCTTTGAATTCTTGGTGAAGTTTTATTTGCGATCTTTGAGAACCTCGATAAATTGCCATGATAACTCCTTGTCTCTCTTCAACACTCTTCTCTTGCCTTGCCGCTCTCGTTTCTTCTAAATTCCTTCCATGATGGTCACCTATATTCCAAACCTTATGAGTCTAACTTGTTACGAACTGGTATATAAGTTAGAGTGTTGATTGTCTTGATGGAGTACAATACTAAAAAGGGGTCTTGATGAGTGACTCTTAGAAATCTGTTGGATGTCATCTTTCGTATCGAGAGTTCTTTTAAAGTCTTTGTTCATTCGGAAAATTCATTTGAATGACTTCCTTATGGTTGGTGTTCAAAGTATATTGTCTCTCTAAGACACAACTAGGCTTCTTTTCGGAATGTGTTATGGATTCAGTGAGGATGAGTCGATTTTGCCCTTAGAAACTTATGTTTGGTTATGATGGTAGTCTTGTTTGTGTTTCCTTGTTTTTATTTGTTATTGTGATATATGTTTGTTCTATTTGCACCTACGTTGATATGTATATCTTCTTACTGCACTTGATCTATCCATGCCTTATATACCTTATCTTAGGATCGTATTACCTTTCATAGTACTCATTTTGTGTTCCACTCGCCTTGTTATATGATTGGTTTGATTTTCGATGCATTGTCATGTTATCCTCTATACATGTATATCCTATGTTTATGAATACTTGGCTCATCTGGTGTTGCTAGTGTCACATATCATACATGACTTGTGAATTACGTGGCCTTATTCTCCCTATTATTGGTTATTACTCTTCATCATAGACTCATGATAGTCTTTTCATTCTTCTATGTTACCGCTTGCCCTTTTTGATGCTTAAGAATGTTAGGTATAATTGAATTAGTTATGTTGTGCTTGTATGCCCCATCTGCATCATGCCTTATTATTTCTATCGCTGGTTCATAGTAGAATAGTCATCCTAGTGGTGTATTCTTGTCATATGACCCTTTGATCTTTGTCTGCTTATACTTGATAAATGATCTTGATTTAGCTATGTTATGATTTCATGCCTTATGTGGTTAACGTCTGATTTAACTATGTACCTCTCATTGTTGTCTCTTCTTAATCCGTGCTATAATCCTATGATTGTCATGAATTAATGACCATACACATCGCATGTCCACACACCCCGATAGCTATATGAATTTATGTGATGGTCTTTCGACATATCCAACCTGTTATTCTCTTATAGTATACCGCCCTTGGAAAATTTATCTGATTTTGATGATAGCCACACTTGGGCATCCAATACTTGATATGACATTACATTTAGTTACCTGTAATATTCATGCATTCATTGACATGTATATGCATACCCGACGTTTTGTGTAACTATAGAGAGTCGCTACTATCTTATGGTTATATTATTCCTTTTTTTTCATATCTCTCATGCTCTTGTTAGGTTTTCGCATGATTATTTTGGCTTGTATGTGTTGTTGTCATACGCTACTTCTATGCACTCCTATTATGTTATGTGCTACCAGTACCCCTTACATGATCTATGTTTTCAAAGAAATGATTGTCTAATTTATGCTCTAATCATAACATTGATAGATTACTATTATTACATGACTTATGGTAGCTCGGTCGTGCCTTTTCTATATGACTTAGTTGGTATGCATATCTACGTCATTACACTTTTTAGATCCATGTTTGTTCGTCACCGTTTTAGGTTTACATCGCCCTCGATTACACTTCACCTATATTCATGTTGTGTGGTTATATAGTTGTTTTGACTGGTTGCGAATCGTCATGTTACTGGTTAGGTCATAACTCCGCATGTTTACACATTGCCATATGTTACTAAATACTATTTGGTAATTAAGTATTTGAGAATATGAGTATGTGATTTATTGCACTCTCTGTATTATTTATATGATCACTCTTATGATATGGGTGGGTCGACTTATTGTGTATCATCTTGTTGTTGTTAAAGTATATTTTCATCTACTTACCCTTTGTCATGTGTTATTGGTAATATGTAAAAAATTTTGCCTTAACGATATGGTATATGATTCTTTACACTATTTACACTATCTGTATGATCGTTCATTTAATAGAGTTTTGGTAGTATACCTATCGTGCATATTTACCCCTGGTATATGATTTTATGAGATTATGATTGCCTACACAAATTTGAATATTATCATTAGAGAAATCTTGTTACTTTCGACACCATCATACTCTATTTTTACATGGGTAGTACCATGCGTAGGTCATAATATTGTAAATGCTCACTTTTACCTACTACATGATGTTTGTCTATGATCGTTGTTCATTAATAGTAATACTCACTTTTACCTACTACATGATGTCTATTTATGCTCGTTGTGCATTAATAGTTTTAAGCCTCGTATGCTCGCACGTCCACCCATATAGCTTAAATTGCATTTGCATGTTATGCACCATATTTTGCTTATGAAGTTATAGTGATATGGAATATGTGTTGATGCATGCCTTGGCGAGAAAATTTCATGAAGCACACACTTACACTTGTCCTTACTAGTGAAATATATGATGTTCTTTCGTGACTTTTAAGACATGTTGATACTATTTCTTACATGTTTTGTTTAGTTCCCTTCTCCTATAGTGGCATAAAGGATTCCCTCAAGCATGTACTGAATCTATTTAGTATATTCGGGTGACAGATTGCATATCTACGGTACCTTAATAGCATTTCCTTGTTATTATATGTGTGATATTCCTTATTAGTGATGATTTGACTTGATGATAGTATGTATATCGATGTTGCTCTCATGATGATGGGTTGTTTATCTTGTACCTTACTACATGATATGACACTAGTGCTAGAATCATATTATCATTGCCTCTTGAGATAGGTTCATGTTAGTGTGTAAGATTAACACGTTGTGTGTTCTAAGGCGCAAGGGGCAGGACACGGGCGCCAGACGACGGCGCCAGGCAGGCTGCTCACGCAGCTGCTCCCGTATGCGCTTGAAGCCAACTTGCCCACTTGGCCCACATGGCCCCCTTGGACACATGGGTCAGCCACTTGCAAGGAAACCCGCTAGCTTAAGTCTTAGATATTTACGTAGCTTAGCTTAGAAGTCTCGTAAGCTCCTCGCGAGCTGCTTGTAAGCGCCCTAGGCCGCACTAGCTTTGCTTAGTCAAGCTCCTTAGTAGGGGCCCGTTAGATATTTCAGGGCTGCCTTCCTCAGCCCTTGTACTATATATTCCGCACTTGAGTTCATTAATAAACACGTTGGAAAAGCTCCATAACTTAGTCTCTCAGCCATACTTATAAACTTAAAAAGCTTCCGCATTGCCTTGTGAAGGCACTCGATCAATAGGCTGCTTGTATTCGGGCGTTTGCGAGGCATTCTCCGAGTACATTGCCGAACAGGCCTTAGTCTAAGCTAAGGCTGTTACAAGTGCGTTGATGTGCTACATGATGATTTGAGTGATGCGATTGTAACCTTAAGGGTTTCTCATGGGCATCGGCGAAAATCTCGTGTTCAGTCTTACCAGAGACTATCCGAGTCTCTCTTCGTGTCAAGGGTAGTCAAATCGTCCTTAACGTCTCTTTTCTTCGGTTACAACTTAGGCCTTGCATCATCCTTGCATAATCCTATATAGTGTGATTAAGAGCGGGTCGTCTAGATTGATGAGAGGCGCGACTTTATTTGAGGATTGAAACATGATTTGAGCCTAGCTTGGACATGACTTTAACTTCATGAGCTTGAGTGTGCCCTTTTGGGTTGGTGGTGATCTGTGAGTATGATGATTGTGTTCTCTTCTGGTTGATAGCAATGTGTAGATTTTAGTGGTTTTATGATCAGCTAATAAAGGGACTTGTTAGTATGATAAATTTTGGTATGTTGATATCTTGAACTTGGAAATCTTTAATTCTGATGTGATGATGAATCTTGCTATGATGATGTTTTAGATATGTTAATATTTGAATTTGATGTTGAGACTGATCATGAGAAATGAACTTAGGAAGTGGAATCCGGGACTAGCCCTTAGAGGTGGATAAACTACTTGTTGAATCCTTGAAAATTTGGTTGACTGACATTGGAGGAGTTGATTTGAGTTTTTGAAATGTTTTGTTGTTTTAAAAGGATTTTATTCTCGCTGACGAGACTTATTGTAGAGGTGGATGATGTAAAGACCCGAAATTTTAAAATATTAGTTTATGACTTATGATTACAATTAAATACTAAATTTCTGAGATTTCAAAAATTTTGAAAATCTCCGTCCTCGATCAAAAGGATTTCTATTTTATTCAAAATGAATTCCGACATATATCTTATTTCAAATGAATGATTATTACTTTGAATATACTATGATAAGCACGACAATGTTAGGGCGTAGTTATTCAATCTATGGGGTTAAAATTATTATTTAGTGTGGTATGTCTATTACAAAACATAAATAGCGGTTTCTTTGTATAGTTTCTCGTATTATTGTCTAACTCTAATTAAGTGGGTATATATACCCTCTTTCCATCGATCCTCCTCCTCTATCAGATCTCCAACCGCCACCCTCTCTTTCTCCTTCATTTTGGATCTGAGCAGAGCTCCCATGGCGCCCCATCCCCTGTCCACTTTCAGATCGCCGCCCCTACCGTATTCCTGTTTCTTCATTATCAGGATTTGACTTCACAAATCACACCCGGACCTCTGTCTATTAAAGGGCAAACTCAAGCCCCATGGTCGCCCTTCTTCCTTCTTTGAGCTCCGGCGCCACCCTCACTCTTCTCACTTCAGACCGCCACTCATGCCCTCAGTCCACTCATCTCCCTCTCGTGGCTTTCGTCGTTTCCTCCTCAAACCTCCTACCCTCGTTCTTGCTCTCCCTCACATCTGCTCCTTGACGTGAACACCAATAGATCAAAGAGCCTAGACAGAAAGCTCCCCCAAGACTGACGCCAAGCTGCTCACATCAATGACTCTCTCTCGCTGTAAGGATGGAGCCGCTGGAGGGCTCACTCTACCCTCGGATCTGTGTCTCGGCTCCTCTGACGTCGATGGGGATGGATTCGCTTCCCCTCCTCCTCGAAGCTGGTGCTCGGAGATGAGCTCGCAGGAGCCAACGACGTCGATCTCACCTCGCCTCCGCTCCACCACTGAGGACCACCGCCGACCCTTCCTCCCCCACTGTTGCACCTTGTCGCCGATGGGCCTCCTCTGTTGCAAGCACGACGATGTTACCTATTCCCAACGGGATGTCCGAGCCACAACTTTACCCTCTTTGAGCTAGGCACAGGTGCTGAGTGCTTAGTCTAGTTGATGGAACCGATTGAACCTCTAGCTCCTTGTTAGCCATGTCGGGAATTGGGTATATTTCTTAGGTCCTTAACTTGGATTGTTGGTGGTTTATTGGTTACCTAACTTATCGATTCAAGTGGGTTTTGCTTGTTACGTTATTTATAACTTCAATTCGTTTTATTAGAACTTGACTTCAATTCATTTATATTACATTATTTAGCTAGAAATCAGCAGTACATGGACTAAATGATTTAACTAGGATTTATAACTTGATTTGTCATAATGGTTAACCGATTTTCAATATGAGTATAGTGTTTTAGTGTTGTTTGATGAACGAGTTAGTTAACAAATGGTTTGGCTAGTTAGATTTTGTAAACAAGTTGTTTTATTGTCGACAATAAGTGCTTTAAGCATCAGGAGTGGAGAGTAGCTAAGATATGGTCAAGCGTATAAGGTTATATACAAGACATTTTGGGAACTTGTTATACTTGTAAGCTTGTTGTTGTTCTTATCGAGTTATGAAATTGGTTAGTTTGACTTGATATCACTACCTCATATTTAAGCTAAGTAATTTGGTTAGCTTGAGTAATAATATGGATATTCTAATTATTTGGCTAAATAGGAAATTGTTGACTAAGTGCAAAGGTTGGGTGTTATTCGAAGAATGAAATTGTCTACTAAAATCTTGAAATGGATGTCTTGAGAACTTGTATACTTGGTGAATTTGACTCATGAGTTGCGGTCTTGTGTAAGTATTTTAGATGCTACCAAAGTTTAAAAATGGGTTTTGAAAATGTTAAGTTACTTGATCTATTATTTGAATAAGATTTTATTATATCGTTTTGGTTCGTTTGACGTGATAAATCTTAGTATTTCATAAGCGTTACTAGAGATATAATTTGATAGACTTATCTCGATAAGTGAGTTTGGAAGTAGTCTAGGATAGGTCTTGAGAAACTGTTATGGCTGTTTGTGGTATTTTATGAGTAATGATTTCCTAAATGGTTTGGTTATAATTGACCTTATAAAGAGTGTTCAAGAATGTTGATTTATCCTTGTTAGTTTCGAATAAGAAGGAATATGTGATCTTTGAAGAAGCAACTTGATAAAAGAGACCTTGTTGACTCCTTTTGGGATTCTTAGAGTTCATGATTTAACTTGAGTAAATTATTTAAGAATCTCGAGCTTCGTTTTAGGTAACAATCTTTTAGAGTTTCTATTTCGACATGGACTACTTATAAATGATATCTTAGATGCCAACTTGTCTTACTCCCCTCATTGGATTTTTTACAATGATGAACTTGATTGTTGTGCCTTATTAGTTGGACCTCACTGAAGTGGTTTTTCCATAAGTAAACTTATTTTGGTTGCTCTCTGACTATGAATGAATCCTTGAGAAGTGAATCGATAAATGAGATCTTGCTTGAGTTTTGTTAAGGTTTTGGGGTAAAGGAGGGTATATGAGTAGTGCTTAAATTGTGATCCTTAAAATAATAGTGTTATAACTCTATAACTCGTAATTAAGTGGGATATGAAAATACAAGTGATATTATTCGGTTTTGAGGCGAATGCCAGTTTACCTAAATAAAATAGTACTTAATCTTGTGTTGACTTTGAAGTCTGCTTGTGTGTTGACTAAATATGTATTGATGAATTATTCCTTGCTTATTATCTGCTAGTGTGATTGGATGATTCTCTGGTGGCTTGTTTGCTGATGGATGATTCTTTGAGTGGCTTGTTTGCTGGCTAATGGGATGTGAAGACTCCAGATAAGTCCTCCGGGGCTTGCTCAAGTGATTGGACCTCATGCCTGATGTTTCATATAGTATGTAGGTGTTGCATATGCATAAAAGAATGCCATGTAGTATCATGCTTAGGACTTGCACTTATGAATGAGCATCCCTATTCTTTATGCGTTTGAAACAGAACGGTCGTTATCTGTGATAGTCCTAGAGTCTTTGCTAGGGTTATAGGGTAGCCCAGCCCCATCGGGTTTGCCCTGAGTCAATAGAGTCGATTTGAGCATGATATGATAGCCCAACACCATCGGGCAAGCGATGAGATGATATGATATGATGATGTCGTGGTTTGTGCACCACCACGAGGAAATTACTATGCTATAGCACCGAACTGGCCAGTCTCTGCATTAACGGGAAGGGGTGCAGAGGTAGGAGAGGGATATGCCACTTGACATTCTGTGTGAATCAAATTTATCACTTTCTACATTATATAAACTGTTAGCATGCTTGTGCGATTTAAATTCTAATACTGCATTAGAGCATCCTTTATTCTAGGTATAGGCGTATTATATGACCTCAGCGAGGACTTCCGGTCCCGCATGAGTGGCTCGACCTTGACTTGTGGTATACTTTCCGGTACCCGCTCCCTTTTGCTTGCTGATTTGCTTCTATGGCGGGGGTTTTCTCATGGGACAAGAGTTTTAAGAAGACTTCACATATTATAACTTGACTTTACAAATGTTTTGGTTAAGTTTGTCATTTAGAAACATGTTGTATTTATATTGATTTAAACTCGTTTTATCCCTCTTGAGTTTCGACTAGTTGAATTAGGACAGGTTCACGTGCGAAAGCACGGATAATGATTGGATTCTTTGATTGTTTTGAGGGTTTGAAATCCCCTTTTTTCTTGAATTATATATATCAAATCCTTAAGACATAAACGGGGTTATAACATGAAGTTGATAAATAAGCAGCTCGTACTTGGATTGCAAGATCTAGCAGAGGGGTAATTCTTCCCTCTAAACTAACCCAGATTTTTAAAATCTGGGTCGTTACATATATATATATAAAATGTACCCATCAAGGTAATGATATGAGTAATGATAATGCAATGATAATGTATTAATATTGATAATGATAGTGATAAAATGTAATTATGATGTTATATTGATAAAGCAATGATTAAAACAAGAAAACAATAAAATATTGTAAAGAAGATTTGCCAAAAGTACTTACTTTTATTGGATTTGTTGTAGGAAAAGTACACTTCAGAAATCTTGCAAATAGGAAATGACAAAGAAATTATTGAGGGAATTTCTAAAGAGCTTTTAAATCTTTTGAGTTTTGAGTGTGATTGAAGGTGCCCCTTCCGTAAGGGGTGAAGGGGTTTTTATAGTAGAGTTGGCATTACAATGGCTTGCAATCTTGTGGTTCTCCTTGGTTTCTTCTTCTTCATCATAGATTTGTTGAAGTCATCTCTTCCATGATGAATGTCTTTATTTCTTGCTTTGAATGATGGTGTCTTCCATGATGCACTTTGTTTTCAAATGAGGTATTGTTGAGGTGATGGGCTATACCACCGTACATAATAGATGCCACCACATAATACCTTTTTTTTTTAAAAGAAAATCACAATTACAACTCAAATGGGTCATTTGTATTATCATTGAGGTTTGCTGCTCTGCAATTTTCTTGCTTGGCTTCTTTCTCAGTTTTATCATACCAATTAAAATTAATTTTCTTGCTTTTTTGTAGCTGTAAGAACTCTTGATATTTCTGGAACTCCTGGAATTGCTTCTAGAGATCAGGATTTGGTTTTGTTTCAGACTGATTAACAGGGTTACTTTGTGGTTTTGTGGATGAACTGGATGATAACGACTCAACCAGTATAGGCTCTTAAATTTTTTGGATTGGGTCATTTTGTGGGGTTTTTTCGTTTGGAATGGAAGCTTGAACTCTTTCAATGGCTAGAACATTTAAATCAAATTTCTCCCACCATCTAACTTTATATTTTCTACAAGGTGATAATGGGTAAGGATGTGGCTGAATCTGTTCAAGCTCGTATACCCAACACAGGATCCAAGTCACACCATTGTTTTTGTGGAACAGTAATCACCTTTTGTATTTTTCAGCTGGGGAGTGATTGTAGTAGTAGTCATAGGCAAGTTGGGCAGCGTCAGGGAAAATTTCATGTGTGCTGCCAAAAATATTCCACCACTCGTAGAACCATTGTGGTAAGTCATCATTGCAGTTTCTTGAAAAGATAAAGAACCATGAATGGCTGAATGGCCTTATGAGGAAGACTTGGAACCAAGCCATTTTGTAGTCATAAAAGGTATATCCTGATTCGAAGAGGGGGGACTGGTGAGGCTTTCAATTACAAGTAAGGTTTTTTTTAAGTGAATGAAGCAAACAAATGAGGTAAGGAAAATTTTCCAAGTAAAACTAATGGTGTTAGGAAAATTAAACTCTTAGAGCAATAATAAGAAACTTGTTAAAGATCATTAATGCCTTATACGATGAACATCACGACTAAAAATATATAGATTTTTATGCCGATGACTAAGCAATCTTGGATTGAGGCGTGTCGATTTAATCTGGATTCAGACTCCTTTGGTAAGGATGTTCAATGTTCTAGCACTCCTTCTGGGCTTTTTAGTTGTGCACAAGGAACATTGTCTCAAGCACTGTCATTGGGATAGATTGCCACCTAAGTCCTATAAACTCAATTTTGATGGTTCTAGATTGGTTTCAGGTAACGCCTCGTTTGGGTTTTTAATTTGCGACTCTTTCGCGAATATTATTTATTTAGGAAATGTTATTTGTAATGACATGTGATGATTTAGACATTTTTTCAATACTGTAATTTTAAAATTACGATTTTAAAATGAAATTCTAAATTTGAACACATATTTACCCGTTATCCACATAGATTGTGTAGCATTATTGTGATGAACATTTAAATTTAATATTACTATTTAATTTAGTAATACGCCTCATATGCACTCTGGCGGGTACTCTTTGGGACTCGCCGGGTATATATATATATATATATATATATATATATATATATATATATATATATATATATATATATATATATATATATATAAATGGCCACGGGTCGGACCCGCCAGGTTGACGGGTTCGACCCGCCGGGTCAAGGGTCAGGCTGGTCGACCCGAACCCTAACCCGGGAAATCCATGGGTTGACCCGGCAGGTTACCATATTTAAAAAAAAATTATTTTTTTTTGTAAATTTTGACTAATAAATAATAAGAAAATGATATGTAAGAACTTTTTTTTACATATCACTTTCTATATCCACTTCATTTGAATATGAAGTGGAAAAAAACATGAGAAATTTTATATCTCTATAAAACTTTCTTCATCCACTACAATATAAATGTAGGAGGTAAGATTTCTCAAACTTTACTTCATTTCCAATGTAGGAAATAAAGCTTCAAGTGGGAGTTATGGGAAGATGGGGCACACACACACACACACACACACACACACACACACACACACACACACACACACACACACACACACACACACACACACACACACACACACACACACACACACACACACACACACACACACACACACACACACACACACACACACACACACACACACACACACACACACACACACACACACACACACACACACACACACACACACACACACACACATATATATATATATATCTTCATCCCTTCTCATTCTAACTCTTAATTTTCAATGTGGGACAAATGTGGAGAATGCTCTTGTCCCACATTGGAAATGAGAGAATAGTAGGAAGCCTCTCAAAGCTATAAAAAGGGAATTTATATGTTTATTATGAATTATTCCAAGAATAATGTACATAATAATAATTATAGACTTAAAAAAATATTTTTTCAAAAAAATGTTTTTGAAAAGGTGGGTTGACCCGGCGTGTCGACCCACTGGGTCGGACCCACCAGGTCAACGGGTTCAAAACCCCCCGACCCTAACCCTAACCCTAACCCGCTGACCTGAGGACCCGGACCCGTACCCGTCACACCCGGAGCCGGGCCCGTCGGATCACAGGTCGATCCGTGACCCGTGGCCACGTCTACATATACACATATATATATATAGGACACGTCGGGTCACTGACCCGTGACCCGTGGCCACACACACACACACACACACACACACACACACACACACACACACACACACACACACACACACACACACACACACACACACACACACACACACACACACACACACACACACACACACACACACACACACACACACACACACACACACACACACACACACACACACACACACACACATATATAGGCAAGTCCCTTGCCTATATAAAAAAAATGTACACATCAAGGGATCGAGACCCTTGCCTATATATATATATATATATATATATATACCAGTTATACCCAGGATAATGACAAGGTAATGATATGAGTGAAGATAATGCAATGATAATGTATTAATATTAATAATGACAGTTATAAAATGTAATTATGATGTTATATTGATAATGCAATGATTAAAACAAGGAAACAATAAAATAATGTAAAGAAGATTTGCCAAAAGTACTTACTTTTATTGGATTTGTTGTAGGAAAAGTACACTTGTGAAATCTTGCAAATAGGAAATTACAAAGAAATTATTGTGGGAGTTTCTAACGAGCTTTTCAAGCTTTTAAGTTTTCAGTGTGATTGAAGGTGCCCCTTCCGTAAGGGGTGAAGGGGTTTTTATAGCAGAGTTGGCTCTACAATGGCTTGCAATCTTGTGGTTCTCCTTGGTTTCTTCTTTTTCATAATAGATTTGTTGAAGTCTTCTCTTCCATGATGAATGTGTTGATTTCTTGCTTTGAATGATGGTGTCTTCCATTATGCACTTTTTCTTCAAATGAGGTCTTGTTGAGGTGATGGGCTACACCACCGTACATACTAGATGCCACCACATAATACCTTTTTTTTTAAAAGAAAATCAAAATTACAACTCAAATGGGTCATATGTATCATCATTGTTGTTTGTTGCTCTGCGATTTTCTTGCTTGGGTTCTTTCTCGGTTTCATCATACCAATTAAAGTTAATTTTCTTGCGTTTTTGTAGCTGTGAGAACTCTTGATATTTCTGTAACTCCTGGAATTGCATCCAGAGATCAAGATTTGGTTTTGTTTCGAAATGATCAACAGGGTTACTTGGTGGTTTTGTGGATGAACTGGATGACGACGACTCAACTAGTATAGGCTCTTGAATTTTTTGGATTGGGTCATTTTATGGGGGTTTTTGTTTGGAAGGGAAGCTTGAACTCTTTCAATGGCTAGAACATTTAAATCAAATTTCTCCCACCATCTAACTTTGTATTTTCTACAAAGTGATAATGGGTAAGGATGTGGCTGAATCTGTTCAAGCTCGTACACCCAACACATGATCCAAGTCACACCATTGTTTTTGTGGAACAGTAATGACCTTTTGTATTTTTCAGCTAGGGAGTGATTGTAGTAGTAGTCATAGGCAAGTTGAGCAGCGTCAGGGAAAATTTCATGTGTGCTGCCAAAAATATTCCACCACTCGTAGAACCACTGTGGTAAGTCATCATTGCAGTTTCTTGAAAAGATTAAGAACCATGAATGGCTGAATGGCCTTATGAGGAAGGCTCGGAACCAAGCCATTTTGTAGTCATAAAAGGTATATCCTTTAGGATAATAAGGTATGCAAAAAGGGTTTAATAGTGGTTGGATTGTCCCAATCTTTTCTCGTGAGGACTCTGAGGATTTTGCATTTGGAAAAGATAATGTGATCTGTCTTGGTCTAATTTTTGGTGTGGGTCAGGTCTATCGATTTATAATCTACGAGTATTAACTCATATAATTTCCGAGTCTTCTTAACATCTTCAGGGAACCAATGGAAAGAAGGAGGGAAGACCTCGGGAAGACGAGGTTCAATCTGTTCTTGTGTGAGAGGTTTGAATTCAGGTAGCAAGTAAATTTCTTGTACTATATGGGATTTGAAGAAGTATTTATAAAATCGAGTTTCAGTATCTGGCCATTTTTGTGATGGTTTTACTAGGGTTTTTGGTGCAAGGACGACTTGTTTGTAAGGTAATTGGGCGAGTGGTTGAAACTGGTTTGTTGTGGTAAGGATTGGAATGGGAGTAGACTTTGTGGAGTGTTGATGTGTCATGAGGTAATCTTGAGGCCTCATTGGCTTTCTCGAAGTATCCTTGCTGGATGAGGTCATTGCTGCAGGTTAAACAAAATAATTGTTAGAATGGGATGGTCTTGAGGCATCTCTCTGCCTCTTTCTCTAATTCCTTGAGAAACTTTTCTTGCTCCAAGTCTGGATGTCCTTGAAGAATAGCTGTATAGATCAGATCCCTTATTGGAGGAATCCAAAGATCTTCTTCGATTTTCTTTTTCCAAATTTTGTAGATAAATCTCATAACTGAAAAGCTTTACGTTTTTCCCTATAGAAATTCTCTAGTATGAAAATCTGGTAACGAATTTTTTTCTCCTTTAATAAATTCTATATCAAAATAAAAAACAGAAAGAATTGGTTACCATCTTGCAAATATCTGTTTTGAAACAATGTTTTGAACATCCTTTTGTAAAATCTCTTTTGCTGACTTGCAATCAACACGAAGTAAAAATCTTTTGCAATAAAGATCATCTTGAAACTTTGATATGCATGCAACAATAGATAAAATTTCTTTCTTAATAGTGCTATAATTCCTTTGAGGACCTGTCCATGTTCTAGAATGATATCCAACTAATTGTTATTCCTTTTGATCTTGTAGTCTTTGTTTAAGAATACCACCATATCATAATTCTGATGCATCTGTCTCAACTATCATGAATGAACTAGGATGTGGTATGCTGATGCATGGCAATGATTTAACCTTTTCTTTAATAATGCGAACTACTCTGGTATGCTCATTAGTCCAAGCAGGTGGATCTTTTCTTAACCTTTGAAACAAAGGTTTACATAATTGTCTTAGTTTGGGGAAGAAATCAGAAATGTAATTAAGACATCCTAAAACCCTTTGCAACAGAGTTTTGTCTTTGATTTCATCTGGGAATTTACGAGCAAACTCGATACTCCTATTTATAGGTTTTATCGTTTGTTGGTAAATCTCATGGCCAAGAAATCTTATTTTTGTTTGAAACAATTTCATTTTATTAGAGGAAACTACTAATCCATTTTTCTTAACAACATGTAAGAAAGTATTTAGATGTTTGAAGTGTTCATCAATACTTTTGGAAAAGACTAGGATATCATCAATATAGACAATGGTGAATGAAGAATAGGGGTTTAAAATATCATTTATTATTCTTTGAAATTCAGAAGGAGCATTTTTTAGACCAAAGGGCATTACATTCCACTCGTAATGGCCAAAAGGAACCGTAAAGGCTGTTTTGTATCGATCTTCTTCCTTTATTTGTATTTGCCAAAAACCGCTTTTCATGTCAAATTTTGAAAATACACGAGAATCATAAAGTTTGTTTAGTAAATCTCAGTTATTGGGTAAGGGGTACCTAATCCATTGCAAAGCCTTGTTTAACGGCTTATAGTTTATGACAAACCTAGGGGCTCCTCTCTCCTTTTCACCTTGATCCATAATATAGAAGGCTGCACAACTCCAAGGAGACTTTGATCTTCTAATAAGTCCTTTAGATAATAAAGACTCAATTTCTTGCTTACAGTAATCAAACAGTTCTTTGTTCATCTGAATTGGCCTAGCTTTAGTAAGAATATTCTTTTCATCAAAATCCTTTTCGTAAGGCAAGGACACTTGATGTTTCTTCCTCTCCCAAAATGTGTTTAGGAGATCAGAACAAACTTGAGATTTGAACAGTTGTTCTAATTCTTGGATTTTCTTTTGAATAGAGGGTTGTTCAATTTTCTCTTCTATCTTAAGGTTTGAAACTTCATCCTTAAGAAAATTTATGAAAGATTTCTTGCTACTTATTAGGCTTACCTGTTTATGAATCGAAGAGGATTGAAGAAGAGAAATGTCTCTTTGCTTGACAGGAGATAAAAATTCAAAACTTATTTGTTTTCCCATTATATTGGTATGGAGACCGATTGGATCAACTCTGAACGGGTAAATTTGAGTGAGAAAAGGAGTTTCTAAAATAACTTCTTGGGTTAAATCTTTGACAAGAATAAAAGATTTTTTGAAACAATATCCTTGATTGAAGATCGAGGCTTTTGGAAGTTTATAGTTTATTTTCATGCGAGACCCACTAGCTGTGTGAAGTCTTTCCAAAGTTTTTTCAAAGAACTTTGAGGGAACTAATCCTTCTTTAATGCAGTTAAGATCTGCTCCACTATCAAGTAACGCTATGGTAGTAAGAGCAAATGTGTCTATTTTCATGGTGATAGGATGGAGCATTAGTTTTGCGAATAAACCGTTCTTCTATAACAGCTAACCTGGCTTCCAATTCAAGGTCTTTGGTTTCTCTGTCAAAACTCTATCTTGAAGCTCCTTAACTTCCTTTTTAACCTATTTATCTCAGCTTGAAGATCCTTAGTGGATACTTGTGAGAAAACATTAGAAGGGGGGTATTTATTGTATAATTTTGAAATACTAAAGGGTTCTTGTAAAGCTGGCTCATGTTCCTTAAAAATTAAATCTTTAAGCTTAAGAAAATACTTTTGTTTCACTTGAGGATCATCAATTTCATCAATGAGTTGAAATAGGGCTTCTTTTTCATCTGTTTTGGTGATAACGTTGCAAAAATGGGGGGGAACTAAACTCTTCATCATCTGAAGTTGATGAGTCAAATTCTCCGTTATAAGCATCTCTCTCTTCTTTATCAAAAGAACTTTCTTTATTAGTGATAAATATTTTCATAAGTTTATTCTTAAGATCTTCATCTTTACCACAAACTTCGTTGATTTTTTGTTTAATTCGACACGGATTTGCCTTATGGCCTGGTTTACCACATTTATAATAAATGATTTTCTTCTTCTCAAATTTCTTATCTCTTCTTTCATTATATGCTTGCTTCCCCTTCCTAGGATTTCTAGTGAACCTTCTATTTTGCATTTGGGCTCTCTTCCTACTTGAAGGAGCTTGTATTTTTTGCATTCCAAAAGCTTCACAGAAACTTCCTAATTCTTTTCTAGTCCTTCCCTTATCTCCATATTTAGCTTGTATTTTTAATTCTGAGCATAAGGTTAACCCTTCTTTCTTAATAAACGCTCCAAGTTGGCCATAAGTTATCGTGGCCCAAGGTATTTCATCAGATCCTATGGACTCTTTGATTTTTGTTATTATTCTTTGAGAAAATAAAGTGGGTAATCCTGAAACAAACCTTTCTTTCCAGAAGACTTTGTTGCAGTTAGATCTTTTGTAGACATATGTGAGGAAAACATCTTTGTACCATCTATAATCACTTAAAGTAGGACATCTAAGATAGATTAAGACGGACTTCCTAGATTGAAGTTCTTCTTTGGGGTTTCCCACAAAATACATACTAATAGTGTATATTAGTTGCCCCACCGCATCTTCTTCAGGTTGAATATTTACATCTTCATCCTCTATATCTATAGTGACTTCAAAGATTGCACCCTTCTGTTCATTAGTTAAGGCATTATCCCACCAATTTTTTATCTGTCCTGTGAATCCTGTAACTAAGAGGGCTGCAGCAGATTTATCTCTATGACCATTCGCCTTATAGGCCATTTTGCCATTCCCATCTCTTGTAAAGTGTTCATTATTTCAGTTTCAGATTTTCCGTCTGTATTTCACTCATAAATAGATTTTCCGTTGTAATCAGTGGATCAAAACTTTGCTCTTTCTTCATATTGAATATCAGGGGGAGTTGGTCTACAGTAATAGTTTCTAGTTTCTCCTTTTGGGATTCTATTGGTAGGGATATTACCATGATGTTGCTTTCCAGTTTTTCTTCTTCTGAGTTTGTTGATTTCTATATGGTTGTTTTCAAAAGCATTTTCAAGATCCTTAATTTGTGAAGAATCATATTCAGTATCACTAGTAGAATATTGGGATTGTTCTTCACATTTTCTTTGACAGTGGTCAAGGCAATTTACATTGCTACTGCTTGGTTGGGATTGAATAGATTTTAGACGTTCTGTTCTCTTATCAACCAAGTCTGGTGGATTAAAAGTGAGAGATTGAGCCATTTTTCTAGGAAGGCTTTCAATTTAAAAATGAGGCCTTGAGATATCTCTAGGGAATCTTGGTGGATCTATAGAGGAATCAATTTGTATGGAAAAGATCAACTTGCTCAGCTATAGTGTGAAGAATTTGATTGGAATAGTTATTTTGATAATAAACCTTCTTAATGCCCTTAACAGTAGTAGGAGTACCTTCACCCATGTTTCTACCTCTTTTAAATGGCTCAACCGTGATCTCTCCTCCTGACGTTGTAATTTTTATACCAGATAGAGGAGGATGGACAGAATGGGTTACTCCTAATGTGATGGTGTTCGAAGATTTATCTATCTTCATGAACCACTCTTCCAAGCCATCTGTAAAGAGTAAGGGAAAATTGGTATTCAGAGGAGGGATGTCGAGAGTTATGCCACCCCCAGCACCACCAGTGGCTCATCGAGGTGTTAGCGTCCGGAGCATCACGTGCTATGGTTGTTCTGAGCCCGGTCATTACCAGAGAGATTGCCCGGATAGATCTACCAGATGTTACACTTGTGGAGGTGTGAGACACAAAGCTGCTCATTGCCCCCAGGGTGGTAGGACCCCACCGGCTACACCTGCACTGAGACTTCCTGCCACTCCTCAGCCCCCGCTTCTGACTTATTCCCCGGGGCAGGGGAGAGGCAGCACAGCTGGTGGAGGCCGGCCCGGAGGACGTGGCAGAGGTTCAGCTAGAGGGGGCTGTGGGCCATCTGGGCCCGGGACGGGCAGAGGATCGTCTTCCGCAGGACCGTCTGGGTCAGGTTATGGGAGAGGACAGACATCTAGAACTTCTGGTTCTATATTGCCCCCACTGCCCCGCGTTTTCCAAATGAGAGTTGAGGATCGATCCGCTCCGAGTGCCTCAGGTACTATATTTCTCCGAGATGAGTGCTTGAGTATTCTTTTTGACACGGGTACCACACACTGCTTCATAGCAGAGTCATGCGTCTCTAGGCTAAGCCTGAGCTGCACGAGGGGTCCGCCCCTGACTGTGGGTATGCTAGATGGGGCTAGGATTAGGACGAGTCGGGAGATCCTAGGTTGCCCCATCCGTATAGGAGAGCGAGAGTGGCCCGCCGATCTGATCGTGATGACCTTGAGGACCCACGACTTGATTCTTGGCATGGATTTTATGGACCACTATGGAGCGATCATTGACTTGCGGATTAGGACCGTGTCGAGTCTAGTAGAGGATGGCACCGTGTACCAGGTTTGGGGTAGTGACCCCAAGAGGAACGGGGCACTGATTAGCGCAGTTCGAGCAGCGAGACTTCTTGACCAGGGTTGTACGGGATATTGGTGTTATGCTTTGGAGGTGGATCGTGGCCGACCCACCATGTCTGAGGTACCCGTAGTTCGATACTTCACCGATGTCTTCCCCGATGAGTTACCCGGATTACCCCCGCAGAGAGAGGTGGACTTCGCTATCGAGTTGGAGTCGGGCACCAAGCCCATTTCCCGAGTACCCTACAAGATGGCACCCACCGAGATGGCCGAGCTTAAGGCCCAGCTTGAGGAGTTAGCCGAGAAGGGCTACATTCGTCCGAGTGCATCGCCATGGGGAGCTCCGGTGTTGTTCGTCAAGAAGAAGGATGGTTCGCTGAGATTGTGCATCGATTACCGCGAGCTGAACCGGGCGACGGTGAAGAACCGTTACCTGCTTCCGAGGATTGACGACCTGATGGACCAGCTTCCGGCTGCAGTGATCTTTTCGAAGATCCACTTGAGATCGGGATATCATCAGCTCAGAGTGCGATCAGAGGACATCCAGAAGACCGCCTTTAGGACGCGGTATGGGCACTATGAGTTTGCGGTCATGCTTTCGGGCTGACCAGCGCGCCAGCAGCCTTCATGGAGCTTATGAACAGGGTGTTCATAAACTATCTAGACAGATTTGTTGTGGTATTCATCGATAAAATCCTAGTATACTCGCGGAGCCACGAGAAGCATGAGCAGTATATGAGGATTGTTCTGGAGACATTGAGGAGGCATCAGGTGTTCAGCAAGTACAGCAAGTGCGAGTTTTGGATTCCCGAGGTGACCTTCTTAGGTCATGTGATCTCAACAGCTGGAGTCATCGTGGATTCGGCGAAGATTGATGCTATCGTTGCTTGGGAGGTGCCCAAGAACGTTTGACACATTCGTTCCTTCCTAGGATTGGCCAGCTACTACAGTCGCTTTGTTCAAGACTTATCGAGGATCGCTCGACCGATGACACAGCTGACACGGAAGGACGTCCCTTTCGTTTGGAGTGAGGAGTGCCAGGCCAGTTTTGAGCTTCTCAAGGGGAAGCTGACGACCGCACCGGTATTGGCTCTACCTGATGGGACCGAGGACTTTGTGATCTATACAGATGCTTCACGAGCTGGTTTGGGTTGTGTTTTGCATCAGAGGGATCGAGTTATTGCTTATGCTTCACGCCAGTTGAAGCCTAGAGAGGAGACTTACCCCACACATGATCTTGAGCTGGCAACTGTAGTGCATGCTCTAAAGATCTGGAGACACTACCTGTATGGTACTTCATGCAAGGTGATGACGAATCATAAGAGCTTGAAGTACATTTTCACCCAGAATGAGCTCAACATGAGACAGAGGCACTAGTTAGAGCTCCTGAAGGATTATGATTTGGAGATCATCTATCATCCCGGGAAGGCCAATGTGTTGGCAGATGCGCTCAGTCGGAAGACTCATCAGGAGGCGGTTGTGGCCAGATTGACGGCTCAGAGTAGATTGCAGGCAGAGTTGATGTCATGTGGCATAGAGGTATGGATTCAGCGTGAGAGGGGTCAGTTATCCTTCCTCGAGATTCACTCAGAGCTGACGGATGATATTCGTAGAGGTCAGGCAGATTGCCCTGAGGTGGCCGCACTGAGAGAGCGAATGGCACAGGGATGGGCTGAAAAGCTTACGGAGAGAGTCGATGGATTGCTGACTTTTTAGAGCAGAGTGGTAGTGCCTTCTACATTAGATCTGAGGCAGAGGATTATACTGGAGGCCCATACCACCCCTTATTCGGTCCATCAAGGGACGAATAAGATGTACTAGGACTTGAGGAGATCCTATTGGTGGCAGAGGATGCGAGCCGATATTACAGATTTCGTCGCCAGATGTAAGGTCTGTCAGCACATCAGGATTGAGCATCAGAGACCATGTGGCTTAGTCAGATCGCTTCCAGTTCCCGAGTGGAAGTGGACGGATATCTCCATGGATTTCGTCACTAGATTGAGGTGAGATGTCAGAGGGTTCGATGCTATTTGGGTCGTGGTCGATAGACTGACCAAGTCGACCCATTTCATTGCCATCCAGGAGACAAGGCCGGTTCCGAGACTAGTAGATGAGTTCATCCGACAGATTGTGAGACTGCACGGGGTTCCCGAGAGGATAGTTTCTGACAGAGATGGTCGTTTCACATCGAGTTTCTGGCAGCAGGTTCATGATGCTTTGGGGACTCGTTTGCATTTCAGCACTGCTTATCATCCGCAGACAAACGGACAGAGTGAGCAGACGATCCAGACTTTGGAGGATATTTTGAGATTTTGCGTGTTAGAGTGGGGTGACCGTTGGGTCAGATTCTTACCGCTGGTTGAGTTCTCGTACAACAACAGCTACCATTCGTCGATCGAGATGGCACCATATGAGGCATAGTATGGGAGGTGTTGCAAGTCGCCAGTATGTTGGGACGAGCCCGCCGACACCACAACTTCGTTACCAGAGATGGTTCGAGAGACATTCGACCAGGTCGGGCGCATACGGGAGCATAAGACAAGACCGGCAGAAGAAGTATGCAGATCGCATGCGGACAGAGATCGAGTTTGAGGTTGGATCGCATGTATGGCTTAGAGTGTCGCCGACCAGAGGAGTTCGCCGCTTTGGCATCAAGGGCAAGCTGAGCCCTAGATTTGTGGGACCATTTGAGATTCTCGAGAGGGTCGGTGAGGTCGCGTACCATTTAGCCCTACCTCCATCGTTAGCCGGAGTGCACGATGTGTTTCATATGTCCTAGCTTCGGCGATATGTCCCAGACCCAAGCCATATCCTTGACCATTTCGATCTCCGGATAGAGCCCGATCACACCTATGTAGAGAGCCAAGTTAGGGTGCTTGACCGTCGAGTCAAGAAGTTGAGGACCAAGGAGGTTCCTCTTCTTCTAGTCCAGTGGTCTAGGAGGAGTCCCGAGGAGGCGACTTGGGAGACGGAGGATAGCCTCCGGTCGAGTTATGGGAGTGTCGTAGATGAGCTCTTAACGTCTTATGTTGAGTCGAGTTTTGACCTATCCTTGACCTCGCGAGCTAGTGGTGAGCCTTAGTAGTCTTTTATTTTGGGAATGGGCATCTCTGTGATTGTGTGCTTATGATTGCTTTCTCTGTGCAGATTCTATGCTGAGATGATGTGGCTAGAGATCGGTTCTCATGTCTTGCGTGCTGATGTGCTTTATATGACGTCCGTTGGGACTTGTGATGCTTTTGTAGGATATCGAGATACTTTATGACTTGTAGTATGTTGAGACCTTGTCGCCATTTTGGCACGTTTTGAGATACAAGCATCCCTCATGTTGTGTTTTGGACCGTTTATGCATTGAGCTGTTTGACTTGTTGAGACTATCTCTTTGATGTTCGAGACTTACCACGTGAGAGGTAGTTGATATTATGGTAGCTATCTATATATGAGTTGATGAGATTATGGCTTTATGATCCTTGATGAGGTGAAAATGGTGATTGAATGACTTGGAACATAGGAAGAGAATATGGGATTAGCCCTTAGAGTTGGATAATTCCACCTCTCGCAATCTGAAATTTCTTAATTAAGCATTGGATTTGAGTAAGAGGTCCTCCCCTGACAGACCTTCCTCCCCCCTCACACATCCTCCAGCCCACACAATCCAGCTCACCACCCCCCTTCCTGCATACCCACACACCCAATGGCCTATATAACCCGTCACTGCCCTCACCCCCTTCATCCCACCATCACCCTCTCTCTCTCTCTCCCTCTTCCAATTCCCCTCTGAAAAACCCAAGTGAAACCCATAAAAAATCCATCCATTCTCATCACTCACTTTTATCCCCAAAGTTTTCACCTTTCATCCTCCTCTCACATCCAGCCAAGGTCGCAGCCACCCCTCCCAGGAGCCAGGAGCCCCGACGACGTCGTCGGAGCCGCCAGCGCCGCAGAGGAAGAGCCTCCTCTGTTTGGGTGCAAGCGGTAACCCTGCTCAAACTCTCTTCTCTTCTCTTGAACCTCAAAAATGGATCTTTTACTTGTCCCTCTTCCTCCCTAGGCAAGGAGGAGCCTCTTCAGGCCACGAGGGCACCCCCGTCGGAGTCACACACCCTCCCCTGTTTCCGTTTTGCCTCAGTAAGTGACTCTCGCTTGGTTTTGTGTTGACTGAGTGTAGAAGCTCGCCCCTAATCCTCACACACCCCTCCCAGGTGCAGCACAGCCTCTCTCTCTCCGTCGTTGAAGCCCAGCTCCGCTCGAGCGCTCCCTCCGGCGAAGACAGACCCCTCGGTAATCCTCTTTCATCTCCTTTCCTTCTTGTCTTCACTTCTTCCTTTCCGTAATAGATAGGGTCGGGATGGTGAGTCGGCTTCTTGGGTGAAGTTTGGAGCCGAACGGCGCCCCCCTAGCCGGAGTTCTTCTCCTTCCCTCTCCCGTTCCTTTCCGTCGACCCTTTGTTTGTCCTAAGGTTGAAGATGAGCTCTTCGTTCTTTCTTTCTCTTCGTAAATGGGCTGGGCCGGATCCAAATGGAAACGGGTTATATCGTTTCAAAATCCCGGATCCCCTTTCCCTTGCCTTAGCCCACAAAAAATCCGGATCCCTATTGTTTTGTTTGGTTTTCATTGAGGGTTTGGGGTTTGGGCCTATTTTCTCGGGTATGGGTCGGATCCACCAAAACACAATCTGGCTCCCTCCTTTTCTAAAGCCTTCGACGGGTCTGGGTCGAATATTCCGGGTTTGGTTCTGGGTTCAGCTTTGGGTTGATGGGCGGGGCTATACGTTGGAATTATGGGCCGGATGGGTTGGGTTATTTGTTTTGTTGGCTAGTAAGTGATATATATATTTGGTATATTATATGGTAACGTTAATTTTATTATTTAATTTTATTATTATTATTACTATTATTATTATTATTATGATAAATTTGATTTTATGAAAACAAATTTCGGAAGTGTTATATTATAAAATGGTTTAAAACAAAAATTATTTGGATAAGTGCCTTTGTGATGATTTTAATATGTTTAGTTGAGAAACTTGACATGATTTATTCATAAATATAGAGGTGCGTTATTTTAGTCTTATATATAATATAAGAAATTATTTAAAAATGAGTTTCTATGTTTTGAAAATATCTTTTGAGAACATTGTTGGAATACAAGATATCGGAAATTCTCTAATAACAACTTTGACCGAGTTGACCAAGATTTGTACATTTCGGATATTTCTCGGAATTTTGTTACTTCCTTTGAGAATATCTTGTGAAGAGGTTTCTATGTGATAAATAGTAGAAGAGTATCTTATGGCGCTTTTATCGCTTATATTATTAGGCGATTGTTGATATTGCTTGGATTTTGCTTCTACCGTCTCTCTTTGTTGTTCGGCTTATTCAGGTAAGTTCCTTTATGGGCTTACTCAGATTCGAAAGAGAATACCTGCTTGTGAATATATGACATACTAGGTGTTGCATAAGCATTAAAGCATGCTATGTAGTATCAGGCTAGGATTTCACTTATGAATGAGCATTCGGTTACTTTGTGTGATTGAGAACAGAACGGCCGTTATCTGTGAGTCTTAGAGTCTTTGTTGGGGTCATAGGGTAGCCCAGCTTCATCGGGTGCCCTGAGTTAGTTGTCGATATATGAGCATGATGATAGCCCAGCACCATCGGGCATGAGCATGATATATGATATGATGATGAGATATGATATGCTATGATGAGATATGATATGCTATAGCATCGAAGAACTATCCATTGAAGTCCAAACTAGGATTACCAAATCTTGGAACACCATCCCATCAGGAGTAACCCATTTTGTCCATCCTCCTCTATCTGGTATAAAAATTACAACGTTAGCAGGAGAGATCACGGCTGAGCCATTTAAAAGAGGTAGAAACATGGCTGAAGGTACTCCTGCTACTGTTGAGGACATTAAGAAGGTTTATTATCAAAATAACTATTCCAATCAAATTCATCACACCAAAGCTGAGCAAGTTGATCTTATCCATACAAAAATTGATTCCTCTATAGATCCACCAAGATTCCCTAGAGATATCTCAAGGCCTCATTTTCAAATTGAAAGCCTTCCTAGAAAAATGGCTCAATCTCTCACTTTTAATCCACCAGACTTGGTTGATAAGATAACAGAACGTCTAAAATATATTCAATCCCAACCAAGCAGTAGCAATGTAAATTGCCTTGACCACTGTCAAAGAAAATGTGAAGAACAATCCCAATATTCTACTAGTGATACTGAATCTGAGTCTTCACAAATTAAGGATCTTGAAAATGCTTTTGAAAACAACCATATAGAAATCAACAAACTCAGAAGAAGAAAAACTGGAAAGCAACATTATGGTAATACCCCTACCAATAGAATCCCAAAAGGAGAAACTAGAAACTATTACCGTAGACCAACTCCCCCTGATATTCAATATGAAGAAAGAGCAAAGTTTCGATCCACTTATTACAATGGAAAATCTATTTACGAGTGGAATGGAGACGGAAATTCTGAAACTGAAATAATGAACACTTTACAAGAGATGGGAATGGCCAAAATGGCCTATAAGGCGAATCGTCATAGAGATAAATCTGTTGCAGCCCTCTTAGTTAAATGATTCAAAAGTCAAATAAAAAATTGGTGGGATAATGCCTTAACTAATGAACAGAAGGGTGCAATCTTTGAAGCCACTATAGATATAGAGGATGAAGATGGAAATATTCACCCCGAAGAAGATGCGGTGGGGTAACTAATATACATTATTAGTATGTATTTTTGTGGGAAACCCCAAAGAAGAACTTCAATCTAGCTAGTCCGTCTTAATCAATCTTAGATGTCCTACTTTAAGTGATTATAGATCGTACAAAGATGTTTTCCTCACATGTCTACAAAAGATTTGACTGCAACGAAGCCTTCAAGAAAGAAAGGTTTGTTTCAGGATTACCCACTTTATTTGCTCAAAGAATAATAACAAAAATCAAAGAATCCATAGGATCTGATGAAATACGTTGGGCCACGATAACTTATGGCCAGCTTGGAGCATTTATTAAGAAAGAAGGGTTAACCTTATGCTCAGAATTAAAAATACAAGCTAAATATGGAGATAAGGGAAGGACTAGAAAAGAATTAGGAAATTTTTGTGAAGCTTTTGGAATGCGAAAAATACAAGCTCCTTCTAGTAGGAAGAGAACCCAAATGCAAAATAGAAGGTTCACTAGAAATCCTAGGAGGGGAAGCGAGACTATAATGAAAGAAGAGATAAGAAATTTGAAAAGAAGAAAATCATTTGTTATAAATGTGGTAAACCAGGCCATAAGGCCAATCAGTGTCGAATTAAAGAAAAAATCAATGAAGTTTGTGGTGAAGATGAAGATCTTAAGAATAAACTTATGAAAATCTTAATCACTGATAAAGAAAGTTCTTCTGATGAAGAAGAGGGAGATGCTTATAACGGAGAATTCGACTCATCAACTTCAGATGATGAAGAGTCTAGTTCCCCCCCAATTTTGCAACGTTATCACCAAAACAGATGAAAAAGAAGCCCTATTTCAACTCATTGATGAAATTGTTGATCCTCAAGTGAAACAAAAGTATTTTCTTAAGCTTAAAGATTTAATTTTTAAGGAACATGAGCCAGCTTTAGAAGAACCCTTTAGTATTTCAAAATTATACAATAAATACCACCCTTCTAATGATTTCTCACAAGTATCCACTAAGGATCTTCAAGCTGAGATAAATAGGTTAAAAAAGGAAGTTGAGGAGCTTCAAGGTAGAGTTTTGACCGGAGAAACCAAAGACCTTGAATTGGAAGCCAGGTTAGCTGTTATAGAAGAACGGTTTATTCGCAAAACTAATGCTCCATCCTCCTCTAGAGCACATATAGACCAGGAATGTTTTACTACTGAAAACAACATAGATAGTAATGAGGATGATCTATTCATCTCTGTAATTGATAAGATTAGTTTTCAGAAGTGGTATGTTCCTATCACCATAAAAATAGACACATTTGCTCTTACTACCATAGCATTACTTGATAGTGGTGCAGATCTTAACTACATTAAAGAAGGATTAGTTCCCTCAAAGTTCTTTGAAAAAAACTTCGGAAAGACTTCACACGGCTAGTAGGTCTCGCATGAAAATAAACTATAAACTCCCAAAAGCCTTGATCTTCAATCAAAGATATTATTTAAAAAACTCTTTTATTCTTGTCAAAGATTTAACCCAAAAAGTTATTTTATGAACTCCTTTTCTCACTCAAATTTACTCGTTCAGAGTTGATCCAATCGGTCTCCATACCAATATAATGGGAAAACAAATAAGTTTTGAATTTTTATCTCATGTCAAGTAAAGAGACATTTCTCTTCTTCAATCCTCTTCGATTCAAAAACAGGTAAGCCTAATAAGTAGCAAGAAATCTTTCATAAATTTTCTTAAGGGTGAAGTTTCAAACCTTAAGATAGAAGAGAAAATTGAACAACCCTCTATTCAAAAGAAAATCCAAGAATTAGAACAACTATTCAAATCTCAAGTTTGTTCTGATCTGCCAAACGCACTTTGGGAGAGGAAGAAACATCAAGTGTCCTTGCCTTACGAAAAGGGTTTTGATGAAAAGCATATTCCCACTAAGGCTAGGCCAATTCAGATGAACAAAGAACTCTTAGATTACTGTAAGCAAGAAATTGAGTCTTTATTATCTAAAGGACTTATTAGAAGATCAAGGTCTCCTTGGAGTTGTGTAGCCTTCTATGTTATGAATCAAGATGAAAAGGAGAGAGGAGCCCCTAGGTTGGTCATAAACTATAAGCCGTTAAACAAGGCTTTGCAATGGATTAGGTAACACTTACCCAATAAAAGTGATTTACTAAACAGACTTTATGATTCTCGTGTATTTTCAAAATTTGACATCAAAAGCGGTTTTTGGCAAATACAAATAAAGGAAGAAGATGGATACAAAATAGCCTTTACGGTTCCTTTTGGCCATTACGAGTGGAATGTAATGCCCTTTGGTCTAAAAAATGCTCCATCTGAATTTCAAAGAATAATGAATGATATTTTAAACCCCTATTCTTCATTCACCATTGTCTATATTGACGATGTCCTGGTCTTTTCCAAAAGTATTGATGAACACTTCAAACATCTAAATACTTTCTTACATGTTGTTAAGAAAAATGGATTAGTAGTTTCCTCTACTAAAATGAAATTGTTTCAAACAAAAATAAGATTTCTTGGCCATGAGATTTACCAACAAACGATAAAACCTATAAATAGGAGTATCGAGTTTGCTGGTAAATTCCCAGATGAAATCAAAGACAAAACTCAGTTGCAAAGGTTTTTAGGATGTCTTAATTACATTTCTGATTTCTTCCCCAAACTAAGACAATTATGTAAACCTTTGTTTCAAAGGTTAAGAAAAGATCCACCTGCCTGGACTAATGAACATACCAGAGTAGTTCGCATTATTAAAGAAAAAGTTAAATCATTGCCATACATCAGCATACCACATCCTAGTGCATTCATGATAGTTGAGACAGATGCATCAGAATTAGGATATGGTGGTATTCTTAAACAAAGACTACAAGATCAAAAGGAAGAACAATTAGTTAGATATCATTCTGGAACATGGACAGGTCCTCAAAAGAATTATAGCACTGTTAAGAAAGAAATTTTATCTATTGTTGCATGCATATCAAAGTTTCAAGATGATCTTTATTACAAAAGATTTTTACTTCGTGTTGATGGCAAGTCAGCAAAAGAGATTTTACAAAAGGATGTTCAAAACATTGTTTCAAAACAGATATTTGCAAGATGGTAAACAATTCTTTCTGTTTTTTATTTTGATATAGAATTTATTAAAGGAGAAAAAAATTCGTTACCAGATTTTCATACTAGAGAATTTCTATAGGGAAAAACGTAAAGCTTTTCAGTTATGAGATTTATCTACAAAATTTGGAAAAGGAAAATCGAAGAAGATCTTTGGATTCCTCCAATAAGGGATCTAATCTATACAACAATTCTTCACGGACATCCAGACTTGGAGAAAGAAAAGTTCCTCAAATAATTAGAGAAAGAGGCAGAGAGACGCCTCAAGACCATCCCATTCTAACAATTATTTTGTTTATCCTGCAGCAATGGCCTCATCCATCAAGGATACTTCGAGAAAGCCAATGAGACCTCAAGATTACCTCATGACACATCAACAGTCCACAAAGTCTACTCCCGTTCCAATCCTTACCAAAACAAACCAGTTTCAACCTCTCGCCCAGTTACCTTACAAACAAGCTGTCCTTGCACCAAAAACCCCAGTAAAACTATCACAAAAGATCAGACCAAGACATATCACATTACCTTACAAACAAGCTGTCCTTCCCGAGGTCTTCCCTCCTTCTTTCCATTGGTTCCCTGAAGATGTTAACAATACCCGAAAATTCTATGAGTTCATACTCGTAGATTCTGAATCGATAGACCTGACCCACACCAAAGATCAGACCAAGACATATCACATTATCTTTTCCAAATGCAAAATCCTCAGAGTCCTTACGAGAAAATATTAGGACAATCCAACCACTATTAAACCCTTTTCCATACCTCATTATCCTAAAGGATATACCTTTTATGACTACAAAATGGCTTGGTTCCGAGCCTTCCTCATAAGGCCATTCATCCATTCATAGTTCTTCATCTTTTTAAGAAACTACAATAATGACTTACCATAGTTGTTCTACGAGTGGTAGAATATTTTTGGCAGCACACATGAAATTTTCCCTGACGTTGCTCTACTTGCCTATGACTACTACTACAATCACTCCCCAGCTGAAAATTACAAAAGGTCATTACTGTTCCACAAAAACAATGGTGTGACTTGGATCCTGTGTTGGGTATACGAGCTTGAACAGATTCAGCCACATCCTTACCCATTATCACTTTGTAGAAAATACAAAGTTAGATGGTGGGAGAAATTTGATTTAAATGTTCTAGCCATTGAAAGAGTTCAAGCTTCCCTTCCAAACAAAAAACCCCCACAAAATGAACCAATCCAAAAAATTTAAGAGCCTATACTGGTTGAGTCGTCGTCATCCAGTTCATCCACAAAACCACCAAGTAACCCTGTTGATCAGTCCGAAACAAAACCAAATCCTGATCAATTCCAGGTGTTCAAGAAATATCAAGAGTTCTTACAACTACAAAAAAAAAAGCAAGAAAATTAACATTAATTGGTATGATGAAACCGAGAAAGAAGCCAAACAAGAAAATTGCATAGTAGCCAACCTCAATTATGATACAAATGACCCATTTGAGTTGTAATTGTGATTTTCTTTTCAAAAAAAGGTATTATGTGGTGGCATCTATTATGTACGGTGGTATAGCCCATAAGCTCAACAAGACCTCATTTGAAGACAAGTGCATCATGGAAGACACTATCATTCAAAGCAAGAAATCAAGACATTCATCATGGAAGAGAACACTTCAACAAATCTATGATGAAGAAGAAGAAACCAAGGAGAACCACAAGATTGCAAGCCATTGTACTGCCAACTCTACTATAAAAACCCCTTCACCCCTTACGGAAAGAGCACCTTCAATCACACTCAAAACTCAAAAGCTTGAAAAGCTCTTTAGAAATTCCCTCAATAATTTCTTTGTAATTTCCTATTTGCAAGATTTCTTAAGTGTACTTTTCCTACAACAAATCCAATAAAAGTAAGTACTTTTGGCAAATCTTCTTTACAATATTTTATTGTTTTCTTGTTTTAATCATTGCATTATCAATATAACATCATTATTACATTTTATAAATGTCATTATCAATATTAATACTTTCATTGCATTATCATTATTTATATCATTACCTTGTCATTATCCTGGGTATAACTGGTATATATATATATATATATATATATATATATATATATATATATATATATATATATATATATATATATGCGTGGCCACGGGTCACGGGTCGACCCGTGATCCGACGGGTCATACGGGTCAGTGACCCGGCGTGTCTAATATATATATATAGACGTAGCCACGGGTCATGGGTCGACCCGTGATCCAACGGGTCCAGGTCCGGGTCCTCAGGTCAGTGGGTTAGGGTTAGGGTTAGGGTCGGGGGTTTTGAACCTATTGACCTGGCGGGTCCAACCTGGTGGGTCGACACGCCGGGTCAACCCACCATTTCAAAAATAATTTTTTGAAAAAATATTTTTTTTAAGTTTAAAATTATTATTATGTATATTATTCTTGGAATAATTCATAATAAACATATAAACTAATATGCAATATGCAATGTGAGTCAAAAGACACCCTCATCCTTCCCTTTTTATAGCTTTGAGAGGCTTCCTTCTATTCTCTCATTTACAATGTGAGACAAGAGCATTCTCCACATTTGTCCCACATTGAAAATTAAGAGTTAGAATGAGAAGGGATGAAGATATATATACATGTGTGTGTGTACCCCCGCTTCCCATAACTCCCACTTGAAGCTTTATTTCCTACATTGGAAATGAAGTAATATTTGAGAAATCTTACTTCCTACATTTATATTGTAGTGGATGAAGAATGTTTTATACATATATAAAATTTCTCATGTTTTTTTCCACTTCATATTCGATCAAATGAAGTGGATATAGAAAGTGATATGTAAAAAAATTTCTTACGTATCATTTTCTTATTATTTATTAGTCAAAATTTTATAAAAAAAATAATTTTTTTTTAATATGGTAACCTGCCGGGTTAACCCATGGATTTCCCGAGTTAGGGTTCGGGTCGACCAACCTGACCCTTGACCCGGCGGGTCGAACCTGTCAACCCAGCGAGTCCGACCCGTGGCCATTTATATATATATATATATATATATACACACGAGGGACCGGTGAGAAGGAAAGAAGCGTTGTGATTGGCTGAATTCAGCCCCGCCCACGCGCTTTTTTTTGCCCACTCGCTTTTATTACGTTGATATCACGCGCCCCCTATAAATTTAATTTATTTTCTTCTGCTTTTCTGTTTCTCTCCTTCCTTGTTCTCCAAGCTTCAAATCAGCGAATCTCTCTTCGAATTTTCGCATTCGATTCTCATCATCAAATCTTCTCTCCCACATGGCAGGATCATCGTCGTCAATTGAACCACCAGATCTGCTCTCCAAATCACCAAATCTGATGCCTGAAACACAAAATCTCTCCTCCCCAGATCAAATTGAAAGCGAAGCCAATGAAATCAAAACATCTGTTGCAATATTGCAGATGGAGAGAGGTAAAAATATTAATTTTGTTCTAATTGCTCTGTATTTTGTTAATTTTTGATATTATTACATATTTATGCAATTAAAACGAATTCCACGAGTTAATCTATAAGTGTTGAACCAATTACTATTAACTATGCTAAACCACTTATGACAAATTGGTTATTATAGAATCTATAAATATTGGTTCAGCGTATAACCTTGTATTGGTTCAGAGAAATTGATGAACCAATCTTTCTTAATTTTGCTGAACCACTCTGTATTATTAGTTCATAGAGAAACATAATTGACCTGAACCAGTTCCTAATGTTTGCTGAACCAGTTCCTAATATATCTGCTGAACAAATTATTATTATTACTAATAATTATACTGAACCAGTTCCTCTTGTATACTGAACCTCTTATTTTATAATGGTGAGCACACTCAGTTATTTGCTCTGAACCATTTCCTTATATCCGCTGAACCAATTATTGTCATGTATACTGAACCAATTATTGTCATGTATAATTATTTTATTTATAAAAGTTCCCCTCATATGTTCTGAATTAATTACTAATAATTATGATGAACCAAATATGATAGATTGGAGAATCTTATATGTGCTGAACCAATTATTATTATAATTCTGAACCAGTCCCTCGTGTATGCTGAACCAGTTTCTCATTTATCTGCTCAGCCAATTATTACTAATAATTATACTGAACCATTTTTCTTGTATGCTGAACCCCTTATTATTATAATGCTTGCTGCTCCAGTTCCTGCTATAATACTGAATCATTTAATAATAATTATTGTGAACCCAATTTCTTTTTTTTATAACACACTGTAATATTCCTGTCAGATATTCCCACCCCAGTTGTCATCCCTGTATCAGACATTGGTCCAACATCAGAGAACAGATTTGTCTTAGAGATATCATCAGGATATACAAAGTATTGGGTCCCGATATGTAATGAAGAATTTAAACCTACTGTTGGGAAAATTTTTGATACAATTGGTGAAGGGTCAGAGATGTATGAGACATATGCTTCAATTTGTGGGTTTGACTCACGCAACAGCACACTTTTACGAGCAGGGAGTGTGGTCAAGTTAAAGTACATTGTCTGCAACAGAGAGGGGGTAAAAAATGGAGCAAATTCAACAGGAAAAAAGAAAATAGTTTCGAACATATGTGGTTGTAAAGCTAGAGTTGTATTAACAAGGACAATGGATGGCAAATATAAGGTGAAGGTGTTTGAAGAACGTCATACACATGAACTTCGGGATAAGTTTACAGGAAAGTATGCAAAATCTAACTTCAAGCTAGAAATGATGCATCGAAAATTTGTGTAGGACTGTGCTCAAACGAAAATTGGTGCTGTTAAAGCTTAGAAGCTCTATGAAACAATGATGGGTGGATTATCAGAGGCTGGTGCAACAGTTGTCCAATTCAAGAACTTCAAAAGGGATTTGATGGCTTACATGAAAGATTCTGATGCTCAAATGTTGATCAACAGATTATCAACAAAGAAAGAGATTTGCAGCGCCTTTTATTTCAATTATGTTGTTGATAATGAAGACAGATTGACAATGATATTTTGGGCAGATCCAATATCAAGAAAAAAAATTTCGATATTTGGGGATGTTGTCATATTTGATTCTACGTACAGAACAAATAGGTATGCTTCTTTATCAGCTACAGTAAATTATTAATACTGAACACTAATGTTTAACTGTACTGAACCACTTCCTGGTATATATGCTAAACCAGATACAGTAAATTATTAATGTTGAACCATTATCACATTAGAAACTGACCCATTGATTAATGTATAAGCTGAACCATTTTCTGTTGTAATACTGAACCAAATATTATGTATGCTGAAGCACTTATTAACATAATGTTGAACCACGCTAAAGTACGTATGCTGAACCACGCTATATTTTCCTTGATGAATTACTAATTATTAAATATACTGAACCACTCCCTGGTATATATGCTGAACCATTGCCCCCTATACTTGTATACATTGAACTGTCTTTTGCTGTACATTATTACCCATTAATTTTACAATTTTATACCACTATACTTATTATATTATCTAATATATTTTTCAGATATAATATGGTGTTTACTCCATTCAGTGGGGTAGACAACCATAACAAATGTGTGACGTTTGCAGCAGGTTTGATTTTAAATGAAGATATAGCATCTTATTCATGGATTTTCCAAAATTTTAAAGAAGCAATGGGTGCAGAACCAAGACTTTTGGTGACAGATCAAGATCCATCAATGAAGGCTGCTGCTAAGTCCATATTCTCCTCCACTGAGCACAGATATTGCATGTGGCACATTATGAGTAAGGTCCCAGAAAGAGTTGGCCCCACTTTAAGCAAATGTTCAGCTTTTAGAAGAAGTTTAGATGTTGCAGTGTGGAATGATGAAATTGAACCGTTTGAGTTCGAGGAGATGTGGAAGTCAATTATTGAAGAGTACCAATTATAAGAAAATGATTGGTTTAAAAATATCTTCAAATCAGAGAGTCATGGATCCCCGCTTACAGTAAACATATACCACTAAGTCGAGTTGGATGGACGACATCTGTTGCAGAATCCCAAAACAAGTTCTTTAAGTTGTATACAGATAGATTCTTCAGCTTGGTTGAGTTATTGATGCACTATGATACTGCCATTGATAGCCAAAGACACAATCAAACTCTATTGAACATTGCTGACCAGACAAAATCTCCTGATATGATGACTGATTTGGCTATAGAAAAATATTGTGCATCAATATTTACATTACATACATTCTGGAAAATACAGATGCAGTTGCAGGGGAAGTGTCGTGTTCTTAATGTTGAAGAAACAGTTGAAAAACATTTGTTCACTTTGAGAGATATTTCAGGTACCAAATCCTTCAAGGTTGAATACCACCCTAATAATCAATTCACAAAATGTAGTTGTGTGATGTTTATGACAGAGGGTTTACCTTGTTGCCATGCTTTCCAAGTATTAAAAGACTTGGGCATTAGCAAACTACCTGAGAATTTGGTTTTGCTGAGGTGGGCAAAAGAAGCAGCATTGTCTCCAATTTTCAAAATTGATGATGTTATTGTTCAGCAATGTGCACAGATTGATGCATGCAAGGTGTTAAGAAGTGAAATTCTTAGAAATGTCCATAAGTGTCTTGGATTGATTGATCAAGATGAAGAGAATTTGAAGAAATTTAATGATTCAATGGAGGCATATATTGAGTCGTTGAATGAAGTGGCTATTGAAGGTAGCCAGACACTTGATAAACAGAAATTAATGGAAGATTTTGTTGGTGTGAAGGTTCTAGATCAGATTGTAGTGCAGGACCCAATAAAAGCAAGCAACAAAGGCAGTGGAAAGAGACTAAAAGGTGGAAAAGAAAAAGCAATAGAGAAGAAGAAGAAGACAACACAACGATTGTGCAAGGAATGCAATAAATTAGCCTTCCATGACAGCAGAAACTGCAAAAAAATTCAAGCAGAGAAAAAAAATGGAAGAAATGAACAAAGCTTCTCGAAATACCTCATAGACAATTTTATTTTATATATTTTTACTGTTTTGAATAATTAGATTTTGTGAAACATTCTCTTAATGTCAATGTTGACAGATTTATTTTTAATTAGATTTTCTGAACCATATCTATTATTGGTTCACCTGAACCACCAGTCTGATGACTATTATCCAAAGGGTAAAAAATTTTCTGAACCATATCTATTATTTGTTCATTATATCTCTGAACCAAACTCAGTTATCTCTCTGAACCAAACTCAGTTATCTCTCTGAACATGTCTCAGAACCACACTCATTATATCTCTGAACCACACTCAATCTCTATCTGAACTATCCTAAGTAATCTATCTGAACCACTCTCATTATATATCTGAACCAAACTCAGTTATCGCTCTGAACGAAACTCAGTTATCTCTCTGAACCACACTCAGTTATATCTCTGAACCACACTCATTCTCTCTCTGAACCACACTCAGGTATCTCTCATTCTCCTATCTGAACCATCCTCAGTTATCTATCTGAACCACACTCATTATATCTCTGAATCACAATCAATCTCTTTCTAAACCATCCTCAGTTATCTCTGTGAACAACCGCTCCCTTCTTTCTCATTATCTTCTTCTTTAATCTCTCTTAATTTTGCTGAACCATTATCTCATAATTGATGCTCAATAACCAGTTTACTTCCTCTCGTAATTGATGTTGAACCTATTTAAACTACATTTTCTGAACCATATCAATTATCAGAGATAACTGAGTGTGGTTCAGAAAGATATCTTGTAGTGGTTCAGCATATAACCTTGTATTTGTTGACAGAACCACTATCTCCTAATTTTGCTGAACCTCTCTCTTGTAGTTGGTTCAGAGAGAAACATTATTGATGTTGAACCAATTTCTCCTAAATTTTGCAGGTATATAAAATGTGTTGCAATTAAAATATAATAATAATTCAAACTGAATAATTAAAGAAAAGTTAATAGTCTTATACAGACATTTTTTTATAGAAAACTTAATAATTCAAACTGAATAATTAAAGAAAATATAATGTTATACAGACTGAATAACTATAAATTAAAAAGAGGTCTTTCTTCTTCTTCTTCTTCTTCTACATACTTTTGCGCTATATGCCCAAGAAGTCACGAATCTTCTGCCTTCTTTTGTCTTCTTCATGGAAGACATCCCTGATGCAGTTGATTATGTTGTCTTGTACCTCTTGCAGTTCTTGCTCTAGTTGTTCTTTTTTTTTCTTCCAACTACATACATTTTTAAATTTAAAAGTTAAATATTTTATTTAGATTAAAAACATATTCTGTAGAATATCTATAAATTACCGTCTGTAGAAGTTGCTGATCATCTTCTCTAGTTGCCTCTGAGATCTTGTATGCATTTGCATTTAACTGCCTTGTGATTGTAGATGAGTATTCTTGATGGAACTCAGCGGCTTCCATCAGATCCCCCCTAATCCTTGCTGTGTTCGTTTCACAAGCCTCTTCTAAAAGAGGGATGTGATAACCTGGGTATAGGATCTCGTCCAGATCCCCATTCAACTTGTAGTAATCTTGGCAGAACTACACTGGGTTGATTAAAGCCATTTTTTTTTGTGGGTGGAGGGAGGTTTGTTTGTTACGGGGGAAAAGGATGATTTTTGATGGATAAGAGAGGAGGAAGGGTATTCTTCTTTTATAGGCAGTTGCCCCTTTCCAACTTCCTTTTTTTCTGTATTTTAAAGAGCGGTTTTCCAATGCACTTTAACCTCTTCAACTTCCTTTAACTGTAATACTTATTTATCAGCGGCGCCTTTTTATGTCTCTGAACCTGACACAGTTATCTATCTGAACCACAGTAATTATCTCTCTGAACCACAATAAGTCACCTCTTTGGGAAGTTGAAAAGTTACATACTAATATTAAATACTGTAGTTTCCTATAAAAGATTGTAATGGCCCGGGATTATGATTCCCGAGTTACGTTTCGAGGGATAAAACCCCTCGTTAGGATCTTGCGCCCCGAGTACAAGTCGAAGGTTTGAATTCAAGGATTTGTAGTTTAAAGCGGGATTTCGCACCAAAATTCGGAAGGTCTGCTGGAGACCCCGAGGTAACCCCTGTACCTATCCTAAGTCTACAAAGCGGAAAATTTTTTATCATGCAAAGGACATAAATTCTGAAACAATACAACCAGTGTCGCGGCAGAGCCGGATCAAAACAAAGTATAATTAGGAAGAAATCCCAAAAGTGTGAATCTGGTGCAGTCAGGGTTCAAACACTCACTCTCAGCCATAAGAATGGACCCCGTCATAACAGCACGAAATTAAGTAATGGAACGGGTACCTGAAACTATACCACAAAGTCAGGCCAAGTGTTCGACTGCGGGTCCTTTGACCGCGCTGAGGACATATAATACGCCTATACCTAGAATAAGGATGCCTTCATGCAGTACTGAAATGTTAATCACACTATCATGCTCCTAATTCATATATGCAGAATATGAAGTAAGGCATTAACAAAGAATACCAAGTGGTATATCCCTCTTTTACCACCACCCCCTTCCAAATAGGGTGGAGACTGGCCAGTTCGATGCTATAGCATATCACATCTCATCGTCATATCGTACCTCGTGCTCATCTCGTATCTCATGATATATATATATATATATATATATATATATATATATATATATATATATATATATATATATATATATATATAAATAATGACTCGAGGAGGACAACACCCGATGAAGCTGGGCTGTCCTATGACCCTAACAACGACTCTAGGACTCACAGATAACGGCCGTTCTGCATTCAAACGCATACAGAATAAGAATGCTCAATCGTAAGTGCAATTCCTAAGCATGATACTACATGACATGCTTTTATGCATATGCAACACCTACATACTATATGACACATCAGGCAGGAGGTCCTGGTTACTGAGTAAGCCCCGGAGGTACTTACCTGGCTAGAAGATCAGCAAAAGAAGAATCCAGCACACAGTAGTCACGATCACAGAATATCACCTAATTACATAACGAGAATATACTGAGTAAACTTCTATAGTCTCTCTGAACACATATATCACACACTCATACAAACAGATAAATAAACAAGTTTGCATCCATCATACTTCCAGTTCATCCTGATCAATCATCTCCCATCTCATACCGTTCAACATATATAATCCGTCATCTTATCAACTTAAGATAACCTCTATATCATTCTTAGTCAAATTCGCATATTACTATTCCATACTCATACTCTCCATAAGGACATATATCATTATCATCACAAGTATCGATCATTTAATCTCTTCTAAAAATCACCACAATATCATGCTATTAGTCATACATATCATACCGTTAGTCAAACGATTTTATTATCATGCTAGTTAGTCATCGAATAAGTCTTATTCCCAAGTTAGTTTCAAAACCGTTTAAAATCCCAGTTAAATAGTTAAGGGTTCTGACCCTTGAAAATGTTCATAAAATTCCTTTTTCAATTTAGTTATTTTAAATCACTTTCCAACTTTGAAATTCTTTTCCTATTCCTTTTTAAATCTTCAAGTCCAAATAATATATTTTAAATCCCAAATAATATTATATGATATTTTAAATACCCTTTATTAAACGCTTTTCATGAAATATATTCCAATCCTTTATTATTTAATAAACCATCCCTTTATAAAATACCCAAAATAATATTTTATATTTTAATCTTTAATAATATTAGTATTTTAAATACCGTTAACCAATTAAATAAATAAACCGATTAACCCGAACCGAACCAAAGCCATCTAAAACCAACCGAACCGAACCGAACCGAACCAATTAAACACATAATATAATATATATATAGACGTGGGGCCCGCCTTCATCTCCTTCCTTAGATTCAAACGAAGAGTCCCGCCATAGCTCGCCGGAGCTCGACCTCGCCGGCGACGTCCTGGCCTCGCACCCAGCCGTGGCTCACCGGCTCGCCCACTCTCGCGCTCACTAGCTCACCAGCTCGTGCTCGACTCCGCTCTGCTCGCCTGCTCTCGCTCCCCGCTCGCTCACGTAGCTCGACCACGCTCGACGCCGCTCTCGATCACCAATCTGAGCTCGCCGGAGCTCACGAGCCCACCCGAACGTCCCACACTTAGCCCACGCTCACTCCCGACTAGCCTAAGCATCGAAAAGGACTCGAAAACGAATCGAATCAAGGAAATGGAAGCTCACCGAGATGGATTTTTCGCGACTTCGGAGCTCTCGATCGGAGATTTGGGCGTCGTCGGAAGTTAGCTTGCAAAACAGATCTCCTCCATTGTAATCGCATATGGCTGATTACAATGGAGGAGTTTCTAGGTGGTTTCAATCGATCTAGGAGGAGAACGGCTTACCGGAAGTTAGCTTGTAAAACAGAGTAATCGACCTTTTCAATGCACAAAACAGGGGATGGTGGCGCTAGGGTGATCGACGACGGCTCCTGGCGGTTGCGGCTGCGACGTGGTGGTGGTCGGCGACTCTGTGGTGGCGTCTAGTGACTGGTGGCAACTGATGGAGTTGTGGTGGTGTTGGTTGTTGTCGATCGAGAGAGGGAGTTCAGAAGGAGGGCTGGTGAAGGAGATGAAGTAGGCAGGAGGGATGGCTCGACTGCAGGGTATGGTGACTGATTGGAGTTGGTGATAGCGTGTGGGAATGGGTAAAATAAATACCCGAAATTAAATCCCGAATACGCGAATTTTGAATCCCAAAATTAATCCCTGAATGTTAGTTTCCGCCACTCTTGCTTTCTCGGTCAATTAGATTTTTAAAATCGACAAGGGTTTCGCCAACCGATAATTATTTTGAAATTTTGAGGTAAAAGGATGGAAATCGTTCGCCAAATTTTACATTCCGGTCGGAATCTGCTAAACGAGTTTTTAACTCGGTTTAAATTCATTTTTAATTTCCTTTTTCCGAAAATTTAGGATTTGAAACTCCGAGCCTTTACCCGTCGACCCGGCGAGTCCCAAAGAGTAACCTTTAGGGGAAATAAACAAGAAATTCAGTTGAATATTACAGAGTGCATATGAGGCGTATTACTAAATTAAATAGTAATATTAAATTTAAATGTTCATCACAATAATGCTACACAATCTATGTGGATAACGGGTAAATATGTGTCCAAATTTAGAATTTCATTTTAAAATCGTAATTTTAAAATTACAGTATTGAAATCCATGTAAATAGACAAATGTCTAAATCATCACATGTCATTACAAATAACATTTCCTAAATAAATAATATTCGCGAAAGAGTCGCAAATTAAAAACCCAAACGAGGCGTTACCTGAAACCAATCTAGAACCATCAAAATTGAGTTTATAGGAGTTACGTGGCAATCTATCCCAATGAAAGTGCTTGAGACAATGTTCCTTGTGCACAACTGAAAGCCCAGAAGGAGTCCTAGAACATTGAACATCCTTACCAAAGGAGTCTGAATCCAGATTAAATCGACACGCCTCAATCCAAGATTGCTTAGTCATCGGCATAAAAATCTATAAATTTTTAGTCGTGATGTTCATCGTATAAGGCATTAATGATCTTTAACAAGTTTCTTATTATTGCTTTAAGAGTTTAATTTTCCTAACACCATTAGTTTTACTTAGAAAATTTTCCTTACCTCATTTGTTTGCTTCATTCTCTTAAAATAAAACCTTACTCGTAATTGGAAGCCTCACCAGTCCCCCCTCTTCGAATCAGGATATACCTTTTATGACTACAAAATGGCTTGGTTCCGAGCCTTCCTCATAAGGCCATTCAGCCAATCATGGTTCTTCATCTTTTTAAGAAACTGCAATGATTACTTACCACAGTGGTTCTACGAGTGGTGGAATATTTTTGGCAGCACACATGAAATTTTCCCTGACACTGCCCAACTTGCATATGACTACTACTACAATCACTCCTCAGCTGAAAAATACAAAAGGTCATTACTGTTCCACAAAAACAATGGTTTGACTTAGATCCTGTGTTGGGTATACGAGCTTGAACAGATTCAGCCACATCCTTACCCATTATCACTTTGTAGAAAATATAAAGTTAGATGGTGGGAGAAATTTGATTTAAATGTTCTAGCCATTGAAAGAGTTCAAGCTTCCCTTCCAAACAAAAAACCCCCACAAAATGAACCAATCCAAAAAATTTAAGAGCCTATACTGGTTGAGTCGTCATCATCCAGTTCATCCACAAAACCACCAAGTAACCCGTTGATCAATCCGAAACAAAACCAAATCCTGATCTCTGGTAGCAATTCCAGGAGTGCTTGAAATATCAAGAGTTCTTACAGCTACAAAAAAGCAATAAAATTAATTTTAATTGGTATGATGAAACTGAGAAAGAAGCCATGCAAGAAAATCGCAGAGCAGCAAACCTCAATGATGATACAAATGACCCATTTGAGTTATAATTGTGATTTTCTTTTCAAAAAAAAAAGGTATTATGTGGTGGCATCTATTATGTACGGTGGTATAGCCCATCACCTCAACAAGACCTCATTTGAAAACAAAGTGCATCATGGAAGACATCATCATTCAAAGCAAGAAATAAAGACATTCATCATGGAAGAGAAGACTTCAACAAATCTATGATGAAGAAGAAGAAACCAAGGAGAATCACAAGATTGCAAGCCATTGTAGTGCCAACTCTACTATAAAAACCCCTTCACCCCTTACCGAAGGGGCACCTTCAATCACACTCAAAACTCAAAAGCTTTAAAAGCTCTTTAGAAATTCCCTCAATAATTTCTTTGTAATTTCCTATTTGCAAGATTTCTTAAGTGTACTTTTGCTACAACAAATCCAATAAAAGTAAGTACTTTTGATAAATCTTCTTTATAATATTTTATTGTTTTCTTGTTTTAATCATTGCATTATCAATATAACATCATAATTACATTTTATAACTGTCATTATCAATATTAATACATTATCATTGCATTATCATTACTCATATCATTACCTTGATGGGTACATTATATATATATAGGCAAGGGTCTCGAACCCTTGATGGGTACATTTTTTATATAGGCAAGACCCTTGCTTATATAAATAAAATATACCATCAAGGGTTCGAGTGAGAACAACCCGATCTGATGAGAATAAAAAAAGTAATTTAATTCGTGAAAATTGTTATAATGTTATTATATGTTTTGATATAAATGGGAAACCCTAGTTGTACTTGGGGCCCAAGACTTGTAATCTCTATAAATAGGGCTCATTGGTAACCCTATTACACATCAATTCCTCCTCTCTTCTCTATATGCCTCCGTCTCTCTAATGTCTATTTCCTTTGATTTATCACATGTTATCAGCACGATAGTCTTCTTTACACGGACTAAATTTAGATTGCTTTGGGTGTCTCTTTTCTTGATGCTGTGTACTCTGTAGCTTTTATTTCTTTGTACCGATTGACTTTTCAATCTCGGTGTTCATGGCTTAAGGTATTAAATTGATTGATTTAAGATGCGTTTTCTATGATTTTTTGCCTTGTTGATTAAGATATAACATTAATATATCTATGGCTCATGTGTAATGTGTGTGTGATGCCTTACCTCCTGAACGTTTATACTGAAATTGACATATATATATATATATAGGCAAGAGTTCCAGTGAAACAAAGAATACGGTGAAACGGTAAAACGAATGAATATAGCGTTATATTAATATGAATATGACATTATGTGGATATGAATATATGAAGATTGTGGTGTGTGGACATGAATATGGTGTTATTCACTTTATATTATTTGAATATAAATAATAACATATTCATATACCCATATTTAAATCATATTCATATTCACACAACATAATATTCACATTTATATATATTCATATAACATAATATTCATATGAATATGACCCAATATTCATTCGTTTCACCGTTACACCGTATTATTCATTTCATTAGAACTTTTCCATATATATATATATATATATATATATATAGGTGAAGGTTCAAGTGAAACGGATTTTAGGATGAAACATATAACGCAATTATAGACGTTGGATTCAAAAGTAATCAATGGACCATATTCGTTTAAAATGTGTCTCAGAGTAATTGTAGTGGTGGAGTTGTACGGTATTACAATCTAAAAGGCAATAATTATTCATATTTAATGCTCAACCCTCTAAATTAGCTCCATCCTCAAATAGGCAGAAATAATTAGAGGCTAGGTGGAAAATGAAGTTGATCAATTCTATTTAATTTGTAACAAAATGGATATTTATTAAAAATAAATATATAATGATACAATGTGGCTAGAATAATTTTTTTTCCTTCAACGATGAAAATTAGATATAATAATGATGCATATTTTATTATTTTGCATTTTGGGTTTATCATATATGAATTGAATATTTAGTTATTCATATATGAATATTTAGTTATTCATATATGAATATTTACCCTTTATATATACATATTTTACAACCGACTTATCTCTAAATTTATTGCATGTCAGTGTGCAAATTGAATATAAGTTAATTAAATATGAATATTTAGTTAATTAAATATGAATATTTAGTTAATTACATATGAATAATTAATTAATTAAATGTGAATATTTTAAAAATTGAATATTCATATAGCTAAGATGAACATCAATAATATATGTATTAAGATAGATAGAATAATTAAGAACCAAAATGATGGAACTACGTATTATAACACAAATCACTAGTTATTCATATCTAAGCCAATATATATATATATATATATATATATATATATATATATATATATATATATATATATATATATATATATATATATATATAACTATCTATTCATGAGTATATTAATAGTTGGAAAAAAAAAATGCTTATGCAGTTTGATGGGGCGATGGATAATCAGAGAATAATGCTATGCATGTGTGCACTCTTTTATTAGAATATTTTATAATATTGTTTCCCTTCCTAATTTAAAATTTTACCATATCGATTGAGATGACCATGATTTTAGCATTTAGATTTAATGTATTTATTATTACCTTTTAATTTTCTAATCTCGTACAACTACACCACTATAAGTATGATGAAGCATATTTCAAATGAATATAGACCATTGATTAGTTTTGAATCCAACGCTTAAAATCATGTTACGCGTTACACTCTATCAATCGTTTTACGGGAACCTCACCCTATATATATATATACTCTTAATCTTGTGTTACGGTTATTCCTTATTTTAACGTTATCAGTTATCCATACACTTATTTATTTTGTTATTTTGATTTATATCCCCTGAAGTGGTTAAATTAATCTCAATCCCTGAATTGGTTGAAGTAATCTCAATCCCTGAAGTGGTTGGATCAATCGAATTTATAATATCCCATAGAGCGGATAAACTAATCTCAATCCTTCATATTCATTGAAACGGATTACATATGAGTACATTGGATTAATCAAATTGGCAATTGCAACAATTATGTCAGTAAGATTAAATCGCGTACATACGACAATCGTTCGACAATTATTAATCTCGTCTCATTTTTTTGTGTGTGTTGTGTCTTCCCTTACTTGCATGTTTGATCATTTCAATACCTCAGACATAGTATCTGTTTGCTTTCGTTTGGGTGATTTGATTTTTCTGAATTAGATTGCATCATATCATACTAATACTATTTTTTGGATTCTTCGATACAACAAATCCAATTAGAATTTCGATCATGATGTATGCAGTTGATATGTACGTATTAATTTTCTACTAATTGTTGTTGAATTTGTAGTTTATTATGATGAGATGACCTTATGTGTTCTTAATTGTGTTTTCCCAAGTCAGAAACTTAGACCTTAGTTTCAAAATTGGAGCATGAATCTAGTTTGATTTAAAATAAGATCGAAATTGAAACAAAGCTGATTTTTATTCTCTGTGTAATTTCATCATTAGCTATTTTATATCAAATATATATGATTTATGTCATCGGAGTGCATATATACAATACTCATTAATTAACAAACATATCTCATCCCCGTAGCGATGAAATGATAAATCTCATCCCCGTAGCGATGAAATGATAAATCTCATCCTCGTAGCGATGAACGATAAATCTCATCCCCGTAGTGATGAACAATGATTATCCTTTTACTTTATATTATTTATTTATATTCATATATTAAATTTTTTCTTTCATCTTTTGTTTTCATAAGTAGACAAACATTATCTCCCAAAATAGATATAAATTGTTAAATTTGTATATCAAAAGTGGTAGTTTATCTCATGAAGTAGATAAAGTAAACACAATTAATTATATATCACATGTCTTGAAGAAGATGAAATTCTAATTTATCTCCTGAAGAAGATAAAATATTTTAGTTCATATATCATGATGAAATTTATCTCCTGTAGTAGATGGTTTCGATCTCTAATGTAAAGGCCCGGATTTTAAAGTCTTGATTTTCGGAAAAAGAAAATTAAAAATGAATTTAGAACGGATATAATCGGATTTTGTTTAAAAAAATATTTCTTCCGACAACGATGTACTTCCGGCTTTTAAAAATCTAATTGATCGAGAGAGCGGCATTTGGAAGACCAATCGTCGAAAATACAAATTTCCGACTCGGGACCACATTTCCGTCCTATATCACCTATACTTATTCTATTCCAACTCATCTCATCCTATTAGGGTAAAATCTTATCTCTTCTACTTCCATCCTTCTCTTTTTTATTCCACTTCTTTTGGGAAAACAAACAACACCTACTGCCCTCTTGAATCAGGCAAGACCACTGCCTACCTTATTTTCTCTCTTCAAAATTCAGAACCCAACCCATCCTCCACATTTCATTTTCAAAAAAAAAGGAGAAAGGAAAACCCAAAACTCAAACAAACCTTATCCCCTTTGTCTCATTGTGTGCCGAGAGGAGAGGTTGTCCTCCTCCTCCATTTCGGCTCAGCCACTTCACCGCCACCACATCTCATCACCGGTCACCACACCTACACCTCTCCGCCACCACCACTTCCTTTCTCCTCCCTCGGTTCACGCCGGCAGCTGCACCCATCTCCTTCGTTTGGGGTAGGAGCCGAGAGAACATCCCCTGTCCTTTTCCTTCGAACCGAGGAGTCGAGCCAAGCGTAACCCACCTCCTTCTGATGGGATCTTCGAACAAGACACCGAAACTTGATGTGATCTCCGAACGAAGACACCAAACCGGCTCTAGAATCACCGAATCTCACGATCGATCCTAGTTCCGAACTCCTTTTCAACACTCAAGAATCTCACTTAAGTATTTTGAGGAATATTGGCTAAAACAACTAACACATTAACAAAGGAAAACATAGAAACTGATAACAAAAGAAAAACAATCAAAATTCTTCTGCCCCCTAATCGGTTGCGTGTAAGCCCCTTTTATATTGCACTTCTAGCCTATAAAATAGAATCGATTTAATCCAAATTTGGCAATCAAAACCAAATTAATGGAAAAGGTTACTATTTAAACCAAATTTGGCAATTGAAAAACCAAATTAATAGAAAAGGTTATTAATGCAGATGGAATGAGTCAAACATTAATTTGATGGCATTCCATGGCTGACGTTAAAGGGAGCATTGAAGTCGATTGTTACTTTTATTGAAGCGGTAGGTAACGACTCTCATCTTCATGGTTGGCTTTCAATACCATCTTCAAGTCTCCTTTTAATGTTGGTTGTAATGCAACTGAGTCCTTTAACGTTCCCATCGCAAGGCTAGTATGTGGCGCCTCTACTTGCAGCAGCGGGCTGGGGCTTGAGTTGGATCAAGGTAGCCATGGGTGGGTGGTGATGGGTCTCGAATAAGGCCTCGTTGAACACAAGTTGTCAAGGAGCCTAGCACGCGCCCTAGTGAGAGGTGGGGTCAGTGTGTCCCCTAGTTCTTGGGTTTCGGTACTAGATGTGTGGATCACATCACCTTCCTTCTCCGAGCTCGAGCAGCTGCAGTGGCCTCGAAGCCCCCCGAAGCCGCCAGCAGCCACTAGGAACAGCGAGCAGCTCAGCATCCGTCGTCGTTCCCTTGTGTTCCTCCGATTCCGAGCACGCGAATCCACTTCCGATGAAGACAAACCGCCCTTCGACGAGCTTGGAGAGCCTCCGGTGTGTTTCGAACCTTCGACCCTCGGTGAGCTCCTTTCCCTCACTCTCTCTTCCTGGGTCCGTGGGTGTCGGGTTAGGGTCCGGAGGTGAGCAGCGTGGTTGGGGTCGGAATCGAAGCCGGTCGAGCTCCTCTTTCCCTCTTATTGGTTTTCGAACAGGGAGATGGAAGAGGGAGATGAATAGTGTGTCCCTCATCCCCCATTCCTCTCATCGTGGGCCCCTTACCACATCAACGCCACCTCACCCTGGGCCCGCTTCATTTAAAAAAAATATGACTTTGCTACAGATTGAATTAAATGAGGAAAATGGCCTTTGGGCTTAATTTTATTGGGCCGAAAGTTTGGGTTTATGAAAACTAAAATGAACTTGGGCCTATTCCTTTTTATAAATCCAATCTGATTGGGTTAATTGAGTTGGGGCTCGGTTTTGGGTCCTGTAAACTAAGGGATTCGGTTTAGCGTTTTACAAATAGAGGGCTCGGTTTGGTATATGGATAAGAGAGTGGGTCGGTTTTTGATTTTATAAAATATGGGGCTATTTTGTTAATTAAATAAAATGGTGGGTTATATAAGGTTTGAAAATATTATTTGAAAGTGTTTTTGAAGGTAATGATATTTGAAATATTATATAAATATTATTTCGAGATTTAAAAGGTATAAATATTTTTCGAGAATTAAAAGATACTATATTATGATCTTATAAAATATGGGGACTTAAATTAAAAAGAGGAGTCTTGGGAATACCCTAACTTGGTCGGGTTTGTTTTGATAAAATAATAAAGTAAGTTGAATTAAAAAGTAATGTTTTATAAATGAATTTTGGATCAAGTAGGATTAAGGAAAATGGTTTGAATAAAGATTAATCAAACTTGGGCTTCTAAATGGATTTTGGGGAAATTTGGGAAACTGACTTACCTTGTCTAACTAGGGGAATAAAATTGATGACTTGTGTAAATATGAAGTATGGTATGCCGATGTTGCCATGATAAGATATGATGTATGATCTTTGATGAAATATTAATCTAATAAGCATGTTGTGATGTGTTATAATTGTTAAATATGAATTATGAAATAAAATGTTGATATATGTCCTTAAATGATATTAGGGAGTGTTGATATATGATTGAAAAGCATGATATTTTCTTAAATATGAAAGTATGAATATGATATATATATATATATGTATATATATTTATATATATATATATGTGTGTGTGTGTGTGTGTGTGTGTGGCGATGACGTGTTACCATATGTTGTTATATGATATGATAATAAGTTAAAGCATGATAAGATGTTGAGATGATGAGTTGAGATGGTACTTGATGAGTTATATAGAGACTTTGCAATGAGATATGAGATGAGTTGAATGACGATGATGATATGGAATGTGATGATGAGACTTTCGATAGGTGATGAAATCGTGTGTGCTTGTATGTTTGAATAGATAGACTTATACTTCCATTTATGACTACTAGGTGACTTTGAACTGTGTGATTGCTACAATGTTGTTCTGCACTTCCAAGTAAGTTCCTTAATGGGCTTACTCAGATTAGAAAGAGAATACCTGCTTGTGATTATATGACATACTAGATGTTGCATAAGCATTAAAAGCATGACATGTAGTATCATGCTAGGATTGCACTTGTGAATGAGCATTCGATTACTTTGTGTGTTTGAAAACAGAACGGCCGTTATTTGTGAGTCTAAGAGTCTTTGCTAGGGTCATGGGGGCATTCGTGTTTTATACCGTTTCAGTCCCCAATCGAGTCGATGAGTATGATCTATATATATATATATATATATATATATATATATATATATATATATATATATATATATATATCTGATACGGTTTGGGAATATATCTGTTACGGTTCGGCATAGACCGAGCGCCCTACCTCGGAGTGGGTACGAGAATATATCTATTACGGTTCGGCATAGACCGAGCGCCCTACCTCGGAGTGGGTACGGAAATCTATTTGTTACGGTTCGGCTAAGGCCGAGCGCCCTACCTCGGAGTGGGTACGGGAAATACAGAGATATGGGGATATGCCACTTGGCATTCTTTGGGTGCCTTTACAGTTCTTTCTGCATATCATAACCTAGGAGCATGATTGTGTGATTTAATTTCCGTATTGCATCAAAGCATATTTATTATAGCGTATGTGTATACTTGCTTGCGGGACAGAGTGTGTTGGGGTCTCGGTCTGATCCCGCTCGCACAACTTGTTTTTAGGTATGATTGCTCTTTGTTTCTATGGCGTGGGAATGCCCCGGGCGATTGCAAAGAACCTGCCTAACTCCACTAATTTGGTTATATAATTTCAGAATATATGTTTTAATGATTTGGTTTTGACCCGGCCTCGTCGTTCCAAGTTGTACTTTACTTCCGCTTTCACCAGTTCGAAAATGAATTTCCGCGATATAGTGTTAGGGCAGCTTAAGGGTTCCTAGTGGCCTTTGATTGTTTTGGGGTTCGAAATCCCTACTTTAAAATAATGATCCTTTGAGGTTTGAAACCTCGACCCGTACTCAAATTACAAGATCCGAACGAAGGTAACCAACCTTCGAAACGTAACCCGGGTATTTATATCCGGGCCGTTACAAAGTTGGTATCAGAGCCAGGTTTTGCAGTTTGGGTACGCAAGGGTCGGGTGTATGTTTTAGAAAATTGCCCATGAATTTCAAAGGATTTGAAGATGTTTTAAAGGGGCAAAATGAATTTAATATGCCTAACTCAATTTGACTAAATATGAACTCGGCTTATTAAATATGATGGATCAAACCAAAGGGATCGAGTGGGTAGGAAAGGCGCTAGACCATCCCTATTGGATGTAGTTGGGAATGGCTAGGCGAACTATTAGCTTATTCTTTACAGATGGGTTGGAAGACTCTAAGGAATTGCACCGAGGTGGTTGGAGTGGCGAGTTAGGTAGAGATCGTGAGGTTTTGCCCCTCTGGTCAGTCGCTCCTCGAAGAGCGGCATTAGATAGCTTGATGTGCTTTATGTATTAATTGACCCCGAGAACGATTTCCCCTCGAAGGAGATCATTATAATTGGTATTGACTGATTCTATGCTGAGTGATTGTTATGCTTAAGATTTGATTGGTAGGTCCTGACTATGAAATGTGTATCGAATGATCTGTGCAAACGGGATAGCGGGAGTACCCTTCTTCTTCTTATATGGTCAAGCCCAGCTTATGTGGAACAACCCCTTCCACTATGTTAACCCGTTGATGGTCTTATCGCGTCTTTCTCTTGAATATCGGTCTCCTCCACGGGAGATCGGGTTGGTAAACAAGTTGTTTCGGGAATCATGGTTGAATATGAGGGTTGTTTGGGAGAGTATTGGAAGTTGGCTCTTGATGTAATTCTGAGTTAGAGAGTAAGATGTTTCTGGGGCTTTCCTTCCCGATTCTTATTACGATCAACCGGTGTCTTCTTGCCACAAAGAGTCATACCAGAGTCCCACGGGAAAGAGGGGTGATGAGTCAGTTGGGAAAGGTCAATGGTTGCTCTTAGAGATCTCTGTCCGGTTGTAATGGTGACTCTCTCTGAATTGCATGACATGATTTTGAAATCTCCGACATGTACCTTGCGAATGACCTTTAGTAAAAAGTTGCTCATGTTGTTGCATCTATGATTAGTTATGTTGTTCAGGTCTCGTGTTATGCCTTTCTTTCTCTCATGATTATATGTTGTCATAGCATGTCTACTCTGCCTATTGATCGTATGATTGATTGGAAGCATGAACCACATGATATGAGTCTATATGATTGTTGCTTCTCCTGAATTAGGTCCATGATAGTGTGATCAACTCCTCCTTATATGAATGCCTCGTAAGATGTTCTCCTTGGCATGGTAGTCAATGACGCCTCGATGCTTATCATTCCTTGTGACAAGAATCTATAGCATGCCCATCTATTTTGTATTCCTCAGGCTAATTATTGTTGATTATGTTGCAATTAATGTTGTTGTGTGTTACTTGCGCTGAGTAGAGAATAGGTTGGTATAGTTAAGTCTTATTAAATGCATATTTTATCCCAATATGTGCTGATTTGAACTCATGTCCTCATATTCTCGTCATATTGCCCGTTACATAGACATGCATTATACATCGTTACATTACCTCTCATGCTACTATATCATTGGAATGTGATTGGACTGAAGTCTTGCGTATCGTGTATTAATCAATCAAGTGCATGTATGTATCATATGTTATGTTGAGCCATTAGTAACATGTAGGACCCTTGGTTGTGATTTATGCGAATCCTACCTTGCCTGCACTATTGTTGATTCTCTCTTGAGCTAGGTCCCTGATAATGTGGTTCTTCCCTCTTTCGGTTCTCTTAACATGTTTCACTCATCCTGATTAGATTAATGTTGAATTCAAAGATTGATTTGCTTTCCGTGATGGTTAATTCTAGCGTGATTACATGTTCTCGCTCGGTGGTATTCCTCTATCACTCTATGATATCTTCTTGTGCTTCCATGAACGTATGACTTGACACCTCGCATGATCACACACCACGTTATATCATGATTTCGCATACTCATGATGCATAAATGTTAGAATGAATCTAGTCGAATTACCTTGATTGTATTCATGTTAAATATGTGTTATTAGTATCCTATAAGGCTCATGAATTCCAATATGACTCGCGAAATGGTGACCTGTCTTACTTGACCTATTACGTGAAGATGCTTGTACTGTAATGTGATAGTTGTTGTATTGTTTTATGTGCCCTATTACGGTTCATTCCTAGCATGATGTAATCTATCGCCCGTGATGTTATCTTGGTTACTCTGTGGTGACCCTTTTGCTTTCATGTACATCATATTGAACTCATTTAATCACTCTTGACTATGCCCATGCCTTATCATGTATCGCTAGCATCATATAGGATCTATGCTTCCTAAGCGTATCGCATCGTATGATTACATGCCATTCTTAACCTATTATGTGATAATTGTTGTTAGATGTGATAGTTACTATGCCGCTCTTATGTATTCTCGTATGACACTTAGTCTGGTTGTTATGATATACCTCGCCATGCTATATTTGACCTCACTTGTTCATGCTTGTACATTCTTTCATATACATGATGCTCGTTATCTTCATTAAATCCCACATGACTTCGAATCATACATGATCATTGTTGGTTCCACATAGCTTGCTTGAAGTTTCTAGGCATATCTGCTTCCATAGAATAATAGACTACTAGCTTGTCTCACGTGCATTAGTGTAGGACTCGATTGTATCTTTGGAATGAATATGTATGTCATTGTTCCTTGAGATAGGTACATGTTAGTGTGGATTAATGTGATTGATATGCTCCATGATGAATTCGTGCTTGTTTGTCACAATTGTAACCTAATAGACTTCCTTAAGGGCATCGTTACTATTCCCGGGTCGGAGTCTTGTCTCTAGTCATGTCATCCTTAGCCTTGGTCCGTGTTTGTCTCCGAAAGGAAATTGGGTTGTCCGCCCTTGTCACTCCCCTATCTCCGCTAACTTAGACTCATACGCGATACATTGGACGAGCGACCGCATAGAAAAGGGAATGGGAAGCAGGATAGCGGTAAAGCAGCGCAGTGGAAGCATGGGCCCATACCCCACGGGCCTCAGGATCGACGATGTTGACGTAACAAGCTCGCTTCGAGAGTTGCAGTTACTGAGCGTGATATGACTTACAAGCGGGAGTGTCCTCCATTCGGATTGCTAATCCTTTCTGAACTTGTTGATGGTGATATTGCACTGACTTGACGATGGAAATTGTGTGTTGATGTGTTGACTTGGTAATGAATGTTGCCTGATTATATGTTGTCTATAATAATATGATTCGATGCCTTACAGTTCTAATGTGCCATGATGTCTTGATTCGATGATACTCTGAGTTGCTAAGCATGCTCTAAATTCCTTCCCTATATAGTATGAACTGCAAATGCTGAGAATCTGAATTGTTTATTAGATAAGATTATGATGAAACTTACTAGCTTGATTTGATTATGTTCATATATGATGTTTGCAATAATTATTTAGCATGACGGTAAATTAAGACTTATTGATACGGTTGCAATGCTTGACGATGAACTAATGATGCTATTGTTATACATGCTAGTCGATATGATGTAGACCTTATGTGTGATGAATTTCATGATTGCTTCTTCTTTGAACATGTGAGTGAGGTTCTTTGGTAGAATGGTCAGAGAGTGGAGAAGGGTTTTGAGTGATTTGGATGATCGACGGTGGTAAGGGGAAAGTTGCAGAAGAGGGGTGTTGACTTAGGGTGGACCGAGTGAGTTCGGGATTTATAAGAGGTAATGCTTGGTGGTTTTCGATGAGCTTCTAGGTGAATCTTGGGTAGGGGTATGGTTAGGGATAGGCTGGTTAGGTATTGACCGAGGAATTTTTATAGAATATGCATGGTTAGCAGGGCATGATGTTTATGATACCTTGGGAAGTGTAGGAAATGGCTTGTAAGAGTATTGAGGATATAGTATGAGAGGGTACTCGTGTGTGAGGTTAGAGATAGGAGTTGGACTTTTAAAGGTGGGTTGCTTGTGGGAGAGCTTGGTGGAAAGCGGTATGAGATTGGAGTGTCGGAATGAATTAGGACTTCTTCTATGGGATATTATCCGAGTTGATGTTAGTGAGTCTAGATGAAGATTGGTCTTGGCTTGAGGGTTGGAGACGAGCGAGCGGGAATTGCGTCTTATTGTGACTCGTATAATGCGCAAAACTTTCTTGATTATGTGATTATGAACTAACATGATGTTAGATAGCGACCATGATAAACATGATATGGCATGATATTACATGTTGATATGCAATACTGAAATCTAATTGGTAGTGACAACTGTGATCATGATATATTGATACATTGCTATCCTACTATGTTGTTCTAGAAGCATGTTATGATGTGTTGTATGAATCATGAGATAATGATATGTTGCTATGTGAAAGCATGATGTTATACTATATGGTTGATAAGCATGATTATAAACATGTAAGTGATGAATATGACTTGGAGTATGAATATGACTTATATTTATATATGAGATGATGGTGCATTACTGCTAATGATCGTTGTATAGTATTGTGATAAGTCAAGATGATGTCTATTGAGCATGCTAATGGTTGATGATTGATATACTACTTGATTTTCCCTTTTGCTAAATCTTAATAACATGACCTTAGTTATGGGGATGTATTGACAATGGGTTTTGGGTCATTGACTATGTGATGAGGAGATACTTTTATGACTTCTGGTGTGATGTCGTGACATTTGTTATGATTTCGGTATGTTGTGAGATGCATATTATGGCCTTTAGTATGATGTGGGGATGCTTGATGTGACCTTGTGGCACCATGTTGATATTTGTTTTGAGACTTGCCTTATGCAATTTGTTCGCTGAGGGGGGGGATGGTAAAGTAGGAGATTCAAATAATTCAAAATAAAGCACAACTAGACTATCTCCCTGTCCCAAACAAATAATACAAGAATCCCCTCCCTTATAGTAGTAGGGTAATTCAGGATCGAATCCACGAGGAGGTATGTCAGCGCTTCCTTTGTTATACTCACGATCAAGGCTTTCGACCTCAGCAGACACTCGATATCGAGTATACAGGTCGATATCGACCTCAGTTCTGGTCGATTTCCTAGCGCAGTTCCTGTAGAAGACAAAACAGCAAGTCGACGTCGAGTAGAGACCTCGATATCGATGTTAGACCTCGATATCGACCCTTATGGTTGATTTCGATGCTTGTCACAGAAAATGTTTTTGTAACCAATTTGTCGGAAAAGAGTCCGAAGAAAATAGAATGGAGAAGGAAGATGAACAGAAACAAAACTAAGACTTTTATGAAGAATTTAATTAATTAAAAGGCTTCCAAAGTCGGGGTTTCATGTCACAACGATAACAATGCAAGTTTCATGATAAAGATATGAACTTTAATGTCTTTCCGTCAAATAACTTTCGTTATCAACACTTAGGTGATTAGAGGCTCTCACATAATTCCTAAGAGTTACTATCCAATTCATGAGCAATTCAAGTTCACAATATGAGTGGCTTTCGCTTCAATAATGCAAATAATGAATCTCCCTAACTTTCGCAAAGGATCATGCATGGGGTAGAAGACGGAATCGCATAAAAGTCATACCTTTGATGCACTTACCTCACATTGCTATCGTCGGGCTCACCCCGACCCTAGAAGTGGGTTGACTACTCGCTCCTCATCATGCACATCATCATCATTGTTATTGAAAGAAAGCTATTTGAATTAAAACTCCGAAAGAAAGTACAACCGAACAAGCCACTCCACTCTCGCTTTACAACTCCACTCGGCCTCCTCTCTCTCTCTCTACTCTCTATTGCAACTGAATTGTGTGTAAATTAGATGTTCTTAGATCTGAAATTGAATACCTAAACTCAGCCCTATTGGCCTCTATTTATAGATGTCGATAAGGACTCGAAACCTTATCTTTATTCTCTAAGATAAACTAAAACAAAGTAAAAGCTAAAACTTCATGGTGAAATCATCCTCCTCATGATAGATCTGGTGTTGACGATAGGAAATCTCGACCTTTGGATAGATATTGCAAGCTTTCGATATAATTCTATCAAAATCGGAGTCGAATTCCTCTGCTGGCATGGTCGATATCGACCCTTAGACATCGATATCGACCCCTCCAAAATCTTATCTCGAGCTTCTCCTTCTCATACTCGAACTGGCACTCGACTTCTATCAACTTGGTCGATCTGGCAGCATCGATATCGTCCCCCAGACGTCGATATCGACCTCTTCTGTGTCGATATGCTCTGTTTCCTTTTCTGCTCGATTCCTATGTCTCTAATGTACTCGATGTCGAGGTCATCGGTCCATTTCGACCTCATCAGAAGACTTCGAGTTCTTTTTCCGCTCTTCCGAATTCATCCATTTTCATCCTGTTTTCTGCGAAATCATATGGAAACTCGTGCAAACCCATATATTTGACATTTAAGCATAAACTATACTATTCCCATGTTTTCCCATTAATATGCATGCAAAAGACAATAAAATGGATTCATATGTGCATAGAAAATATGGCAATTTGCGCGCACATCAGACGTGTTGGTTGGAGATTGGTTGGTTTATGTGGTTATGCATTTCTTGTGGCTTGAGAACCTTACTTGAATTTATACTGATAGATTGATTTGATTTTGGAACCTAGGGAGAGAATATGGGATTAGCCCTTAGAGGTGGATGATTCCACCTCTTGTGTTGTGAAATTGTTTGACCAACATCGGATTTGAAGGATGTGAAATGGTTTAAAAAGGACTATCTTGGATTTCGAAAGAACGAACGCAACCGAAAATTTCAACGATTTTGAAATCAATCTTATTCAAATCGTGGAACCCTTTTTAAACTTTCCAACCCGATTCTTCATTATGACGCCTTACGAAGTGGATACAAGCATTTATGGGGGCACCTGTGGATCGCTTGCAAAGACCTAGTGGAGACGCCATGACGTTCTTTTGAGTTATGATATGACCGAAAAGTCGGAGTGAAGATGTGGTAGGAGCCCATACCACATTCTTGCTACGACCGATTGGGAGTATTATGATCATGACGACGGTACTGTGAGATCTCATAGGGGCACCTATGAGGTACTTACGGGATCAATGACATGATCCTTGGACTCACCCATTTCAACTTCATCCCCTATTTTAGAATGATTTTAGTCTCGGGGACGAGACTTGTTTTTAGAGGTGGATGATGTAAAGGCCCGGATTTTAAAATCTTGATTTTCGGGAAAAGAAAATGAAAAATGAGTTTAGAACGGATTTAATCGGATTTTGTTTATAAAAAAAATTCTTCCGACAACGATGTACTTCGGCTTTTAAAAATCTAATTGATCGAGAGAGCGGTATTTGGAAGACCAATCGTCGGAAATATAAATTTCCGACTCGGGATCACAATTCCGTCCTATATCACCTATACTTATTCTATTCCAACTCATCTCATCCTATTAGGGTAAAATCTTATCTCTTCTACTTCCATCCTTCTCTTTTTTATTCCACTTCTTTTGGGAAAACAAACAACATGTAAAGACCGAGATTTTTAAATAATATTTTTATAATTATAAATTTCATTTCGATAAAAATTTATTCAATTTCTGAGACTCCAAAAATTTTCAAAAATTTCCGTTCTCGAGCCAACGACTTATTAAAATTCTTTCGAACGGTTCCGGCATAAACTTGGTACTCAAATTTGGAAACAAGATGGTTCCGCTCTATTTTCCAAGACTTGAAAATGTTTTCGACTTTCGTTATTTATTTCGGATTCGATTAATTATTTTAAAATATTTCAGATTAAGGTCGGAAAGCGAGTTTCGGGGTTTATTATCGGGTATTATAGTTGACTTTTAAACCTAGCCACCCTAGGACCCCTACCCCTCGGCCTAGACCTGCAGCAGGCCACTCCTCCCCCTCTCCCTATTGCCCGTTTCGAAGCCACACAAAACAAATTGCAGAAACCCACTCCTCTTTTCAGAACCTCCCCACGCCAAATTTCAGACTTCGGAACTTTTTTTTTTCTTTTGTTTGAATCAATTGGAAACCATCTTCCTTCACTCCACACAAATATCACCCCATTTTCATTTCCTCATTCTTCCTCTTTCACCTCTTCCAAACCCAAACTCCAAACCCCTATTTGAAGCCTTCTTCCCGCCGCCACCAACACCACAACATCACCCTTGTTGTCCCTCGTCACCGGAGCCACAACCATGAGCAGCACCCCTGTTTCCATTGCGCACTCGAAGCTCCACGTTTCCCTGTTCCGAGCAGCAGCCGCTGGCGAAGTCACCACCCACACCTCGCTTTCCCTGTAGTCGGCGAGTCCTTGAACCCCTTTGGTGAGCACTCGAGCCCCTCCTTTCCTTGATTCGATTTCTGTTTGTTTCATTTTAATTTTAAATGGAGTGAGAGCGAGTCGGGAGGGTTGAGAGCGGGGACGGCTAGGACGAGAGGTCGAGGGCAGCAAAGACGTGAGTGCGAGAGGGTGTGGGCAAGGGAGTCGAGCGGGGAGTGTAAGCGTGGTCGGGGAGGCGAGTTCGAGGGAGCTAGGCTGGCTGAGCGGCGGGGCGGAGCACAGGTGCAGCGCGGCAGGAGCGGGCACGAGCTTCTTCAAATTCCGGAGGAAGAAGAAGCCATGGGCCCCATCCGCTGCCAAGTTAGCCGTGGGCTCCATCCATTGCCTAGTCAGCCGTGGGTCCCACATCCTTTTATTTAAATTTTTTTTGTTGATTAAACCGGTTTGGGTGAGATTTTAGCGGTTCGGTTTGGTCCGGTTTGGGTTAAAATCGTGGTTTGGTTCGGGTTTATCCATTTATTTAATCATTCATTTATTAATTTGTATTTGTTGATTAATCATTTATTATTATTTATCTATTATTTATCATTTACTTACTTAATTGTTATTATGATTTATTTATTATTTAAATTATTATTTATTTAATATTCTTTATTTAATTAATCACTTATTAAATTGTTTGGTTATTATTTATTTATTTATTTATAACAATGGTTGGTTGTTTACTAAATTCGATTATTGATTATTTAAAAGTCGATTTATTTATGTCAAATTATAAAAGGCTAGTTTTAAAGTATATAACTGGAATTATTTCTCATTGTTGAAATTTATTTAAAACCTAAACATAATGATTTTAAAATAAAATATAGAATGTGGGAACTATTTTAATAACTTGACTCGTTGGAATGAATTTAAAAAAGAGTTTAAATGTTGATAAAGACTTGTTAGCCAAATAATATTTTAATGGAAAATAATTGACCAATTGACTTAGCTGGACTTTTGGACTTTGAATTGGACTTGATTATAACCTGATTATGGAATTACTTAATATTGTTACTATATGAGTGCAATGAGATATAACACATGATTTGAGTTATTGGAATTCTGGAATAATTCATGGAAATAAGAATAAGATGAGTTGACCAATGATGATGATGATATTATGATCGAATTGAGAAAGATGTCGGATTATGAGATACAATGAGATGAGATGGGTAATGGAGATGAGATGACTATGTTGATAATGATGAAATGATTGAGTTATATTATTTATATGTATCTTATATGTTTCATATGTAACTTGTGTGCTTTGTGTAACTTAGACTTAGACTTATTATGTTATTTATGAAATTTTTAGGTGATCTCTGATCTGTTGGCTCACTTACTACTGGTTTATTGCTTTTGCTGATCTGCTACTCCAGGTAAGTCCTTCGGGGCTTACTCAAGTTAGAACCTCATGTCTGATGTGTCATATAGTGTGTAGGTGTTGCATCCTGCATAATCATGTAGTATCATGCTTAGGTTGCACAAATTAATCGAGCATCCGTATTCTCTTTGCGTATGGTAGAACGACCGTTAAATTGTGAGTCCTAGAGTCATTTGCTACGGTCATAGGATAGTCCAGTCCCATCGGGCTTTGTCCTCATCGAGTCAGACTGTTAAATTGACGAGCATGACTATTGATGCGATTGATGATGTTATGGTATTGAACGCGGTCGGTTTCCGCACTAACGAACATGGGTGCGGGAGTAGAAAATGCGGCCGGTTCCTGCACTAACGAGCATGGGTGCGAGAGTAGGAGAGGTACATGCCACTTGGCATTCTGTGCGGGATCCCATTTAATCGTTTTCTGCATATATAAACTGTTAGCATGCTTGTGTGTTTAATATTTCCGCACTACATTAGAGCATCCTTTATTTAGGTATAGGCATATTATATGTCCTCAGCGAGGTCTTCAGGGCCCGCATGAGTGGCTCGACATTGACTTCGTGGTTAGTTTCAGGTACCCGTCCCCTTACTTGATCATGTGTTGTTGTGGCGGGGGATATCTCATGGCGCAGTGAGAGGGAGAGAAAGACCGACTTGAACTCCACACTTTTGCTACTTATTTCCTCGTATTTGGTTTTGACTCGGCCATGCCGTGGTAAGTGGTATTATGGTATTTCCTTCTTTATGCTTTCGAACTTAAAACGTTTTGAGCGACTTAGGCAAGTAGGACAGGTTCGGGGGACCTAACGGCCCCATCGCGAATTTAGGGTGTGAAATCCCTTCTTTGATCACTAAAACTTGTTTTAAAACTAAACCCGTACTTGAATTGCAAGATCCGAACGAAGGTATCCAATCCTTCGAAACGTAACCCGAATATTTATATATGAGCCGTTACACAACACCTACTGCCCTCTTGAATCAGGCAAGACCACAGCCTACCTTATTTTCTCTCTTCAAAATTCAGAACCCAACCCATCCTCCACATTTCATTTTAAAAAAAAAAGAGAGAGAAAAACCCAAATCCGAAACAAACCTTATCCCCTTTGTCTCATTGTGTGCCGAGAGGAGAGGCTCTCCTCCTCCTCCATTTCGGCTCAGCCACTTCACTGCCACCACATCTCATCGCCGGTCACCACACCTACACCTCTCCGCCGCCACCACTTCCTTTCTCCTCCCTCGGTTCACGCCGGCAGCTGCACCCATCTCCTTCGTTTGGGGTAGGAGCCGAGAGAACATCCCTTGTCCTTTTCCTTCGAACCGAGGAGTCGAGCCAAGTGTAACCCACCTCCTTCCTTCTCTGAGCTCGAGCAGCTATAGTGGCCTCGAAGCCCCCCGGAGCCGCCAACAGCCACTAGGAACAGCGAGCAGCTCAGCCTCCGTCGTCGTTCCCTTATGTTCCTTCGATTTCGAGCGCGCGAATCCACTTCCGATGAAGACAAACCGCCCTCCGACGAGCTTGGAGAGCCTCCGATGTGTTTCAAACCTTCGACCCTCGGGTTAGGGTCCGGAGATGAGCAACGTGGTTGGGGTCGGAATCGAAGTCGGTCGAGCTCCTCTTTCCCTCTTGCTGGTTTTCGAACAGGGAGATGAAAGAGGGAGATGAATAGTGTCTCCCTCATCCCTCATTCCTCTCATCGTGGGCCCCTTGCCACATCAACGCCACCTCACCCTGGGCCCCCTTCATTTAAAAAAAAATCTGACTTTGCTACAGATTGAATTGAATGAGGAAAATGGCCTTTGGGCCTAATTTTATTGGGCCGAAAGTTTGGGTTTATGAAAACTAAAATGAACTTGGGCCTATTCCTTTTTATAAATCCAATCCGATTGGGTTAATTGAGTTGGGGCTCGGTTTTGGGTCCTGTAAACTAAGGGATTCGGTTTTGGGTTTTACAAATAGAGGGCTCGGTTTGGTACATGGATGAAAGAGTGGGTCGGTTTTTTATTTAATAAAATGTGGGGCTGTTTTATTAATTAAATAAAATGGTGGGTTATATAAGGTTTGAAAATATTATTTGAAAATGTTTTTAAAGGTAATGATATTTGAAATATTATATAAATATTATTTTGAGATTTAAAAGGTATAAATATTTTTCGAGAATTAAAAGATACTATATTATGGTCTTATAAAATATGAGGACTTAAAATATATTATCAGATTAAATTAAAAAGAGGAGTCTTGGGAATACCCTAACTTGGTCGGGTTTGTTTTGATAAAATAATAAAGTAAGTTGAATTAAAAAGTAATGTTTTATAAATGAATTTTGGATCAAGTAGGATTAAGGAAAATGTTTTGAATAAAGATTAATCAAACTTGGGCTTCTAAATGGATTTTGGGGAAATTTGGGAAACTAACTTACCTTGTCTAACTAGGTGAATAAAATTGATGACTTGTGTGAATATGAATTATGGTATGCCGATGTTGCGATGATAAAATATGATGTATGATCTTTGATGAAATATTAATCTAATAAGCATGTTGTGATGTGTTATAATTGTTAAATATGAATTATGAAATAAAATGTTGATATATGTCCTTAAATGATATTAGGGAGTGTTGATATATGATTGAAAAGCATGATATGTTATTAAATATGAAAGTATTTTCACTGGGGCTAGGAAGTAAGCCCCACAACCCAAAGCGGAATATGATATATATATATATATATATATATATATATATATATATATATATATATATATATATATATATATATATATGAGGCGATGACGTGTTACCATATGTTGTTATATGATATGATAATAAGTTAAAGCATGATAAGATGTTGAGATGATGAGTTGAGATGGTACTTGATGTGTTATATAGAGACTTTGCAATGAGATATGAGATGAGTTGAATGACGATGATAATATGGAATGTGATGATGAGACTTTCGATATGTGATGAAATCGTGTGTGTTTGTATGTTTGAATAGATAGACTTATACTTCCATTATGACTACTAGGTGACGTTGAACTGTGTGATTGCTACAATGTTGTTCTGCACTTCCAGGTAAGTTTCTTTATGGGCTTACTCAGATTCGAAAGAGAATACCTGCTTGTGATTATATGACGTACTAGGTGTTGCATAAGCATTAAAAGCATGTCATGTAGTATCATGCTAGGATTGCACTTGTGAATGAGCATTCGGTTACTTTGTGTGTTTGAAAACAGAATGGCCGTTATCTGTGAATTTTAGAGTCTTTTCTAGGGTTTATACCGTTTCGGTCCCCAATCGAGTCGATGAGTAGAGTAGGTACGGGAAATACAAAGAGATGGGGATATGCCACTTGCCATTCTTTGGGCGCCTTTACAGTTCTTTCTGCATATCATAACCTAGGAGCATGATAGTGTGATTTAATTTCCGTATTGCATCAAAGCATCTTTATTATAGCGTATGTGTATACTTGCTTGCGAGATAGAGTGTGTTGGGGTCTCGGTCTGATCCCGCTCGCACAACTTGTTTTTAGGTATGATTTGCTCTTTGTTTCTATGGCGTGGGAATCCCCCGGGCGATTGCAAAGAACCTGCCTAACTCCACTAATTTGGTTACATAATTTCATAATATATGTTTTAATGATTTGGTTTTGACCCGACCTCGCCGTGGCAAGTTGTACTTTACTTCCGCTTTCACCAGTTCGAAAATGAATTTCCGCGATATAGTCTTAGGGCAGCTTAAGGGTTCCTAGTGGCCTTCGATTGTTTTGGGGTTCGAAATCCCTACTTTAAAATACTGATCCTTTGAGGTTTGAAACCTCGACATGTACTCGAATTGGAAGATCCGAACGAAGGTAACCAACCTTCAAAACGTAACCTGAGTATTTATATCCAGGCCGTTACATCTAACAGTATCCGGAAGTAGACAAACATGTATTTGCGGATGTTTAAATTCTTGTCACCAGAAGTTGACAATATGCTACTTTTAATCATTTATTTATGATTTTATGATTTTATTAATTACATCAAGTGTGTATTTATTTATCATTATCTTTCGAAATAAATAAACTCATCCCTTGAAGAGGATGAACACATTATGCTCATATTCGTTCTTGCAGTAACGATAATAATCCCCTGAAGAGATATATGAAAAGAAAATTCATAAAATGTCTCTCTCTCATCAATACAAATTTGTCTCTGAAGTGACAATATTAATTTCCTGAAGTAAATGAATGATAAGAGATATATTGTATATCATCCTAAAGATTATTTAAAATCATACGTACCCAGAACTGTATGAGTTTTATTTTAAAGTTACACAAATACCCAGAAGTGTAGAAATTAAAGTGAATGTATACAAGTTGTCTTCTCCCTGAAGTGAGTAATAATCGATCATACCGTTTCTTGAAGAATATGGTCAATGTTTATATGACAACTTACTATATTTTTTTAATGAAACTTATCATCTTTTGGAGTATATGATCAAATTATATATAATAGAGACTAATTGTGACTCGAAGTTGACAAATGAATCATCTTATGAATAAAATCATTTCTTGAAGAAAATGATATAAATTGAAAAGTTTCTCCATGACTCCAGCTGAAGTGGACAAATACAAATTTCTTTTATTTACTTATTTGTTTTGTTATTCATTGCTTTATATTGAAAAAAATTATTATGATTTTACTTATTGTAATTCAAAGCTCAAGGTGTTTCCCGAAGAAACAACTTATCATGAGTGTCTAATACGAAGTTTTGTTTTGCATATGGACAATTTGAGAGGAAGGATTATCATACTCAGTAGATTATGATGATTTTTAACACCTATATAAGAGTCTAAAGACTCTAAATATAATGGTTAAATAATCAAACAAATTGTGAGATTAGTCATCTCCATAAGAGCCTGGAGACTCTATTGATGGATTTTTATTAACTCCTGAAGAGCAAAGAATTTGATCAACTCTAGAAGAGTAAAGGATTTTTCAAACTCCAGAAGAGCATATGATCCTATTTTTATCATTTGTACTCTTGAAGAAGTACATGGAATGTGGGTTATGAAATATTCAGAACTATTTTTATTTGGTCGGTAAAACCAATATAAATAACCACAAAATATGATCTGGTTTACAAGGCCACTTCTTGACAATCCTCTAAGTATGGCCTGAAGCATGCCCCTCCTGTAGAGGGTGTAAAAGAGGTAATGGTTAAGCGCGCAACCAAGAAATGCCCACGAAGCAAGATCTTCATCGAATAGACTCCCACAATCTAGCAGGGACAATCGGAATCCACCTCCGCTAAAAGAATGTATCAACACCATCGCAGGTGGTCCTTCATCATTTGGGACTAGCAATCAAGAAAGGAAAAATTATGAAAGAGAGGCTAGACAACGTCCCTCCGAGGCCAGTGTCAAACAAGCCTCGATAAAACACACAGTATTGAACTTCTGTTTCTCTGACGCTCGCGATCTTAGGATGCCACACTCGGATCCTTTAGTAATCCATGTACAACTAGGGACCAAGAAAGTTAAGCGTGTATTAATATACACTGGTTCCTCGGTGGATGTCCTATATTGAAACGCTTTCGAGCAATTAGGTATAATATAGAGTGCTTTGCGTAGTTATTATGGGAAGCTCATCTTTTTTTCAGGAGACGAAGTTGAAGTAGTCGGGACAATTGAGCTAGCCCTGACCTTAGGGACAACCCCAAATCAAAGAACTCACATGGCAGAATTCACAGTGGTACGCTTACCCTTTATCCACAACGCTATCATGGGCTGGGTCAGCCTTTTCAAATTCCAAATAACTTGCTCGGTCTACCATTTCGATGTTAAATCTCCATGCACAGATGGAAAAGTAGGAGAAGCTCGTGGTGAACAATCAGAAAGCAGAATTTTCTACTTAGCATCAATAAAAAAAGGGCATCGGAGAGTCTTCGCGATCAACGAACAAAACTAGAGATCCCTGAAATTAGAACTGGCCGATAATGGCGACCAAGAAGTCACTTCGGGGACCACCGAAGCCGATTTAGAAGTACGGACTGGGAATGTGGTCGACAAAGTTATCAAAGAAAAGATAGCCTTTTATCCTTTTACAAATAAAGCAGAAGCGCTATTGACAGAGGGAAAGTCGTTGATTTACCTCGTCAAAAATAAATCCTAAACAGACAAACTAGTATAGTATGCAAGTAAGGGGTCGAACCCTAGAGAATCAAGTATTTCTAAATATTGTGTATTTATCAATATAAAAAGAAAATATTTTTATGAATGAAAATAAAAGAAAATAATATTGATAAAAGCGAATAAAGAATAGAAGAAAAGCGTTTCCACCTACAAGTTCTCGACTTTCGTTGGTTTTATTTGTCATCGAATCCATTTCAAGTTATTATCTTTTCCTACGAATTCCTCCCGTCTTGGTTTAAATAGATTAAAAGTCCTATGAGTCCAATTAATCCCTTACACCTCAATGCAACCCTAACACGGTCAAGATTTAACAAAGAGATAGCAAATAATCTGAAGAACATGAGCACATAAATAACACCAATTAAACACGATAAATCGATGTTTAAGATATATGTCAACTCCCTACATAATCATGCTTCAAAGACGGAATCCACAATCTTATGTGTGCTGCTATGGAAATAACACAAATACGAAAGTATTAAATCCTAGCAAGAAATCAATATTATCAAGGTAGCTAATCAAGATAACATCAATAACATAATCAATATCACACAAAGAAGTTGAAAGAATTATAGAGGAAAAATAACTTAAATTAGAAACTCACAAACCACCAACCAAGTCTCGAAAGTGTAGGCGAAAACTAGAAAATTAGCCAAACATGACTTACCTAAACTTTCTTCTCTTCAAAGGTGATTGCTCTACTTGAATGTATGAGAAAACTAACCCTAAACATCCTATTTATAACCCTAAAGTTCTGAATAAACAAGATAAAAGATAGATAAATTAGATAGAATTTGCTAAACCAAAGATAGATAAAAGATAGACTTTCCATATTTAGTTCAGCGTCACATTTCGCTGGCAGCGAAAATATTTCTGCTAGCAGCGAATTGCCTTGCTCGACCTTCTGTTGGATTTTCGCTAGCACCTCGCTACCAACTTGCTAGCAGCGAATGTTCATGCCTTAGAAATTTTCCAAAACTCTTCGGTTCCGCTGCCAGCGAAGATTTTCGCTACCGCGAAAACACCTTTCCTCTTCCGTGAAAACTCCTTTCTGTTGGAGCGACTCCATTCGCTGGGTCTCAGGCTGACTCGGCTCGCTGGCTGCGAGTCGGGCTCGCTGGCAGCGAGTCTTGCTCAGACACTTGCTCAGACATGATGTCGATGACGTCACTCGCTGGCAGCGAGTCTGCATTCGCTGGCAGCGAGTCGTGCTGACTCCTGGACATGCACCTCGCTGACTCCACTCGCTGGCAGTGAGTCTTCATTCGCTGGCAGTGAAATACGGCCAGAAACATTGCTTTTCTTTGTTCTTTCCCCGTTCTTTCTTTCCTTCTTTCTTTCCCTTCTTAGCTTACTTCACTAGGCAATGTTTTGCAGCTTTCCCTTGCTTTCCACCATCTCGGTCTACGATTCTACACAATTTAACCGAAATAGCATAGATTCCAAACTTTACCACAAGAAGAGTTTAATCTAAATTCATACTAAACATGCATATTCTACAACGTAAATGCATCTAAACTAATCTATAATGCCTATTAAAAATATGCATTATTAGCTATATCATGGTTGCAGCTTAGAGAACCACACTCTAGACCGCGTTAAAGAAATTCTAAAAGATTCACAGGATCTCTTCACGTGGTCTCCCCAGGATTTAAAAGGTCTTCCCTGCGAAATCTCAGAGCACTCCCTCAGACTCACTCATGACGCAAAGCCTGTATGCCAAAGGAAAAGAAAAATGGCAGCGGAAAAAGTCAAAGCAAATAAACAAGAAGTCGATAAACTTCTACAAGCCGGATTCATTCGCAAAATAAATGACTCAACCTGGCTATCAAATGTGGTCCTTGTTAAGAAAAGCAGTGGTAAATGGAGGATGTGCGTGGATTTCAAATATCTAAACAAAGTGTGCCCAAAAGACAGTTATCCCCTACCCTCCATTGACGAGTTGCTAGACATCACCGCGGGTCACGCTACACTAAGCTTCCTCGATGCTTACTCAGGTTACAATCAGATCAAGATGAGTCCTCGCGATGAAAAAAGCACAACCTTCATCACCAACCAAGGAACCTTTTGTTACAAAGTCATGCCTTTTGGACTCAAAAACAATGGTGCCACTTTCCAACGAATTATTGAAAGAGTTTTTCGGCCCCAAATTGGGAGAAACATTGCAGTATATGTCGATGATATTGTTATCAAAAGCTTGAAAAAGGAAGATCATCTCGCGGACTTACAGGAAACAATCGGCGAACTCAGGTTAAATCGCGTCTGCTTAAACCCGGAGAAATGTGTGTTCGGGGTCGACTCGGGAAAATTTTTGGGATTCATGATTAGCCATCGTGGCATCGATGTTAACCCTTCCAAAGTACAAACAATACTCGATATGACCCCCCCCCCCCCAAACACTAAAAGACATACAAAAGCTCAAGGATCCGCCAATTACTTAAACAGATTTTGCTCACGGCTGGCAGATCACTCTCTACCTTTCTTCAAATAACTAAATAAAAAAGGACCCATGGAATGGAGCTCAGTTTTAGACAAAGCTTTCAAGAGCATGAAAGAGTACCTTGCAGCACTTTTTACGCTCCACTATCCTCGCGAACATGAGATTCTCCAACTCTACCTTGTTGTTGGCTGAACCACCATTAGCACTGTGCTTACAAGGGAATCCAAATTCCCTATCTACTTTATAAGTAGAGTGTTGTGACCTACCGAATCCAGTTATACCCCCATCGAAAAATGGCCCTAACTGTCATCTTCGCGGCAAGACGATTGCAACCCTATTTTCAAGCCCACACCATAGAAGTACTTTCTGATCTACCTCTACATCAAATCCTTCTTTCACCATCACTCTCTGGGAGGATGGTGAAATGGACGGTAGAACTCTCAGAATTTGATATCCATTTCAAACCTCGGAAGGCTCGCTTAGCCCAAGCCTTAGCCGATTTCATAGTTGAAGCAACCTTTACGGAATCTCAAGATTGCGAAGGGGGAGATTGGGTCATCTATGTCGACGGATCAGTATCTACGGGCGGATGTAGGGCTGGGGTAACAATCTCAAGTCCAAAAGGTGACATCACCGACCTACTTTTCCAACTCCTGTTCAGAGCCACTAACAATGAAGCAGAGTACGAAGCATTAATCGCGGGAATTAAAAAGGCACTTGTTAACGGAGCCAGACAGGTCCAAATCTTTACAGACTCGGAAGTAATTGCGCAACAAATCAAAGGAGAATATGACGCGAAAAAGGGATGTTGGGAGAATATTTAGCTCGCGTACAAACATTAACAGCCGCTTTTGGCCGCTTCTCTATTTCCTCTATTCCTCGCAAGCAAAATAAATGTGCAGACATTCTGGCCAGGATAGGAGCTACCTTACCACTCAATCTGGGTAATCGCGTTATCATTGAGCACAAGCACGCTAGGGGGATCCATCAAGGAGCTTTCAAAATCTCCATGGGAGACTAGCGAGGTGACCTTTCTAGGTGAGCCAGATATCAGGAAACGGGCATCCCGTTTTTGGGTCAGAGACGGACGGCTATACAAAAGAGGATTTCACCTCCCCGACCTCCTCTGCGTATCCAATCAAGAAGGTCAAACTCTCATCTGCGAGCTACATGCAGGCATATATGGAAATCACCAATGATGGAGATCCATCTCTGCAAAGATCATGCGCTTAGGATATTACTGGTCCACCCTCAGAACCGACACCGAAATTATTATTCACATATGCGACCCCTGTCAACGCCATGCCTCACTGAAGCACCAACCCCCTCCCCCACTAAAAGGCATCTCTGCACTGTGCCCCTTCACGATGTGAGGAATGGACATTCTTGGAACTTTCCCTCGCGCTCCAGGACAACTTCGTTTCATCATTGTAATTGTTGATTATTTCACAAAGTGGGTAGAGGTGCAAGCCATGGCTATAATAACTGTTGAGAAAGACCGCAAGTTTCTCTAGAAAAATATGATTTGCCGTTTTGAGGTCCCACAAGCAATAGTTACTGATCATGGACCACAATTCGACTATGAAAAAATTCGCGACTTCTGCGATGGACTTCATATCGACCTTCGTTTCTGATTCGTAGCCTGTTCGCAATCTAACGGCCAAGCAAAAACCACAAACCGCGTAATTTTAAATGCTCTCAAGAAGAGATTGGGAGTCGCAAAGGGAGAATGGGCAGAAATCCTACCTTTAGTCGTATGGTCGTACAAAACCTCCAATAAAAGCCTTACAAGAGAGACACCTTTCGCGATGACCTAGGGTTTGGATGCAGTCATCCCTGTAAAATTGCTAGTACCATCAACCCGAGTGTATGATTTCAACAAAGACACCAACGATGAGGCATTAGAATTGGAACTTTACTTGCGAGAAGAAAGAAGAGATACGGCCGGCCTCAAAGCAAACGAGTATCAGCGATGACTATCTGAAGGTTATAACAAACATGTTTTCACGCGGCCGCTTCAAAAATGAAACTTAGTCCTACGAAAAGCCACAGAAGTTGGAAAACATGAGTCCAAGTGGGAAGCCCCTTACCTTATCCACCAAGAAGTAGTGAGAGGTTCTTTTAAGCTTCAAAATTGTAAAGGGGCCATCCTCGCGAAAGCATGGAACACCAAGAACCTCAAGGCATGTTTCGCATAAGAAACCTATGTACTATTGGAGACTTGTTGACATAGAGTTTTCTATGTATAGGTGTCAACCGGAATCCCGATTAGGATTACCTCTTCATGAATATAAATGAAAGTTTCAAATCTACTATGATTGCGCTTAATTTAAATTTAGAAATCGCGTGCACTTTAGGCACGGATATGCAAGCAAGCCTAGGAGAATAAAATTTAGCAATCGCGTGTACTTTAGGCACGGATATGCAAGCAAGCCTCCAATGAGAATAAAATTTAGCAATCACGTGCACTTTAGGCACGGATATGCAAGCAAGCCTCCAAGGAGAATAAAATTTAGCAATCACGTGCACTTTATGGACGGATATGCAAGCGAGCCTTCAAGGAGAATAAAATTCAGCAATCGCGTGCACTTTAGGCACGGATATGCATGCAGGCCTCCAAGGAGAATAAAATTTAGCAATCGCGTGCACTTTAGGCACAGATATGCAAGCAAGCATCTAAGGAGAATAAATTTTAGCAATCGCATGCACTTTAGGCATGGATATGCAAGCAAGCCTCCAAGGAGAATAAAATTTAGCAATTGTGCGCACTTTAGGCACGGATATGCAAGCAAGCCTCCAAAGAGAATAAAATTTAGCAATCGAGTGCACTTTACGCACAAATATGCAAGCAAGCCTCCAAGGAGAATAAAATTTAACAATCGCGTGCACTTTAGGCACGGATATGCAACCAAGCCTCCAAGGGGAATAAAATTTAGCAATCGCATGCACTTTAGGCACGGATATGCAATCAAGCCTCCAAGGAGAATAAAATTTAGCAATCACGTGCACTTTAGGCACAAATATGCAAGCAAGCATCCAAGGAGAATAAAATTTAGCAATCACGTGCACTTTAGTCACGGATAGACAAGTGGCCCTCTAAGGAGAATAAATCAAAAAATCACATATACTGAAAACACGACGGTACATCACAACATCTACAAAGAATAAAGTCTAGCAATGTAACGGCCCGAGATTATGATTCCCGAGTTATGTTTCAAGGGATAAAACCCCTCGTTGGATCTTGCGCTCCGAGTATAGGTTGAAGGTTTTAAAATCGACAATTTCACTTTAAAGGTGGGATTTCATACCCAAAAATCGAGAGGGACCGTCGGAATTCCTGGGGTAAGTCCCCTGTACATGCCCTATGGCCTAAGTCGCAAAATTCATTGATCATACAACCAAGAAATATTCCAAATTCATACATAAGGTTGCCACGGCGGAGCCAGGTCAAAACATGATCAAAACATCCAAAACCAAACCGTTAAATAATTGGTGAAGTCAGGGTCTCGACTCTCTCTTTCCGCCATGTTAGACCCCGCAATCATGGAGCCAAATCAGCAACAATAATGATAAGCACAATGGATACCTAAAAACGTTAATAGTGGGCAGGATCAGATCGATGCCCACTTGGGTCTGTCCCTTCATTAAGGGTGCTGCCCCCACAATATGTACACACATACCCTATACCTAATAATCATGCTTCTAGGTGCAAGGCGGAATATTAGCACACTAGCATGCCCTTAAGATCAAGTGCATAATAATAATAAGACCTTATCACACAATACCAAGTGGTATATCCCTCTCATACCTCCGCCCCCGTCCTGATAGGGCGAAGACTGGCCAGCTCGTGAATGCATTCCATTCCATTATAATCGTATCGGCCTGCAGGCCCGACCCGTAATCATATATATAAAGCCCGCAGGCAAATCTCATAATCATGCTCATAATATAAGTAAAGGAAGTTACATATGACTCGATTGACTCAGGACGGGACCCGATGGGACTGGGCCGACATATGGCCCTAGCAAAGACTCTAGTCATTTCACAGATAACGACCGTTCAGTTTACATACTCATAAAGAAATAGGATGCTCAACAATCAATTCAACCTAGCAGGATACTACATGGCATGCTGATCATGAATACAAGCCCTTAGTATATCATGCACATAAGGTAGGGAATATCTCTTCGATCCGAGTAAGCTCCGTAGAGACTTACCTAGAGGTGCAGAACAACATTAATGTAGCACTAAGACAGTTTAAGATCACCTAATAATCACAATGAGTATATAAGTCTATATCCAATCACACAAGCACAATCATTCCACATAAGTTCACACAATCGAAAGTCTCATCATCACATTCCATATCATCATCATTCAACTTATCTCATTTTTCATCTCAAAGTCTCTATATAACTTATCAAATACCATCTCAACTCATTATCTCAACATCTCATCATGCTTTCATATTCATCAACATGCCATAATATCATTTTAAGGACATATATCAACATTTCACCTCATAATTCATATTTAACAATTATAACACATCACAACATGCTTATTAGATTAATATCTCATCAAAGATCATATATCATATCATATCATGGCAATATCGGCATACTATAATTTATACACACAACTCATCAAATTTATTCAACAAGTCAAACCAAGTAGGAAATCTCCGAGTTCCCGAGACTCACTAAATCTCACGTTAGGTCAAATCATTATTCAAATAATTCCTTGAAATTACACTTGGCCCAAAAATCCATTTATAAATCATTACTCATTACATTAACTTATTTTATTATTCTATCAAAACGATTCCTACAAGGTTAGAGTATTTCCAAAATTCCTCCATTAAATTTATTAAATTAATTTCCGTTTACTAAAATAATTCTCAACCTTTAAAACCTTTTCCAAAATCTTTTCTTTTTAAAATTCAAGTCCATTAATATAATATATTCACTACTAGAAAAATGCAATTGGACATCTATTGTGAACAGATGTCTTTAAAAAAAAATTCCGACCTTATTTTGCGTGTAGTAAAAGATCAACTTTTCCACATCGGTTTTAAGCCGATGTTTTTTCTTGGTTAAAACATCTATTTTATTTTGAATATAGATATAAATCAGCCCCTCAAATTTATTTTTGACATGTTCATTTGTTGTTAAAGCCTCGTTATTTTTCATTCATAAGCTTTTCAAGATGTCCACACCAAGCCTAAATTTTACATTTACATCACTATTTTTAAAATAATCAATGTATTAAAACAAAATAGACATCTTTTTTATTATATTGATTTTGTGTATATTAATTTCATATGTATAATTTGTAATTTTTTATTGTTTTAAAATAATCTATTGTATGATATATGTACATAGCTGATGTATTAATATGATATAGACATCATTTTATATTTTTATAAAAATGTTGTTGTTAGCAATATATCAATTTATATTAACATTGTGATGTAAAAATATATGTTACACATTGGTTTGGATTATTTAGACAATGTCTATAGTGATACTAGCATCCGTTTTTATGTAATGATTCGATTTCATAGCTATTCAAGCACAACATTTTTCATCTATAATTCAATGTTTTTTCATTTTATACACAATACCCTTTGTTCATATAATAAGATTTTGCAAATGACAAAGTACTTTAATAAACATATACATTAAGATAAACGAGAAATCGACATTTACAAATGTTTTACGAATGATAGGTACTTAAAAGATACACTTTTACAAATCAAGCACTCTCCAAGTCTCATGATTTATTTTGTTCATGGAGTTGCCTCTGGTTGCTTTAACCTGGTTCATCCGGCCGCACCTACAAAATACCTTGTTAAAATCTTCTAATTAAATTAGAAGACTTGCTTGTTTTAACCTTGTCGCACCTGCAAAACACAAAAAAAAAAATACAAAATTAACTCAGGTGGTAACCAAAATAAAACTTAAGTGGTCAATAACAAAGAAGACAGGTGCCATGCTAAAATGGTTTATTTACTCTATTAAAAGAGGATAGGGCGCGAAATTAAACAACTGGGAGAAGAGAAAAGCATGAATGGGCACCTAAGATTTGTCAAATTGGTAATGAACATTGAAACTGTCCCAATGGGAAAGCAAAACAGAGATGTTAAATTATCAATAAAATCCAACTTCAGCTAAGAGAGAAAAACATTCAGATTTAGCAGTCACAACCGCACAACATGTCAAGATCAACATATGTATACAATATACAAAAGAAGATATTTGACCTAATGACCTTAAATCATAAACATAAGAAATTAACCAAAGCACAAATAGGGGAAGGATGGTTAATCTAGATGATAAAGTAATTGTACCAAACAGAAACACAACAGCTGTAGCAGTAGCAAAACCACTATAGTAGTAAAACCACTGCAGGCTTATCTATGTAAAACCAAACAGAAACAGACAAAAATATTTTTCCAAACAGAAGCAAAACACCTGTAGCAGTAGCAAAACCAAACAGAAAATGATAGATACTGTGGAGGTTATTTTAATTCCATAAAAGAATTAACAAATTGAATAGTTGGCAATTATGTGATATGAATCATATAATGGAATTTTTGCGATGAACATCAAAACCCACTGCTGGCTTATCTGTGTAAGATTGTTTTTTTTAATGGTTGCAAAATATCGATGCATCATTGATTCATAGCTCTAATTTCTACCAATTACAATCACCATATGGACTTTTCAAAAACTGTGCACTTATGTCAAAGAAATAAGGCATGAATGAATTCACAAAAAAATACATGAATAAAAATATCATAAAAGCCATGGGAGACACATACAGAATCTAAAGCAAAACACATAGACACCTTGTAATAAGAAAAAACTAAGTCACAATTATTAATACAAAAAGCTTCTAATAAACATTCATAATCAATTTACACAAATTCAAGAAAATAATCCCCTTGTTGGTATTAGGGAAATATTGAAAGTTCAATATCTCAACCAAATGCACATACCTGCTCAAGCCATAAAACCTTGGCAAGTCCCTGTCCTTCATTTTTTGCAAGTGCTTTCGTATTGGCCTTGAAACTTATCTTTGTTACACTAATCTCGAATCCTTCTTTCTCGGCCTTCTCCCTTGCTTGGGGCTGCAAAACAAAACACATACATTAGCTACTGACTAGCAAAGATACCAGGTGGCTAAAGGGTTCTATGAAATAATCAATACTCCCTCCGGTCGTTTTTATAAGAGGTTTTAGATTAATGCTCAATAATTAAGAAAATGGACAGTTAGAATTGAACTACATTTTTAACTGACATAAATTAATCCTATACACTATAATGAATTGTTGTTGACAGACAAAAATGAACACAATATTACGGAGTATAAAATGTTGTATTGCTAATGGCAAAAAAGGTCATAATTAGGAAGGGATTTGACAGTATATGACATGAATATTTATGTTCATTAATTGCCAAGGAGAAAATCATTTTGAATGGAGTACTACTTTTCTAAAAAAATCTAATATTTTAGATCATTTATCAAACCCTTAAAAGTCATACAAAATGACGGGAGGGAGTAGGTATCACTGAAATAGCCTTCATAGACTGGGAGATTGATCCCATATATCTGAGGAAATATTGAATGCCATATAATATTCTAATAATAGGACAAATAGAGGACTCTCACTTCTAAGCAGATTCTACCAAGCTAACTAATGGCAATAGTTAAGAAAGCAACATATTTAAGACACCGAGAATGTATTACCAAACAAAACACCTATCAATAAATAATATTGCTATCATAAAGATCAGAAATAAAATGTGAAGATATGAACTTTAGCAAGAGGGTATGTTGCTTGAAAAGTCTATTTCTCAATTTACTTTTGAAAAACTGCAAGGTGCTACATAGAGCAATAATCAGACAGCACTCCACACCCTTTTCAGGAACTGAATAGATCGGGATACACAAATTAATACAATCAGCCACAGATATTTGATGCATGAATTCTTGAAATACACTATAACTGAAGCAACTATACCTTTTTCAATCCAACCATACTGATTTCTGGGTGGGTGAAGCAAGCTGCTGGAATACTTGTATGATTGAGAATGTGATTTTTTCCAATGACTTGTTCCACAACAGTATCAAAATGCAAAAAACAAAAATACAGGCAAAATATGGGTTATACTTCAGTTTCCAGGAGGAACTTGCAGCAAAAATGCTAAACACTGAAGTATATTTGCAATTGGGCTAGACCTGAAATTCACTGGGCACTAGCTGCATGAGCCAGCATCATCTTGCCATTTGCATCACCAATACAATATAGGTGAGGGATCTGACAGTAGAAGCTTAAAAATTAGTGGTAATCTCAATATATGCAGACAATAGGCCAATCTCAGTTCAATGCTAAGCTAATCTCTGAAAGAGGCTGAAAAGTATACCAGTTTGCCATTTGCATCAAGGACTTGCATACGCTCGTCAACAGGAACAAAGCCACATTGTATAACTACATTGATCTGCACAGAATTGGCATGATGTACGATATCTTAAGTTAACTAAGAATATTATGGAGTAACAAGGGTCGCATCATCTAACAGATTGAAGTTGAAGGTAATACATTTTCCAAACCAAGACCCCTAGTAAATGGAGCTCTTCCAGTTGCTGTCAGTATTGCGTCTACCTGCATTGTATTAAAAGTCACTCCCAAACTTTAGAGGATAAATTTAACATCTAAAGGTATACAATGCTCTCTAAAAATGGAATATGCACAAAAGCTACAATGAACATAAGATAATGAAAGTGTAACAACATAATCGTTATTTCACTTTGTTTAATTTAATCATCAAAGAAACATCCCTGGCCTATACACAAATGGGCAAGCTTTACCTCCAAAGTATCCAGATTTTCATCATCATTTGCATTTCCCTGCATTTAAAAAATGAATTAGCACAAGCTATGCCGATGTATATCATCCAAGCCATTCTCTGAAATTCATTATCGAACCTTATTTTGTGTCGGTGTGAATAGAGGTATGAATGAGAGAGGAAAAATCAGATCTGAAACCTCGTATCTATGGATAGAAGAAATTGGTAGCAAAAGGGTGGATAGATCTATAGGGGGTGAGAGAGGACTTATCGGAAATTGTAGTCAGTGTTGGTGTCGGCATCTTCTCATAGTCGCTAGCTAGAGCCATGGGAGAGGCAAGGCTTGTCTCCAGCGGGAGTCTGTGGGGGCGATTTGGAGTGGAGGGGAGAATGAGAAAGGTCGCTGGTGAGGGGAGAAAGAAAGGCGGTGGCAGTCTCTGTCGGAGAGAGAGAGATTGAGAGAGCAGAGAGATCTAACAAAGTACAGGGAAGATAAGGTGTCGCGGTGGTTCTCACAGAAGGATTGAACGGAGAGAGGTGAAGTGGTGGTACTGTCGGCGGCGGAGGCTCGACAGTGAGCACCAGGACAGGAGGCGGTGGTGTAGGTCTTGGTTGAGGTCATTGGTGGTAAGGAGCCAAGGAGGAGAGCAGCATCGGCTTAGGGATCTAGCGAAAAGATGGAGATGGGTGAGGAGAAGGCGACGTGATGGTGCTGTTGGAGGCGTCATCCGGCGACGTGGTGTTGTTGTTGGAGGCGTAATCCGGCGACAGTAGTAGTTCGGCTAGATCTAGGGTTTGTTGGGAGCCTTCTTTCTAATCTAGTCTGGTGGCAGTCGTAGCGAGGGCGGCGGCGGCGGTAGTGGTGGGGGTGGTGGTGGTGGTGGTGACATCCAGGCGGGGTGAGATAGAGAGAGTAGGGAGAAAGAGAGATTTGGTGAACTTTGGTCAGTCTGTTCACACAAGTGACAAGAATGAGAATAGCTTTATTTTCACCAAGTATGGGTTGGGCGGGTGTTTAAAAAAATTCCAAGTATAGGCGGGTTCAAACAGTTATAAAATTTCGTTGGGCGCGAGTTTCAATTTTTTTTTTTAAATTAACCATTTAACATCGGTTACTTTTTTGACAGACTTAAATCACATCGGTAATGATTTTTTGTTTTAAAATCCTAAAAATCTTAAAAGTCATAAGTTTATAGAAAATATCAAAACCCACCCAAACCGGATTCCCATGTTGCAAAAATAGGCCCAAGGAGTAAATAGGCCCAAACCTCTTTTGAAATCCGGATCCAAGGCACATCCAAACCCAACTCTCTAAAAAAAAATGAACCGGTCAAAGAAAGAAAAGAAGAAAACCAGACCTAAGTTACTGTTCACTATCTTCCCAACATATCTGTTCGACAATGGAGGGGAAAAGAAAGAGGATGAGGAGCATCTGAGTTTCGAGCACTCAAACAGACACCAGGCATAAGAAAATCGACCAGAAGGAGGGAGGAAATGGAGTGCTCACCGAGGGTCGGAGTTCTCGCTGGAAAACGTCGTCGGGTTCGATTTGCGTTCGCCGGATAAGGGAGGGGCATATGTGTTTGAAAGAGTTGAAATAGATAAGGGTGAAGGGTGTTTGAATCCCACTGGGATATGTGTTTGAAAGAGAAGAGGGTAGAAATAGATAAGGGTGAAGGGTGTTTGAATCCCACTGGGATAAGGGAGGTTGTAGCCTTGAAATCAAAATGAAACCAGGGAAGAGGGGTTGCTGCCAGTCTTGGCGTGGGTTCTGCAATTTCAATTGCCATTTTGCCAAGGAGAGGAGGGGCAAATGCACAAGGGTGGAGGATGGGAAATGGGGGTGCTTACCCATTTTGGGGTGTGCAACTGTGAGGGTACAGCTTTGCAATCAGAGCGAGAGGGAGGGGAGAGAGAGAAGAAAATAGGAGGGAAGTGATCATCAAAAGACCCAAATTTTAAAATACCCAAAATCCGCTCTCTTGACGTTAGTCCTTCCCATCCATGAAAATATTGTCAGCCAAAGATCATTTCCAATCCCGAGGGAAAAGAGCGGAATTGCTCTTTGGAAGTTCAAGATTGGGCAGAAATTCGCTTTAACGGTTCCGAATTCGATTTATTAAATTGAAGACGAGTTTTTATTATTGTGATTATTAAATTGAAGACGAGTTTTTATAAATTGAAAACCCGAGCCTTTACATCATCCACCTCTAAAAATAAGTCTTGTCCTCGAGACAAAAATCATTTTCAAGTATGGGGATGAAGTTTGAAGTGGGTGAGTCCAATGATCATAACATTGATCCCGTAAGTGCCTCATAAGTTCCCCCATGAGGTCTCATAGTACCATCACCTTGATCATAATACTCCCAATCGGTCGTAGCAAGAATGTGGTATGGGCCCCTACCACATCCTCACTCCGACTTTTTGGTCATACAATAACTCAAAATAACATCATGACGTCTCCACAAGGTCTTCTTAGCAAGCGATCCACAGGTGCCCCCATAAATGCTTGTATCCACTTCCTAGGGCGTCATAATGAAAACTCGGATCGCAATGGTTTTCTTAAAATCTGAGTTGGTCCTTTTTAGCACCGTTCAAAATCCTTTAAATCCGACGTTAGCCAAGCAATTTCAGAACTCAGAAGGTGGAATCATCCACCCCTAAGGGCTAATCTCATATTCTCTTCCTAGGTTCCAAGTAAGAATTAGGGTCTATCAATTCACTTTTTATCAGTTTCACATTTCAGAACTCAAGATGTCATATAGTACATCAATCCACATTCACATTCTCAAGTGAATCGCATACCCTAACACCTAGCAACATATCGGAGGTCATCATATCATATAATTATTCATGTCAGGGATCCTCATTTTATCACAAGGACAACATATATCACGGTTGTCTCTATCCTATCAACACATAGCAATGAGTCACATCATCAAGTAAACCTGTGTATTGTTAAAGCAGGAGGAAGGTCGAGTATCTTAAGTACAAATATAAAGATGTATAAATGTAAACTGACTCCTAGCCTATGAAAATAATTACAAGACTTCCTCCCGTTGTAGTGGAAGGGTAGTCAGGATCGATCCACGAGGAGGCGTGTCAGCGGGATCCTAATAGCGTTGGAAATCTCACGTCTTACGTCGACCAAAAGCCTCGATTTTGACCTTGGAGCTCGATGTCGACCTCGGCTGTCGATCCTTTCTGCAACAGAAGACCTGCAGAGACAAAAACAAGCAGTCGATATCGACAGGAAGGTTCGATATCGATGTTAGTCAACGAAATCGACTGGCTCAGAAGACTGCCAATCGACAACAGGTGGTCGATATCGACGTTGGGGGTCGATATCGATGTTCAGAAACTCTGCAGTGATGATCGTCGTTGACTCAGAAAACTGTCGACGAACTCAGTGGTCGATATCGACGTCTGTGGTCGATATCGATGTCTTCTCCTGCAAAGTCGTTAGCTTTTGTCGGCAAAAAAAGGCCGAAGACTTTAGGATGGATGAGGATGCGATGAACAGAAATAAACCAAGGTTTTATGTGTATAAACTATGTAAAAAGTAACTCCTAGGATTACGGTTTACCACAACGTTAACCAATGCATGCGATAAGATAAATAAGACGGACAATCGCGCTATTTCACCCGAGGGACAAGCTTTCGCTGTACACCAACTCTTAGTATTATTCTTGCAAATAAACCTAATTGTCTCTACCAATTTTATGTTTATAACTTAAGTTCTTAGCATGAATCCCTTTTCTTTCGATTAGGACTAAACATATAATCGTAGGAGATGATATAGACACAACGATATCAACATCTAACACTTACCTCAAGAGCGCATGGCTAACGTCGGGCTCACCTCGACCCTAAGAGCTTTGGGGACTACTCGCACCTCATCATGGAACTCATCATTGATTGAAAGAAATAAACTTGCATTAAACTATAAACTTTGAAGCTTTACAACTCAACGTCGGCTTTCGCAAATGCCAAACCCAAAAACTTCTCTCTAATTCTATTGAATGTAATTGGATGTGTTGATTGATGATTAAAAGATGATTGAATGCCAGCCCCCTAGGGATTTATTTATAGGCTACTAATCCTCGCTATCCAAAGATTGTAACTTCTATCTAAACTATGAACTCTATCCAAACAATTTGGATAGGTCTTTTTTTTTTGATAAAATCCTACTAACTTGATAAAACTTAAAAAGAAAAGATAAATTTCACCTGCAAACTATCTAAAACACAAGATAATCCGTGTCTTGAGGATAGACTTCATAATCCGAGCCTCGAAATCGGATCTATCTTCTGTCGAGATAAGGTCGATATCGACCACAGAGGTCGATATCGATGCCTGTGTTTCTGCTCGACTTGTCCAGCTCCAGTCGATGTCTATGTTGAGGTCGATATCGATGATGAAGGTCGATATCGAGTACCTTTTTGGTTGGTCTGTGTGGTCTATCTCGACACTCAGAAGGCGTGTCGACAACTATGGTCGATATCGATGTTTAAGGTCGATATCGACCTCTTCTCAGCTTCACTTGGCTTCTCCGTTTTGACTCCGATTTTGCTCGAATTCCTGCATGGTTAGCTCAAAACTTGTGCAGACTCTATTTCTTGTACTTTAGCCCATTCTTATACAAGTTTATATTCTTTTGGACATTTTCTTTGGAAAGAAAATGTCCAAAAGCAACATACCCTTCAAGTCTTCGCCCTTGTCAAAAAGCAACATCATAAGCGGTAGCAAAGCAAAGCAAGTGAATTTAACGTCATAGCACATATTTATGCGATCCTTAGGCATATGCAATTTTTTTTATCCAACCTCACAGGGATAATGTGTTTGCACTCAACTCTCATGTGTTTAGGCTATCAAGATCAACTCTCAACTCAATTCCATACACAATCTCATAAACATTGCAATTTATAAAAATCCACTTCGCAACCAATTATGAAATTGCAATAAGAACTATCAGGAGGACTTTCGCTCAATGGAAGACTTCAAAGAAGACTTCATTCGGCGGGGTTGTAATGGGGCTTGGTATGAAATAAAAGGGTATGGAATTTTTTTGGCTATGTGGTGCTTTTAGAATTCGGGAATCAAGACTCATAAATCTCAACACTTGCAATATCCAAACCATAACTCTTCCATGTAAGTCTTTCCAAGCTCAATCTCCCATAATGCTCTTTCTCAACTCATCTTTCTATAATATGCTCTAAAGATGCACAAAAAATGTAAACCATTCTATCAACCCTTCTTTCAAACTCTAATGTGCCTCTCAAAAATATAACACTTGTATAAATAAAGGACTTAAGGATTTTGGCTCATGCACTACGTATATACATCTCTTTTTTTTTCTTTTTTTTTTGACGAAAATGATAAATAATACTAAAAAACATGTGCATTTATATGGTAAGCCAAAAAATCCTTTTACAAAATATGACAAAATGTAAATATGCACCAACCCATAATTTTCTTGCTCAAAACTGGACAATATGCACTTTTCTTTCCACAAGGCATTAGTCCAGCCAATCTAAGTCTCAATTCCCAAATGGGGGTCAGGCTCAATTCGGCTAGGGATAATTTTGTGGAGTTTGCAATTTCAGGCTTAGGCTAATTTTCCTGCTTCAAGAAGGGATAATGCAGGGTAGGTAAAGAGAGGATAAAAATGGCTTAAAAGATGTCTCCATCATTTAATTCTCGTAGACATAAACATATATATGTATTGGCTTTGAATAACTATCACAACATTTAGAGATGCATAGGAAGAGTAAATTCACTCAAGAAAGCGGAGGGATTTTTGATGTTCTCCCTATAGGCCAAAATTCTCACAACGACAATTTTTGTTGGATTTGCTTTTTAGCCTAGGATCATATGTGCTCAATTTCATCACAAGTTCACAATCTACATAAAAATTTTAAGGACTTAGGCTAAACCATCCAAATATGCCATAGGATTTACATGATCAAGTCAGCTATTGAGTTTTCATCATAGGACATCTAAGTAGGGTTTAAAAAATAAACTTAAAAATAAACATGCATTTTTTGTATTTTTGACATTTTTCTTTTTTCTTTTTTTTTGACATTTTATAAAAGTAAAACTAAGAACAAAAATTTAAACATGCATGCAATGCGAAGAAGAAAACCAAGTTATGACCATAAGACATGTTTATCCCCCACCCCATACTTAAAATATACAGTGTCCTCACTGTATTAAAAAGAAGAACAAGGGTAGAGAGAAACTCACAGCGCAACCTACGGATTCAGGTCGATTTCAGGTTGGGTCGATGCCAGAAGTCGATATCTATTTTAGAGGTCGATGTCGACTGCATCTGTCGAAGTCGAGGAAGAAGATGAAGATAAGGGCTGCCTGATTATGGTCGATATGGATGACTATGGTCGATATCGACCTCTGCTTTTTGCTCCTGAGTCCTCGATGTCGACTCCAGGAGGTGGCTTGACCCTGGGGGGTCGATTTCGACTGGCCTAGTCGATTTCAACTGCTTCTGCAGAAGCATCTTTTCTTCTTCGTCGTTTCTTTTTGCTTAACAACTTGAAATCTTTGTTAGTTTAATAGATAAAGCCACGAATTATCTCATTTTTAAAAGTTTAAAAATCCAAAAATCCTAAAAACCATCTATGAAAAATTTAAAGGTTTTATGTACATGCTCTAGAGTTGTGAGTCGCTAGGCCGACTTCTCCGTCAATTCTTTATGAGCCTTTTATGTAGGGAACCTTCGAGCTCAAGCCTTCTCCTGGGTCATCTAGGTCCTTTTGGTAGTAGCTATGTTCGGCGACCAAGGCTTCTTTGATGTTAGGTTCTTCTTTGGGTGCTTTCCTTCTCTTTCTTGACCTAACTTTAGCAATATAGCCAAACTATGGAGCTTTGACCCTCTCTTTAGTAGAATTATCAATAATTGGCTTGATTGATTTATCAATAAGGGACATAGGAGGGTTAGGAGTCATACCTGGGCTTACCTGTTTGGGCCCGAAACAGAAATCTTCGGGCTGAGGGGTGGTCGATTTCGACCAAGGTGGGTGGATTTCGAGTGCTTTGGTCGATATCGATATGTGGGGGTCGATATCGACCTCTGTGACCCCATACTTAAGCTCTTGGAAACAATCTGGCATACTCGATTTTGACCAAGGGGGGTCAATTTCGATGTTTTTAGTCGATATCGACTGGTTCCAGTCGATGTCGACCCTGCTTGCTGTTTCCGTCCTCGCCAATAAAAATTTTCTAAGCTTTTCCTTAGCCGGCAAGAGGACAACTTGTTCCAGATGCTTTGTTTCACTCATGGTTGGGTTGAAAGAGAATTCTATCACTTCGTTCCCTATAGTAAAGGTTAGTAATCCTCGACGTACATTGATATTGGCATCAGTAGTAGCTAAGAAAGGCCTACCAAGGATAATAGGCACTACAGGATCTTCAGGCATCTCCAATACAATGAAATCAATAGGCACAAAGAACTTACCTACCTTTACTGGAACGTCATCAACTATACCTGTGGGCCTGACGAATGAGTTGTGAGCCATATAGAGTTTCATATCCACAGGTTCAAGTGCGCCAATGTTCACCTTTTGCCAAATAGAGAGAGGCATGAGACTTACGCTTGCCCCTAGGTCACATTGGGCCTTGTAGCGATGTTGGCCAAGCCCCACGATGATTGCAAACTTCCCTGGATCACCCCTCTTCTCCGGGAAGTCCATCTTTGAGCACTCCTCTGCGATCTCTGCCATGGACCGCTTCTTGCTAAGGATGTCTTTCAGGAATCGTACATAGGCGGGCATCTCGCTTAGGGTTTCTGTAAGAGGAATGATAACGTTAAGTCCTTAAAGAATTTTTACAAAGCGCCTAAACTTACCTTTGGTGGGATCCTCTAATGCTTTGGATGGGAATGGCAACGTCTTCTATGGCGGAGGGGCCAAAACGGTGGTCGGAGGGGCCTGCTGGACATCGACATCGACAGGGATCTCGTCGATATCGACTGGGATGGTCAATGTCGACCTCTGTTGTGGCTCTGATGGCTCTGCAGTGGCCTCGATGTTGACCTGGGTGTCGACCTAAGGGTCGATATTGACGTCATCCTTGACATCGACTAGGCTGTCAATGTCGACTGGATCTACTGCTTTCTCCGATTCCGTTCGTGGCTTTTATACTTTGTTGCCACTCCTTAATTGTATGGCTGCAACATGGCCTGTTCCGGATTGCCCCTTAGGATTGGTAGTTGGTTGCCCAGAGAATGTTCCGGACGGTCTAGGGATTTGTTCCGCCAATTGACCCAGTTGGGTCTCCACGTTCTTTTTCCAAATATCCATCTCCCCAATCCTTGTGGTAAGGTGATTGAGTTGAGAATGGGTGGCATTGTTGGATTGATCATTCTTAGCCTGATTCCGCCTGATTTCATTTAGCACAAGTGGAAGATCATCCTTCTTTTGGTCTCTCTCCGGGTGCCCAGGAGCTCTATAAGGCGGGGGGTCACTAGGGTTAACCTGGTTCTTTTGTGGTTGTTGGAACCTTTGGTCTCCCCAATATTGGCGATTGGGACCCCTCATGTAGTTGGCTTCCTCATGAGTCTCTGCTAGTTGTACTTGTTCAGTATGGGGGCACTCAATGGTGGTGTGACGCTGCGATCCACATTCGATGCAATCCTAGTTCGCCGAAAGGAACCTTACTTGTTTCTGGAGCTTTCTAAGTTGATCTCTATTAAATTGCTCCTTTACGTCTGGATCGATCACCTTAGAGGGTTCGTATAATGGCATAGATGGGGCAGACCTCGATGATGATGGTGTGTCGGAAGCCTCGGGAGTCCCATATGTATTGTTGAATTCCACCAACCTCTCTATGGTTTCCCAAGCCTCTTGTGGAGCGAGTTCAAGGTAGCAATAGGAGGTGTAAGTGTTGATCCTCTCCTTGGTGGCAGCATCAAGAGCATTGTAAATTATTTCCTGAATCACGTACGGTGGTTGGCCATGCGTCGGGCATGATCGTAGTAGGTCCTTAAACCTTTCCAAAACAGTCGCCAGAGCCTCACTAGGCTTTTGTTTGAAAGCCATGATTTTCTGTCGGATCAACGCCGTTTTAGAAGGAGGGAAGAACTTGTTGAGGAACGCGTCCTTGACTTCATTCCAAGTGCGGAGCGATCTTGGCGCTAAGCTCTCCAACCACTGCAATGCTTTCCCTGTAAGAGACCAACGAAAGGCTTTTAGTTGGACATATTCAAGACTCTGCCCATCGGCAATAGTATCACAGAGGTCTAAGAAGGTCAATATATGTGCCATAGGGCATTCATTAGGTTTTCCTTCATATTGATGCCTTCTTATTTCAGCTAGAAAATTTGGTTTGATTTCAAAATTAGAAGTAGGGATTAGAATAACCGATTAAGGCACTGTGAGCGATGGATGCATGTATTGCTTTGCATTCTGGGGGAGGGCGTTGAGTTGAGTCTCATATCGTCTCCTGGCTTCCTCCTCCTTGTCAGCATGCTCCCTTAGTGCTGCTTCTCTGGTAGTGAAATCCTCTACTTGCTTCCTTAAGCATTCAATTTGTTGAGCCTGAGTCTCGTTGTCCGCCATGATTCTTTGAACTCGAGCCCTTAGGTAGAGAAAGCGTTCTGGTTCGTCTAATCCTTCAAATTCAGGTTGGTGACCAGTACGTCGCATACACCTATAAAACAACACTAAAAAGGACAGTGACAATAAACTACTAGGGCGCGATTGATAGCTTCCCCGGCAACGGCGCCAATTTGTTAAAGCAGGAGGAAGGTCGAGTATCTTAAGTACAAATATAAAGATGTATAAATGTAAACCGACTCTTAGCCTATGCAAATAATTACAAGACTTCCTCCCGTTGTAGTGGAAGGGTAGTCAGGATCGATCCACGAGGAGGCGTGTCAGCGGGATCCTAGTAGCGTTGGAAATCTCACGTCTTACGTCGACCATAAGCCTCGATTTCGACCTTGGAGCTCGATGTCGACCTCGGCTGTCGATCCTTTCTGCAACAGAAGACATGCAGAGACAAAAACAAGTAGTCGATATCGACAAGAAGGTTCGATATCGATGTTAGTCAACGAAATCGACTGGCTCAGAAGACTGCCAGTCGACACAGGTGGTCGATATCGACGTTGGGGGTCGATATCGATGTTCAGAAACTCTGCAGTGATGATCGTCGTCGACTCAGAAAACTGTCGACGAACTCAGTGGTCGATATCGACATCTGTGGTCGATATCAATGTCTTCTCCTGCAAAGTCGTTAGCTTTTGTCGGCAAAAAAGGCCAAAGACTTTAGGATGGATGAGGATGCGATGAACAGAAATAAACCAAGGTTTTATGTGTATAAACTATGTAAAAAGTAACTCCTAGGATTAGGGTTTACCACAACGTTAACCAATGCATGCGATAAGATAAATAAGACGGACAATTGCGCTATTTCACCCGAGGGACAAGCTTTCGCTGTACACCAACTCTTAGGATTATTCTTGCAAATAAACCTAATTGTCTCTACCAATTTTATGTTTATAAATCAAGTTGTTAGCATGAATCCCTTTTCTTTCGATTAGGACTAAACATAGAATCGTAGGAGTTGATATAGACACAACGATATCAACATCTAACACTTACCTCAAGCGCGCATGGCTAACGTGGGCTCACCTCGACCCTAAGAGCTTTGGGGACTACTCGCACCTCATCATGGAACTCATCATTGATTGAAAGAAATAAACTTGCATTAAACTATAAACTTCGAAGCTTTACAACTCAACGTCGGCTTTTGCAAATGCCAAACCCTAAAACTTTTCTCTAATTCTATTGAATGTAATTGGATGTGTTGATTGATGATTAAAAGATGATTGAATGCCAGCCCCCTAGGGCTTTATTTATAGGCTACTAATCCTCGCTATTCAAGGATTGTAACTTCTATCTAAACTATGAACTCTATCCAAACAATTAGGATAGGTCTTTTTTTTGATAAAATCCTACTAACTTGATAAAACTTAAAAGAAAAGATAAATTTCAGCTGCAAACTATCTAAAACACAAGATAATTCGTGTCTTGAGGATAGACTTCATAATCCGAGCCTCGAAATCGGATCTATCTTCTGTCGAGATAAGGTCGATATCGACCACAGAGGTCGATATCGATGCTTGTGTTTCTGCTCGACTTGTCCAGCTCCAGTCGATGTCTATGTTGAGGTCGATATCGATGATGAAGGTCGATATCGAGTATCTTTTTGGTTGGTCTGTTTGGTCTATCTCGACACTCAGAAGGCGTGTCGACAACTATGGTCGATATCGATGTTTAAGGTCGATGTTGACCTCTGCTCAGCTTCACTTGGCTTCTCCATTTTGACTCCGATTTCGCTCGAATTCCTGCATGGTTAGCTCAAAACTTGTGCAGACTCTATTTCTTGTACTTTAGCCCATTCTTATACAAGTTTATATTCTTTTGGACATTTTTTTTGGAAATCGAATGAAATAAGAAATCAAAAGATGTAGTAAAAAGAGATACAAATATGTACATCACGTATAGCTACAAATCATAACCGAACACAACCACCACTCATCCATCAACAACTCTCAAGTCAAGATCAACCTCATCTACGTCTACCAACTCAAATCAGATAATAGTCCTAAGTACAATTGCATCTCGCTTATCATATATTCCACTCATAGACAACCTCTCTAGCCTCATAAACATCTGCAATTCAAAGCCTAATGCCCAAACCAATTACTAGGTATTTCCAAGCTTAGGTCATCAAGTCATCTAAGGATCAACTTTCCTCAATAGTTCGAGCTCAAGTCCTTATATTCCAACTAACCATCTATAACCCACATCCCAGAATTCATAACCATCGAATTTCCTATTTCGACAAGCTCGACATCTCAATCATCTACCAAGACTCCTTATCAAGTACATCCTCACCCTAGGTGTTTCCTACCAATTTCATCCATTTCCTCTACATCTTTCAAATCTCGTCCGACTATTAACCCTTAAAGAGGAAAACTAAGTCACCTAAATATTCAAATCTTACTTCTGACACCACTAAGCATTCCCACTACTAATCCACCTCTAACGATCAGACTCCTACTGCTAGCCTCATCGACAGCATCAAACTATATCATCAATATTCGACACAAGGTTCATTTTCCTAAATGGCCTACACACTCCAAGATAACACATGCACCTTACCTCGATAGAAATACTCAACCACCTATTCTTGCTAATTTCTAACCCAGAGAACCATCTAGAGCTTACTCCTAACCACGATTCATCAAGTCCTCTCTTAGCCACACACATCCCCAATGACCAATAGACATATTCTGCCTAACTAACTCATCACGACCTAACTAGCTCGAACCGCATTGCATCCTTTCCTAATAAGTTCATGGCAATTTACCTATTCCTTGTACTGATTCCCCATTCTGATCCTCACTAAACCTTATCCAATCGCGATTTCTCAAGTCGTCCTACTCTAGTTCCTAATTTTCGCATATTCCTAGCTAATTGCCCAATTTACAATTCCTCAAACCTAGATATATTACCGTTTAAGCTCCTATTTACCAAATCATCATTCCCATAGAATTTCCATATCATTCTTACACAAGTTAGTCAAAGTATCGCAACTAGATTGAATCTTCCACAATATCCAACTATTAGTGTTCTCAATCTCTTCTACCTTGCCTAGCTCCCTCCTTCATTAATCAAAACCGTCCTATCTTGAATCTCAAACAATTAGTTCTACAACAACCTCATCGACATTCTCACCTTGCTGGCCTTCCTCAAGGGTCCATCTTTCGTTCCCTAATACCTCAATAGCTACAACAATTCCTGTATATCAATTCCAATATCCGTTTCTTTATGCTAATATTTGCCAATCAAGTCCCTTCGATCAAAATTCCATCAAGCATCCTCAACATTACCTGAACAACCCAAATTATATATTTCTCATTCAGTCCTGTTAACATATGATCACCCTAATTCCTAAGGTTACGATTTCTCAAGTTGTGCCCAACTCATTTCTCACCAAGGTCGTTCCTTAATCACAACACCTACGTCATATTCCCGATTTCTACGATTCCCTAGCAGTTCTTAGTCGATCAACCTCATGTCATCCACAATTTGCTCCTAGACAACCTAACCTACTCCTAGTGCACTAACCTATCTATCAACACTTCCGCTATAAGCTTGATCAACTCCTAGCCTACCTATCCTCACCTAGAACTATCATAACTATCTATATCACACCAACTTTCAAGATTACTTTAACGAACTACCCTAGTCCTCATCCAACTACCCTCCTATGCTACCCGTATATACCAACACCTCTCGCTCAAAATCCTGCCATCATAATCCCACCTCTCTCCCAAGGCCTACCTAGAAGCTCGTCTGAAATCCACTAACCACTATTTCCTATCAATCCTAGAACTCGCTCTGTCTCATCTAAGCTAAGATCGCCTCCATACATCTCTAGTTCATACTATCATCTATCAATCCTACAACTCAAATCCTCTCACTGCTCTCCGATCATCCTACGCAAGGTCATCAACCCACATAATCAAGCAGAACAACCATGAGGTCATCACATATATCCTACGTCATATGTACTAACACCCTATATCTACAGCATCATTAGTACAACATCAGTCATATCATATAACTAAAGGCTCCCCTATAATCAATCATATAGATATAATCTAGTCAAATAATCAAGTTGCATCATGCTAATGACCACAACAAGGATGACATCATATCACATCATAACGCTTCATCAACACATACTAACCGAGCCTATCATCTATCATTTCATATCACCAGATCAGGATTCCAACAATTGAGATTCACATTTTATAGGCAAAGTATTAAGGCAATAATCATTAACTCAGAATATCATATGTCATATCATCATTCCATATCAGAACACTAAGGCGTCAAGTAATATTTACTACCATCCCAGCCTATCAATGTAAGCACGTCAGAATTCATCATCATATCAATTTTAGAACTATAGAACAGGGTTCCAAGTCAACGAAGATAGGGAAAGGACAAGGGCGGACAATCCGGATTCCTGCAGACTCAAACTCGGACCGAGGCTAAAGATGAGACAAGAGACAAGGTTCTAACTCGAGAATGACAACGACGCCCTTATGGAAGTCTATGAGGTTATAATTGCGGTAAGCAAGCATGTATTTATCATGGAGCATATCAGTCACATTAAGTCACACTAGCATGTTCCTATCTCAAGGAAGAATGACTTATGCATTCATAACATGTACATGTAATCAATTTCTACACAGACGTGCATGCGAGACAACTAGCAACTTATCATTCCATGTAATCAGGCATGCCAGACGATTCTAAGCAAAGCATGTGGGGTCTACTAAGCAATGCGTGTATGAACAACTTTACAAGCATGACATATACATCAAAGGTAAGGTCAATTACAAGCACCTCGAGAGGTTCATCATCATGATCAGGCCAAATGCTATAAAGAGGGCCTATAATCAATTAATGAGCCATATTTGGGAGCATGCGTCCTACATGATACTAGTAGCACATATCAATGCATGAATACAATCAAGGTAATCCAAACAGGTTCAATCTAGCATTCATGTGTCATGCGCATATGAAGTCATGATATAACGTTGTGTGTGGTCATATGAGGGATCAAGCCATATGTTCATGCAACCACGAGAGTATATCATAGGGTAGGAGGAGGGGGGGCATCACGAATGTCAAAAGGGGTGAGCATGCTAGGGGTTTATTTTTACAGAAGGCATGATAATCATCGAGGCATCATCAAGTAACATGCTAAGGAGAACATTTTACGGGAATACATATACCAAAAAGAGTTAACCACACTATCATGATCCTAAGTCAAGGGAGAGCAACAATCACGCATTCATAACATGAGACATATACTCTCAATCAATCGTTATCACGACAATTGCAACAAGCCAAGTAGATCATGTTGGAACTACATAGGATCATGACAGAATTGTAGCAAGGTATAACACGAGACATAAGCAATGTAGCTAAGCATGAATATAATGGCATATGTAGTTTCTCGCTAGTGATCATTCACAAGGTTCATGTCAAGAATGTACATAATCCCACATCAAGTCATGCAATTCTAGAGAAGCTACCATTATAATCAGACAGAAATCCCTAAGGGCAATCATCGACTCATCCCAACCAAATCGTCACCCCATTTCCCGTGGGACTCTAGTGTGTCGTATCATGGTATGGTGAGAGGTTTATTCACTTTACTTTTAGAAAGAGGATGGTAGAGTTCGTGTTTAGACTCTTGTGACAAGAAGACACGGTTGACCAGTACGAGAATCGAGAGGGATGACTCCATAATACAACTCACTACTAACTTGGAATTCATTTCAATATTCACCCTTCCTAGCTTACACAGGAATCCCTCTATTCAACACAGCCTCGAAAGTAGTTAGTAGACCGACCAAAATTTCCCGTGGAGGACATCGACCTCAAATACGAGAGTCGATAGAAACATCGATGGTTGGAATACGAAATAGGACTCAAAAGGGGGATAGATGACACTTTTCGACCTTTACTAACATGCCTAGGTGTTTTGGTGGGAAGGATGACGGAGTCGGGATCGTTAAGGGGGGGTTGACCTACGGAAGGACTATTTTGACAAGACAAGGAATCCAATTTCATAAGAAAAAGGTTTCCTCCCACTATCCCGTTTGCACAAACATTCAAAACATGTTTCAAATCAAGGGATACCAATTAGTTCTCTTTCCTAAGCAATATAGCACTCATCAGGAAGCAACCAACGAGTTTAATATGATCTCTTTTGAAGTTTATAAAAGCATAGAGACGATCTATGCCGTCCTTCGATGGATGACTGACCGGATGGGCAAATACCTCTCGGTCTCCTAACCCATGCTACTCCAACCCTCGGGCTCCTTGGAGTCTTCAAAACCCGTCTGTAAAAGAAAGCTAGTATTTTGCCTACCTTTCCCCGAATTCTACATCCATAAGGGATGTCTACCGCTTGGGTCTCTACCTACGAGTTTAATCCTAAAGGCCGGTTAGTCTAGGGTTAGGTTCAATTAAATTCATTTTGCCCATTCAAAAACATTTTTCAAAACCATTTGAAATCCTTGGGCCATTTTCAAGACCACTTCAACCTATCATACACGGATTGCAAAACCTGGCTCTAATACCAACATTGTAACGGCCCGGGATTACGATTCCTGAGTTACGTTTCGTGGGATAAAACCCCTCGTTGGAGGTTGAAGGTTTTAAAATAAAAAATTATGCATTAAAGGCGGGATTTCATACACAAAAACTGAGAGGGACCGTTGGAATCCCCGGGGTAAGTCCCCTGTACCTGCCCTATGGCCTAAGTCGCGAAATTCATTGATCATACAACCAAGAAAGATTCCAAATTCTTACATAAGGTTGCCACAGCGGAGCCGGGTCAAAACATGATCAAAACATCCAAAACCAAACCGTTAAATAATTGGTGAAGTCAGAGTCTCGACTCTCTCTTTCCGCTATGTTAGACCCCGCAATCATGGAGCCAAATCAGCAGCAATAATGATAAGCATAATGGATACCTAAAAACGTTAATAGTGGGCGGCGTCAGATCGATCCCCACTTGGGTCTGTCCCTTCATTAAGGGTGTTGCCCCCACAATATGTACACACATACGCTATACCTAATAATCATGCTTCTAGGTGCAAGGCGGAATATTAACACACTAGCATGCCCCGAAGATCAAGTGCATAATAATAATAATAAGGCCTTATCACAGAATACCAAGTGGTATATCCCTCTCCTGCCTCCACCCCCTTCCTGATGGGGCGGACACTAGCCAGCTCATGAATGCATTCCATTCCATTATAATCGTATCGGCCCGCAGGCCCGACCCGTAATCATATATAAAGCCTGCAGGCAAATGTCATAATCATGCTCATAATATAATTAAAGGAAGTTCCATATGACTCGATTGACTCAGGATGGGATCCGATGGGACTGGGCCGACCTATGACCCTAGCAAAGACTCAAGTTACTTCACAGATAACGGCCGTTCTATTTACATACTCATAAAGAAATAGGATGCTCAACGATCAATGCAACCTAGCAGGATACTACATGGCATGCTGATCATGAATGCAAGCACCTAGTATATCATGCACATAAGGCAGGGAATATCTATTCGATCTGAGTAAGCTCCATAGAGACTGGATGTGCAGAACATCATTAATGTAGCACTAAGACAGTTTAAGATCACCTAATAATCAAAATGAGTATATAAGTCTATATCCAATCACACAAGCACAATCATTCCACATAAGTTCACACAATCAAAAGTCTCATCATCACATTCCATATCATTATCATTCAACTTATCTCATTTTTCATCGCAAAGTCTCTATATAACTTATCAAATACCATCTCAACTCACCATCTCAACATCTCATCATGCTTTCATATTCATCAACACACCATAATATCATTTTAAGGCCATATATCAACATTTTACCTCATAATTCATATTTAACAATTATAACACATCACAACATGCTTATTATATTAATATCTCATCAAAGATCATATATCATATCATATCATATCATGGCAATATCGGCATACTATAATTTATACACACAAGTCTTCAAATTTATTCATCAAGTCAAACCAAGTAGGAAATCTCCGAGTTCCCGACACTCACTAAATCTCGAGTTAGGTCAAATCATTATTCAAATAATTCCCTTAAATTACACTCGGCCTAAAAATCCATTTATAAATCATTACTCATTAAATTAACTTATTTTATTATTCTATCAAAACGATTCCGACAAGGTTAGAGTATTTTCAAAATTCCTCCTTTAAATTTATTAAATCAATTTCTGTTTACTAAAATAATTCTCAACCTTTAAAACCTTTTCCAAATTCTTTTCTTTTTGAAATTAAAGTCTATTAATATTATATATTTTTTGTATTAAAATCCTAAAAATCATAAAAGTCATAAGTTTATATAAAATATCAAACCCCACCCAAACCGGATTCCCGTGTTGCGAAAATAGGCCCAATGAGTAAATAGGCCCAAGCCTCTTTTGAAATCCGGATCCAAGGCACATCCAAACCCAACTGTCTAAAAAATGAACCGGTCAAAGAAAGAAAAGAAGAAAAACAGACCTAAGTTATTGTTCACTATCTTCCCAACATATTTGTTCGACAATGGAGGAGAAAAGAAAGAGGAGGAGGAGCATCTGAGTTTCGACCACTCAAACAGACACCAGGCATCAGAAAATTGACCAGAAGGAGGGAAGAAAGGGAGTGCTCACCGAGGGTCAGAGTTCTCACCGGAAAACGTCGTCGGGTTCAATTTGCGTTCCCCGAAGGGGGATCCACGCCGAAAATGGCCTAGGACGAAGGTAGTGTTCATAAAAGTGCACCTTTAGGGATCTTCGAACAGAAATGAAAGAAAAGAGTAAGGTCGACCTTCGAATTGAGGCAGAGGGAGACGAAGCAGACGCTGGCGGCCTCTAGGGCGCCTCGGTTTCTCTTCTCGATGAAACAGGGGAGGCACTCTCGGTGTTGCTCAGCCGCTATTGTTGGAACCCAGGGGAAGAAGGAAGCTGTTGTGGGTGTTTATGGGGCTGCTAGTGACATCTAGTGCTGCTGGTGCTGAGGGTTGAAGTAGGAGGAGGAATCGGAGCTTGTGGACGCTTGAATAAGGAAGGGAAAGCGAATTGGTGGTGGCTCAACGAGGTGCTCAAGGAGGAGGATGTTGTGGGTTCGTTGAATTGGGGGCGAGAGCTGTTGCCTGGGCTTGAGGAAACGAAGGAGAGGCTTGGAGGTGCGAGATGTAAAGGGGAAGCCTGGGAATCAAATGAAAGAGAGGGGCATATATGTTTGAAGGAGAAGAGGATAGGAATGGATAAGGGTGAAGGGTGTTTGAATCCCACTGGGATAAGGGAGGTTGTAGTCTTGAAATCAAAATGAAATCTCGGAAGAGGGGTTACTGCAGGTCTTGGCGTGGGTTCTGCAATTTCAATTGGCATTTTTCCAAAGAGAGGAGGGGCACAAGGGAGGAGGATGGGAAATGGGGGTGCTTACCCATATTGGGGTGTGCAATTGTGAGGGTACAACTCTGCAATTAGAGCGAGAGGGAGGGGAGAGAGAGAAGAAGAAAATAGGAAGGAAGTGATCATCACAAGACCCAAATTTCAAAATACCCGAAACCCGCTCTCTCGACGTTAGTCCTTCCAATCCATGAAAATATTGTCAATCAAAGATCATTTCCAATCCCGAGGGGAAAGAGCGGAATTGCTCTTTGGAACTTCAAGATTGGGCCGAAATTCGCTTTAACGGTTCCGAATTCGATTTATTAAATTGAAGACAAGTTTTTTTTTATTATGATTTTTCTTTAAATATCCGATTTAAATTCTTTTTATCCGAAATTATATATTAAAAACCCGAGCCTTTACAAGCAACCATGCACTTTCAGTAGGAGTACATAAATAAACTTACAAGCAAACTTAGGACGATTAATTGTACAATCGCATACACCTTCAACATGCAACACACGACCATATCTTGAAAATAGAAAACGGAAAATCGTACAATAAGTTGACAATAGATAAATCACAACCAACTAGCACCGATCCAAAGTTATTATTACATGTCTACCAATTGCACGGGAAAAACTCCTCTAAACAAGACAAGTCAGTCTTCCTCTTCCAATACCGAAACTTTAAAGCAGTGGCCCCCTTCATAGTTGAAAAGAGCCAACGAAGCACCAGCTCGAAGACCGCTTTCTACTGCAAACGCATGCCTACCCTCAGTTAACCACAACCTGTTACTCCCGTCCTTGGATAACTTCACATGCATCTTCTTCGCATTAGGAGATTTCAAGCAGACATGGTCTGTCACCACCTTTCCATAGGTCTCCCCAAAACAGCACAATAGAGGCTATCACAAAAAACACAAGACAACCAAAACATAAGATAAGTTGTCCGATAAATTTTTTATTAAAAAAATGGGATACACCAAAAACTACCAAAAAGTGTAACTTCTCAACAGTGTCTATGGATCTCAGGAAGTCTCACGGACCCGAATGAGAACAAGCCATTTCTTCACTTTTAAAGACAAAAGATAAATCAAAAGCAAATTAAAGCGGACAACAAAGCTTTACATACCCAACCATATATATACATCAAAAGAAGCAAGCAACGACAGAATTAATTTGGTCTCCCATTCATTACATACACGACCGAAAAGAGACTACTCAAAGCCAAAGCTTTCCCGAGACACCCTGCATGCAATACACGTGGATAGAATCCACTGAAACTTTTGCAGCCTTATCCATTGACTCTAAATCAGACTACAATCACCTATAATCATGAGCATCCTTCACTATTTTTGAAGATTTGAAACGTTGGTTCCTGCCAAAACGAAAGTTTATATCAAAGAATCAAACCATATAACCCTCTCGTCTTTCCTATAAAAAAACCACCCCCTTATCATTCCATCACCCTCACAAATAAAAACTCCCTCTTATGTCAACACAAAATCCTACCCAAATCCCTTACTCCTTTTCACTCAATTTAGACTTCAAGGAACAGGTTCTTTGCATAATGCTACCATACAGCTTCGGAGAGAATTTCCAATCCCAAGTACCCGAGCAAATCTTTCTATCATTGCGCACATTGCAGAACTTCCTTATCTACATATCAAAGGGACATTATCACTCTTTGTGGGCAACAAAAGGCTGAAAAGATTTTGTAGAATCTCACGGACTTGCTCTAAATTCAACCATAATGTTCCTTCACAAAGGAGAAGCGAGGTTCGAAGTCCTTATCCTCGACGAAGAAGGCCATGACATTAGAGAAGAACTGGATGCAGCACAATATGACGGACCCGCAAACAATGGTTTTTAAATCTTCTCAACATCTCACTTTTTTCTTCTCCATATTTCAAAAATTAAAAATAACGAAGGAGAAAAAGAGGTTTTTATTTCCAGCATCATATATTTGTTTGTTTAGAAATTTAATCTCCGTTTATTACAAGTAGTGTTTATCGCAATGTTAAAACTACATCTTATTCACTAACAATGTAAACGTCACATAGAGCATACCAAAGATAAAAAAAAGATAGCATATATGAAACCAAATCTTACCCACAGTAATTAAAACATGTCGAGAAAAGGATTACACAATTCAAGATACAGCAAAAACATCTTCTAACAAATGCATACACAAGCCACATGACTAAGTAAGTTTACGGAGAAGGATCATCCTTAGATTCTAGCACTATGGTTTTAAAACGACACCCTCCCTAATCACAAGGGATCCTCCGGCACGAAGACCACTATTGTGTGCAAACTCTCCCCATCAATCGGTTAACCAAAACCAATCATTGCTATCCTTAGACACCTTCACCGCCAACAATCGACCCGTAGGAGACGTCAACAAAACCTCTCCCCTCACGACATTATTGTACATAGGGCCGAAAGACTTGGGAAGTGCCTAAATTCAAAAATAACAGAGCAAAACAAGTCAGTTATTGTTCTAAAATGAACAAAACAAATAAAACACGACAACACCCTACCATGAAGCATAGATGTTCCTCAGTATGAAAAGGTCTACAAAAATCACGGGGAATCGAATTTGACGAAGCCATTCCCTCTGTCAAAACAAAAACAAAACCAAGACACCAATATCAACAAACTAATATCCTTTTTATACACGATTCCAGGGACTTAAAAAGATAAGATTGTACACATTAAATAAATATATAACAAGAGGAACATAACCAACCAAGATCAAATCTCTGAAACTCTCTACATAACAAACATGTGGATAAGCAACAGAGATTGTCTGGCAACCTTATCCCTATCCACACACCTATCGAAAACAGTATCTCCCACCCACAAAAACCGTTTCCATCACCCACTAACAATTAATAGTGTTGGTAATTATTTATAAAACGCAGGAGATTAACTTCGTAGATATCCATCGTGTTTAAAACGTTGGAGATTTATTTCATAATTCTCCAAGTTAATTAGAACGCTGGAGATTACCTTCCTAATTACCCATCGCGTTTAAAACACTGGAGATTTATTTCATAATTCTCCATGTTAATTAGTATACTGGAGATTACCTTCGTAATTATCCATCGCGTTTAAAACGCTGGAGAAAATTCTCCAAGTTAATTAGAACGCTGGAGATTACCTTCGTAATTATCCATCGCGTTTAAAACACTGGAGATTTATTTCATAATTCTCCAATTTAATTAGTATACTGGAGATTACCTTTGTAATTATCCATCGCGTTTAAAACGCCGGAGATTTATTTCATAATTCTCCAAGTTAATTAGAACGCTGGAGATTACCTTCGTAATTATCCATCGCATTTAAAACGATGGAGATTTATTTCATAATTCTCCAAATTAATTAGTATGCTGGAGATTACCTTCGTAATTGTCCATCACGTTTAAAATGCTGGGGATTTATTACATAACTCTCCAAGTTAATTAGAACGCTGAAGATTACCTTCGTCATTATCCATCGCGTTTAAAATACTAGAGATTTATTTTATAATTCTCCAAGTTAATTAGAACGCTAGAGATTACCTTCATAATTATCCATCGTGTTTAAAACGCTGGAGATTTATTTCATAATTCTCCAAGTTAATTAGAACGCTGGAGATTACCTTCCTAATTATCCATCACGTTTAAAACGCTGGAGATTTATTTCATAATTCTCCAAGTTAATTAGAACGCTGGAGATTACCTTCGTAATTATCCATCGCATTTAAAACGCTGAAAATTTATTTCATAATTCTCCAAGTTAATTAGAACGTTGGAGATCACCTTTGTAATTATCCATCACATTCAAAACGCTGGTGATTTATTTCATAATTCTCTAAGTTAATTACAACGCTGGAGATTACCTTCGTAATTATCCATCGTGTTTAAAACGCTGAAAATTTATTTCATAATTCTCCAAGTTAATTACAACGCTAGAGATTACCTTCGTAACTATCCATCACGTTTAAAATGCTAGAAATTTATTTCAAAATTCTCCATGTTAATTAAAACGCTGGAGATTACCTTCGTAATTATCATTCGCATTTAAAAACGTTGGAGACTACCTCCGTAATTATCGATCGTGTTCTAAACGATCTTGCTTTATTTCATAATCCTCTACACTAATCAGATCGATGGAAATTATTATCATAGTATTCCGATCCTTTCAAAACATTAGCGAAAACACTATTACAACACTAGAAACTCACCTTTTAACCCTCCATTACTTTTATTCTATTCCACAGTCAAAAAAGCATAATATAAGCGTTATTTATACATTCAACATCTAACACTGAAATCCATATCACCATTCTGCTTTGGTTCCGGCTCAACCACAGCAACGTCGAAATGGGAATAGCCTTGATATTCGAAAATCAAGCGCAAACCAACACGAAGTTCATTTGCCTTTGCGAACTCTGACCACCGTTCAGTAAACCAAAAGCAGTTTGTGCTCATTTTCTTTATCTTTACCAGATACTTCTCAAGGAGAGGCTGTATCAGAAGCAACAGAATAAATAAAGACACCAAAGACACAAAAAATTCAAAAATACGTGAAAATAGTAGAAACCACAAAATTTACCAGCTGTTGAAGAATGTCCCTAGTAAAACCTTCAACACGGGGAACTAGAAATCCAGTGCTAAAAGCATCAGATGCCATACATAAACTTCCTTGGTAAATTGACTACAATTGAGCGACCGAAAGCAATCCAATTTATAGGATAAAGCAAACTTATCACAAGTACCGAATCACACTTACACATGAACGTGGAAACACGAATGTATGCCACCTCAGTCGCGTAGAAGCACATAGGTTTACACCTGTCCAGAATATAAGATATTTCTTAAACATGCATTATCCTTATCCGCTAGTATAAATAACAGGATCAAGCCACAAAAACACATAGAAATATATCACCAACAAAATTAATAAAAATACAATGTCAAGCTTTGACTTGGCTTCAGGAGAAATATCTCCACCTACGTTCATCACCAACGATACCATATTTCCAAACATCAAGTTCATAAGGATGATCCTTGGTGAAACTCACCTGTATCGGCTGGTATGTTTTTAACCTTTGGCAAAATTGCAAAGCAAATTCATATATCAAACACTTGTCATCTACTCTCATCCTACAGCCCTTACCAAACATCTTTATAGAGATGGAAGATGAGATTATAGAACAGGTGTATTTACGCTCACCCTCGAATTAAGAATACCTAATAATGGTTGAAAAAGATGAAGGAGAATGGTTCTTCCTATCTGAAGGATGGAGAGAATTTACGAGAATGAAAAACCTACGAGTTTGCTCCTATTTAGTGTTTGAGTACGAAGGCGATGCTCACTTCAAAGTTGAAATAACAAAACCAGGACCAGAACAAAATGGAGACCTTTTGGATGACATCATATGTTTTGAGAATATGTAAGCTACGACAATAGGCCGATTGCAAACTCTGTAAAAAAAATAAAAAACACTACTATTAATAAACGATGACCTGCAAATTTTCTTTCTAATGATCAAACCTTTTTTTATATTAACTCGCGATCAAATAAATTAGACGCTCCTCAATAGGAGATTTGACAAGGATTGATCTTAAAGCAAAATAAAGGATAAACAAAGCAAGAATAATAATATATACCGCGATCCAATTTTCAAGTCGTCCAAGTAAGACGATAAAGAAAGATACCAAGTTTTTCACCAAAATACAATCCAAAACAGTGATGACCGCCAAGTTTTCACAACCAAAAACATTACATGAAAACGACTTCAAGTTCCTAGGCATGATCCCCCAAACCCCAGTCTCCATGCCTCAAGCTGGGTTTAAAGACTTTCACTGATACCCCAGGCTGAGAAAAATGAGCTACACTCTGGTTAAGATCAGCCTTCATCCCTTGAACAAAAGTAGGGATCAAATGCTCAACCAAAACATCCTCACCCTCCTTAGATCCTAACCATGTTTTCATCCATTTTCGACCAGGATCAGTCGACAAATACTGACCCAAGGTGGCCTTAGTCAGATGAACATCGACATCCAGATCTTTAAAGCTCACGAGCTCTTTCTCTACATTTGACAACTTATCCCTTAGCAGGTCCAGTTTGAGAGAAAAATCATGTGCCTGATCAGTGAACTTTTCTGCCTCTTGTGTCCTCTCATCTAAAAGCTTGTTTAGCTCCGCAATCTCAACAGTATATTTCCCCTCCACCTCCATCTTAGCATCTTCCAAATTCTTGACTTCATCCTTAAACCTGTTCACATCTAAGAGGGCTTGCTCCCAAACACTCTGCGTTTTGCCCAACTACTTTTCCAAATCTTCGACGCAAGGTTATTTTCTGTATTTCTTAACTTAACCATCTCTTCCTCCAACACGACAAGCTTTATAATTGCCATGGTCCGCTCTTTGCCACTTTGCCTCCTTTTTTCCTTCTTGGTCTTCAAATCCTTCGCGAAATAGTCACAACTCTTTTGAATCTCATCCCAATAAAATCTCCCCTAAATATTCAAAAGAAAAAAGATTTAGCTGAAAAATCCTTTTAGAGAAAAAAGAGAAAATATGGAACAATGGAAGAAAGCAATAGAAAAAATCCCTTCCTCACCTAGTTGGCAGTTTTTCTACAATCTGCGATCAAAACATCAGTGCTCAAACCCTCCAGGTACCCCTTTTTGGCCAAAAAACAATCACGTGGAATATTGAGGTTGTTCGACTCCGGAAAAGGAAATCCCGACTGACGATAAGTAGTATCGCGGTCCCACTTTACAAAACATTAAACACGCGATTACCGGCACCGATCACAGCAGTAGTAATCGGCACCTCCTCTTTTTCCGAGAATCTTGGCCTCCAAATAAAGGGGGTTTAGTTCGAGCCACTTGCCTGTCTTCCGAATCAGAAAGAATAAACTTAACCCCAGGGTGACCTGATTCGCAAACAGAATCTTCTGAAGGATCAATCATTGGTTTTCCTTTGGCCGACCCAGACAAAGCCCCAGGGATTGGCGAAACTCTCTGCACCAACGTGTCCAGCTCATCTACTTCCTTCTCCAAAGCCTTTTGAGAAATCAAATCCAAATTCAACATATGTACAAAAAAGGGAGAAGAAGAGTGTTAAGAATATCTTGAAAACATACTGAAGCACACGAATAAAGTAAAAATAACCATCGGGGAAGTGGGGAAGACTCAAACCCACCGCAAAGGGGTAATAATCTTTCTATAATCCCTTAAACCCTCAGAGCGTTTAAAATTTTTCTCCCATGTTTTGGAAGAACGCGACTCAACTTTAAGGAACTTATTATAAATCCCTGGTTCGGTACGAAAACTCAAAATGACGCCAGTGCGATCTCTCACCAAAACCCACTTCTTCCTCCAGTCTGTACTGCTAGATAACCTATTTGACAACTTCCCTCGGAGAGTTACTATATGCAACCCGCGTACCCCTTTTCGCATGGATGCGAAGTTTGACAAATGAGCTATGGATGGCTCCTGATGAATAGCCGCACATCTCATCATATACACCGCCAAGAACATCCAAGTATTAAAAGCCAATTGAGCAGGGCACAAACTCACCCTTTCCAAGAACTGACAATAAAAAGGATGAAGAGGCAAGCGAAACCCTTGCACTACACTCTCTAAATGCAATACCATATGGCCAGGGTAGATATCTAAGCATCCCCCCTCGCTAACTGGCAAACCTAACTCAATACCTTCGGGCCAAGGGAAAAGCCTTGAAACTACCCGCACATCCTCCAAGGTCATCACGGTTTGTTCCCCCGCATCCTTCTTAACCCTCTTGAGTGGAGAAACTCACTCCAAAAAGACGACGGGAACAGGAGGAGGCGCAAATGGTTCATAATTTCCGCAAAAACTGCATTCTGCAATCTCCTTCGGATCATACGAAGGCACCCAGAAATCGCCCTTTGCCACATGAGCTTTCTTGTTTTTACGAGCTGGATCTGAGTCTTTTACCCGACGCACCTTCCTTTTTCTTTTCCCTGGTTTGGATTTCTCTCCCACGCGGTTTTTTCCCTCGGATAAGGTAGACCACGAACAATAGTCAGGATAACCCCTAGCCAAAGGTTTCTTCACTTGTCCTGACAGAGGATGTGAACTAAGCTCATCATGCAAACTTTTCTTAGCAACGGCCGCCCTTATAGGGATCGTGGACTAAGCCGTGTCTTCGGTATCCCCTTCAACACCGCGATCAGATGTTTTCAAAGACTCATCATCAATATCCATGATCATGACCTCAACATTTTGACTATCGCTGACTGAACTCATGGCTAACGAAACTCCTAAGAAAATCCTAAAAATTCGCGAACTATGAATTAGCAGGGGGAGGGATGATTACTGTTTATCACGAAGCCATGACGAACATGGCGCCAAAAGTAAAATCTCCTGAAAAGACCTTCATTGGGATATCACACATCCCAAGGTCTGAAAAAGTGAAAAAAAATCATCCCCAGAAGTCGAAAAGGCGGTAACTTTTCACCTCCCCCTACACAAAACCGCCTTTCTCACAGGCGGCGGTGGACGGTTCTCCAACCAAAAAAAGTCCATCCCGATTTTTTGACACGTTTAAAAAATGAAAAATGCTAGAGAACCACCAAATCTCAGATACAAAAAGGCAGAAACTCATCCCAAAACAACCAGTAAAAAAGAGAAATAAGAGAGAGGAAACCACCGAAAAAGTCGTCCCAACCCCTTTCCAGAAACTCTTTTAGTTCCAAACCCCAAATCGACCTTTAAACAAAAAAGAATCTCTAAAAAACAGAAAGAAACTAGATAGATTTACCTGGAAAACGATCAGAAGAAACACCCGACACCAAGAGAAGCCAATAGAGGAGAATGACTCTTCGATTTCTTCCCCCTTTTCAAGTTTTTTAGGAACAGGCGAGAATGAAGAAATCGAGCCCTAAAGAACTATTATAGTCTATGTAGCTTCATTCCAATCGGTCTATGGGCCGGAAAAATTTGGGCCTAAATTAATCCCAAAATCACCGGCCCAACAAAACATCAAAAAAATCCAAATAGAACCATCGTTCTTTGTCGAGACTCACCCATTGTCCTTTTATGACTCGCGATTGAGTCACGAGGAGATATGACGATGTTACTGAAATTTCTCCTTTTCCTAAAAAAACATTACACCATTTATGACGTCAGAACTTGACCTCCCTCTAAATCAAAAAGACAAAGAAACACAACCAAAGCCCAAAGACGTCCCTAAACATCGCGATATATCTTTGAAACATACATTGCGATCTTCATGACTAAGGCATGTCATCAAACAGCTCGTTGGTAGTATTCACCTCGCTGTCATCCTCTCCAAAACCCAAACCTAAGACAAGAGGACATGAGCTACACGTGTCCCCCATAACCCACGAGGTCACCAACCAGCTGCTTGCTTGACCACACTATAAATACCCCTCATCCTCCCACATCACAAGGATCCGATTTTTAGCGAGAAAAGAAAGGAACTCTGCAATCCTCTCTGAGAATAAACTTTCAGAATGAAGTTCTCAAAGTCCTCAATCGGATAAGAACGTTTCTAGAACAATCTCATCTGATAAACTTCCTCTAAAGACGACGATTGAACAGTGATTATTGAACGCAAGCAATGAACTCGATTGAACATCCTCTTTTATTGGCTCCACAAGTAATCAAGGAAAGTTGTCGTCACCTTGAGGTAATAAGTATAGGTGAAATTCCAAAAACGCTTCAGTCGCGGCTGCGAAAATCACTGTCTGTCGCGGCGAGACCTGCAAAGATCTATCCAAAGAAAAGAATCATATATTTTCAGTTTTGGAAACTTTATCAAGTTCAGGATTAATTTATCCGCAAAAGGCTAAAGTTTATCTTTTTAGGCTTTAATTTATTGATTTATGAGGATTTATCCATTTCATGGATTTTAGTTTATCAAATTAGGATTTTATTTTATCTTTTTAGAGCCAACTAGATTCTCTCGAGCGAATGTGGAGCCTATATAAAGCCCTAGGACAAAATTCATAGATCACATTCAGAATTCAGATTTCCATTGAGAATTTAAATAATCATCCAAGAGAAGAAGATTTAGGTAAGTCATGAGTGTCTAATTTTCCATTTGTTTTGCCTATGTTTTCAGAGACTTGATTGGTGAATTGTGAGTATTAAATGAAGCTGTTTTTTTATATTTTATTCAACTTCCTTGTGCTTATTCTATGTTATTGGTGTTCTCATGCTTGACCAACTTGATTTCATCGATTTCTTGCTAGGGTTTTATTCTAGGATTGTAAAAACTGTTGTGCTATCTTTATGTTAAATCTCAACCGTGTTTTGATTTCATAGACTTTTAAGGGATTAATTGTGCTCGTTGTGCTTTAATCTATCTAAACTAAGATGGAAGGAATATGTTAGGAATGATAACAACATGAGTTTAATTCAAGGACAAATAAGTCAACCAATGTCAATGAATGCACAGGTGAAACATTTCTCTCTCTTGATTCAATTCCACAACTTTCAACTTATGCTATTTTACTTTTGCAAACTAAAGATTCAACTTTTCCCACTTTATGTTACTTTGTAGCATCTAAGTTAAATTGCAAATCATAGATCTCCGAGTGGGTTTGACCGCGCACTTGTGGCTATACTAGCTTTTGGCGTGTGACTCTTTTTTGTCAAAGAACCAACGACTTTCATCCCAACAAATTTTGGCACCGTTGTCGGGGAGATCTACTTTGATTTTCTCGGTGTAGTTTAAATGTTACCTCTGGTGTAGACCATTATATGGTCTGCACTCACGCTATTGACTCATCTCTTGTACCTTTGGATTCAGAAATCGAGAGAATTCTTTCTAGGTTGCAGAGATAACATTCATCTAACCCGGGAAACACAGTAGAGATGGGTGACAATACAAGAAACGATGGAATACCAGTAACGGTTGTGGATCCACCCTAGGACCCACCGCTTAACAACGACAATCAGGTTCTTAATGTCAATAAAGTTGTCAATCCCCCTTGAAGAACTCTTCAAGAGATCTGGGGGACAAACTTAACGTCTCAACCATCAACAATTAGGCTTCCCAATCTCCTGGCGGGATCAAGCCTACCGGTCTCAATGATGATCAAATGATGTTGAGTGTTTTCCCCTTTACATTGAAGGATGCGGCCAAAGATTCACTCTGTTACCTTTCTGCACAGAGCATCCATACTTGGGTTGAGCTGAAAAGAGCTTTCTTGTAAAAATACTATCCCGCCACTCGCGCTAGTAAGATGAAGAAGGAGATCAATGGGATTGAACAATAAGCCACAGAGACCCTCTATGAATATGTTGAGCGATTAAAAAAGCTCACGGCAAGGTGCCCCTTCCATGGACTCATGAATGATGACTTAGTGCTTGCACTCTATGAAGGGCTACTCGATAGAGACAAACGGAGCAGTCAACACGACTAGTGGGGAAGATATCCTTCTTAAAACCCTAGAGGAGGCTATAGAGGTCTTTGATAGGATTTCTAATTCATCACAAAAATACTCAAGGATCCTATGAACAAGAGAATTCCTTCAAATGCAAGTGAATCCTCCCCAAGATGAGCTAATAGAGATCATGAAGCAGTTGAGCAAGCTCACCATGGTGGTCCAACGAGTCAAATTAAATCCATGATCCTTGTAGAGTAAGTGGGGACCCTTCTTACCCGAATGATCTATGCCTACAAGTCCAACAAAGTGTTATGGACGTCAACGCCATGGGTGAATATAGCCCCCACCGGAACATTGGTAATTGTCCTTGCAATCCTAATCCTAATTATCAATAAGCTTTTGGTGGCAGGTTCAATCAAGCTTCTTACCAACAAGGAAGGCCTCAATTCCAACAAAGGGCACCCCCTCAGGCTAATCCACCTCAAGACAAAACTCTTAGACTCATCTTGGACAAGCTGAATGCCATAACGAAGGTGGTAGGGCAAATGACCGTAAAGATCGGAGAGCTCAAAGCGAAAAGTGCAGGCATGCTACCCTTTGAAGCAATGCCTCCCCCGCGGGATAACATGAATGACATAACCCTAAGAAATGACAAGGAACTGATTGTCAATCCTCGAGAACAAGAGGGGATCATAGAAGAAGTGGAGGAAGGGAGCCACGACAAAGACGGAGAAAAGAAAAATAAGTTACTTCAGTGCAGTCGTGACAGCGAAAAATAGCACTCGCCGACACAACTTTATCTTGCCACAGTGAGATCCCACTCACCTCCACAGAACCTGAAAACCAAAAAACAGTTGAACCTTCTAACTCGCTGCCGCGAGTGACCCTTCCCGCCGTCTCGAGATCTGATCTGAACAACAAAGCTCCTGGATCTAAAAGAGTTGTTGTTCCCGATCGTTGTCTCAACCTCCTCCTGACACATACAGGCACGTTGCACCATTTCTTGGAGCTTTGAGAGATCCAAGAAGGTCGGAAAGAGAGAGAGTTATTTGAGACATTTTCAAAGTGTGAAGATCCCTCTTCTTAAGCTCATCAAAATCATTCCTCAATATGCAAAGTTATTGAAGGAGTTATGCACCATCAAGAGGGGAAAAAATCTTGCTGGTTACACGACGAGATAGTGCGAACGCTAAAGGATTTATGTGAATGCGAATTGTGGGTATGCATATGTCTTGCCTTTGCAAAGCTCGTTAACCGGCCACAGGCGCACGTGCACTCCGGATGTGCAAGCTTGGATGCAACTGTCACTTACCATTTCATTGAAGGTTTTGGGGCACCGTGGTTTGCACATAGAGGGGGGAGGGAGTAAGAGGGGTTCGATGGAGGCGAAGACTCTTGCTGGGAGCGGGGGCCGGCGATGAAGGAGGTGTTGGTTGAGGATTACATTGAAGATGAGCTTATGGGCTTTGCAGGAGGTGAAGGGAGAGAGGAGAGTGCTTCGAAAGCACAATCTTGTTCTGTGTTTCATTATTTGTGTGTTGGTATGTGTGAGGAGGAAATCTAAGTGAGTGGGATGTAAAGGAGAAGACGATGGATTTATTGTGTTGGGATTTTGGGTGTATAAGTTAAAGGTGAATTTTCCCCATAAAGCTTTTTAAAAACAAACTGGACACCTATAATACGCGATATTTTGACCGTGTAACTAGTAAACCTTGAAAATTTTGCAATGGGAAAGCCTAAGTGGTATTATATATCATTTAGCATAATAAATAAGTAAGGCATAAATCTAACGTCGCTAGCTAGCTATTGTATTTAATATTACAAGACAACGTACAATATATGCGTGCTTCGTGCTCTAAGAACAGATTCTAAGTTAAAGATAACAATTGAATTAAGCATATATATGTCCTGCTGCATGCCCCAGACTTGTAACACTGTAAGTTAAGAGTAATGAACAAATAGCAACCGGGGTCAATTCAAGAATCATGTGTAACCTTGTTTATACCTATGAAAAAGATTGTCGGTGTCGGAGCTTCTGTGGGCGTAAAATCCAACCAGGTAAAGGGCAACAAGTGCGAGGAGAGTGACAAGCAAGATAACATCGAGGGTTCGCCAATCGGAGCGGAGGGTTTGAAGGAAGCCAGCCTTGCAAGAGTTGCAGGGAAAGCAGAGGTGGGAAGGGTCATTGCTCCATGAAAGGCAGTCGGGGTCAGCTGCGGTGTCGATGGGGCTTATCCACTTGCTTGGGCTTACGAACGTGTATCCACATTTTGTCGGTGGTTTACAGCACCCTGACTGCAATATTTTATTTTATGACAAAAAAAAAAGAAGCAAGGATCGGAGGGATTACATTATAATTACAAGTCTAGGTATATATTGTTAAATTTGTAAGAGGAAAAAAAATATATGCATGCTTTAACCTCTCTACAAGGTGTACTTGATAATTAATGATAACATTAGTTAGGGCATTTGAACAGGTGATGTTGAAGAGGATACGATATATCATAGCAGGGGCGGAGCTGGGGCCCCGGTTAGGGGGTCACGTGCCCCCTCCCTTATTTGACGAACTACCTAGGTGTATTCTCCTCGTCAATAACTTCGTTTTGATATATAATACGTCTTAATTCGATATCTGAGTAAATGTTATGACTATTTTAAAATTAAAGGTATATTAATCACTTTAATTTTGTTTCAATAGACTATAATGCTTTTATATTTTACTTAAAATAACATTCACATACTATAATTTATCTCGAGAGCTTCAAAATGAGAGGTTATACTAATCATTTCGACAATTAGATAAAATGTTATAAAAGTTTATTATTATATGTTATGTGCAACAAGTTATATATTAACTAGGTTGTTATTCAAGCCAAACAAGTCTAATATTGTTTGATTATATTTAGCTTATTTAGAAACAAGTCAAGCTCGAGTCGAACCTGTATTTGAACTTGAGCTCATACTCGACTTGTTTAGTAAGTGAACGAGCTTAAGATGAGTTTTTTTCTCCCCAAGTATTATGCAACTTTACTTACTTATGACATAGTAATTTAAAAGAAAATTTATAAATTTCATAAAATTTGTGCTATTTGAGTTTCAATCGTTCCGAGCTGAATTATGAATCGAGCATAAAAATGTGCTCATAATCAACTCATTTTGTAAATGATGCTCGAGCCGAGCTTCTATTGAGCAAAATGCAAGCCAAGCTTTAGCTCATATGATAACCATAACCTTAATTTAATGTTTATTAGATTGAGTTTCCTATATTTATTTAGTTAATTTTTTTCGGATATGTCATTTATATATTTATATTTCTTTTTTAGGCGCGAAAAAAATGATAGCATTTTATCATAAACCAATAACATTTTGTCTTAAAATAACATAATTTATTATTGTATTACATATAATTCTTTATGTCATTTTAATCCAAAACTATATCGTACATGTATAATTGTGCCCCCTCCGAAATTTTTCTGACTCCGCCACTGGATATATGCGATGCTCCTTCAGAACAAATCATGATCGATTCGATCATTATCCGATTTTCATCAGATTTCGGAGTCGAGTGGCTCACTTTTGTGTAGGGGTGGGCACAAATCCCGCAAATCCCGGGCTCGTCCCGATCCCGATGGGATTTGAAAAAAATAGTGAATCCCGTCCCGGTCCCGTCTCGCAAAAATTATGCGGGGCGGGACGCGGGACGAAGATTTCTTATCCCGCAAATCCCGTCCCGTCCCGCATATATATATATATATATATATATATATATATATATATATATAGAATACGGATCAAATGTTAACAACTCTTACGGTGTTAAATGTTAACAAATCAATATTCGGCAAAATTTATCAAATATTCATCACAATCACTCAATTATTCATCAAAACTTTTCGACAACATTTAAGAGATTCATTTCAATTAATAATTATTGTCAATTAAAAAAAATTATCACCCAAAAAACTCAAACCCTTGCGCGTGTATCCACCCCCAATCCCGTAATTGTGTTATTGTGATGAATATTTCTTAAATGTTGCCGAATATTGATGAATATTTGGGAAATTGTGAATAATTGAGTGACTGTGATGAATATTTGATAAATTTTGCCGAATATTGATTTGTTAACATTTAACACCGTAAGAGTTGTTAACACATGACCCAACCTATATATATATTATACAGTGTGCATATATACACTTTGTGTATACACACTTTATATACTAGGTGGAAAGGCCGTGCAACGCACGGCAGTGTTTGTGTTGCAGCTGTGGTTTCATGGGAAGCTGGGAAGCTGGGAAGCAACTGGTATGAAGATCCTCTTTACTTGGTTGTGCCACAACCTTTGCATCCAAACTTCATTAGGAATTGAAGGTTAAAAGATTAGGCATCAGTGAAGTTATTTGTGTTAACCTGTTCTGGGCCTGGAGAAGTAAAGACAACAGCCTTTGACTTGAAAAGCATTCACAAGAAGCAGCAAAGTCGATTATACATAGAACATCTGAAATAGGCACCGATGGTGTCAAAGAGAAGAGCCTTTAGTGTGAAATTCAGTTTAAGCTGAGAAGAAAACAGAAAATCATCGTCATGAATCCATCAAGACAACATTGAGTACAACATGATGAAGATTATTTTAGAATGTTTCCATCTACTAAATCAAGAAAAGGAGGACAAAAACATTTATCTTGTACCTCCACCGCGTTTAAAATTTTCCAATGCAATGTAGTAAGTATTAGACTGGGTGATTTGCTGCTCAATCCTACCACTTTCTGTTGAGCATTTAGAATCGTTGATGATTCTGAACAAGTTTATACTTTGATTAAATTTTGAGTAAATGGTGATGGGTATGGCATTACCATGGATAATGTTCCACGAGAGTGTTGTGTTAGGATAAGATGGGTCCTCTATCTTTTCAATGAGGCTATCTTGGCTTGCGGAATACGATGGAGTTTGTGTCAGCTCACCAAGCCTAGGAGAACTGCTTATATGGCAAGAGTGGCTATAAAGAGTAGCATCACTAACTGTTGTAGTCAGGAAGATGAGACAAGCTATTCCATACAAACTGAGGTAGATCCCAAATTAAGAGGCTCTTAGATATTTTCATCTAGTTAGCTAAAACTAAAACAGAATAAATAGAAAAAAAAGCATTTAAATCAATGTATTCATCTAAGATATCCGAGACAGCTAAGATGAATGCAACTGCAAGGAAACTGAGGAATACCTTGAGCAATAATAAGAGAGATAGGGAATAAACTTTGGTACTTCACATCATATGAAATGTCCACTTTGGATCCTGCATTTAAGTAAAAGATCAACTCCTACAATCACCATGTAAAATCATAAAAAAAAACCACAAGTTATATGATTCGGTTTGAATTCACCATGGAAGCAATCTCCCTGCAGTTGAAGATAAGTTAGAGGCGCAAGCAACGTGAGAAGATTTTCAGCGTCACCAACATTTTGTTATCAAGCACTAACCTTTTGAGATTGGTATTCACAGGATGTCGTGCTGATGTGATTGAGTTCATCCAATCGGTTTTCTAGTTCTTCAATTGTATCTTGAAGAGCCTTCTTCTTTTCAAGACATGTATTTTCAGAGGTCTCTAGCTCGGCTTCCTTCTGCTTTATTTGTTTCTGTACCATATAACAAACAAAACACGAATCACTCCACCTTCTTCGCATTCCAAATATTCATCATGTAAAAGCAAAAACATCAATAACTGAAGTTTAAGAGTTTTATCTCAAGCAATTTTATATGATCTTTTGATTCCCTAACATCCATTGCCCATCCATTTTTATTATTCTTTAGTTCATCTTCCAGTTGGATTACCTGCTTGCTTAGTTCTTTCTTTTCCAACTTATCTGAATACAAAGAATGTCGCAACTCTTCCCACTGCTCTTTAAGGATGTCAACTTCAGATTGCAAACTCGAAAGGGCCATGTCCTTTTCATTCTTCAAACCCCTTATTGAAATGAGCTCCGCCAATAACTTCTTGAGCTATTTGTGGAGTCATTTGTACTCGAATCGCGAATAGGGAGCAACGCCAATTCCCATCCAGTTTGCCATTGGTTATGAGGAACTGAATCCAGAAGCAACATCTTATTTTTCATTCAGAGTTCTTGCGGAGTATTCAATTCTGAACCGCTATTTGTGGTAGACAAAGTCATATCAGATCCAGTGGAAGCCCTCCTGTTGTCATTTATGTCAGTGGTGTTGAAGATAGTTTTCCTCAGAGATTGCTCCTATGATTTAATCAAGGCGAAAAATAGAAATTTCAATTATTGTGAATCGAAACAAAGTGCAGTACATACTTATTTCTACGCAGTATCATTCAATTTGAATGGAAGACAGCATGTCAAAGTGTTCAAAACCAAGCTACTTCTGTAAGTTGAGATGAAAAAACTTACATCAGTAAAGTTTATGTTGATGTTTTCTTCTGTATCACCAACGCCAAAATGTCTCCTCATACTCTCAACATCCTCAGGTTTGATTTGTGTGCCTTAAGGCAATTCAAGCTCTCTGTAGTGCATCAGAAACATGAATAAGAAAGAATACAAAAAGGCATAATACCAAGTCAAAGGCACTATCAAAGATGAAAAGCAATGTCGGGAAACAAGCCATACAAGGAACTGTCTCCAATCAGGCCAAGCAGAACGGTTGAACCTCTTGATAGCAACCCAACGGTTGAACTATCTTACACTACACTCCCAACCCCACCCAAATTTTGGATACAACTTTCACTCTGCTGGGGTCTACATCCAACATTAACTCCAGCATCCCACACTCATCTAATCTGGGTACCTCTTAAATTCCTCATTTATCTTTTTTTTTCAGCTGATTTTGCATTTGGAGATGTTTAGTTCATCTGGGTATGTTTTGTTTTGATTGATTTGTAGATGGGAATGGGGGCAAACCTAGAGCAGAAAACCCCCAAACAAGATTGAAAACTCATAACAAAATTAAATAGAATTTGCACATCCTAAAAAAAGAGGGTCGAATTTGAGATATAAAATCCTTAATCTGAACAAAACGCAATTCAAATAAGGAAACAAGTGCAAGTAAATAACAACTAAACAGACAATTAGGGTTAAAGTGTAACTTCAATTGGGAGTAAACAAAGCATCATCCTATATATGAAAACATAAGTAACTCATCTAGATTATTAAAAGGTTCAGTCTTAATCATTCAACTAAATTGAAGCAATAACCAATTTGCAAAAGCAAAATCAACACGAAATAAGAGCGCCAAAAGCAAAAACCAAACCTAATCTAACAGCAGGAGGAATTTCTGATCATCTGCCCTCTAAGATTAACCGCTGCAGTTATAATAACACCAAAATCAGGAAAATCGAATCCCCTAATAAACCTAATCCAATTCATTAAAGCAAGAAACAAATTTTAAAAGGGGAAAAAAGATTAGGTCGAATTCGTACCTGCCCAGCCTGAAATCGAGCAGAGACAACAGCGAAGAGATTTAAATGCGCGCTTCCTTTCACTATCATTTACCTAGAACCCATAAAGCAAAAATCATCAAGAATCAAATCTTAGACACTCAAACAGGCCCTATTTGATGAAAACAAGTTAGTACATATTCTTTATGTGTTTCACTTTGGTAGAGAAGCTACAATAAACAATCAAACAACATGAAGGAGTAACTGACCTGTCCATAGTTTAAGACACATGCAGCAGGACTGAGCTCAATGTTCCCATAGCTACAGAGTTGACCCTTGGTGAAGTCCACATCTGTTGAACATTTCATGGTGTACATGAAGTTTGTAGGTACAAGACCGAATCCAAGGCTATCCCAGTCCATATCTGCACATTCTTCATCGCTGCTAGACCTGCGACAACACAAGCAAAGAGATGCTCTTATGAAGGAAGAATCGGGTAAAAAAAGGCACTAATGAGAACAAAAGAGAGAAAAGCAGCTGGTTCCAAGCATTGACAGTGAGATTGGCTATAAACAAGTGATGCAGTTGCATGGTGGAGAGATGGAGTTGATTGGGATGAGAAGAAATAGTGATCTACAGCCTGTATTTTACCAATCAACAGGCCAGTTACAGCACAGACTGATAGTATCCCAAAATTTACCAACACATCCTGCAGATGCTTACTTCTCAATGTCATTTTCATTTGGCTTTGAGCCTTTGAATATGATTTACCTTTACAATGACTCTTTGTAGCTCTGTGTTAGCCTGGATGTGGGCTGCAGCAGTAACTTTTGTTGCTTCTTGCTTCTTTTACTGATAAACCACATTATGAGATCCCTTTGTTTCCTTAGATCTCCGGTGGACATAGAAATGAAGCTCAGGAAAAATGAAAGACAACCCCCACCCCCCTTTTAATCTTTAGACTCTCGGGACTATAATACATCAATTAGCCTACACAAGACTTGCCCTCTGGTTTGCAGCACCTCTAAGGCTCAAGCCTTTGCATGGCTTGCATGCCACCTGCTCCACCTCCGAAATGAGAGTTGCACTGCAAGTCGTATCATAATGAAGTGGAACTTCTTATGATACGAATTTTGCAGTTATATAAGTCTTATTTAACATTGATCAATATTACTGTCTTTGATTAGGAATAATGCAGGAACAAGCATTTGAAATCAATGGTGGTAATATAAGTCTTATTTGACCCGGTGCCTAGTGGCCGCAAATCTAGCAAACGCCACCATAAAATGGGCATAAGATTCATCGACCTCCTAGTTGCAGCTTTGCACCATTTAACCCTCCATTGGCATAAGATTGAGGCAAAGTTTACCCCTGATTTTTTCACTTATTACAAGTAAGTATGAAATTAAATATATAAAAATCAATGCTAATTTTATATGGTTTACATCATTTAAAAAAGTGTGTAGAACGATCAAAGTTATTTAAAAATATGGAGGACAATTCGCAGTTAATTTTTATTGTTAAAGTTTGTAAAAAAATATTTAAGCTTCAAGCAGATAAGCTATAGGGATGTATATGACAAAATAAGATGGATTTTTAAAATACAGTATCGTGAAAGACATTTAAATGAGTTTTGATGATGAAAGGGAGACTAATAGATTTAGATTATTCTAGCATACTTGGAAACTTAGAGGGCTACAACATGTCCATCTCAACATGTGACCTTAATCCAGCTGTAGACAACACTCACAAGGTGATTATGCCAATTAATGCTCTTTCTACCTTGAGGAGATCCAAGAGGGCTAAAACTATAGATTGAACACAAAAATATTTTACTTTCTTGCCAAAGTGTTGCATAAGGTATGGTTTTTCTAACCAGAATATGGAATAATTTTTAAAATTAAAGACTGTCAAGGATAACAAATAAATAGCATGAACATATTCATAATATTAACTTATAGGAACGTATTGGTTGAGAGATAATAAAGAGCAGTTTTGGCAGAAATCGGGAAGGAGTAAGGCTCACTTCTTCCCGTGAAAGTCCTGGAACCAAAAACATAGACCTCATAGCAGTCTTTCTACATCAGAAATTAGATTTTAGTAAAAATCAGCAGTAGCTCAATATTTCAAGTAAAAACTGTTTTTTTAAAAGATAAAGTCTGAATGTTTCAAGTTATACTCTGTAGTACACGTGAAAAGAAATGAAGGCAAAGTTCAATGGAAATTTACTCAATTTGAAAAATCTAATAGCATGAGGTGAAGCATACATCATCTTCCTATACTTACAGTACTTCAGACATTAATCTTCACCCAATCAGCAGTTGGCCCAACATCAATGATTGCAGTGCCAGACCTGAAAAATAAAGAAGTAACCAACATATGTTTGATGAGTCGAAGTTTACAAATCACCTAATTCCAGAAATAAATCATTAGTAATGTTCCATATATACATTCAGATGTAGAGAACATAGAAAAAAAATGCAGCAAAAGCCTAAGCAGACATCCACAATACGTACGGTCGCTTAATCAATTTGCTGCTTAAAGCTTCAAAAACAGGTTCAACCATTTTTTTTGTCCGCTTTTGCCCACTTGCAGAACATTTTAAAAAACTTTATCATAAACAACATTTTTCAAGTCAAAAGCAGAAGCTTTCAATGACAAAAGGCAGTGTATGTTTTATGATTTTTTGCTTTTAGAGTACGAAATAGATACCTCAATTGAACCAGAAATGATAATAGGAACGAAGTCAGAGAACATCCGCGGCAAAGGAATATACAAATTGGATGGAAAATAATTAAAGAGATAAATAAAGACAAATGGAATTACAGAAATTGAGCAACAATAGAAGAAGGATGAATCTATAATAGAATATAAAATTAGCGAAATTGAGATCGAAAAGGATAGAAAATGATCAAATGAACTGATCATGTGGCTCATGGCAGCCATCTCAGCAATGTCACCAGCGTTGTCACTGATGGAGCTGTAAGTGTCAATAGCCAAGCCAGTAGCGATGGTGCTGACCATTCCAACAGCTGAAGAAGAGAAGAGGAGTTGAAGAGAAGAAGAAGACAACTTAGGCGGCATAGAGAATAATTAGTTTGGTAATTTTGTTGAGATGATTCAATGGTTTATGATTACGTCATTGATAACTTAAGTACATTTGGTATAAGTTGAATTTAGTACATTTGTAAGTATGAGTATGAGTGTTGATGTTTGTATAAAAGCAACAAATAATAGGAAATAAAGGAGGAAGAGCGCAGAATTACATATAAGTAGAGAACAAGTATTATATAGGGCAATTTAGTATTGTAATAGATAGAAGTATCATTACACATCAGACAAGGGTAAACTGCTAGCCAAATATTGTACTTATAGGTTCAAAATATAACCGAGATACATAGTGACAAAAGTTATGATGTGATCTATAATACTTAGTTTCCTTCAATATATTTAAGCTCCCATTCCATGTCACCATTGACCAGATAGGTAGGATTTGGTGTAAGGATCAGAGGGATTCTCTTCTGGCGGAGGCTCTCCAAAGCATTAGAAGTGAAGGAGGCCCTTTCCTGTTGAGTAATGGCAGTTGTCGGTTATAAATTTTTATATATAAGAGTATTATATGCATTGAAATGATAATGTAATTAAGTGTTTACCGTGTTTGACATATTATCGAAGTCGATTGCTTTAAACTTAAGTAATTTTTCAGAAGTTTTTGTCATGGATGCTAACTAGGTCTTGTTGTCACCTTCTTCAATTGTGAAATCAATAAACATTCTGGCTGTCATTTGCTTCCCTTATAGCCTTGCAATTGTTTATGTAGTGATTACAATCAAGATTCAACAAGAAAGGCCCATTGGTAAGAACTGCAGAGACTCTAACCTGCAAAAGAGTTGATTGCACTGAAAATTAAAATTCATCCTCATATAAATAGCTTAGAAGGCAATGTCAGAGTCAGTGTGCACACTCACAAGTGCATTCATAGCACCAGCTTTTTTGTGATGTTGGAAGCCTGGATGCTTTTCACGAGAAACATAAACTAAGCACGGAAGCTCATTTCCTTCACTGTCAAGCCCTCCACTCAAATAATTCAAGGAAGATGAAAAATATCCCATGGAAGAGGTGGGATCGAGGAGACAGAAGCTTACCAATGGTCTTAAGCTACCGCCAACTTGAGGGCATTTCATTATAGTCCATTCAAATACAGAATCAAACAAATAACATATGGAAGTGTTAGGGTCTTAAGCTACCGCCAACTTAGGTTGGGTTCTAGATTCCAACAAAGGTGGTTGTTTCACAGAGATCCGACAACGAGTTCTGTTTTGCGAGTTTCAATCAACTAAAAACAAGGCAAATTAGGTAACACTCACACACTGAGTTCATGGCTCATGGCTTAATTGGGGACATGGACATAAGCTCATCAATAAAGGAGATGTAGAATCATCTATTCACATGATATAGATATAGGCAGGAAAAAAATCAATTAAAAAAACAAGGCAAATTAGGGTTTTAAAAAACAAAGATTTTATTTGAGCTGAAATTTGTGAACCTCCAACATAAGTTTGGTGTCTTTGCTGTTTGCAAAATCTATATATTTTTTATGTCGATCCCAATATCGACCCCAATAGCAAAAGAAAATATTCTTATGCCTATGCCTAACGATTGAAATCCAAATCCTAGAATTAGAATAACATTATCGCAAATTAGGACCAGAAATTTATATCATAATTCTGAAACCCTAATTTCTAAATCCTAAGGACCTAGCTAAATCCTAAGGCAATAATAACATACCTAATTGAAGGGAAGAAAGCACAGATCAAAGGCTGACAAATTGGAGGTAATCAATCAAATTTATTAAAAAGAGAACATACCAAAAAAAAATCTATTACAAACGATACATAATTTAAGATAAGAAAGCACACAAAACTAATTGTTTATTAAAAAGAGCACAGACCAAAAACAATTTTGCAAACAAACCTAATTGAAGAGAAGAAAGCAAATATCAGAGACAATCAGAGACAATAAGAACATACCTAGATTCACGGCCGATAAATAAATGAAAAATGAAGATGAAGATGGATGACGATGAGCAAAGGAAGTTGCAAACAAACCTAACTGAAGAGAAGAAAGCAAAATCAGAGCCGGTAAGAACATACCTAGATCCATGGCCAAAAAGCAATTAAAATTGAATCAAGACTGGGGACTAAATTTAATAAAAAAAAAGTCACAAGAGTGTTCCTTCTGTTTAACAAACTTACCTAGTCATCACTCTGCTTTGGCGGCTGGTGTCTCTCGGCTCTAGTAGCACAACCGAGATAGCCAACTCCAACAACCTAGCCAAAGTCATTGGTCTTGATTATCTATTTTTAGGGTTTTACTTTTTAAGATTAGGATTTCAGTTTTAATTAATTGTTTTTTTTTTGCTTCAGTTTCAATTTTAGTTTCAATTTCTTGATTTGGATTTGGGTTTCAATTACTTTATGATTTTCATAAGAACATATGAAAACAACTATAGGAAACCAAACCAGTAGCAGTAAACATTAGAATATAAAACAAATTTTATCTGAGCTCATGTGCAGCAGCAACAAACAGTAGGAAAAAAACAGATTTTAAATGAGCCCATGTACAACAGTAATAAACATCAGCAAAAACCAGCAGCAATAAACAACAGTGATTGCTAAATCTCCTACCTAATGACATAGAATTTGCCCTATTCCTTCATAGAACACCAACTACAACCAGTTAAGAGGATAATGCAAAAAGAATCAGTCCATTCTCATCATTTATTTGCAAATTGTGATCGAAATATTAATGTGACATATACAAGTTTTCAGATTTGATGTTCCAAGCTTAAATCATCATATCTCGTTCAATACTTGGCCAAATGCAACCATTCAAAGCCCAAAATGCTCTAAATTGAAGCTAGTTTTTAGAAATCTAAGCTATCAGCAACAGTTCAGCCCACAAACTTCCCAGAAATTGCAGCAAGTAACATGATCTCAATATTTTCCCAAAAGCGGTAACACCACTTCTAATTAAGATAGCTCCCTAATGACAAAGAATTTTCCCAAGTCCTTCATAGGCCACCAACTAAAACCAGTTAAGAGGATAATGAAAAAAAGAATCAATCCATTCTCATAATTTATTTGCAAATGGTGATTGAAATAGTAAACATATACAATTTTTCAGATTTGCTATTGCAAGCTTAAATCATCATATCTCCTTCAATACTTGGCCAAATGCAACCATTCAAAGCTCAAAATGCTCTAAATTGAAGCTAATTTCTATAAATCTAAGCTAGCAGCAACAGTTCAGCCCATGAACTTCCCAAAAATTCTTGCTCAATCTTTGGGGGTTTACACAATTAACAATAGAGCTGGATATAAAATAAAAATCTAGGTAACAGCTGTCTCCTCAAGAAGCCTACAACAATGTGGAAATAAGTAGCATAGATTCCCCAATGTCAATTTCTCCCTGTGAAAGACACATTCCAAAGATAAAGAGATATGAAAGAAAGCATAAACTACGAACAATGTGCCTTGATTGATTCCAACATTTGGAACCTTTAAAAATCCCAATGGATTGATTTAACTAATAAAAAAATTTAAGATAAACTGTAACATCAACATTTAAGATATGTAAATAGCTATATAAGCAATTCCAATGGATTGATTTAACTAATCAAAAAATTTCTAGTGGAAGATAAACATGCAACCTTCATCTTCAATTCCTGGGTAAGTTTAATTGAAACCCCAAAAGCAGAGAATTAATATGTTGCCTAAATTTCAAAAAAAACGAAATTACCTATATCCTGAACGAGATAAACTCAATCTGAAAAGTATCACCCTCAGTTGAATACCAAACTAAAATGAAGCATAAGGATTGATTCCTTGAAATATCTCCTAATTTTCATTTCCTCACTTGTCAGTTACCCTTCTTCACCTCCTCAATTTTTTTTCACAATTCTAAGGACGCCTGGAGTGAGCATACAATCCAGATCTATGAAAAGAGGGTCCATCATATTGCCAACTATTTGTACATCTCCGAATTGATTTTCCGACTTCACCGAAGACGATGGAGCATACAAAATCAATGATTAGGAGAAAGTTATTAGTATCAACGAGATAACCTATTTACCGAATGGGGTTATGAGATGCAAAATCAATACCAAAACATAGAAATCATATCCCCTAACAACCCTAATCCGATTAATTGAAGAAGCAAAGCAATTTAAAAAGGGGGAAAAAAGAGTAGGTCGAATTCATACTTTCACAGCCTGAATCCAAACAGATACGGCGAAGAGAGAGTAGGCGAGGTAAGCTGGATGGCCCGTGCTCAATTCCAACTGAGAGAGCGGTGCTCCGACTAAGATCGCGGTGGAACTGGAAATCTCTCCACAAGAAGATGCAGAACTGGTTCAATAGGTGAAGCCGATAAAATACTCCGAACTCCAACTCCTGCAAAGAAAGTTGGTTCAATTAGATGAGTGCCTACAGACGAAATCGCAAAAAACACGGAAGACCTAGATTGAAGACCGAAAATGAAAGCGAAAAATCGGTCACCTAACTAATCAAAACGATGAAGAAGCCGAAGACAAACCTAGAGTGATGGCGCCTTGATAGAAAACCACATAAGAGGAAGAGGAAGAAGAAGAAGAAAGAGACGAAAGAGAAAAAACAAGGATGGATAACACAGATAGGACGTTAAACGAAACAAGGCCAGAAGGTGGGAATGAGGATAAGGGAAGCAGGAGATGGGCTGCTAAAATAAGGAAACAGTCTCCCGGAAGCTTCAAACAAATATTGGCCGTAGATAATTATAACTTCAACAGTCCAGATCAAAACCCGCCCACACATTTATAGTAGTATAGATTTGCTATTGCAAGCTTAAATCATCATATCTCCTTCAATACTTGGCCAAATGCAACCATTCAAAGCTCAAAATGCTCTAAATTGAAGCTAATTTCTATAAATCTAAGCTAGCAGCAACAGTTCAGCCCATGAACTTCCCAGAAATTCTTGCTCAATCTTTGGGGGTTTACACAATTAACAATAGAGCTGGATATAAAATAAAAATCTAGGTAACAGCTGTCTCCTCAAGAAGCCTACAACAATGTGGAAATAAGTAGCATAGATTCCCCAATGTCAATTTCTCCCTGTGAAAGACACATTTCAAAGATAAAGAGATATGAAAGAAGGCATAAACTGCAAACAATGTGCCTTGATTGATACCAACATTTGGAACCTTTAAAAATCCCAATGGATTGATTTAACTAATAAAAAAATTTAAGATAAACTTTAACATCAACATTTAAGATATGTAAATAGCTATATAAGCAATTCCAATGGATTGATTTAACTAATCAAAAAATTTCTAGTGGAAGATAAACATGCAACCTTCATCTTCAATTCCTGGGTAAGTTTAATTGAAACCCCAAAAGCAGAGAATTAATATGTTGCCTAAATTTCAGAAAAAACGAAATTACCTATATCCTGAACGAGATAAACTCAATCTGAAAAGTATCACCCTCAGTTGAATACCAAACTAAAATGAAGCATAAGGATTGATTCCTTGAAATGTCTCCTAATTTTCATTTCCTCACTTGTCAATTACCCTTCTTCACCTCCTCAATTTTTTTTTTCACAATTCTAAGGACGCCTGGAGTGAGCATACAATCCAGATCTATGAAAAGAGGGTCCATCATATTGCCAACTATTTGTACATCTCCGAATTGATTTTCCGACTTCACCGAAGACGATGGAGCATACAAAATCAATGATTAGGAGAAAGTTATTAGTATCAACGAGATAACCTATTTACCGAATGGGGTTATGAGATGCAAAATCAATACCAAAACATAGAAATCATATCCCCTAACAACCCTAATCCGATTAATTGAAGAAGCAAAGCAATTTAAAAAGGGGGAAAAAAGAGTAGGTCGAATTCATACTTTCACAGCCTGAATCCAAACAGATACGGCGAAGAGAGAGTAGGCGAGGTAAGCTGGATGGCCCGTGCTCAATTCCAACTGAGAGAGCGGTGCTCCGACTAAGATCGCGGTGGAACTGGAAATCTCTCCACAAGAAGATGCAAAACTGGTTCAATAGGTGAAGCCGATAAAATACTCCGAACTCCAACTCCTGCAAAGAATGTTGGTTCAATTAGATGAGTACCTACAGACGAAATCGCAAAAAACACGGAAGACCAAGATTGAAGACCGAAAATGAAAGCGGAAAATCGGTCACCTAACTAATCAAAACGATGAAGAAGCCGAAGACAAACCTAGAGTGATGGCGCATTGATAGAAAACCACATAAGAGGAAGAGGAAGAAGAAGAAGAAAGAGACGAAAGAGAAAAAACAAGGATGGATAACGCAGATAGGACGTCGAACGAAACAAGGCCAGAAGGTGGGAAGGAGGATAAGGGAAGCAGGAGATGGGCTGCTAAAATAAGGAAACAGTCTCCCGGAAGCTTCAAACAAATATTGGCCGTAGATAATTATAACTTCAACGGTCCAGATCAAAACCCGCCCACACATTTATAGTAGTATAGATATATATAGGGAGATAATATTTACACCCATAAATTTTACTATATGCACCACACCTACGCCTCTTGAATCACACCCCTGCTCCTCTTGAGTCACACACCTACCCCTCAAGAGGCGCAAGGTATTTTAATGTAAAATACCCTGCGCCTCTTGAGGGGCAGGTGTGTGACTCAAGAAGAGCAGGGTGTATTTTAAAAAAAATATAAAAAGTGAGATATGTGGTGTAAATAGTAAATTTTGTGGTGTAAATAACATTGACTTATATATATACTTAGTAATACTTAGTACCTGTGTACAGTGTGTATATATAGTATACATTGTATATATATACACTTTGAATACAGTTTGTGTGTGTATATATATATATATATATATATATATATATATATATATATATATATATATATATATATATATATATATATATATATATATATATATATATATATATATATATATATATATATATATATATATATACACTATAGTACTTTTACAGTGGGTGTATATATATATATATATATATATATATATATATATATATATACTTTGTGTAATTTATACATTTAATGTGTATATATAATAAAAATTATAAAATTATATAAAAATATATTATATAAGTGTGTTATACCTTTGAAAACCTCAAAATATATAAGAATATTAGAATTTTTTTATAATGTTTTTTATTTGAGGGAATGGGCCCATCCCGTCCCGGTCCCATCCCATCCCGTGAGGGATAAGACCCGCGCGGGATTGAAGAAAAAGTAGTAAATCCCTTCCCGGTCCCGTCCCACAAAAATTATGCGGGACGAGATGTGGGACGACCCTCATCCAGGGGCGGATCCAAGGGTGGGCGACACCGGACCGTCGCCCACCCCGATCCGGAAAATAATAGAAGAATATATGTGTTATGTAAAAAAATTGAAAAGTAAAATACAAGTATCTTTAGTGGCTTAGTGGTTAAGCCCACCCCATTTTAAATAGAATTCAATCAACCTTTGTTCACATCCCACTAGACACATATTTTCATTTCTTTTTTCCTCAATCCAATTTTCATTATTTTAAAATCTCCCTAGAACTTAAAGTTCTATCCTTTCAAGCACTCTCAGCCTATCCACGTGGAGGCTTCTCAGAATTTTTTTACTTTCCTTATTTGCCCTTCTCTTCCTCTTTTCTTTCTGAAAAACTGATGCTACGCTTCTCAGAATTTTTTTACTCACCTTCTCTACCTAAGTGTAAAGTGTAATAGAACAAAACTCAGCCATGGATGAAAGCTCATTTGGTCCTACCATACTAAAAGAGCTAATCTTGTAATTTTTCATCAACATTTAACCAACTGAAAGCGCCAATATTTAACTAACTGAAAGCGCATTTCTGTTTTATTGATCTTCGGTGCTTGTATTTTGCGTTATATATAATGCTTCTGTTTAAAAAGAAGCATGTTCCTGACATTGTTGCACACTTTTTCTTTCCATTTAGGTTTGGATTACTGATTAGCTCTGACACTTCTATTTAGATATTGTCCTTTTGATTTCTACTATTTTAAATTTTGCTTCTTTCAAAGAACTCTGGTTTTGGGGACACTTCCTCACCATGAGTTTGGGTTGATTTTTTCATGGTTTTGAGAACTCTAATCATTTTGTTGTAGGGGAAAGAAGTGGTATGCAATAACAATATCTATTATATACTGTATTTTACTAAATCTGGAGGTAGTATAGCGGAGATAATGATGTGAGTTGGAACAAATTGAGATATGATTGACACAGCTTGTGAGTCATCTACTTGGGTTGTTGTTGTTGTGAGTTATGGACTGCAATGGGGATACGACTTTTGCAGATTGGTTGTGTCAGTAAGAATTTTTAGGATCTTTAGTTTACTTAGGCTTGGTTATTTTAAAAAGATAAATGAAGTGTTCAAGGGATCTGTATGTTCTCTAGAATTTATTAGTTCAAGGATACCATATATAGATGAAGAAACTTCGTCCCTACAAGGCTATAAGTAGAATCGAGTAAATTAGTTACTTTCATACTAAACATATTTTCCCTATTACATTTAGTATCTGTTCCATGGGAATGCAATTTGCTTAATGCCTGGAAGTACCAAAGGTGTTCAGTTTGTTCTGTGTGGGAAGAACTCCATGGGTGGGAACATAGTTGGACTAAGCCTTAGTGGGATTGTCTTGGCTTGGTTTTTTTTCTGGACTTTGCATACTTTCCTCCTTTGTCTGTAGTAGCTAAGTTAATCATTTGCTTAATCTCCGATTTTTGTGCTGTTCCATCTTTGATTCAGACTCAAGGGCGTGAATCCATCGGAGCGAAATTAGTTGCAAACTAGATAACAGAAGCAGGTGCGCATAGGGTTCTTGCTTGTGATCTTTATTTTGGACATTCTATGGGGTACTTCGATATCCCAATTGACCATGTATACTGTCAGGTATGGTGGTATTTTATCTTCCCTAGAACTTAAAGTTCTATCCTTTCCAACACTCTCAAGCTATCCACGTGGAGCTTTCTCTGTTTTTCTTTTCTTTTCCTTTTTTGCCCTTCTCTTCTTCTTTCTTTCTACCGCTCTAGCTCTCTCTATCATGATCTGAAATTCTCTCTCCAACGTCTGAACCACAACCTTCACAACCCATATCCCTGAATTGTCATACCGTAATGATTAAATTTTTGTGTTTGGAGAGGTACCGAGAAGCACTAGAGATTTTGGTCACCGATTGGCCACCATATCATTCCCAATCTCCGATAGAGGCAACGGACTGGTAGACGTCTTTGCTTTGCTGGCATTATCGACTTTAAATTTTTGCCCCCATCTATTTCTGGTCGAGGAGTAAAGTAGGGTTTAGGGGTTCGCCAAAGAAGACGAGGTATGGGATGCGGGTGTGGTCGTGGGGCTTCGACAAAGGCTGGTGGAGGTGTTGATGTCCAGGAACGACCGGTGTCAACGGCGGCATAAGAAAATGGGTAGGGAGCCGACGGTGGCTGTGGTACAGAGGAGAAGCTGTCGCTGTTGAGCTCGAATCCAAACCCAAGTAGCCTTCGATTTCGTCTCGGTTTGGCATCCAATTGGATGGTCGGCTCCATATTCACTAGCAAAAACGCCTCCGAAATTGGAAGCATCATCACAAAATTGCAACAGAAATCGCACACTTGCTCTCCCTTGACAACAATTTCCAAGTTGTTTGTAACACACAATTTCCATTTGTGAGTACTTTCCCTTTACCCTATCACCCAATTTTAAATTTTGAAGTCATACTTATACCGCATTAGTGGTCCCTATGGACTTTGAACTCCCTTTCCCGTTTTGCACGCGTTTCATTCGGACAAGAATTTGGTCGCAATTTCCCTTTTTTGTGCAGGTGGAATTCAAGTTCGCAGCTTGGGATTCGGTAGGTATTTAATTTCTCCTTCTTCTATTACCAATCGGTTTAAGCCGAGATATGTGACTTTTGACATTGAACTTGCCAAGGTACTCCTTCTTCTATTACCAATCTTTTGGTTTAATCAAATTTGTGGTTTTTTTTAATTGCACTCAATCTGTTTGTCGAAATGTCCATTTTACTAATTTATGTTGTTCACTCAAATGTTGATCGATTTGAGCTGACATATGTGATTTTTTGCACTGAACTAGAGAAAAACCCAAGCAATTTGTAGATGCATCATGCATGCATTTTTTGGACGATTTATATGGATTTCGGACTTCAATTTGGCTATCAATGGTGCAATTCGGATAACTAAGGGTTTCGTCTTTCCTAATTATTATCTGACGAGATTTGTTTCCTTTGCGTTCTAGCTTTGATCTGGCATGTTTACTTATTGATTATTTGTTTGGTTTATGATAAATGGTCGGATTCTATAACAATTCTTCACATTATTTGTTGAGCAATTTCTTTGAATTATGTCCCATTTTTTCATTGTTCTTATAGTTAGGTTTCCAACTTCAAGCAATTTATTATATCTAAATTCATTATTTCTGTCATATTGTAAGATGCTTGCTTCTTCACCTTCACAAATTTATTTGAGAAATTGATCTACTAACTGTCAAAATTAAAGAGGCATAACTTCCATTTTAATTTGAGGGAGGTTGAGAAATTTCATACTTAAGGCCAACCAGAGGAGACGAAAAGAGAGGTCAATTTTGAGGTTGCTGTTGTTGGGCTCACTACCAATGACGATCAGACATCAGAAGCTAGAGAAGTGGATAGAGTGGAAGCCAAGATTCCCATCAGAGGTACCTTTTTGCCTTTGAATTCTCATATCCTTCTCTTTGTCATGGTGTGGATTATTTGGTTATTAAGTAACATGTGTGTGTTTAGTTGTGATCATGAATGACTGTATCACAGAATGGGCCTATGGTTTCAGCTTCGTCATTTATGCTGACCCTTTAATGACAGATAGAGTTATCAAGAAAAAGCATGTGATTGATAAGAGAGTTGTAAGTTGAAAGCTTTTAATTTTGTTTGATGCTAAAAACAAGTGATGACCCATTGGCAATCAATGGACCCATCATTTCTTTTACTCATATAGAATGATAATTTTTTGGCTGAGGTTTTATCAGCTCTAGGTGAGGAGATTTTGATGCTCTTGTAGCTAATTACTTATATTGTAATGTATTTAATCTAAAGAAGTGGAAAGTGATTCTTGACTATTTAATTATACGTTGATGTGCGTATTCATTTAAAATAAGCAATTTTGTAGTCAGTGATTTTGTGGTGGTTAAGTTCATATAAGATGTTTAATCTGTATCCATTCATGTTGAATTTAGATAAGATTTCATATGGATTTCTACTCTAATCTTTTTTTTTAGCAACTACTCTAATCTTAGTCAAAGGCAAATAAGGCTGGATTTAGGCTTTCGTGGTGATAAAAATAACAATGAATTTGTTCATTTAGAAATAAAAAGGAAATCCTCTGCTTCTGTACAAGTAAACATTTATAAGGAACATGCTAATAGAATCCATAATATATACTCTTAAGCTTTAATGTGGTGATAACGAGCTGAATTCACATACTCTTAATGTGGTGATAAGAAGAGGTTGCCATTAAATACATTTGAAAGCTTTGCTTTTGATCGATAATTTGATGTCAAGTGCTTAAGCTTTTGCTGATTTGGGGATTTTAGATTCTAATATGAACCAATTTTTCGCTCCTAGGGTCAAGACTATGTCGAGCCATCGATTGCTTCAGCCATGCCCTAGAAATGAGGTTTGTCTCTAATTTTTCCGTCTTTTTTAATTTTGTTTCTAAAATTCAACACCTTCAAATTAGTGAGCTTGCTGAATCAGGCTGATTGCTCTACACTTTAATGGTATATTCTTGATCAAATCATCTTTTTAATGTTTATTGATGTTGTCGTAAAAACTAGAAGTCAAATATGTTAGTGCTAGGGAGTATGCAGTTGTTCTCTATATAGTAGCAAGGAAGCCAAGTTCTGCTCATGCAAAATCATTTGTACAACTCAAAGTGTGTCTTCATTATCACCTCTATTTTTTGCATTCTAGGCCTAAATCCTTAAAAGAGTCTTTGATAATTGAAAAATGGGATTTGAGTATCAGTGGCTACACTGAACAAAGTACTTCCATCAGCACTCCAGCTCAAACTTGTGCAGTAGATAACCTGATATAAAGCAAGGAAAGTTCAGTTGAAGCTTGACCAAATAAATGACAGTGAATCAAAAGCAGTAACTAGAAGGGAAAAAAAACTATTTCACCAAAAGGTATTCCATTGTGGCAAAATACACAATTTAGATAACTAGAAGGGGGCACTTGTCAAAACAATAACAAAGTTCAAAATGAAAGGTTTGTACCAATAAGTAATAGAAGGCAGAGCAACTATATTGGAGCACAGCTTAAATAAATGACTAAAACTGATATCTCACCATGACATACTAAAAATTAATTTAAAAAATTCAGCAGCTGCTAATGAGACTGAATTTTTCTTTAAAATCTAAAGCCTTCAAAGATTTCAAAAAAATCAGGTACATAAATGAAACACTTTCGAGTCACATGGAGAATGTGTTTAACTATAAAGTGTTTTTTTTTTCAAGATATACATGTAACTAGAGAAATTTGTTGATTGGTACTCTTGGGAGGTTGAATGATATCATGGACCGCATGGATATGCTGGATTTTCATAACCTTGAGGTAAATTTGGGGTGATTATATTTGTAGTTTCAATAGAAAGATTAATTTTGGCTTTAGGTAAATGAAATTAAGGGTTTGTAATTATACAATATGTTTTTATGAGGGATCAGGTCTTAATTTTGGATGAGGCTGATAGGCTCTTGGAAATGGGATTCCATAAGTAGAGTAAAATGCAGCCATATATTTTTTTTGTTTTCTATTAAATTAGAGAGCAGTACATACATCTGGTCTATATGGCTGCGTAAATGACGAAAGTAGAATGGAACTTGCAAAAATGACCTATGGGTTCCTAAACGATTTACGAATTTGCTCAAAGTGACTCATTCTCTATCTGGCCCCATTTTCACCCTAAGGGGGCTTTTGTCAATGGGAAGAGTCGAAGGGAATAGAGTATCTCTTACAAGGGATTACAAAAATGTTGCTTAAATTATACTCCCTCCATCTCAAAATTTAAGTCGTTTGACTTTTTGGCACGCTTTTTAATGTGTTAAAAACTCTATGAAATATTAAATTTTTTCAAATTTTTTAAAATAATTTCAAACTTATTATTTAAAAGTTAGAAATTATTTTAAAATTTTTGAAAAAAAAAATAATATTTCATAGAGTTTTGAACACATTAAAAGCGTGCCAAAAAATCAAACGATCTAAATTTTGAGACCGAGGGAGTATAATTTAGTCCGAGAGGACTGGAGTATTCTATCCTTAATTATTTTGATACATGTGAGGGAGTAGGGCAATAAGAAAAAAGATAATATAACAAGTGGAACAGAGTTATGTAGGCCTGATTCACATACTTTCTTTCCATAATTTGGCTATATTCCCTTTTCCTACAGCAATATCTAGATGGCCCCTCAGTTTGTACTCTCCCTATAGTATCTCTTGCAAGTATCTTTTGATGTGTCTGTCCCTTGATGGAAGTACTCTTCCTTAGTTTGTACTCTCTCTATAGTCTCTCTTGCAAGCATCTTTCTTTCTACTGTGCATTGGACTCTGGTCGTCCTATAATGTCCTCAACTGATGAAATTCAAGTAGAGATGTAGTTTGTTCTTTTTTTTTTTCCTCTTATATTGATGGCCTGGTGGGTGCTTTGTATATGAATGTTGTGGACGACATCTTGCATAACACATTCATATAAATCCTGGCGGATCATTTGAATCATATATGAAGTCACTAGGTCAGCCAATATTGCTTGGACAAATTGAAGCTGGTGTGTTACACTTGAACTTTTCTTCTATTAGTAAATGAGAATCAGTGTTTTTTGTGGTAAGTGGTAACTTTAAAGTTTTGATTAGTTTTCATCTGTCATGTAGTCATGTGTATTTTTGTGTGTGTGTGTGTGTAAATGAGGGCTTATTTTCTAATATTAGGAATGATTTTAACTTTGTTCCATTTCTTACAAATTGCAAAGTAGAGTGTTTGTTTATGTGTTTATATTAATAGCTCCTAGATGTTGAAGGTCGATTACACCTCTTTCACTATCTCAAGTTGCTAATTAAAGGATGACCTCACATTTTACTTGCCAAGTAGTTATTTCGATTTTGTGGAGATCCTTATTTATTGATTTTTTTTCGGTCAAGCTTGAAATTAATGTCAGATTGTTGCACGGTTTTTATTATTGTCACTGCCAATAATGTGAACTATGTGTAATAAGGATATTTGTTTTGCTTATCTAGGTATATTAAAGGTTGATGAATGAGATTTCGTATTGGTGAAGTTGTTGTGCATATTCATAGTTGCCACCGATGACCATACCCGATGACATTATTATTACTTTGAAGCTATGAGGTATCATCTGTCACAAATACATCTTTGACCCTTTGTTTTTAATGCTAACTAAAGCTTAGCTCCTGTTATGCTGGTCAAGGGGATTGTTGGAGCGAGGACGCCATCTTCACCCTCATTGAGGCCTGAACTAACACTACTTCCATCTCAATCGCCGGAATGCCTAGGGCATATGGTAAAGCCACCGAAACGCCTTGGAAAAATTGTCATGTTCAAGAAAAGAATGTGATAGATGCTAGATTGCTAATGCACTCAGGTGTGATATCTCCGCCACTATGCACGAGATGAATTGGATTTCATAGCGCGATGGGCAATGTATATGATTGTGCCTCGACTTTATGAAATTGCAATTGTCATAGGATGAATTTGCACTCTACAGGGCGCAAGAGAAGGGGCCCATTCAAGCTGGAAGATTGTGAGGTGCAATAAATGATTGTCAAAGAAAAGGTAGAGAAGTTGCAATCTATTCATGTTGATTCAAACTCTTGAGTCATTTTCTCAAGGAGAACATCTTCCAGCTCACTTGCTCACTTGTACACGAAGTGTATCATTGGACTATGATTTGTTTTTGTAAAATAGTGTCATAGATAGACAGATCAGATACTGCCTACTTGATTGATGTAGGGTTAGTTTAAGATTCAAGCACTTCTCATTTACCTTGATTCAAGCACTTCTCATTTTACCTTAATTTTACAAGCGGATTCCCTCTAAATAATAGTAATGAAGCATACAGTGGGAATGTCAATTGAAGGAAATTATGTTGGTCGTTAAATATCTTCTTGCATTGCCTCAACAAAGAAGGATCTTCATTTAAAGATTTGGAAGAAATTTAGTTGAAGATCATCTAAGAAGTGTCAACTAATGAATCATTTAAAGATTCATTCAAATGTTAAGACTACTAAAAACCTGTTAAATAGCTATGGTTTTTAGCCACCAACTTTTGATGTCCCTGCGTTCGTGGCTAATAGCCATGACAAAGACGACGAATTTATGACGTTGTTGTTGAAACTGCGTCGGGGAACATTCTATGTTTTTTGGACGAGTACTATGTTTTATACACAATTTAAAACGCATTGATTAATATGATAACATCCGAAAAATAAGATGAGTGTACTTAGATTAATTTTAAAATCCCGTGCGTAGCGCACGGGTTTTAGACTAGTTCTTATAATTTATTTCGTATTTTACAATCACATAATAATAATTTTTCTTATAAATTTAAGATATTCTCTGCATATTTTTTTTAAAAATTATTTTTAATAAAAAATAATATAAAAATTATCTATAAAAAATTGTGCCCACCCCGGAAAAATTTCTAGATCCGCCCCTGCCCTCATCCCGTCTCGTCCCGTCCCGCGTCCACCCCTACTTTTGTGAATACATGGATCGATCTCCCACCGGGAAACTATCACTTCTAATCAAAATCGATATATAGATTTCCTATTCATTTTCGATCTGATTTTTTGTTGTGCTACTTACGGCAACCTAGATTTCCTAAAGTCTTCTATCACGTTAATTATGTAATTCATGAGATGACGACTCGGTATATAGAATATAGGAGTACTGAACTATTCCTTTTTGTAAAAGAAAAGCATATATCCCGTTTGAAGTGCACTAAAAATATGTAGGGTTGTGCATCGGTCCAGAACCTAACCGAACCGGGTCGAATCGAACTGAACTGAAAATCTCAAAATTTCAAACCGAAAGCATAAAGTTCGGTTCAGTTATTTACCGGTTTAGTTTGTGTTAGGTTCGATTTTAACATAGTTGAACCGAATTTTCATAAAAAAAATTTAAAAATTTCTTTTTAAAAAAAATTCGATTTAACACAAACCGAACACCAAAAAAAAATATATATGTATTGGAGTTTCTATGTTTGTATATACACTGTATATATGTGTATACGTATATATACACACTACACACTACACATAAAAAAATATATGTATTAGTGTAAATATACATTGTATATGTGTATATATAAAGTATACAAATATATATATATATATATATTGTATTTATTTAGTGTATAAAAAGTATTATATATACACATATATATATATATAGTGGAATATTAAAAAAAAATTGGTTTAACACAAACCGAACCGAAACCGAACACAAACCGAAAAATGAAAATTCTCTGAGCGAAAGTCGAACCGAAAAACTTCGGTTCGGTCCAAAAATTCGGTTTGGACCGAATCATGCACAACCCTAAAAATATGTCTGGTGAAATGATGTTTTTATTAAATTTAAATATTTTTGGACATTCATTACAAATTAAAGTGATTTATACGCAGAGTTAAATCATCTACATCTACATATATATCTATATCAATAATAATACGAAAACAATGGGAGATATTGCAATTTTTCCTTTAAGTGTAACCCATTTAAATAACTAATTCAAGTTAATCAATTATTATTTTAATGAGATTCACATTAATCTTATTTTTTCCGTAGAATAACCATATTTTAATTAATCTCTTTGTTTAAACATATATCTCCTTCAAAGTATTATGATATCTAATTTGAGTGCATTCACATTAATCTAATCAATTTGATCAGATTTTACTAATCTATTTATTTTCACCAAATCGATCTCTTTAAAACTATTAACCAAATCTCATATACATATATATATATATATATATATATATATATATATATATATATATATATATACACATATTAATTAATTTTTAATATTCTAACATACTTTAACTTTTTTCAATTGATTTTAGTTCTCATTTTATCATAACTAATTTTTTGCCAAATTTAAAAATTACTTTTCTTTCCACAAAATAAAAATGAAACACAATCACTTCTGCGTTCCTTCACTTGATAAAAATCGACCATTTAGACCATGTTTGCCACAGTTAGAAGTTTTTTTAGACTTTTTATTTTTATATTATATAGTTTTCCAGAATATAAAATTGAGATAATGTTAGTCTTTGCTTAACGTAATAAATCTTATCTCAAACATTTCAAAACTCTAATTTTTTAAAAAATTAATAGTTTAATTTTATATTTATCTTACAGACCTAACCTATCAAATTTAATAGTAAATTAGATATGAATTTTGAAATCATTTATACTTTCTACATTTGACTTATAAACGTAAAAAAAATAGTACATAATTCCTTAACAGTTATGATTGATAGCATTCAATCAAATTAATAATTCATTGAAAATTATAAACTTTTATTAATTAAAGGAATATTCTGAAAATGGTTAACGCAAGTGTTTAAGAATTTTTTTTAATATATTCATTAAAAAATAAAAATTTACGGATAAATTCACAACTTGAAACAATTTACACAAATATTCAAAATTTGCAGACGGGTCGGAGAAATGCGGTCTGAAACCGCGTTTCATGTGTTATTGAGTATTTATCCTCGGAGCTGGGAAAAAATTAAATTTGTTATACAAACGCGGTTTAAAACCGCGTTTCTTTTATAAAACGCGTATTAAATGAGAGGGGTGGCGGACCGCTCGCATCTTGTCGGTTCTTAAGCGTGCAGCCATGGGAGGAGGGGAGGTCGGGCGCCCCTTCTTATGATGGTGGTGGCCGGTGGGCGAAGGTGGGCCGGTGGTCGCATCTTGTCAGTTCTTTGCCTCTGGCATCCACAACCCCCCTCCTCCTCCTTCTTCCTCCGCCAACTTTCTTCCCAACCTGCGCCCGGACCTTCCAGCGATTTCTTCTCCATTTTTTTATTTTCTAAGTAAAACGCGGCCTCGGACCGCGTTTTACTATATAAATACATATTTTTTTTTAAAAAAAATAAGCAATACAATTGGGAAAGAAATGCGGTTTCAAACCTCTTTTTAGGAAAGAAACGCGGTTTAAACCCGCGTTTTTATAAGGTATGTAATTTTTCCCCAACTTTGAGGATAAATACCCAATTAACACATGAAACGCGGTCTCAGACTGCGTTTCTCTAACGTATATGCAAATTTTGAATATTTGTGTAAATAGTTTCAGTGTGTGAATTTATCCGTAAATTTTTATTTTTAATGAATATTTTGAAAAAAAAAATTCAGTGTTTAAGAGGAAGGGATACTTTACATACCCATAAATTATAAACACACATTTCCAAGATTTTTTTTATACAATTACTAATTTAACCATAGGAAATGACAAATGTTAAAAATACAAGTTATGAAACCAATAAGAGTTTTTTTTATGACTATGTAAATTTATAATATATTCCTAATATATTAATTTTTTTTTATAAAAATTGCTTATTATTCAATGAATATATAGTTTAAACAAATAATTACCCACCTATAAAATATATGCTTTCCATTTATTTTGGACAATTGAAATGAACCTATATTAATTTAGGTGAAGATAGAGTTTAAACAAATAATTACCCACCTATAAAATCTAGGTTGCTTTCATAGAGTCGATGAATGTAAGAAAAAAACAAAGCATTACCAAAAAAAAATAAATGTAGAAAAAACTACTACTCTAAATATGAAAATTCGGATTATTCTCATGGATTTTAAATTTAAATGACTTTAAATTATTTGAGCATTTGAGATATTTTAACAAATGTCTCATAACTCAACTATTCTTAAAGTCTATTGTCACACACACCATTAATTAAGGACAATAAATGACCTTACAAGTAAAATATTTAATAATATTCAATTCAATTTATTAGTATTATTTTGATCATTATATAATAAATTAAATTAATTTATTTTTAAAATCAATAATGCCTTGAAGGCATGGGAACTATACTATTACATATATTAATACCAATGTATAAGATCTTATGTGGTGTGTTGTGGTTGATTCTAGGAAAAAAAATTCGTTGTAAATATTATTAATGGGTGTCCCTATATACACCGCAAATCCGCGGATTAAAAGCTGCTAATCAACGTCGGATTTGACATTGTAACGTTAATTATAGTACAACGTCGGATCCAACGTTGTAATATGTGGTATGCAACGTTGTAAATCTAAGGCCAGGACGGGGTGGGTTGGGTAGATTGCAACGTCCAATTGGACGTTGTAAAGTGGGCTTTCAAAATGCAACATCGAATCCGATGTTGTAACAACATCGAATCCGATGTTGTAAACTGTGCTTTCAAAATGCAACATCCAATCCGACGTTGTAACAACGTTGAATCCAACGTTGTTACAACGTCCGAATTTTTTTTCCAGGGCAAATTACTAATACATGATCAACGTTGGATCTGACATTGTAACAACGTCTAATCCGACATTGTTGCAACGTCCAATTGAACGTTAATTTGCGGTGCATATAGGGAACGCGATTATTAATACATATACTAAAACTGGTGCATATCATTTTACGTGGTCAATTGTATTTTATTTTAGGAAAAAAATTTCCTACCAAAACAAATTATGAAAATAATATTTTGTCGTGATTTATTAAAAATTATTATAAGCCACAATCTATCTATATATATTTTAGTCAAATGATAAAACTATAAATCAAAACTATTTCATTATTGTACTTACCAAAAATATTTATAAATAAATCTTAGATATGTGTGATTTTATTTATAGTTAGATTATTGTTTGGTTGAAAAAAATATTTATATCAAAATTAATTATTCGATAGTTGTTATTTTATTTATATGCATATTATTTTTGGATAGAATAAATTATTTACATTTATATTAATTTTCTCGATCATATATATTGTCAAATCCTGCTAATTTAGCTAGTAAAAAAAAAAAAGCTAGTAAGAATGATGTAGTTAATAATGTGCTATGAGATTGACTCCCCTAGCTCTCTTATTATATAATAGGCCAAAATGGCTACCCTATCATAAATAAAACTGAAATACACTGATGGAATTTGAAATAGAAATACCTGCAATGGAGTGAGATGGGCACTGAAGAAATCACTCGCTTCGGTGTAACTCTGGTTCAACCCAGCACACACCCCAGCTGAACCCAAGCAGTTTCTGATCCTAGCCCACTTGTATTCAGGCCAAACCCGCCTCCTGAGCCACCCTGAGAAGTCATCCAGTCGGTACTCCAAGTAGGCCCGACCCGGCTCAGCGTGGCCGGACCCATCAACCGTAACAACATAGATGAACACCACCAAAGCAGCAAGCAAGGCTATCATTATAAGCATGGAAACAAGGTAGAACATCAAGAGCTTCGGAATCCGGCTGAAAGAACCAACGAATCCGACCACCGAGACGGCGAGGATCAAGACTCCGAGGACGATAACCGGCCATTGTAGGAGTCCGGCGCAAGAGTTCTCCAGCAACGTCGCTAGCCAGATCCCGGATCCGACTATGGAGATGGAGAGGAGGATGGATAAGAAGGTGGTGGTTGCTACAATGTTGTTGCTTAGGGCCATTATTTTTGTTGTGGTGCTTTTTTTTTTTGGTAATTGAGATGAATAATATGATATGAAGTTGGGTGAATTAATGCGCGCATTTGATATGTCTTTTTAGTTGAAAGGTTTTGCTTGGGGGATAGGTTTTGGAGAAAGAATAATTGGAGTGGAATTAATTAATTAATTAATTAATGTGAGATGTGAATTGAAGGGTTTGGAATCTCTTGAAGGTCTCAAATATATAAAATAACTTGGGTAAGTAGTGTCACCCGTTTACAATCTTACCAGAAGATAGAGATCTGTTTACAGTGTGCAATGTGAATGGAAGGGTTTGGAATCACTTCAAAATTACAGATTATATTGGGGCGGCGAACCTAACGCGTAAAAGCTAATGAGTGGTCACCTGAATGCTGATGAACGGGCTTGGAAAGCCCTTAAAGCTCTAACAAGATTTCAAACGACGAACAAGTTTGTGGCCGCTTGTATAGATTCAGGCGGCAAAGATGCTTACGTCCGTCGCATGAATACTCTCAGGATCAGTTCGATGCGATGAACGTTCACCGCTTGAAGTGCTAAACGGCCAGATTCCTCTTTCAGGCGACGGACCCCAACCATCGCCTGAATAACAATTTGACGTAGTGAATTGTGTAATTTTCACTATGCCAAATTACATTTCAGGCGACGGTCTCTCGAATGTCCGTTGCCTGAATCCAATTCAGGCAACGAACTTAAATGATATGAAACACGAATGCCCCCAATGACCCTAGCAACGACTCTAAGGACTCACAGATAACGGTCGTTCTCTTTCCAAACGCATAAAGAAGACGGATGCTCATTCATGAGTGTAGATCCTAAGAATGGTACTACATGACATGCTCTTATGCATATGCAACACCTACATACTATATGACGCATCAGGCATGAGGTCCAATCACATGAGCATGCCCCGAAGCACTTACCTGGAGTCGTCACATCCAATTAGCCAGCAAACAAGCCACTCAGAGAATCATCCATCGGCAAATAAGCCACTCAGATAATCATCCAATCACACTAGAAAGTAATAAGCAAGGAATAGCTCATCGATACATATTTAAACAACATATGATGTGCGCGCAAATTGCCATATTTTCTATGCACATAAAAGTCCATTTTATCGTCTTTTGCATGCATATTAATGGGAAAACATGGGATTAGTGTAGTTTACGCTTAAATATCAAATATATGGGTCTGCACGAGTTTCTATGTGATTTCGCAGAAAATGGGATAAAAATGGACGAATTTGAAAGAGCGGAAAAAGAACTCGAAGTCTTCTGAAGAGGTCGAAATCGACTGGGGACCTCGACATCGAGTACATCAGAGACATAGGAATCGAGCAGGAAATGAAACAGAGCATGTCGACACAGAGAGGTCGATATCGACGTCTGGAGGGTCGATATCGATGTTGCCAGATCGAGCTAAATGATAGAAGTCAAGTGTCAGTTCTAGTAGGAGAAGGAGAGCTCGAGATAAAGTTTCACAGGGGTCGATATCGATGTTCAAGGTCGATATCGACCATGCCAGCAGAAGAATCTGACTCAGATTTTGATAGAATTCTATCCGAAGTTTGCACGTCTATCCAAAAGTTGAGATTTCTTATCATCAACACCAGATGTTATCATATGAAGGTTGATTTACCATAGAAGTTTTAGTTTTTACTTTTATTTAAGTTTTATCTTAGAGAATAAAGATAAGGTTTCGAGTCTTTGGATAGAAAAGTTCGACATCTATATATAGAGGCCAGTAGGGCTGAGTTTAGGCATCCAATAACAATCCAAGCACATATAATTCCAGTTTTACATTGAGTAGTAACGAGTTAGAGAGAGAGAGAGAGTCGAGTGGAGTTTGTGAAGCGATAGCGAGGTTTTGGCTTGTTCGGTTGTACTTTCTCTTTTGCAAAGTTTAATTCAAAGTAGTTTTCCTTTAATGATGATGATGATGATGTGTATGATGAGGAGCGAGTAGTCAATCCACTTCTAGGGTCGGGGTGAGCCTGATGATAACGATGTAGGGTAAGTGCATCAAAGGTATGACTTTTATGCGATTCCGTCTTCTATCCCATGCATGATCCTTCGCGAAAGTTAGGGAGATTCATTATTTGCATTATTGAAGCGAAAGCCACTCATATTGTGAACTTGAATTGCTCATGAATTGGATAGTAACCCTTAGGAACTATGCGAGAGCCTCTAATCACCTAAGTGTTGATAACGAAAGTTATTTGACGGAAAGGCATTAAATTTCATAACTTTAGCATGAAACTTGCATTGTTATCGTTGTGGCATGAAACCCCGACTTTGGAAGCTTTTAAGTTAATTGAATTTACATATAAAAGTTTTAGTTTTGTTTCTGATCATCGTCCTTAACCATTCTACTTTCTTCGGACTCTTTTCCGACAAATTGGTTACGAAAACAGTTTCTGTGATAAACATCAAAATCGACTGTAAATGTCGATATCGAGGTCTAACGTCGATATCGAGGTCTCAGCTCGACGTCAACTTTGCTGCTTTTGTCTTCTACAGGAACTGTACTGGAAATCGACCAGAACTGAGGTCGATATCGACCAGACACATCGATATCGAGTGTCTTCTGAGGTCGAAAGCTTTGATCGTGAGTACAACAAGGGAAGCGCTGACATACCTCCTCGTGGATTCGATCCTGAATTACCCTACTACTATAAGGGAGGGGATTCTTGTATTATTTGTTTGGGACAGGGAGTTAGCCTAGTTGTGCATTGTTTATTTGAATTATTTGAATCCCTACACACCACTCCCCCGTTAGCGAACAAATTGGCGCCGTTGCCGGGGAGGCAATCAATCGCCACCTAAGTTTAATCACGATCTTTTTTGGAGCTTATTTTACAGGTTTATGCGACGTTTTGATCGCGGACCTATCCTGGAACCAATCAACAAGCCTGAACGTTTCTACCATTGTCGCAACAAAGCAATTCGCATCATGGCTGACAACGAGACACAGGCTGAAAGCATAGAGCGGTTGAGGAAGAAGATCGAGGACCACAATGCTACAATCGCTGCTGAAAGGGCCGCCGCTGCTGCTGAGCGAGCCCGTGCTGATAGGGAGGAGGATGCGCGTAGACAAGCCCAAGAGCGGCTAAATCAGTATCCACAGACGGCGATGCAATACATGCATCCGCCGCTTCATGTTCCTGAATCCGCTATTTTAATTCCTCACTCCAACTATGAAATAAAAATTAACTTCCTATCTGAGATAAAAAGAAATACTTTTGAAGGAAGACCTAATGAATGCCCCCTGCAACACATCTCTACTTTTATGGACTTATGTGAAACAGTTGCTGATGAAGTAAATTTAGAGTATGTGCAATTAAAATCTTTTCGATGGTCTTTAGCAGGAAAGGCATTACAATAGCTTGAGAGTTTGGCTCCACGCTCGCTGAGGACATGGGCGGAGGTGAAGGATGCATTCCTGAATAAGTTCTTTCCACCTTCTAAAACGGCGATGCAGCGACAAAGGATCACGGCTTTCAAACAAAATCCAAGTGAAACTTGATTCCACCAAACAAGTGGATACGTAGTAAACTCGGTGTAAATCAAATCCTCACCGAGTCCAGTCACATCCAAGCTTTCAATCAAATCTCATCAAATTCATTTGTTGACTCTAAGTCAACCCAAATGTCAAAGATTCCATCAAAACCAAAGTGTCCACTCTAACTCGATACAAAGCTTCCGCTCGTCGAGTTCAGTCACAAAAATCAAAATCAAATTCCACCATCCCCAAATTGACCTTTAAGTCAAACTTCTAAGTCAAATCAAACTCCACATCAAATTCAAATCGTTCTCTATGCAAATGATAGGTGGGTTACTTGAGTTACCCTTCCGAGAAGGTGGGCTCAGGTTACTCGGGTGGAGTGTCGTTCGAGTTACCCTTCGTAGAAGGTGGGTTTGAACTTCATCCTATGATGCATATAAGAGAATGCAACCAAATTCAAACCAAACCAAACCAAACATAAAATCCAAAACACTATGAACTACGTGAGGCTTGATTCTCTTCCAAGAGATACGTAGGAAACCCGCTAAATTTCGGGTGCAGCCCAAATCACTAAAACCATTCAAATCTTGGTATCTATACGAATTTGAATCAAGAGGATAACCAAAAGGGGTCGAACTCAAATATTAAAAATCAAATAAAATGTGTTGTACGATTATTTGCGCATTTTTGTCCAACAGAAGGACCACTCGAAAACGACTCAGTCAAGCCCTAACGGGTTTTAGTTCAAGCTCTTTCAAGCGAAGTTTCAAGCTCTTTCGGGAGTTTCAAGCTCATTATATATGATTCACAATATTTGAATATTTAAAATTAAGACAATTAAAATAATTATAAGGATGAGTCGGATCTAGCACAGGTTCATTCGAGTATCGGGTGAAAATGTGTCAGGCTCAATGTAGGGTTGTAACCGAACACAACCCTCAACAGGATACACGTCGGAACAACAATTTGACGAAGCCACAATGACACAGAGATGGTTGGGGCTGGGTTGAGGCGGCCAGAGGCGGGACTGAGACTTCTGTGAGAATTTTTAGAGCGGCAAATCGGTTCACGTTTAGTTTCGTTATAAAATGATGATGATTTTTTGTTTATCTTAATTATTGACCATCAAACATGATTTATTTAGTTATACTATGTTATAATTCACAATATTTGAATATTTAAAAATAAGACAATTAAAATAACTATAAGGATGGGTCGGGTCTAGCTCAGGTCCATTCGAGTATCGGGTGAAAATGGGTCATTATATATAATTCACAATTTTGAATATTTAAAAATAAGACAAATAAAATAATTATAAGAATGAGTCGGATCTAGCTCAGGTCCATTCGAGGATCGGGTGAAAATGGGGCAGGGTCGTTTTTTTTTTTAAAAAAAAATGGGTTGAAGATCCCACCAGAAGGTAGGAAAGCCTTAACCAAAAAAAAAAAGGGTTGACGATCCCAGCAGAAGGTAGGAAAGCCTTAACCGGATGTGTATTGAGAAAATCCCCGAAGGGCAGTTCCCCACCCTGTCAGGGGAGATGCCAACCATCTCTCCTTTCTACAAACACAAAAATTTAATGTCTTGTACTCGATATAAACAAGTCCCACCATTGATTTTTAATCGATGTGGGATGATAAGTATTTGCGAAAGTCGTTGAAACTAAGACCACCCGCAGTGGTGAACCTTTGAGTTCATAGGGGCTCTAGCTGTATAAAAAAGTAGGGGAAAAAAAAGGAAATGGTATGAATCCCAGTTAATTGACTCATCTGTGAACACCCCAAAAAGTGGGATTCATAGGCGTGTAAATCGAGGACAGGCTGGATCTGCTTGCATGCGCCAGAGGGAGCGGACAGGATCCGCTGTCACAAAGGGGACAGCCCCCTGCTGTCCCCTCCCCTCCCCCGGATAAAAAAAAATGATTGAAATTTGAAACAAAAAAAATTAAATAATAAAGGAGGTGTTTTTGTGAGGAGGGACAGCGAGACAGGGAGGGATCCGGGACAGCGGATCCGCACCGCAGAGGGAGGGACCCAAAACGGCGTCACTTTGCCCCCAAAACTATCAAAGTGCTGCGTTGCATACAAAGGAAGGGTTTTGGGGGGTGGGGATCTAACGCTGCCATGTGGCCCATTCACGGGCTGACACATGGCAGAGAAAGTAAATAAAATTTTAAAATAGCTATTTTAGCCATTTTAACATTATAAAAAAAATAAAAATTATATTTTTGAATGTGATTTAATTTTATCTACCTATAGACATACACTTTGCATATGTTTCGAGGAAAAAAAATCATGATATTATCCTATTTCGTATGAGACCCATGTAATTTATTTTCCGACATATGTGATAATTATAATATTTAATATTTACTAATAAAAAATTATTATCATTAATAAATGTAAATAATTAATAATATTTAATTATGTTGTATCTATAATTATAATCATGAACAATTAATGATTAATAATATTTAATAATAAAAATTAATAATTAGTATTATTAATAAATGTAATGAGAATTGATTATATTATGAGTTTAATATAAGAAGATTTCATTGTAAACAAATAAAAATATAGAAAAGTAAGTTATGAGTACGAGGTCGGGGTTAATGAATAGGGAGTGAAAAAATAAAAATCTGAAATGGGGCCCTTAAGCTGATGTGACACTGAAAAAGTAAGTTATGAGTCCGGTTCAATTTTGACGTGATAAGGGACACAGGAGTGGGGAATCGCTATCTTGTTAATTGTTATTGACCTCAGTCACTTCCCTGGCTATTCCAAAGTGCCTTCCTATGAAACTTTGGTGACTGATTTTTTCTGCGATTTGGCGGCTGCTAAGGAAGAATGATAAATGAAGGAGCTTTTTCTGTATGGTAATTGATAGTTGCAACATTTTTCCTAGATTGGGAAATCAAAACTCTAAAAAGTATTTTTGTATTAGCAATAATAGATACCCCATTTAGAAAATTTTGAGAAACATTTATGACAAAGCAATCTCCAAAATTTTCAAAATTGGGATGAACTGATGAAGAATAGGAGGAAAAAAATGGATCAAAATTCACCAAAACAAAATCGAAATTTTCTAAAATAGGAAACTGTTGAAGAATATACTCGTGTATGATTTTAGTCGTAGCATAGGAATCGATGTGGAGGTAGATCAATGGGACGTGAGAGTGTAATCATTAGAGTTAGATGAGCTCAAAAGCAATGAAATCATCCACGGTAGACAATACATACTGGAAGCATAACGTATCAATCTTCACAAGGCTCCTCTGGCTTCAGAAAGAACTCGATGAAAGCAATCCTACTAGGAGGCTGGTATCCTGCTGACTGTATGCGAGGGTGTGAGGCTGATGGTCTTGCAATGGACACAAGGTGCTGAACTTTCAACATTCCACCTCTCCCAATGGTTAGTTTGCTCCCACGGTTGTCTTTGATGACGACGCTGGGGATATTAGATGTCGCTGCTCGTAGGAACTTATATTTGTACCTATTCAGCCAGAGTAGCACCAACCTTTAAAGCTTGTTTATGTAAACTCAGGAAATTTCACATGCTCTTTTCAAGTTAATTCCATACCACGGAAATGGATGCAAATAAAAAGATTCACTAGAGGGGAATAAAAGGTATTTCATTAAAATATTACCGATTAGAAACTCGCTGGTTGCAGTTGAAAGCAACCAGAAGATCAGTATTCACATAGTATGTGAAGTCTACCTGCAAGAAGCACGAGTTTTCAAGGCTGTGGGAATCATAACTGCAGAGAAGTGTTAGAGCTTTCTTGGAGCTATCAGAGTATCATACTAACCTGCAGGCCACCATGGCCACCTTCACCTTTGAATGTAACAGAAGGAGGAGAAGGTTCTAAGGTAATCTCAATACTTGCTCCAGGCCATTCTAGATCATCTATAGCTTCTTTGAGTGCTGCAGACTGAAAGAATTACCATGATGAGAACAAATTGTTGTAAGCAATTAAACATGTCATGGAGTAGCATTCTAGCAAGATTTGTTTACAACAACAGAATTTCAGTATTTGCAGAAGAAAATGTCAACCTGTGCATATCTTATTGTCCTATCAAGAGTTTAATCACTTTAGAAGATTAATAGAGAATGGAGAGGTAAAACATTCTTAAATGCAACAGCGTGTGGAGTAATATAAAGATGGATTCAGTTTGAAAACAAACTTGTGAACACCCTAAAGCTCGTAGGTGCCACTGAATACTTCTTTCTTTATTCATGCACGTCGTAGGATAACAGAATGATTTATGTTAGCTGTTGGTTGTAACTATAACTTCCTGTTGAACAGATACTGTGTATTCAGACCCGCCATGCAAGTCAGACAATGTCACAGAACGAGATGGTAACAGGCAACACGAACAGTTAGTGCCTTGTGGTAGCCCTGAATTCCACACCAGTTGAAAAGAATCATGATCCATGGGGGAGTCCATACAGTTTTTTATATGCAAGATAAACCACGGTTATTTCCGAGATGAATTCAGGTTATTTCCCACTTAATAGATGGAATGTTAATGAGCTTACAAGGAAGAACCTACAAAGATGAATGAACAAACTAAAATATAGAATAAGAAGCTTTACAAATGTTGGAATTAGGCTTGCTTTAGACAAATGTTACAAAACCCATCATAGGAAGTTATTCAAACACAAGTTTTATACTTCACACTGATGACAAAAAAAAAAAATTACTAAGAAAGCATGAGAGTGACTTAACAATCAATGCCACTATCTGTATGCAAACCATCAATTTTACATATCCATCTGACCCCAAAATTGAACACACCAGGGGAGACTTAACAGATGAAATATAAAGTACTTTTGGTTGAGCATCATAAACAAAGTGATGCAGTCCATCATTATCAACAAGTTTAAAGTATACCTGGTTGACCTTGTTAAGTAGATTGAACAAATAAGATTCATAAGAATTTATTCACTATAATTGAGAAGTTAGGGTCATACCTTCACTGTAAAACTAAGTGGTGAGCTTCCTGCTGGTTCAAAGTTGTAGTCCCATGGAAAAGTATCCGGAATCCTTGTCCTAATTTCAGCACAAATACAAGCGTCCAAGGTATCCACTGACCTTGTATATTACACCACAGATTAGCTCACAACAAGACATCTAGGACATATGAAATAAATCTGCCTTTACAATCATGGAAGGGGACAAGGAGCGTCAGTAACTACGTGATATTTGAGTTGGATATCATTTTGATATCAGCAGACAGACCTAAAATCCAGGCATAATCACAAAATCATACTGTAATTTTAATTTTTAAAAAAAGCAGCACACAGTAAAAAATAAAATAAGTATGAAACCAGAATTCCATCTCTTCTTTTAGGTTTCGGCTAATTCCCGCTCCTAAAATATAGAGTTCTACATTTAATTGTCACAAAGCTGGATCAATTTTCAGTCATTTCTCAAAAGACATATGCTGTCTTCCACTGTGTGCAATCATAGCATATGACGATGATTTCACCATCTGCTATGAATTTTATAGCCAAATGTTTTAATTATATGTATCTTTTTCAAATAAGGAAAAATCCAAAACAGACATTTGCAGACCCAAAACAAACTTTCTGAAGTTAAGCACATACTTAAAAAGAAGCTCCATATCGGGACCTGGATATCGCAGTTCAATTATATGCGAGTGACCAGGAACTGAAAATGTATTGAGGCAATCAACCAGAAGGCCCAAGCTTATCCCGAATCGCGGTCGTTCTTCAGCAGCGTATTCATACTTCAAAAATAGCTGCAAACCACAAAAATCATATGTCCATTTGAGAAACCCTAATATCTGAAACAAATCAAGGTGAGCCTCACTCTTCTCCAATTAAGAACAGTACACTAACACATTCTGCTCTAGTTCTAGACACACAAATTTCTATCCAATTTCGCTCCGAGGAAACAATTTGCCCCCTTTTCTGATGACTGGAAGAAACGAAGTTGAAACCGATAGAGTTACCTCTTTTTGAAGATAAACCTTCGCTTGAAGACAACCAGTCTCCTCCACAATCAATACCACGCCGTGCTCGGATAATTCCACCACTGCATCCTAAACCACAAAACCCTAGAAATTACTCGTGTAGCGAGGTCGAAAAGTAGAGGGTAATTCGAGTGCCTGACTGTGCTAGAATGAACCTGGTGGCGCTTCCAGCGGACGGAGGTGAGAGCGTCGACCATGCCTTGGACGTTGTCGAGCTCGCACACTAGACCGGCGACCGGCGGATCTACCGCCGACGAGCTCATCTGTGCTTTTCTCTTCCGGCGCCTAATTTTTTTATGGGAGAATTCTCAAACGTAATTATTAACTAGTACGAGGCCCGTGTCTATATTTTGAGTTCATGTCTTTTACATGTTAACAAAGCTGAGTATTTTTTTTTTTAAAACCGGAAATAATTTGGCAAGATGAGGACCTCATATGCCAAGATCATCCAAATGGATGAAGTCGCGAATCACTGGATCGCCAGGTGTCTGTGAACCTGAGAACGCAAGGTGGAGATGCGATAAACGGTCCGCAACTCGGTTTGCCTCTCGAACGACGTGACGAATCTCTATAGATTGGAAAAACCCTAGGGAGACTAGACTGTCTGAGACAATCATTTTCGAGTCTCCAGAAGGTTTACCACAACCCCTAAGGCTATTTATAATGGTTAGGTTATCACCTTCGATGAGGAGATTTGTGATATTTAGCTCTCGTGCCGCGTTGATTCCATTCCAGAGGCCGAGGGCTTCAGCGCCCATAACAGACGCTATAGCAGCGGGACCAGCCCCGCAGTATATCAGTGTTCCCATGTGGTCTCTGATTATGTATCCAAACGAGCCTCCTGAAGTAGAGGAGAGTGCGCCGTCAAAATTGAGTTTAAAGGTTCCTATGTTTGGTGCCCGCCATCTGGCTTTTTTCCTAGCCCTTGAGGATAAGGGTCGGGAGTCGTTGTTGTTGTGGGTGGTGACTTGGTCGTTAGTGGAATCGTCACTTAGTTTGGAGGCTTTCCATAAGATTATTTGTTCTTGAACAAAGGAAAGTATTTTTTGTATGTTGGGCCTAATGTCGTTAAATAGTGACTTGTTACGGAAATACCAGATTCCCCACCATGCAAAAGCAAGTTTTGTGAATTTCTGATTGCCCATCCTTTCTTTTATTTCTCGCAAGATACCGTTAATCTCAGATCCTTGTGAGAAGCAATTATTTAGTGTTATCATTAAACCGGGGTCCAGATTTGCTAACGTTGCTCGGGTAATGGGGCAGTCCCATAGTATATGTATTAAATCCTCATGATTTGAGTCACAGTGAGGACAAGTCGTGGGGACTCCAATACCTCTCGATGCTAGTTTTACTGTAGTGGGCATCCCATTTTTTGTAATTTTCCATAGCATTGTTTTAACCTTCGAAGGAATGTCTAGTTTCCAGATCCATGTCATATCAGATTTTTGGTGCATTTTAGAGTGGTTGATCATTTGTATTGCGGAGCTTGTACTAAACCAACCATTTCTACTCCATTTCCAGTATAGTCTGTCCATGTGTATATTTTTGGGAATTGGGGATGTCATTATTAAATCAAGTGTTTCACTTGGTAATATGTTCCAAAATGTAGTTATTAATTTTTCTGAATTCCAGTTTTTGTCTTGGGATATAAATTCTGCTGTGGTAACATTTGTATCGATTAACATGTCGTCAGTAATCAGGTTTATGAGTGGTGTTGAGCCAAACCAGTGGTCAGTCCAGAATTTTATATTCTTTCCATCTCCAATTGACCATCGTATTCCTTGTTTGAACACGGGGATTAATTTAGTTAGTTGACTCCATTGCCATGATACTTCACCCTTTTTATGGTATTGTAGTAAATCTTGGTTTTTGAGATACTTTTCCGTGATTAGGGCAACCCATGGGTTTCTTGGATCCGCTAGGATTTTCCATAGTAGTTTTAACTGTAATGCTTTGTTCATGTTTTCAGAGTTTCTGAGTCCAAGTCCCCCATGGGATTTGTCTTTACAAACCTCGTACCAACTAATAAGTGGTTTATGGTTGCGACCCTTGTTCCATAAGAAGTTTCTGTTTATCTTATCCAGTTCCATATGGATTTGCCTGGGTAGAAGAAAGTATTGCATGAGATGTAAAGGCTTGGCCGACAACGTGGACTTAATTAACGTACATCGTCCAGCCTGTGATAAACAGTTAGCTTTCCATTTGGTAAGCGGGGATTTGGTTGAGTCCAAGAGTCCTGAAAACGTATCCTTTGTTACTCTACCACAAATGATGGGGCATCCTAAGTAGAGGCCTAAGTTGCTCGTATAGTTGATCTCTAATTCATTTTGTATTGAAGTTTTTTGGTTAGTTGTCACGTTTAAAGTTGTTTGGAAATGTGATTTATGTCTGTTGACCTTTTGTCCGGATAGTGCACAAAATTCACGAAGTATCTTATTAATTTGATCGCATGCAGTTTTTGTAGCTGATGCAAAGATAACGATGTCATCAGCAAATGCGAGAAAGGGGATTCTGGTGCCATTCTGTGTTAGGGTGATTCCTAAGTGGCTACGCGCGGCCATAGATTCCTGGAATAGTCCTCGGCCTAGTACTTCTGTTAGAATGAGAAACAGATATGGAGATAATGGGTCACCTTGTCTAAGACCTCTTTGAGGCATGAAAAGGTCCGTGGGTTCGTTGTTTACTAGAACTGAGTAGCTAACTGTGGTAATACATTCCTTTATCCACCCAATAAATTTAGGCGAAAAACCAAACCTGGCCATAACAGATATTAAAAATTCCCAGTCGACAAGGTCAAATGCCTTTTCCATGTCAAGTTTGACTGCCATCCACCCAGATTTCCCTTTTTTCTTGGAGAAGGAGTGAAAGATTTCATTTGCTATTAATATGTTGTCTTGTATTGCCCTACCTGCAGTGAATGCACTCTGCAAGGGATTGATAATTTTTGGTAGAATCTTCTTTAGCCTGGCTGCCATTACTTTGGAAATTATCTTGTATGTCGTCGAGCAAAGACTTATCGGTCTGTATTGTGATGCTGTTTTTGGGTCGTCACATTTGGGGATTAATGCTATAAATGTATGGTTTATCTGTTTCAAAATTCTACCACTAAGAAAGAAACTTTTGACTCCCTTAGTGACAGAAGGCCCGACAATATGCCAAAATTTTTTGAAAAATTCTGCCGGGAACCCGTCAGGGCCAGGTGATTTATCGTTTGCCAGGCTAAAAACAGCATTCTTAATTTCTGCATTCGAAATTTGCTTTGTGAGCCATTCATTGTCTTCCTCAGTGATTTCTTTGTTAATGTTATTAAGTAGGTCGCTCGTGATTCGTTGTCTCTGATTGTTTTGGTATCTTTTGATGAAGTCTTGTTTGATTACTTCTCTAATCTCCTTGTCCGTTGTTACAATTATTCCCGCTACTGTTTGCAGTGATTTAATAATATTTCTGTTCATTCTCCCTGTAGCTATTCTATGAAAGTATTTGGTATTTGCGTCAATTGATTTGATGTGGTTTCTTTTCGCTCGCTGCCCCCAATATGTGGTTTGGTACTTTAGTAGCGATGCATGTTTGATCGTTAGCCTTTTGGTTTTGTCATCTTTGTTTTTGTCATAGCTAGTACAAATTTGGGTTTGTAGATCCTGAAGCTCCTTTTCCACATTCTCAATTTGTCTAAAGATGTTGCCAAATGTGAATTTGCTCCAGAGTTTACTCTTTTTCTTAACCTCTATTAACTTCTTAGTTAATTTATATAATTGTGATCCTGGACTATCAATACGCCATGCCGATCTAACAAGTGTTTCAAAATCATGTCTTGTAGTCCAGGCCATTTCAAATTTAAATGGTTGTAACTTGGGCTTTTGTTTATCCATTAGGTCGAATGTGATTTGTGTGTGGTCTGATCTGATAAACGCATGGTTTTTTGTATATGAATCAGGGAACTGTTGTAGTAACGAATAGCTTATCAGTGTTCTATCTAGTTTTTCATGTATATTATCAGCTCCATGGGAACGCTTTCTCTATGTATATTTATTTCCCATTGTCGGGGTGTCTACAAGGTTATGGGAGGTGATAAAGTCAGTGAGTCGTTGGAAGTTTTACGGACCCGGCACATTCCCGCCCAGTTTGTCAGTGGGTTCTAGGATATCATTTAGGTCTCCCATAATGATGAAATATCCTGAAAACCTCTGGACGGAGTTGGAGAGAGCATCCCAGAAGGGTGTTTTATTGGAATCATGAGGAGGGGCATAGACAAACACTATTGTGATTTCTAAGGAGAGGGTATGGTTGATATATTTTGCTTGTATTGTTCTGCCGTCTGAGGTAATTATCTCAAAGGTTTCATTGTTAAATTGAGATGCTTTCCATAGAAGGCAGAGCCCTCCCGACAAGCCACTAGATGGGCAGAAGTGAATATTATCGAAACCCGGTTTTTTCCAACAGTTTTCCGGTGGGGGGTTTTGTAGTTTAGTTTCTGCAAGGGCTAATATTTTGATGTGTTCAGCTCTGCATGTCGATTCAATATGTGTCCATACATGTTTCCTACTAAGACCACGAACATTCCAATAACTAAATTTCATTTGTATCAAACAATTTATTTTGGGGTATTAGCATGTATTCGGCTTTATGAGAGCCGAATTTATTTCTTAGCATTTTGTTTTGCATCATCCAATTTTCATTCCTTAGTAATTTTCGTTGTTTGTGGTATGGGGTCTTTATATGGGTTAGTAGCAGATAGTATTCTCCTAGAGGCAGAGATGGGTAATAAAATCTGTTTTTGACAGGTAGGTCAGTTTCATGGCTATAAGCAAACAAGGGGCACCATTGGGGAAGCCGAAAGTGTAAATTGGATAGCCAAAAACAACCCATTTTGTTTGTGGGATTTGGAGTCATTTTACTGGAGAAGAAAGCAATAAAAAGGAAGTTACAGTCCTGTACATATTGATAGACCGGAGATGAGTTCCCAGTTGTCAATTTTGATATTATTGTACAACTATTATGAAGTTCTATGTTTTTATTTTTTCCCCAGTATACAGTAAGTGTAGTCATCTTTGATTCCAAGAAAGAGTACTTTGGGGATTCGATGAGTTCCAAAATTATGGGTCTTCTGCATGCATTGTGCCTGTGGTTTTGTGTACATTTTCCTTTTGAGTGGTGAATTGGGGTTGAGTAGCCATAATCATCAGATAATAAACTACAATCGAGTCTAGAAAAGAAACAGACAAGGTTTGTACGAGTATGATGTTTAGTAATATATATCCTAGCAAAAAACCTTAGAGTTGTCACCATGAATATGCAATTTAAGTGTCCAGTGAAGTTGTTCCAGATGGAAACGATGGTGAGCCAAAGTTCCAGCCTAGCTGATGGGTTGGCAGCTTGTTGTCGTGTGTAGAATACTTTCTTGAAGCCTGTAAGGTTGAACCAAATCAAAGGAGAGTGTGCTCGGGGGTAGAGATCCCAACAGATTATTAGTAATAAACATAAACGAGGACAGTTCAATTGTATAGATGTATGAATTAGAGTGTGATACAACAGTAAAAGGGTAGAGATAAGTAATGCAACCATATTAAATTTATTTGATAAACAATTCATAAATGGTAAATTTAATTGTGGAAAGTGAGGTTGTGCAGATTTAGTTTTAATCAGAAGGTAGAAGAAATGAGTTATCTGATTTGTAGTGTTTAGATTTCTGAAACTAGATTTCTTATCATTATAGGTTATGCAGATGTAAAGATATAGAAAAACAAAGTTGCTAACAACCTTGTATGTCATAAATGGGTTTATATTACAATGGTGCTTCATCAAGGTACAAGGATAGATCCAATAAAACATAGTGCATATGGTAGGAGCACCAATCACACACCCAAACAAGAAGCAGTCCGAATTAGTCTTGTTTGGAGTGAAGAAATTGGTGAGAGCAGCATAGAAGATTGAGAGATTTAGTTTTGCTTTGCCTTTATCACGATTACGTGAGGCAGTAGGGTGGGTTTTTGGGTTTGAAGAGCCCGAAGGCTGCTTCAGAGTCGGTGTGAGTGAGTGGGCGTCGCCGCTAAGCTTCCCATTGGGTGAGGGGTTTTCGTCTTGGGTGTCATTCCCAGAGGAATTTCCCTTTGGGTTTTCCATGAACAGCCAGACAAGAAAGAGAGGAGAGAACTTGAAATAAAAAAAGAGCGAAACTGATTTTGAATCCACACTTTTAGAGGAGTGATTGTGTTGGTGTGCCTTTGAATGCAGTGGGTTAATGTTAAAATAGATAGTTGGAGCATGAGTCTCAAAGCCATATTGATTGATTTGTGATGTACTATGATAGGCGATTTGCGATAAGAAAACATACCTTTTGCTTCTGCATTTACCAGTAAGATGAGTCTTACCAGACAGTGTAGATGAGGTTAATCTGGAGCAGCCCCGTTTAGATTCATCGTGGTTATCAGGTTCGGGGTTAGAGTGAAGCATAACCGTATTAAGGGATGAAGACTGTTTTGATAAGGTGATAAGTATATATCCATAGAGAAGTTGCAAGCACCAAAGATAGTCATGGCGAGAGGAACCTGCATCCAACCAACAGTAGAGTAGAGGGGTCGGTGCTTGGGTGCCAAACACCCTGCCGTAAGTAAGTAAGATAAGGGTTATAATATGCTCATGTATACATTTTAGTAAATCATAAAAGTTGGGTGTGAAGCCTGTCGGTTGGAGATAGGGTTTAATGCAATTTGTTAGTGGAGAGTGCCAAAAACAAACATGATTAGCTAATGTAAAGGAAAGAGTCACATTACAGGAGCAGTAGGTGGGTAACAGTAGCCACCAGAGATTGCAAAAAACAAGGCTGCAATGGGCAATCAGATGCAGAAGCCATATAAAGCAAATACATTTATAGTTATAGGCAAGAGAACAACAATTATTCAGCTTGTACAAATGTTTTTTCCTGGACAGTTTGGGAGTAAATGGAGTTTGGTAGGTGTTGCTTGAATGCATCCCCGTAGAGAATTGCTGCAGTTGGTTTAAGAAAGAACTGAGATCAATTTTTTCTTTTCCTTTATCACTTTTCTGTAATTTGGTTGGTGTTTTCGATTCAAGGATGTCACCCGAAGGCTTCCCAGTAGGTTGATTTTCAGTGGGTGTCGGTGGAGCCCCGTAGAGGCTCCCCTTCCCTTTAGGTGTTTGTTGCTCGCCAATATAGCAAAGCAAAGGAGGTCAGTAAGCATCTTGAGTTTGGATAAGATGTAGGATAGGATATCATACCTGTAATGATTTGAAGCTTTGCCCATCGGATCTATGTATGTATGCAGTCCTCGTCAAAGAGGGAGTTCAATCCGGCCAGCAAACAGAGATGTTGAAATGATGAGGATCGAGTGAGTAGTAAATTGTGTATAATTTAGGTATAACAGAAAAGTGTTAAGATGGATATTGGAGAAATTTAGATAAGGATAATGATAGAAAACATACCAGGGGGATAGTGTCATGGCACGCAAAAGAGTGAGAGTGAGTAGCCGGAAGCAGTCGAGGCGAAGCCTGATGAGACCGGCTCCAAACAGCAACCACGAACCGCTGAGGAGGTCAAAGCGAACCACTCGAGACTCAAACGAGCCGAGACGCCAGAACACAAGCAAACAAAAGGAAGAATGATAGGGAAAAAGGAGAAGACAGTCCCCTTCCCAGAAAAAACAAATCAACCCTCTGTTGAATAAAATGGTACATGCTTCAGATTGAGATTTAAGCTGCACTTTGAAAAAAGGGGCAAATTTTTTAATTGATTTGGGGTCGTGAGACGAGAGACGTTTTACGAAGGAGACCCAGATCCATAATCGAAGGGCCTGCAATTGCAGATCTTTCAGGAGCTTTCGCCAGAGTAAATTAGGATTTAGAGGGGCGAATTGACATAACAATGGAAGGATTTTAGGGGTGCGGCGATTATCGTCATATGGAAAAAGAGTTCAAGGGATCAAAATCGAAACCCAGATCCAATACTTGAAGGATTTGATTTGAAGAGAGGAGGGATGATTTAGTATAGTTGTTCTAGGGATTTCGATGAGTTTTCTGTGAAGATTGGGGAAAGGGTAAGCGCGTGGTAGCGCGTTCATTTTGGAATAATGGGTCTCAATATATTTTTTTTGATTGTTTCCACAAAGCTGAGTATGTTTTTGGAAACTAAAGAATATTCGTAATTATGAGCAAAAAAAAACCTATCTTGGATAAATATGTGTCATGATTTAGATACGAAATGCTACATGGATTAAAAAAATGTACAAATAAATCATGAATTAAAGGTCAATACAAATTTGCTAAAAAAAGGGTCAATGCACCATCTTCGTTTGCATGCAATACAAGGAAGAATTAAAGAGGGAGATAGAGAACACCGTCATCGTCCTCGCTTTCTTCTCGACTCTGTATTTGTCATCTTGTCTTGCTTCTCCAGCGCAACAGTGTTCTCCTTGAAGGGATTCTCCACTGCTATAGTCATCAATTAGCTTCTCCATCATCTCTGCCAATTTGCTTACAAACCTTCTTTTTGGCTGCTACTGTAATTAAAAATAACTTTATTTTCTTGGGATTTAAATTAATCTTAAACTAATTCTAAGATTCATTTATTGGCACTTACTCTAGGAGCTTAAGCAGCTCTTTAATTGAAGATCCTTATTGCTGAGGCAAGAAGAGATTCAAATTTCCTTTAACTAACGTTCCCACCATATGCTTCATTACTATTACTAAGAGGGAATCGACCTGAAAATTTAAGCAAAATATCGTTTAATTAATTTCTTATGCAAAATCTGAATAAATCATCTTCTCTGAAGGTGTCAATATCCGGCTAGCTAGCAATTCCAAATATCTTTCATCTACGTGCTAGCAATTCCACACTTTACCGACACTTCATTTGTCCTCCAAAGATACCCTTTTTATTCGATCTCAAGTTTTGTTGTTGGCAGGGGATTTTATCTATTAGTTGCTACCTCCCAAACATACATATATCTCAATAATAGTGGTTTTTTTCTTAAATTAAAATTCATGCATTAAATCAGCGTTGCTCACATTCAAAAATCCATTCCAAAACACTATAAAATATATGGGTTTCACATCACTCTAATGGGACTTCTAAGTTCTAAGATGAAATTTTCCATGTTACAATCAAATTAAAGAGAACTACAATCAATTTAATTTGACAAATATTAGAGAAAAGTTAGGTCATGATATGCTCTCAAACAGGATTGAGAATAAGAATAAATTATGACAATAGACAAAATAAAGCTCAAATAAGGGACTGTGTCATGGAGAATGGACCATGGCATTTGGATGGATCGAGACTGATGCTGCTGAAATGCTGGAGTCCAGGGATGTCAGTCACTTGGATTTTTGACAAAGTGCCATTGTGGGTCTGCTTGCCAGACCTTGACCCTATTTTGTTCAACACTAAGATGCTTGGAAAAATAGGAAGTGCAATAGGACGACCTGTATGTGTGGATGGATGCACAGCTGCGAAAAGTCGGATTTCTTATGCTTGTCTAATGATTAAAGTTACTCCTGAGGAAAGTCTGATTAAGGAAATAGAAATTTGTGATGATAGAGGTCAAAAATGAAAGCAAGAAGTACGTTTGAATGGCTACCATGGGCATGCTTTAAGTGTAAAAAGTTTGGGCACATTGAGGCAAAGTGTCGACAGGGTACTGCTGTTAAGAAGAGTGGGTTGGATGAGAGGAAAGGAATGCCGATATTTGAGTGGAGAAGAAAGGCTAAAGAAGGGGTAAGCTCTGCTAGAGAAAATGAGCAGCAAAAGGAAGTTATGCACACAGATGACAACCAGAATGAAAACGCTGATAATTTAGAGGGGGGAGAGGAGGTAAACCAACAGCAGAAAAAAAGAGGAGACCACCCCTTCGAGAGCGGGTACACAGAAGCAACAGGTTGATGATGAGGGATGGTCTAATGTGGCTTCAAAGAGTGCAGCGAAGAGAAGAGGCAGAGGGCAAAATAGTGAGGCTGAATTTCAGATTAGCACGAGTAACTGGTTTACTAATGCAGCTATATTTGAGACCAGTAGAAGCAGTTTACAGAAAAAGAAGACGCAAAGCCAACAGACCATGGAACAGATGTATGCTAGAGAATTTTTGAGGGAAGGTGACCCAGGAGGTAGCAGCCTGAATGGAAAATGGAAATGACCAACTTAAAAGTAGGCACTTGGAATGTCAGAGGATTCAAAGACTCTGGCAAACACGATATGGTAAAGAATTTCATTCATAGTAATTCTATTAGTATCATGGCTATCCTGGAAACAAAGATGACTGTGAAAGGAGAAAAGGAAGTAAAAAAAAAGATGCCGAGGGACTGGAAGAATGTTATTAACAGAGAGACCTCACAGGTTAAGGGGAGAATGTGGTTATGGTGGGATCCTTGGAACGCAGATGTTAGTATTCTGTCCATGGAGGAACAATTTATTCATTGTCATGTTGCTAGTCTTGATGGCAATTTCCAGCTTGCCGTTAGTTTTGTGTACGCCCAAAACAGTAAAGCACGACGAGAATGTTGGGACGCACTTCAGCAGCTGAAGCTGAATGTGGGTAATGCTATTCCCTAGCTTGTGGTTGGTGATTTTAATTGTATTTACGAAATGAGTGATAGATGGTCGCAAGTAGATGTGCCGACAGATGATTTATCTGAGCTAAGGATGATGGAATTGTGTGGCATAGCTGATCATGACTACACAAGATGTCGTTTGACTTAGAACAATAGCCAGATGGGGGATAACAGAGTTGAAAGGAAGATAGATAGAGCGCTGGTTAATGAAAAATTGAGGGATGTCAGCCATTTACGAAAGCATCGTTTGATATGCCTTTGCTTTCAGATCACTCCCCTGTTGTTGTGACAATTAGGGAGATGCAAAGGAGTAAAGTTTTTCCATTCAGAATCAAAAATTTCTGGTGCGAAGAGCCAGAATTCTTAAAGGTGATGGCTCAAGTGTGGAGGGGCTATCATAGAGGGAGCACACAATATGTGTTAAGGTAAAAGCTTCAAAGTTTGAAAGAAATACTTAAAGGGTGGGACAGGAGAAAGTTTGCGAACTTGAGACAAGAGATTGATGAAAAAACAAAGAATCTGAGAGATGCCCAGCTGGAGTATCAAGCGTAGAGGCACAGAATTGATTTGCAGGCGAGGGTTAAACAACTTCAGAAGGATTTAGGAGATAAAATGAGGAGGATGACAAGCCTTTCTTCCCAGCAGGCGAAGCTACATTGGATTACTCATGGGGAAGAGACTTCGAGCATGTTTTACAGACAGTTGAAAGTCAGAAGGGGTGTCGATTCCAACATGTTCATGACAGATCAGTGGGGAAGGTGGAGCTTTCACCCAAGATTCATTTCTCCTTAGATATCAACAATCAAACCTGTATCAAATATCTATAACAGTAATGCTTAAAACAACCAATTGGGGGAACTGTTGTTGCAGGAGGTTTGATATGTCAAGTAATTACAAATATAAAGATGTAAATAAATGTAAACCACTCCTGGCCTAAGCAAATAATTACAAGACCTCCTCCCGTTGTAGTGGAAGGGCAGTCAGGATCGATCCACGAGGAGGCGTGTCAGCGGGATCCTAGTAGCCTTGGAAAATCTCACGTCTGTGTCGACCAGAAGCCTCGATTTCGACCTTAGTACTTGATGTCAACCTCGGCTGTCGATGTTCTCTACAACAGAAGACCTGCAAAGACAAAAACAAGTGGTCGATATCGACTGGTGGGGGTCGATATCGATGTTAGTCCACGAAATCGACTGGCTCAGAAGACTGCCAGTCGATACAGAAGGGTCGATATCGATGTCTGGTGTCGATATCGATGTCAGCAAATCTCCGCAGCGATGTTCGTCGTCGACTCAGAAAACTGTCGACGAACTCAGTGGTCGATATCGACGTCTGGGGTCGATATCGATGTCTCCCTGCAGTGTGTTAGTTGTTCGTCGGCAAAGAAAAGGCCGAAGAATTAAGGATGGAGAGAGAAGCAATGAACAGAAATAACAGTGGGTTTTGGTGTGTATAAATATGTAAAAACAACTCCTAGGATTAGGGTTTACCACAACGTTAACCAATGCATGCGATGAGATAAATAAGACGGACAATTGCGCTATTTCTCCCGAGGGACAAGCTTTCGCCGTACACCAACTCTTAGGATTACTCTTACAAATAAACCTAATTGTCTCTACCAATTTTATGTTTATAACTCAAGTTGTTAGCATGAATCCCTTTTCTTTCGATTAGGACTAAACATAGAATCGTAGGAGGAGAGATAGACACAACAATATCAACATCAAATACTTACCTCAAGCGCGCATGGCTAACGTCGGGCTCACCCCGACCCTAAGAGCTTTGGGGAACTACTCGCTTCTCATCATGGAACTCATCATTGTTTGAAAGGAAGAAACTTGCATTAAAATAAACTTCGAAGCTTTACAACTCAACGTCAACTTTCGCAAACGTCAAACCCTAAAACTTCTCTCTAACTCTAACTCTATTTTCTATGTCTTGTTAATTGATTGTCTTGTTGGATGATCTAACAAATCAGCCCCTAGGGCTTTATTTATAGGCTACTAATCCTCGCTATCCAAGGATTGTAACTCCTATCTAAACTAATAACTCTATCCGAACAATTAGGATCGGTCTTTTATTTTGATAAAAAACTTTAATAACTTAAAGGTACAAGATGAATAAAACTTCAGCTGCCATCTATCTTGAAAGTATGAGATAATCCCGTGCCTCCTTGAAGATATAGTTCCAATCCGCCTTCGAAATCGAGTCTATCTTCTGTCGAGATAAGGGGTCGATATCGACACCAGAGGTCGATATCGAGGTCTCTGTTCCTGCTCGATTTGTTCAGCTCTGGTCGATTTCTATGTTGAGGTCGATATGGGGGTCGATATCGACACTGGGGGTCGATATCTGGGTCTAAGGTCGATATCTACCTCTTCTCAGCTTCACTCGTTGCGGTCGATATCTATGTTGAAGGTCGATATCTACCGCAGAGGTCGATATCTGGGTCTAGGGTCGATATCTACCTCTACTCAGCTTCACTTGACTTCTTCGTTTTGACTCCGTTTTCGCTCAAATTCCTGCATGGTTAGCTCAAAACATGTGCAGACTCTATTTCTTGCATTTTAGCCCTATTCTTACACAAGTTTATATTCTTTTGAACCTTTTCTTTGGAAATCGAACGAAATACGAAGTCAAAAGATGCAATAAAAGAAGGTGCAAATGTGTACATCAAAACACCCCATACTTAGACTTGCTTGTCCTCAAGCAATAACCAAGCAATAACCAACACCTACAACACACCCTTCAAGTCTTCGCCTTTATCAAAAGCAACATCATAAGCGGTAGCAAAGCAAAGCAAGTGAATTTAACGTCATAGCACATATTTTGGTGATCCATAGGTATATGCAATTTTGATCCAACCTCACAGGGATAATGTGTTTGCACTCAACTCTCATGTGTTTAGGCTATGAAGATCAACTCTCAACTCAATTCCATATACAATCTCATAAACATTGCAATTTATAATAATCCACTTCACAACCAATTATGAAAATGCAATAAGAATCATCAGGAGGACTTTCGCTCAATGGAAGACTTCATAGAAGACTCCATTCGGTGGGGTTGTAATGGGGCTTGGTATGAAATAAAGGGTATGGAATTATTTGGCTATGTGGTGCTTTTAAAATTTGGGAATCGAGACTCCTAAATCTCAACACTTGCAATACCCAAACCATAACTCTTCACAATAATGCTCTAAAGATGCATTCCATCAACCCTTCTTCTAAGTTCTAATATACCTCTCAAAAATATAACATTCGTATGAATAAAAAACTTAAGGATTTTGGCTCATGCACTTTATATAAATATATATTTTTTCGGATTTTTTTTTTCGGAAGTAATACTAAAGCTATGTGCATTTATAGGTTGAGCCATAAACCCTTTTACAAAATATGACAAAATGTAAATATGTACCATCCTATAATTTCCTTTCTCAAAACTGGACATTATTAGTTCCAACCAATCTAAGTCTCAATTCCCAAATGGGGGTCAGGCTCAATTCGGCTAGGGATAATTTTATGGAGTTTGCAATTCAGGCTCAGGCTAATGTTCTGGCTTCAAGCAGGGATAATGCAGGGTAGGTAAAGAGAGGATAAAAATGGCTTAAAAGATGCCTCCATCATTTAATTCTCGTAAACATAAACATATATATGCATTGGTTTTGAATAACTATCACAACATTTAGAGATGTATAGGAAGAGTAAATTCACTCAAGAAAGCGGAGGGATTTTTGATGTTCTCCCTATAGGTCAAAATTCTCACAAGGACAATTTTTGTTGGATTTGCTTTTTAGCCTAGGATCATATGTGCTCAATTTCATCACAAGTTCACGATCTACATAAAATTTTTTAAAGACTTAGGTTAAACCATCCAAATATGCCATAGGGTTTACATGATCAAGTCAGCTATTGAGTTTTCATCATAGGACATCTAAGTAGGGATTAAAGAAAAATAAACTTAAAAATAAACATGCATTTTTTTGTATTTTTGACATTTTTCTATTTTTTTGGATTTTTGACATTTTATAAAAGTAAAACTTAAGAACAATAATTTAAACATGAATGCAATGCGAAGAAGAAACCAAGTTATGACCATAAGACATGTCTTTCCCCCTTTGTTGTTGCAGGAGGTTTGATATGTCAAGTAATTACAAATATAAAGATGTAAATAAATGTAAACCACTCCTGGCCTAAGCAAATAATTACAAGACCTCCTCCCATTGTAGTGGAAGGGCAGTCAGGATCGATCCACGAGGAGACGTGTCAGCGGGATCCTAGTAGCCTTGAAAAATCTCACGTCTGTGTCGACCAGAAGCCTCGATTTCGACCTTAGTACTCGATGTCGACCTCGGCTGTCGATGTTCTCTACAACAGAAGACCTGCAAAGACAAAAACAAGTGGTCGATATCGACTGGTGGGGGTCGATATCGATGTTAGTCCACGAAATCGACTGGCTCAGAAGACTGCCAGTCGATACAGAAGGGTCGATATCGATGTCTGGTGTCGATATCGATGTCAGCAAATCTCCGCAGCGATGTTCGTCGTCGACTCAGAAAACTGTCGACGAACTCAGTGGTCGATATCGACGTCTGGGGTCGATATCGATGTCTCCCTGCAGTGTGTTAGTTGTTCGTCGGCAAAGAAAAGGCCGAAGAATTAAGGATGGAGAGAGAAGCAATGAACAGAAATAACAGTGGGTTTTGGTGTGTATAAATATGTAAAAACAACTCCTAGGATTAGGGTTTACCACAACGTTAACCAATGCATGCGATGAGATAAATAAGACGGACAATTGCGCTATTTCTCCCGAGGGACAAGCTTTCGCCGTACACCAACTCTTAGGATTACTCTTGCAAATAAACCTAATTGTCTCTACCAATTTTATGTTTATAACTCATGTTGTTAGCATGAATCCCTTTTCTTTCGATTAGGACTAAACATAGAATCGTAGGAGGAGAGATAGACACAACGATATCAACATCAAATACTTACCTCAAGCGCGCATGGCTAACGTCGGGCTCACCCCGACCCTAAGAGCTTTGGGGAACTACTCGCTTCTCATCATGGAACTCATCATTGTTTGAAAGGAAGAAACTTGCATTAAAATAAACTTCGAAGCTTTACAACTCAACGTCAACTTTCGCAAACGTCAAACCCTAAAACTTCTCTCTAACTCTAACTCTATTTTCTATGTCTTGTTAATTGATTGTCTTGTTGGATGATCTAACAAATCAGCCCCTAGGGCTTTATTTATAGGCTACTAATCCTCGCTATCCAAGGATTGTAACTCCTATCTAAACTAATAACTCTATCCGAACAATTAGGATCGGTCTTTTATTTTGATAAAAAACTTTAATAACTTAAAGGTACAAGATGAATAAAACTTCAGCTGCCATCTATCTTGAAAGTATGAGATAATCCCGTGCCTCCTTGAAGATATAGTTCCAATCCGCCTTCGAAATCGAGTCTATCTTCTGTCGAGATAAGGGGTCGATATCGACACCAGAGGTCGATATCGAGGTCTCTGTTCCTGCTCGATTTGTTCAGCTCTGGTCGATTTCTATGTTGAGGTCGATATGGGGGTCGATATCGACACTGGGGGTCGATATCTGGGTCTAAGGTCGATATCTACCTCTTCTCAGCTTCACTCGTTGCGGTCGATATCTATGTTGAAGGTCGATATCTACCCCAGAGGTCGATATCTGGGTCTAGGGTCGATATCTACCTCTGCTCAGCTTCACTTGGCTTCTTCGTTTTGACTCCGTTTTCGCTCAAATTCCTGCATGGTTAGCTCAAAACATGTGCAAACTCTATTTCTTGCATTTTAGCCCTATTCTTACACAAGTTTATATTCTTTTGAACCTTTTCTTTGGAAATCGAACGAAATACGAAGTCAAAAGATGCAATAAAAGAAGGTGCAAATGTGTACATCAAAACACCCCATACTTAGACTTGCTTGTCCTCAAGCAATAACCAAGCAATAACCAACACCTACAACACACCCTTCAAGTCTTCGCCTTTATCAAAAGCAACATCATAAGCGGTAGCAAAGCAAAGCAAGTGAATTTAACGTCATAGCACATATTTTGGTGATCCATAGGTATATGCAATTTTGATCCAACCTCACAGGGATAATGTGTTTGCACTCAACTCTCATGTGTTTAGGCTATGAAGATCAACTCTCAACTCAATTCCATATACAATCTCATAAACATTGCAATTTATAATAATCCACTTCACAACCAATTATGAAAATGCAATAAGAATCATCAGGAGGACTTTCGCTCAATGGAAGACTTCATAGAAGACTCCATTCGGCGGGGTTGTAATGGGGCTTGGTATGAAATAAAGGGTATGGAATTATTTGGCTATGTGGTGCTTTTAAAATTTGGGAATCGAGACTCCTAAATCTCAACACTTGCAATACCCAAACCATAACTCTTCACAATAATGCTCTAAAGATGCATTCCATCAACCCTTCTTCCAAGTTCTAATATACCTCTCAAAAATATAACATTCGTATGAATAAAAAACTTAAGGATTTTGGCTCATGCACTTTATATAAATATATATTTTTTCGGATTTTTTTTTCCGGAAGTAATACTAAAGCTATGTGCATTTATAGGTTGAGCCATAAACCCTTTTACAAAATATGACAAAATGTAAATATGTACCATCCTATAATTTCCTTTCTCAAAACTGGACATTATTAGTTCCAACCAATCTAAGTCTCAATTCCCAAATGGGGGTCAGGCTCAATTCGGCTAGGGATAATTTTGTGGAGTTTGCAATTCAGGCTCAGGCTAATGTTCTGGCTTCAAGCAGGGATAATGCAGGGTAGGTAAAGAGAGGATAAAAATGGCTTAAAAGATGCCTCCATCATTTAATTCTCGTAAACATAAACATATATATGCATTGGTTTTGAATAACTATCACAACATTTAGAGATGTATAGGAAGAGTAAATTCACTCAAGAAAGCGGAGGGATTTTTGATGTTCTCCCTATAGGTCAAAATTCTCAAAAGGACAATTTTTGTTGGATTTGCTTTTTAGCCTAGGATCATATGTGCTCAATTTCATCACAAGTTCACGATCTACATAAAATTTTTTAAAGACTTAGGCTAAACCATCCAAATATGCCATAGGGTTTACATGATCAAGTCAGCTATTGAGTTTTCATCATAGGACATCTAAGTAGGGATTAAAGAAAAATAAACTTAAAAATAAACATGCATTTTTTTGTATTTTTGACATTTTTCTATTTTTTTGGATTTTTGACATTTTATAAAAGTAAAACTTAAGAACAATAATTTAAACATGAATGCAATGCGAAGAAGAAACCAAGTTATGACCATAAGACATGTCTTTCTCCCTTTGTTGTTGCAGGAGGTTTGATATGTCAAGTAATTACAAATATAAAGATGTAAATAAATGTAAACCACTCCTGGCCTAAGCAAATAATTACAAGACCTCCTCCCGTTGTAGTGGAAGGGCAGTCAGGATCGATCCACGAGGAGACGTGTCAGCGGGATCCTAGTAGCCTTGGAAAATCTCACGTCTGTGTCGACCAGAAGCCTCGATTTCGACCTTAGTACTCGATGTCGACCTCGGCTGTCGATGTTCTCTACAACAGAAGACCTGCAAAGACAAAAACAAGTGGTCGATATCGACTGGTGGGGGTCGATATCGATGTTAGTCCACGAAATCGACTGGCTCAGAAGACTGCCAGTCGATACAGAAGGGTCGATATCGATGTCTGGTGTCGATATCGATGTCAGCAAATCTCCGCAGCGAAGTTCGTCGTCGACTCAGAAAACTGTCGACGAACTCAGTGGTCGATATCGACGTCTGGGGTCGATATCGATGTCTCCCTGCAGTGTGTTAGTTGTTCGTCGGCAAAGAAAAGGCCGAAGAATTAAGGATGGAGAGAGAAGCAATGAACAGAAATAACAGTGGGTTTTGGTGTGTATAAATATGTAAAAACAACTCCTAGGATTAGGGTTTACCACAACGTTAACCAATGCATGCGATGAGATAAATAAGACGGACAATTGCGCTATTTCTCCCGAGGGACAAGCTTTCGCCGTACACCAACTCTTAGGATTACTCTTGCAAATAAACCTAATTGTCTCTACCAATTTTATGTTTATAACTCAAGTTGTTAGCATGAATCCCTTTTCTTTCGATTAGGACTAAACATAGAATCGTAGGAGGAGAGATAGACACAACGATATCAACATCAAATACTTACCTCAAGCGCGCATGGCTAACGTCGGGCTCACCCCGACCCTAAGAGCTTTGGGGAACTACTCGCTTCTCATCATGGAACTCATCATTGTTTGAAGGAAGAAACTTGCATTAAAATAAACTTCGAAGCTTTACAACTCAACGTCAACTTTCGCAAACGTCAAACCCTAAAACTTCTCTCTAACTCTAACTCTATTTTCTATGTCTTGTTAATTGATTGTCTTGTTGGATGATCTAACAAATCAGCCCCTAGGGCTTTATTTATAGGCTACTAATCCTCGCTATCCAAGGATTGTAACTCCTATCTAAACTAATAACTCTATCCGAACAATTAGGATCGGTCTTTTATTTTGATAAAAAACTTTAATAACTTAAAGGTACAAGATGAATAAAACTTCAGCTGCCATCTATCTTGAAAGTATGAGATAATCCCGTGCCTCCTTGAAGATATAGTTCCAATCCGCCTTCGAAATCGAGTCTATCTTCTGTCGAGATAAGGGGTCGATATCGACACCAGAGGTCGATATCGAGGTCTCTGTTCCTGCTCGATTTGTTCAGCTCTGGTCGATTTCTATGTTGAGGTCGATATGGGGGTCGATATCGACACTGGGGGTCGATATCTGGGTCTAAGGTCGATATCTACCTCTTCTCAGCTTCACTCGTTGCGGTCGATATCTATGTTGAAGGTCGATATCTACCCCAGAGGTCGATATCTGGGTCTAGGGTCGATATCTACCTCTGCTCAGCTTCACTTGGCTTCTTCGTTTTGACTCCGTTTTCGCTCAAATTCCTGCATGGTTAGCTCAAAACATGTGCAAACTCTATTTCTTGCATTTTAGCCCTATTCTTACACAAGTTTATATTCTTTTGAACCTTTTCTTTGGAAATCGAACGAAATACGAAGTCAAAAGATGCAATAAAAGAAGGTGCAAATGTGTACATCAGGAACTGACCAAGTTTAGGGAATTAACTTTGGATCTTATTCTAAGATTTTAATTAATCAACTAACCTCATCATCGTCATCATTATCTAGATTCTAATATGCCTTATGATCTATAGAGTGACACAAAATTTTTAGAAAATATACCCTATACATTTGATAAACAAAATTTAGAAGTATAAGCACGGGGCAAATAAGATCGTCTAATCCACTTTTAAGGTTAGGGTGGGATCTCAATCACAATGCTGGTATATCTTCAGAAGTGGTCTCTGGAAATCCAAAAAAAGGTCAAATCTAGAACAAAGACCATACAACACTGAGAATGCTTACACCATTCTTAGTGCTGTCTAAGCACGCTAGAATGATTGTGCAAGGGTTTATAAGAGTTAGAGTGGATAAGCTTCAAAGGCTATAAAGCCAATTTTGCAAATGAATGTCTGACACCCCTTCGTCTACCATAAGAGAAGGGAAAAAAATAAATTGAAAACCCACAACTTCCTCAAAAAATATTCACATGCTAGCTTCTTCACAAAGAGAACATTTCATCAAATAGCCTATAAGAAAGCAACAACTATAAAAAAAAAATCAACAACTAAAAATTCCAAACAACCTAAAAAAACAAAAAACCAGCAACATAAGTTACAAAACAACAACAACAACAACAACAACAAATCAGCAAGGAAATAAATAGATAGCAAAAAAAAAAAGCAAAAAATGAGAACATACCTAATAGTGAGACACCAAGGGAAAATAATCTTCAATCACTCTACAGAATGGAAGAAATAGACAATGAGGACATATTATGTATACAACAACATGATTTACTAAATTTTGAACCTTTTTTGCCTTCCAAAACAATAAGATTAGGTTACGAAAAAGTGTGATTTTGAAATAAATTTATGTAATTAATATAAAAAAAAGAGCAGAAACAAAAGAACATGAATGATATTCGAAATTGATTGCAATCACGCTTTTAGAAATTAATGTTAAAAAGAAAAAAAATAGGATTAGGAAATAATCCCTGAATTTAGAATAAGTGCGATCTAACTTTATGTAATTTATTTCTTTTAGAAATTGATGTTCTTTTGTCCAAAGAAAAAAGAAACTAATACCGAAAAAGCAAAAAATGCTCACTGATTTTGCAGAAGATCACCTTTAGTAGCCCCTAAGCTACTGAGAGCCTGTGCTTGAATTCTAGCTTCTCACGAGAACTTGGACTTGTCCTTGCAAAGTAACTTCAATATATCAGAGAGAGGAGCTCCAAAAGAAAACTAAAGTTTATAGGCCGAAGTCATTACTATATAAGTGGCTTGAAAAACTTCCATTAGGAATGTACTCATACACAAGAACTTGTAAATTGCTTTCCTGACAGTAACCCAAAAGAGTCACAATGTTCCTGTGTTGGATAGATGAAATATATCGTACCTGGATGAGATTGATCAGAAAAGCTAATCACATTATATAATAGAGAAAATCTCAATAGATAGGAAAGACAGTGATATCCATATATTGCAAAGCATATTTCACATCAGTTTACATAGGTAGATCTTTTTAACTTCCTCTCCATTTGATGTGTATCAAATGTCATTTGAACAGGTAAGTATTGTCTTTCCAAACAGAGTGTAAAAACCAAAGAATGTAACCTATTATAGGAATCAAAGCAGTGATAGTAGTATAAAATCATGGATGAAACCTTATGACCTTTGGTACTCCCTTCGTATCTCAATATTTGTCTTTTTAGCATTCTTAATTTTTTCCTGAATACTCGCCTTCCTAAATCATTAAATGCTCCAACCTAACTAAAAATACGAAGTAGTTTGTAGGGGGTAGAAAAAGTGCATTACATGCACTGCAATGATTCAATTAGTACAATAAAAATTGACATCATTTACCTTTCCTTAAACAAAACCTTTTATTTCCAGCTTCCTTAATAACAGCAAAAACTGCTCAAAAGACAAGTATATTGAGATAAAGAGAGAGTATGTCATAAATAAACATGTATCAAGTTAATGCTCTACCTCTTCAATAAAGTCCTGACTGGGAGCGCTTACTCGCTTCTTAATGGCAAAAAGCATTCCACCATTAAGTAATCACTTACAGACCTCCCAAAACTTTCCTGTACCTATCAAACTCTGGACGCTAAAGTTTTTGGTGGCCAAGGATAGCTCTTCCAGTGTGAATGATTTGGCTTCACGAAATGACAATTTAATGCCACCACTTCTTGTTGCTGCAATTCAAAAAATGTAACAAATAAATGAGGCGGTCAAACATTTAAGTCAACAAAACACCATCCAAGTCCAAATTTTGATCTCTACCTTAATCGAATGTGGCTCTCTGCGCATCAACTACCAAAGAACGACGCTCCTCCATCTAGAGATTGATATGCATTATAGAACTACAACAAAACCACTGAGTTTTTCTCATGATTCTCTCTATGACATTTCATCAAATAGGTGGAGTGAATGACTAAATGATATTTCAAAACCATAAATTTCAAGAGCTTTCCTCTAATCTTTAGATGTCATCAAACACATGTAAATATAAGTCCCAATATAATCAATTTCAAAATAATAAACATTTGTACAATGGAAAAAGCTACACCCATGAGAAACTTACCGTTGTGTGCATGTTTATGGTTGGGATGGTGGTCGTATCCTCTAGCACAAAGTCAAGCAAATTTGAAGGGACGATGGTCATAACGCCAAATCTTCCCAACGAATAATAGCGTCAACCAAATTGGATCCTCAATTTTTCAAGTTTTTTGTTGCAAGGAGAGAGGGCTACAATTTGTGAATTCATGTTGTTAGATCTTTCGATCTAGAGTGATTCGGAAATGTATGAGCCGATTAAAAAAGGCGGCAATCTCCACATCACTGAATCTGAAGCGGACGATGCAGAAAAGTCCTCTCAAAACCCTACCAGGCCTCCGCTGCTTCCGTCGGAGATGAGGAACAATAGGCATCTCATTGGTGGGCAAAACCTCGGGAAGTGACATCTCTCTACCGCTCCAACAGTTACCAAATTGAAGACGAATCCGGAAGTTTGGCCTAAATTACCACGTTCGCCCACTATGCGATTGGGAAGTTGGAGGTGTGAACATGGGAGCCGATTATGGAGGGAGGAGTGGAGAACGTGGGAGGCCGATCTCTTTGCCACATGGGTGCCACATTGGTATGAGGTGGAGAGGCAAAGGAGGAACGCTCTTCATGCTTTCGACATCTGGAATGCTGCTCTCTGGTGAAGCCACGTAGGAGGGAAGTGCTTCTGCTTTTAGGTGTAGTATAGATGGCTTCTTTCCCGCCAACACTTCAATATACTCCGTACCCATAGTATTACAACATCTCCAACCGTTTGGGGAATTGTGCTATAGGCCATAATTAGGGCCTTTATTAGGAAAATGTCCACCCTTCCCTTCCAAATTGGCAAAATGTCCACCTTTCTTCCCTTGCCCCCTTTGCCCCCCCATGCGCGCCCCTTGTGCCCCTTTCTGTTTCAGCACATTTGGTTTCAGCACCCCCTATTTCAGCATTTTTTTTTCGCGCGTTGCTGAAACCGAAGTTGCTGAAATTGTTAAAATTAGTTTTTTTTTTCGCGCGTTGCTGAAACCTAAGTTGCTGAAATCGGAGTTGCTGAAACCAGGGTTGCTGAAACCGGAGTTGCTTAAATTGTTGTTGCAATTGCTGAAATTAGTTTTTTATTTTTTTGCGTCAGTGCTTCGACATCGGAGTTGCTGAAACCGTGTTGCTGAAACCGGAGTTGCTTTTTTTTTTCTTTTTTCTTTTTTTTTTCACATCACCACTTCGACACCGGAGTTGCTGAAACCGGAGTTTTTGTTTCAAAAAATGCTGAAATGCTAAAATTTTTTTTTTTCAAAAAATGCTGAAATGATGTAATGCTGAAATATATGCTTGTGTGTAAGATATAGTAGCTCATACAATTTTATAAGAATTAATTTCAGCATTTAAGCATAACAATTTTATAAGAATTAATTTCATGGAAATTGTTAATATAATGCAATATTGATTGTAAGCTAATTAATACAGTAATAGCTAATGAAAAAAAATTTGAAAAGCTTACGTACTATACCTACTACATTACAAGTGAGCTACTAAGATGATGTATGCCAACAACTTCTACAGTACACCTTAACAACTCCCACAACTAGGAAAAAAGAAGCTTTCCATAATCATCATTTCCATGAAGGTTTATAGGGCTGCTGCAACAAAACTAAAAAGCCTCACAAGAACATATCCATTTGCAACAGCTCTTAACAATCGATTAAAAAAAAACCAACAGTGATGGCCATCCCCACAATTTATGTCCTATGATCGCAAAAAATGGCCAGCAACACATCCTATGACAGCACATAGCCACCCTACAATGTAGCTTCCTCTAGTGCACAAACCACATGAGCACCCACATAAGGAACTTGTGACCAGATTTGCATCTCCCGTATATCCATCAGATCAAAACTTACTACTCTTGCTCATTATTAATGAGTATATACCTCCAAGATTGAAAATTAAGGTCTCATTGTATTTCCTTCAAAAAATTCAACTGGAATCCCATAAGGAAAACTTTACAAAGAAGCACAAGCACGTGATTACAGGCCAAATCTGCATAGCAATTCTCTTGTAATTTTTATACAAATCTTCAATCATCATTCAATTTCAGCATGATCGAATCCAACAGAGGAACAAGAGAGTGAAGGAGAAGAAGAAACTAGAGACTGTGGATCAATGGAGAAGCAGAAGAACGACAAGTAGAGGGAGGAGGAGATGCAAAAACCGGCGAGGAGGCCGGAGGTGGAAGAACGGAGAGAGACCGGAGGGATTAGAAGAAAACAAAGACGACGTGGCCGATGAGGACCAAATCGGATCTCCTGCTCGCGGAGCTTAGGCCGACATGGCCGATGCCGACGATCTCCTGCTCGCGGAGCTTAGGCCGACATGAGAATGAACGATTACGCAGCGGCACTGGCAGGAGGAGGACGGGGAGGCGGTGATCTCCGAGGGGAGCCTGGGAAGAAGGGGCGGGGATGAGGGAGGGAGGGAGGGAGGGAGGGAGGCGGATCCACGGGCTCTTGATGACGGTGAACAGAAGGGAAGGGGGGCACGCTTTTGATTAAAACAAATGGTGGGCTTTACCCTAATTTAGATAGGTTCGTGGGCATTTGTCTAATTTGAGCCCAAAAAGTGGCCTGTTAGGCAATTTTATTCCAACTGTTTCCCGGTTTTTGGAGTTTTGGGGGAATTTTAACTTATTTTTTGGTTTAATAGATTTCCGTTACATTCTCCAAAATAGAGAAGCAATAGAAAAAATAGAGATGATTCCCTAAATTTGCAGCATTCTCCAAACTAAAGGATTATCCAAATGTTTAAAATGGAAAAGTTATTGGAGTTAAAGCAAAAATAATTTGAAGAATATTTATTTTGTTTTCCTATTTTGGAGAAATTTTAGGGAAGCGGTTGAATATGATTTTAGTATTTCTTTATTCATTCATATGGAAAAAATGCAAAAGTACAACCTAAACAAAAAAGCCTTTACATACCAAACATTAAGAAACTAGGAGAAAGATGAAGAGCATAGACGACAAAGATTAGACTAATGTAAATGGCATAACTATAACTAGAAGGAAAAGAAACTTCGATGGTTGCAATAAAGGTAATGGTGCACCAACTGCAGAGTACATCATCCGTAACCATCAATGGATCAAGAGCTATTAGAAGGGCACAAATTGGCCAAAAGAGTGCACTGATATCAGACAAGCCTGAAGCTTAATGCCTCATTTCTTTTTTTTTTATTAGATAAAAATTCGAGCTCAGACAAGCCTGAAGCTCGAGAGACCGATGAATCGGAAGATGGTAAACCGTCAACAAACAATATAATAAACACACAAATAACACAAATGAAAGAAACACCCCATATAAGCCGTTTGTCAGCGGAGGAGTCGAGGAAAATCTAAGGCAAGCCACGAATGCCAAGAACACGGGAGAGTGCGATGACTCACATGGCATCTCGACGCCAAGAAGGCAGAGAATAGTAATCCACCACTAAAAAGGGCGAAACCTGAGGAAGTGTGGATAGCCGACGTTGCCCCCACCTAGATGAGGGATCTTTGAAGACAATGAACATTGTCACGATCCTCTCGATCATACAGGACGCCCGATACTGCAACCCAACTCGAAACTAAACGCACCTACGCCAAAGCAGCGACCCGACACCAAAAGAGAGAACAGATACATGCCAGAAAAGGATATCTAAACATCGTACGAAAATTTGTGTGCAAACTCCCAGAACTAAACTGAAAGTCCGGGGAGGATTTATTGTAAATATTAATATTTAAATAATTTTTCATGTCCTTTTGGGATTTTGGTCTAACTTTTCAGGCATTTTTGTCAAGCCCTTTCAAGAGTTTTTGGTCAAACCCTTTCAGGTTTTATTATATATATAACAATTTTTAATATAAGATTTCCACCAAATATTGAAGTTTGCACAACAAGCACAAAGAAAATAATTTTTTCCCAAAGCTTGAACAACAAGCACAAAGATTGATTTCGATTTTTTGATTTTGTGTGTTTTTGTTTTCATTTTGTTTTTTTCCTATCCTTACCTAGGAAAGATCTTCTTTTTCCCTCTAGTAAAAGTACAAGCGGTAGGACCACAACAATGATGAGGGATGGAAACGACAAACACCACCACTACTGGTGCCGAAGTGATGCCACACAACTAGGGAGGAAGGCTGTAACGGCCCGGATATAAATATCTGGGTTACGTTTCGAAGGTCGGATACCTTCGTTCGGATCTTGCAATCCAGGTACGGGTCGAGGTTTCAAACCTCTTAAACATTAGTATTCAAAGTGGGGATTTCAAACCCTAAAACAAGCGTAGGGCCGATGGGTACCCTTAACCTGTCCTAAGGTCTAAGTCGCGAAAATTCATTTAAGGAAAATGGGACGAAAAGCGAAAGTAAAGTACAACTCGCCACAGCAGAGCCGGGTCAAACTGAAATTCATAATCAAATAATACTTAAGCCAAATTAGCGGGTCAGTCCAGTTCTTCGCTTTCGCCAAGGAGGATCCCTCGCCATAGAAGCACAGAGTAGTAAAAGGGCGGGTACCTAACTCTATCCACGAAGTCAGGCCCAGAGACGCATGCGAGCCCTAAAGTCCTCGCTAAGGACATATAATACGCCTATACCTAGAATAAAGGATGTTCTAATGAAGTACGGAATTTAAATCACACTATCATGCTCCTGGTTTATATAATATGCAGAAAAGAACCGTAAAGGCGCCCAAAGAATGCCAAGTGGTATATCCCTCTCCTACTCCGCCCTCTTTTTCATGAGCGAACCTGGCCAGTAAGGTACCCATTGTTCCATCATCATATCATGTCATATCATCATCATATCATACTCATCATGCCAGTACGGTACCCATTGTTCCATCATCATATCATGTCATATCATCATCATATCATACTCATCATCATCATATCATACTCATGCCCGATGGTGCTGGGCTATCTCATCATGCTCATGTACCGACTCAGGGCAAACCCGATAGGGCTGGCTACCCTATGACCCTAGCAAAAGACTCTAGGACTCACAGATAACGACCGTTCTCTTTTCAAACACATAAAAAATAGGGATGCTCATTCATAAGTGCAAGTCCTAAGCATGATACTACATGGCATGCTTTTATGCATATGCAACACCTACATACTATATGACACATCAGGCATGAGGTCCGGGTTACTGAGTAAGCTCCCATAGGAAACTTACCTGGAGGCGCGCAGAATCCAAGCAATCAACACAAATAATAAGCAATGTCTAACAGATCACAAACCACCTAATAAACATACAAATATGCATAAGTCTATCTAATTCACACAAGGCGCCCCTAACTATCATACATAATTTCACATATCTCATTTCAGATTATTCCATCTTATCTCATCACAAATCATTTCATGTTCATAACATCTCAACACATAATATCTCATCCATCATCTCATCTTGCATCCTCATATAACATTTCATATCTTATTTAAAATTCACACAATTCTCAAGCAGGATTCAACAATAAATTCACCGAGTTAAATAAAGTAAATCATTTCCAAAAGTTTTCCAACTCTTAAATCTCAAGTTAAGTCAACTCATCTTCAAAATAATTTCTCAAATCATATTTGGCCAAAACCCATTTATAAAACATTAAATCTTTAATCAACTTGTAAATTTATACTATTAAAATAATTCCGGCATCTCGGTTTTCAAATAACAAATCCTTTAGGAAATATTTTGGGAAAATTTGAAGACCGTTTTAAAATAAGTTATCAAACAATACATAACTAAAATACACAAGCCATATTTACAATTTAATCAATAGATCATTTCACCATTTCAATCACATTTTAAAACATCGATTAGTAATGTTTTCCAAATAATATTACTTTTAAAACAATTTTATAATATAATAGTTTTCAGAAATAACATATAATAATACTAATCTAATGAAAGCAATTATATAAAACTATATACTACACATTATAACACACAACATATAACTATATAACAATAACAAATAACAACTAACAAAACCCATTTATAATCCAGCAGCCCAAAATAAAACAATACCCCAACCCTTAACTGATTTCAAGCCCAAACCCGCGCCCAATAAAAGAAAAGAAAAGAGGATCCGGGTTCAATACTCCCTCCCCACTGGAACCCGGTTTGTAAATGATATAACCCTTAAACCTTACTCGAATCCGGCCCAACCCACAAAAAAAGAAAGGCAGAGGAAGTAGGCTCGTCTTCAACCTCAGAACATGGCGCTTGCCTCGCCGGAGATGAAGAAGAAAGAAAAAAGGAGATCTCCGGTTGTGGTGGTACTTTCGAACCCAAACTTTACCCACGAGATCGATTTGAAATTCCGAGAAGACCTGACCCAGAAGAATTGAAGCGAGAGTAAAGAGGAAGAATGAAGAGAAAGCTTACCGAGGAAGGTCTTGTTCTTGCCGGAGAAGATGCTCGGGCGACGCTGGGTTTCAACGATGGGGGAGAGGCTTGCTCTGGGCCTAGGGAGATTGTAGGAGGTTTAAAGGCCGAGCTTTACATGTAATTGAGTCAGAAATGAAGGAAATCATACCGAGACCAAGTCGGAAAGAACAGGGGAAGGAGGCGCCGGCGTTCGGTGGCTGAGTCTCTGGCGGTTGCTCGACTTTACTTCAGAGGTTGGAGGAGGCGTCAGGCTTGGATGCTACTTGAAATCAGAGAGAAGAGGAGGCTGGATGTGGTGGCTCGACAGTGGTGGGTTGGTGGCGTTTCTAGCTTCAAAGACAGAGCTCCGGTGGGGTTTAGCTGCGTACCTGGCGTCGAAACAAAGAAGGAAGGGAGGACTGGAGGTGGCTCCCTGGAATCGAAACCGAAGAGGAGGAGGGAGAGGCAATGGCGATGGAAAATTGTTGGGTTTTGCAGAGAGCAAATGGAAGAGGAAGGATGCTCCTTTGTGGGATTCTTCTGTGTTTTCTGCAGAGAACGAAACGGAAGAGAGAGGGAGGAGGGGTTTGTGTGATTGGATGAAGAAACTGTGAGGCAGGAGGGTGGTGTGCAAAATGGAGAATAAGGACAAGCTGTGTGCTGGGCAGGGCAATATAACAATATCACGTGGGGGGGGGGGGGGGGGGGAGAGAGAGGAAAATAAAAGAAAAGGGAAATGAAAATATATGGAATTGGTTCCCCACAAAAGAATTCAAAATAGCGGAAATAGACTCAAAATCCGCTCGCCCGACTTCAATCCCGTTCACTAAAACGAAAACCCGACACTAGACAATTTAAATCAAAATTTTAAATCTTTATCAGAATCAAATTAATTTATCAAGACTTGGAGCTCGAATAGCGGGATTAATGTCCGTCAAAATTCAAATTTTAAAACGATGCCGAAAGGATTTTTAAAACCGAAACTTGGCGCTCGAGGACGAGTTTTCTCCAACTTTTATAAATAATATATATTTAATTAAAATAATAATAAAATAATGTAATATATTTATTTGGTCTTTACAAAGGCGACGAGGATGGCAGGGTTGAGCCCAACACCAGTGACCCAAGGGACCGAAGTAAAGAGACAGTGATGAGGGAGAATAGATTGAGAGACGATACACTGAGACGGAGCCCTGGGCAGCATCGGCACCGACGGCGGAGGTCCAGTCCACCACGACTCATGAGAAGATAGTCAGGGCACCAATGGAAAAGGGTTGTATGGTTCAAGCAAGACACTCAAAAAAGATATTAAAAAATAGGGGTGTTGATGCCCGAATACAGACTGAAAATTGAAGAATAGGGGATAAGAAACTAGGATTCGCAAAAGCCCTTTCCTAATTTGAGTTTTGATCGAAGTCCGAACATGGAATTCGGAGCTAGGGTTCGCAGAACACGTTTTCCTTAAACCCTTCAGAGCATCGTGTGGAAGAGCCTGATCTCGTGATATCCATCAAACATGATGATTACTGTGGTGATCCAAGATGAGAAGAGGAAGGAGAGCTTGTGTCGGAGAAAGTGTTGATATTCGTCGAGAAACAAGTCTCAGGTGATGGACATGATGAGAACAACGGTTTACCACGACGGCGAGTTGAGGTGGCTGAAGCCGGGGTAAGATGGCCGGAGCCTGAGTCGGACGATCAAAGCCGAGGTTGAACTCCCTGTCTCTAGAAAAACTAGAGAGAGAGGAGAGAGTGGTTGCTATTAAGCTGTGTATAAGCGAGGTGGATTTGTAAGCCTAAGTAAATGATTACTTATATACTACTACTACTACTACTACTACTACTACTACTACTACTACTACTGCTACTACTACTGCTACTACTACTGCTACTACTACTGCTACTACTACTGCTACTACTACTCCTACTACTGCTACTACTGCTGCTACTACTACTACTACTACTACTACTACTACTACTACTACTACTACTACTACTACTACTACTACTACTGCTACTACTACTACTACTACTGCTACTACTACTACTGCTCCTCCTACTACTACTGCTCCTACTACTGTTGCTACTACTGCTGCTACTGCTGCTCCTCTTGCTGCTACTGCTGCTACTACTGCTACTGCTACTGCTACGACCGCTGGCTAACCTGGCTCTCCACTTCACCTGATTCAGCATAATCCAATCTAAAATTCACAAATTCAACAAGGAAGCAGGGGAGATACGAACATGATCATACCTATATATCGAGTAGCCCTGCGAAATCGAAGGTAGAGAGGGAGCGAGTAGTTCAGAAATTAGGGAAAAAAAACGCAACAAAAGAGTAGAGGCGAGGGCGAAATAAGAGAAGATCGAATGATAAGGGTTTATAATCAGATTTGAGGATGAGACAAAGGGAGGAGAGGTGAATAAGAATATGGTTTCAATGTACCAGATTCAGAAAATTAAGTAAAGTGTTGGATATGGTGAGGTATTTTCTTGGGCGGGCACTTAAATTGGTTTGGGTCTTAATTCCGCGCACTTTTAAAAATTTTGAAAAACATATTAAATATCAATCAAAAAAATTGTGTGATGTTTGTATTATTTTTAACATCACAATATTTAATTTCGATGTTAAAAAACCTATTTAACATGGCATGCTTTTTTTTTACTGATCTAAATGACCCGATGTTAAATGTCATAATTCTAGTAGTGTATAGATGGTGTATAAGTTGCCTCATTAAAAATCTTGCCTTGAAAAAACTCTATAGGATAAAAACCAAGATTAAGGAAAAGAGTACAATGTTGTGTATATTACTTCAGGACTGTCACCACTTACACAAATATATGATACTTCAAGTACTATGAGCACCTTTTTGCTTAATCGCGTACATATGACAAGGCTTTCATATTGATGCTTCGGGCATTTCAAATTAATCAATCATTTTCACTTATATTCTTTTATTAATGATCAATTTGAGTATACAACTACTATGCCTATCAATTACGGTTAGAGATGGTTCATCGACAACCAAAGATTATATCCACTACTGGTGAATATATTTTCATATCATCCACTCTAGACTTTTATGCAATCTATCTTGCTATATATATATATATATATTACAACTTCATTTCACTTATTGCGGTTTTGTATAAACACCCACTTAAAACCAATGATGTTATACTTTTCGATGTTGGAACTACGGGTCTAATAGCATCCTCCATAAAGAATTCATCTTTGCATGAATTCCTTCTTTCTATCTCTTTTACCATAATTTCGATGTCGACATCCATTATTTGATGATGATCATCATATTCCCATGAGCTATTTCTACTTCCGAGGAATCCTAAAGCGACAGCCTAGTAATCTTCAACACTTTTGGTATATTTGAGAATCACTTGATTTTTGTTCATTTCGGAGTTACTTCTAGAACCTCCAAATGAGTTAGCTAGTGCAATATACGTGACTTAGTCACTTTTTTTGCCTTACTAAATGTATTTGATGGATTTTTGCTAAACCGTATAATTATCATTTGGTGTGTACGTAAGCATTGAACTTGTGGTTCACTTTCATTCATCCGCGGATCCCAAATGATATATAGAGAAGTTGCTTTGATGCAATCTCTTTCTTAAAATTGTCTCATTTCCTCTCCCCCTTAATACCGAGCATTTGACAACCTTTATGAAGCTCGAGGTATTTGATATCATTAGGAACTCAAACCCATGCATCAGTCAACTTCTTTGTGGTGTCATTTCAGTTAATTTTATGGAGGAGGTCTCGGAACATATTCTTTCTTCTAGAGATAATTTGGGAGAAATTATTATTTCAAATTCGAAATGCAAAATTGTATGAGCCCTATTGTAAGACCTGGAGTCTTAAGAGGCGCCAACCCATGCCACCTAGCCCTCTCAAGTTCGTTGTCCTTTACTTGGAGCCTGAAAAGGAAGAGCTCTTGTGACATGGGTAGGGTTTGAATCACTTATAAATCACTCCTAACATCCTTATGATATCCGATGTGGTATGAGGGTGTTACAATCTCCCCCACTCACTGACGACCCTGTCAGGCCCAAGGGACTGCCCTTCGGGAAGAGCGTACTAGAGCATACTGTCGACGCACCTTCGAGCCTGGTGTCGGCTCTGATACCATTTGTAAGACCCGGGGTCTTAAAAGGCGTCAACCCATACCACCTAGCCCTCTCAGGTCCGTTGTCCTCACTTGGAGCATGAAAAGGAAGAGCTCTTGTGACATAGGTAGGGCTTGAATCACTTATAAATCACTCCCAACATCCTTATGATATCCGATGTGGGACGTGTGTAAGACCCGAGGTCTTAAGAGGTGCAACCTATGCCACCTAGCCCTCTCAGGTCTGTTTCCTCACTTGGAGCCTGAAAAGGAAGAGCTCTTGTGAGCTGGGTAGGGCTTGAATCACTTATAAATCACTCATAACATCCTTATGATATCTGATGTGGGATGGGGTGTTACAATCTCCCCCACTTAAAGCACTGATGACCCCGTCAGGCCCAAGGGACTGCCCTCCGGGAGGAGTGTACCCGAGCATACTGTTGGCGCACCTCCAAGCCCAGTGTCAACTCTGATACCATCTATAAGACCCGAGGTCGCCCATGCCACCTAGCCCTCCCAGGTCCATTGTTCTCACTTGGAGCCTGAAAAGGAAGAGCTCTTGTGAGCTGTGTAGGGCCTGAATCACTTATAAATCACTCCCAACATCCTTATGATATCCGATGTGGGACGGGGTGTTACACCTATAAGGACCTCAAGTTTTCAAATGATATTTTTAAAATAAATTATTCAAAATGGATTTAAGTCCGATAAATTCGGATATTTCGAAAATCCTCGTCCTCAAAATAATAAACCTATTTTAAAATCCTTAAAGTAGATTCCGACCCAATTGTGAACTTTTGGAGATAAATTCGGTCTTTTCACCTTGGGATTTGAAATGAACCTCGGATGTCATTATCCTCATAATTTTGAAATGTTATTTTCATTGGGCCGGGATAAGATCGAAAGAGCGGGTTTCGGGAATTCAAATTTCCAATTTCGGGACCACAATTCTTGTCTCTCCCACCCATGCTTATCCAAAAATCAGTCTTGGTCCCCCCCCCGGTGAGATGAATTTGAACCCAAGAAATTTATCACCTCCTTCCTCCTTTCCTCATTATGGCAAACACCCACAAACTTCTTTTTCTCTCTCCCTTGCTTATACTCCCCAAAGATGTCAATACCCATGTTTTCCCCTTGGCTCCATCCTATTTCAGCCCATACCAAACCCTCCTGTAATCCATAAAAATCTGATTTTTTTTTGTCTCACTTCTTCACACCACCAAAAATTCAAACACAACCCTAGCAAGCAAAGATCTAAAACCTTATCCTCTTCTCCCTCCTTTCTTCTTTTTCCGTGAGCCCCAACAGCTCAAAACACTTCTCCTTGTTTCTACAGCTGAGCAACCGCCACTACTCACCACCCCTCCTCAGCCCACAACCACCTCGTCATCGTCATCACTCATCCCCTCTGAGCCATAGTCGAGAGCTCTTCTGAGCCTCCCTGCTTTCCGTGAGCAAGGAACCTAGCACCCCAACACCCTATCTCTTCCTTCCATAGTGAGTAGCAGCTTTTTCTACACCTCCTCAGAGCCCACGAGCAGTAGCAACCCCCGAAGATCCCCGAAAGCTGAGAGCGAGCCCATCAACACCTCCTTCCCCTGTTTTTGGTTTAATCATTTAAAAAGGGTTTGAGAGTGGGATTAAATTGGATCCGATTTTTAATAATGGATTTTGGGCCCTTTCTCATTTGGGCCTATTTTGAGTAAAATGTGTTAAGATATAAAATGAGTTTTAAGGTTTATATATTTAAGTATATAAATATTAAATTGATGGAATATTATATTATATAATATTATGATCTTTTAAATTGTTGGGATTTAAAATTAATATTTGGACTTGAATTTGAAAAAAGAATTTTCAAAGGTCGGAAATTGGTTTAATAAATTAAAAAGAGGAATTTTGGAAATATCCTAACCTTGTCAGATTTGTTTTGATAAAAATAAGTTGATTAAAGGGTAATGTTTTATAAATGGATTTTGGGACAAGTATAAATTGAGAAGATGTTTTGAATGATGAATTTATCTAACTTGAGATTTAAAGAATTTTGGGAAATCTTGGTAAATTGACTTACCTTGTCTAACTTGTTGAATAGTTTGATAACATGTATTTGTGTAAATTACAAAACGCATGTTATGATGTGTTAGGATATGAAATATGATTTATGATGAGATATTAATTTGATAAGCATGCATGAATCATTATGTGAAGTATGGATTATGTTATGAGATACTGATATATGTCCTTAAGTATGAGATTATGAAGTGTTGCTATGCAAGAATGTTATATGATTGAGAAGCATGATTATTGGTATGTACTTAAGTATGCAAGCATGCTATGTTATATGATGATGTGAGCTATGAATATGATCTATATATGAAATGATGATACATGTTACTATATGTTGTTATATGACATGATGATGAATTAAGGCATGATGAAATATTGAGCTAATGAGATAAGATGATGAGTTATATTGTGAATTGATGTAATGATGAGATATGGAATGAAATATGAGAGGAGATGCGAGACGGTATACAATGAGTTATGAGATGAGTTGAATGATGATGATGACACTGAAGTATAATTATGATGCCCTTGACTATGTGAACTATATGAGGTTATGTATGCTTGTATGCTGTGAATGTAGACTTATATATTTATTATTCTTACTAGGTGATCTTTAATCTATCTCCTTGCATTGCCTTACTTTTCTACACCTCGAGGTATGTGTCCTAGGGAGCTTACTCAAGTTGGACTCTTATGCTTGTTTCATATTATGCTAAGTGTTGCATATGCATATCGCATGATCATGTAGTAGCATGCTTAGGGTTGCACAATTGAATGAACATCTGTTTACTTTATGTGTTTGGTAGAACGACCGTTAATTGTGAGTGTTACAGTCTTTTGTTAGGGTCATAGGACAACCCAGCTCCATCGGGTTCGTTCCTCATTGAGTCTATGATACCATATGAGAAAGAAATGAGAAATGAAAATGTAACGGCCCGAGATTATGATTCCCGAGTTACGTTTCGAGGGATGAAACCCCTCGTTGGGATCTTGCGCCCCGAGTACAGGTTGAAGGTTTGAAACAAAAGATGCGTAGTTTAAAGTGGGATTTCGCACCCAAATCTGGAAGGTCCGTTAGAGACCCCGGGGTAAACCCCTGTACATGTCCTAAGTCTACAACGTGCAAAACCTTTTATCATGCAAAGGACATAAGTTCTGAAAATGATACAAACAGTGCCGCGGCAGAGCCGGGTCAAAACAGAGTATAAGTAGGAAGAAATCCCAAAAGTATGAATCTGGTGAAGTCAGGGTTCAAACATATAACGGCCCGGATATAAATATTCGAGATACGTTTCGAAGGTTGGATACCTTCGTTCGAATGTTGCAATTCAGGTACGGGTCGAGGTTTCAAACCTCTAATCAGTCGAAGTCTCAGAAATTCAATTTAAACGAAAGTAAAGCGGAAGTACGGTTTAGATACAAAAGCCACAGCAAAGCCGGGTCAAAACCAAACATAAATTCTAAAGTCATATAGCCAAATTATCAGGGTCAGACAGATTTCTTTGCAATCGCCCGGGGGACTTTCCCACGCCATAGAGACAGGGAGCAATCAAACCTAAAAACAATTGGTGCGTGCGGGATCAGATCGAGGCCCCAACACACCCTGTCCCGCAAGCAAATATACACATACGCTAATATAAAGATGATGCAGATGCGGAAATTAAATCACACTAACATGATCCTAATTTGCAATATGCGAAAAACAACTGTAAAGGCGCCCAAAGAATGCCAAGTGGCATATCCCTCTCCTACCTCTGCACCCCTTTCCGTTAGTGCAGAGACTGGCCAGTTCGGTGCTATAGCATAGCAATATCCTCGTGGTGTTGCACTCACCACGGTATCATCATATCATATCATATAATCTCATCTCTTGCCCGATGGTGCTGGGCTATCATATCATGCTAACAGAGACTCTAGGACTATCACAGATAACGGCCATTCTGTTACATACACATAAAGAAATAGAATGCTCAATCACAAGTGCAATCCTAGCATGATACTACATGGCATGCTTTAATGCTTATGCAACACCTAGTATGTCATATATTCACAAGCAGGTAATCTCTTTCGAATATGAGTAAGCCCATAAAGGAACTTACCTGGATAAGCCGAAAATCAGAGAACAAGGCAGAAGCAGAATCCAAGTAATGAGTCACCAATAGCCAGCAATGTCCAACATATCACAATCACCTAATAACATACAAATGCATAAGTCTATCTAATTCACACAAGGCGCCCCTAACTATCATACATATCTTCGCCTATCTCGTTTCAGATTATTCCATCTTATCTCATCATAATTCATATCCCGTTTCATGTTCATCTCATCTCATCATCTCATTTCCAAAACAATCTTTCAAAGATCTCGACTTAGAATATCAAACAATTCCTTTAAAATCGTTTATCCAATTCCCGACATTAAACACTTAAGCCTTAAAACCAATTTCCAAAAATCATATTATAGAAATCATTCCGACATGTTGCTTATTTCAAAACATTATATAATAAATTCCAATATTAAATCATCAAAATAGTCCTATGTGCACAAATCATATTTATAAATCAAAACCAACAATTCACTTCAAAATTCCTAACTCACATATTTAAATCCTCATAAAATGCATCATATATAAATAATCCAATTAATACTATTTTAGACAAATAAACCATATATAACGATTAATTTCCAGAATTTATAATTATAACCAAAACCCATAATAATAATAATATTTAAATAATTTACACTTACTATCATATAATCTCAAAACAATCCAAATATATATATATATATAACTCCATATCAATAAATATCATTTTTAAGACCTTTTTAAATATATATATATATAAATAAATTTCAGAACATATAAATGTATATATACATTTTCCTAAAATAAGAATAACAAACATATAACATATATATTTATATATATAAAATAGCATATTACATAATATAACTTAACACATAACCCGAATAATACATACTATATATATCCCTTATTAAAACAACCAGCCCAGCCCAAGACCCGGCCTAAGCCCAAACCCGAACTCAAAATGGAAAAGGAATTCGGATCCAGTGCCCTCACTCCCAACCCAGATACCCACACACAAAGACATAACCCGATAGGAGAATATGACCCGGCCGAACAGAACAGGCCCAAACCTATTCCATCACCCCCTACCTCCGAATTGGAACAGAGCACTTAGCACGTCGACGGAAACGGAAGAGAAGGAAAGGAAGAACCCACGCCTCGCCGGCGACTTCTCACCCGACCACCCTCACGGACCTAGCCCGACCTCAGACAACCCAAAACGGCTCGAAACGAACCAAAACAAGGAAGAAGAAGCTCACCAAAATCATTGGTTCGGAACACTCGAAATCGCCCGATTCGCCTCGCCGGAGGACCGATTTGGCCTCATCGGTGTCGAAAATCAAACGATCTTAGCCTAGGACGATGAAATATCGTTAAAACTGGATTATTGTGGCTGTTATGAGTGAAAGGAGGGCAAGAACACTCTTACCAAGCTTAGACACGAAAAGAAGGGGAAGAGGCGAGGAAGTGGGGGTTCTGCGGCTTCGGGGGCATCTCCTGGGTGGCCCTGGACGTCGAAGGAGGGCTGGAGATGCCATTGCTGGTCTCGAGCGATAGGATGAGATGCTGCTGGGTGTGCTCGTCGCTTGCTCTTGGATGGGAAAACAGGGGAGGCTCGAAGAGGGCTCCAATGGGGCGGCGACGGGGGTGGAGGAGAGGTGGTGCTCTGCTGGCGGCTCACAGAGACGAGAAGGATGAGGTAAGGAGGAGAAATGGTGGATGGTGCGGCTCGGCAAAACAGGGCCAAAAGAGGGGGGTTTCCTTGTGTTTCGCTTGAATGGAAAAGAGGAGGAGGCAAAGGGAGGGTGAGGCTGATTTTCAGCAGACAACAGAGGAGAGAGGAGAGGCTGCAGAAGGGGTGCATTTCTATTTGAGGAAGAGGACAAGAGGGAGGGAGGGGACCATTTGCAAGCTGTGTGTGTAATTGATGGTTTTGTGAGGTAAGGCAGGGCTGCTCTCTCAGAGAGAGAGAGAGAGAGAGAGAGAGAGAGAGAGAGAGAGAGAGAAGGAAAACAAAATAAAATAGAATTGGTCCCCAACGCAAGAATTCAAAATAGCGGAATAGACTCGAAACCCGCTCGCCCGATCGAATCCCGACTAAATCAAATTTAAATAAATTTCAATTACAAATCTCAAGATAACGGAATTAAATAAAATTTCAATCAAAACTCGGAGCTTAAATTAATTTTATTAATACCCGGAACTCAAAAGCGAAAGTCAAATCCTGTCAAAATCGAAATTCAACTGATGTCGGAAGGATTTTAAAATTGAACTCGTGCTCGAGGACGACTTTTTCTCCGCTTTTACAAATTACAATGAATAATAACATATTTAATTAAAATAATAAAATAATATATATATATAAATCATATTCCGCCTTTACATTTATCCACCTCTAAAAACAAGTCTCGTCCCCGAGACTAAAATCATTTTTAAAGCAATGGGAAAGAGTTTGAAATCAGTGAGTCCGAGGACCATGTCCAAGGATCTTGTAATCATCTCGGTTGCGTCTTCCGGGATTCTCACAACATCCTAGTCACGGCCGTGACATCTCCAAATGGGTCTTGTCGAGTGTGTAATAAGCGCCCCTATCACATTCTCGCTTCGACCTTTCGGAAGTATCACAACTCTAAAAGCATTATAGCGCCCCGACTAGGTCTTAGCAAGCAATCTATAAGCGCCCCTATAAAATGCTTGTATCCACTTCGGGAGACGTCATAATGTAAATCTAGTTCGTAAATCCTCAAAGCGTTTTGTAAATGGAGAGATTATCATCCAAATCATTGAAACTCTCAACTTCTTTAAAACCCCAAGTTGGCCATTTTCAAAACCGCTCAAAATCTTGAAATTCAACGTTTAATTAAGCAGCTTTACACCAAAACAAGTCAAATCCTTTCAAATCAAGATTTCGTCAAAGTCTCCTAAAAACCAAGTCAGCTTCTCGCAACCAATCAATCAAATTCAGAATGGGAAGTGGAATCATCCACCTCTAAGGGCTAATCCCATATTCTCTTCCTAGGTTCCAAAATCGAATCAATCTATTAGTCTCAATTCAAGCAAGATGCATAAGCCATAAGAAATGCATAACTATATAACAATCCAATCTCCGATCAACACATCACACGACAAGTTTCAAACGCATACCAATCGTAGGGTCACAAGGTCATATCAACATCTCCATATCATACTAAAGGTCGTAATATGCATCTCAACGACATAACAAAATCATAACAACGTCTCAACATCACACCAGAAGTCATAAAAGTATCACTCATCATAGAATCAACGAACCAAGGCCCATTGTCAACACATCAACACAACAAGGTCATGTTATTATGATTCAACAAAGGGGAAGGTCAGTCAATATGTCAATCACCAAAACGTCAGCATACTCGCAGAACATCATCTCAACTCATACAATGCCATATAACGATCACTTAGCAATCACGCAACATTATATCATATATATATAAGTCATATTCACGATCCAATTCCATATTCATCATTTAACATCTCCTGACCATAATATAACATCATGCTCTCATATAGTTACATATCATTATCTCATGATTCATACAACACATCATAACATGCTTCTAGAACAACATAGTAAGATAGCAATGTATCATTATATCATGATTATAGTTGTCACTACCAATTATGATTCAGTATTGTATATCAACATGTAATATTATGCCACAACAGGTTTGTCATGGTCGCTATATAATATCATGCCAGGTCATTTTAATAAATCACATAATCAAGAAAGCTTTCACATCACCACCAGGCAAAATAAACGCAAACCCCGCTCGCTCGATTTCAATTTCTACATCAAAACCAGCCTCATCTAGATTCACCGACATCAGCTCAGGTAACATCCTCAAAAGAAGTCCTAATTCATTTCAATACCCTAATATCGCCCCTCATTCCACCAAGAACTCTCACTAGCAATCCACCTCTATGAATCCAACTACTATCTCTAACCTCACACTCGAGGGCCCTCTCATACTATATCCTTCATACTCTTAAAAGCCATTTCTTACACTTCCACACTTCCCAAGATTTCACAAGCATCATGCCCTGTTAACCGCACATTCTCTAGTGAAATTCCTTGATCACCACCTAGCCGACCTATTCCTAACCATAATCTCACCCAAGATTCACCTAGGAGCTCATCGAAAATCATCAAGCATTACCTTTTAAAATTTCTGAACCCACTCGGTCCAACCTAAGTCAAAACCTCTCTTTGGCAACTTCCCCTTACCACTATCGATCATTCTAATCGCTCAAAACCTTTCTCCACTCTTCGACCACTCTACCAAAGGACCTCACTCACATGTTCAAAGAAGAAGCATTCAGGGATATTATTACCCATAATGATCACATCATATCAACTAGCATTTATAACAAAATCATTAGTTCATCATTAAACATTGCAACATGTATCAAAAGTCTCAGTTTACCACCATGCTCAACAAGTATTGCAAACATCATATATGAACCCAATCAAATCAAGCTAGCAAGTTTCATCATAATCTTAGCTAATAAACAGTTTAGATTCTCGGCATTTGCATTTCATACTATATAGGAAAGGAATTTAGATCACGCTTAGCAACTCAGAATAGCATCACATCAAGTCATCATGGCACATTAGGACTGTCATGCATCGAATCATATCATCATAGTCAACAGACAATCAAGCAGCAGTCATTACCAAGTCATCACATCAATAAGCAACTTCCAACATCAAGTTAGTGCAATATCATTACCAACGTATTTCGAAGGGATCAACGATTCGAACGGAGGACACTCTCGCTTGCAAGTCATATCGTACTCCATAATCGCCATTCTCGAAACAAGCTTGTTCCGTCGACATCGTCGATCCTGAGGCCCGTGGGTTATGGGCCCATGCTTCCGCTGCGCTACTCTATCCCTATTCGACTTCCCGATCCCTTTTTCCATGCGGTCGCTCATCCAAGGTAACCCGTAGGAGTTTAAGTTAGCGGAGATAGGGGAGTGACAAAGGCGGACGGCCCAATGTTTCTCTCGGAGACAAAATGGACCAAAGCTAAAGATGACACGACTAGAGACAAGACTCTGACCCGGGAATAGTAACGATGCCCTTAAGAAAGTCTATTAGGATACAATTGTGATGAACACGCACGAATTCATTATGGAGCACATCAATCACATCAATCCACACTAACATGTACCTATCTTGGGGGTAACATTCGTATTCATATCAAAGACATAATCAAGTCCCACGCTGATGTATATGAAACAAACTAACATTCTAGTATCCCATGGAACAGATATGCCTAGCAACTTCAAGCAAGATAGGCGGAACCAACAATGATCATATATGATTCGAGGTCATGCGGAATTTAGTAAAGATAACGAGCATCATGCATATGAACAATGTAAAAGCATGGTATACACATCAACAAACGAGTCCAGATATAGCATGGCGAGGTGCATCATAATAATCAAACTAAGCATCATACGAGAATACATAAGGGCGGCATAGTAATCATCACATCTAACAACAAGGATCATATAATAGGTTAAGAATGGCATGTAATCATACGATGGGATATACTTAAGGAGCATAGGTCCTATATAATGCCAGTGATACATGATAGGCATGGGCATAATCAGGAGTGATTAAGAGGAGTTCAACATAATATTCACGAAACATGGGGCATCATCAAAAGTAACAAGAAGGACATCATGGGTGCTAGATTATAATCATGCTAAGAACGAACCATCATAGAGTACATATATGGTACAATAGTTGTCACATCATAGAACAAGTACACACGTGATCATTTAGCGGGTCATATTGGAAATCATAAGCACTACAGGACGCTAATAGCACATATCGGACATGAATACAATCGAGACAATTTGGCTAGATTCATTCTACATTCATGTGTCATGCGTATGCAAAATAATGATATAACGTGGTGTGTGATTATGCGAGGTGTCAAGTCATACGTTCATGAAAGCATAGGAAGATATCATAGAGTAATAGAGAAATAGCGTCGGGCGATAACATGTAAGCATGCTAGGATCAATCTTCATGGAAGGCAAGTCGATCATCGAATTTAACATCAATCTAATCGGATAGTAAAACATTTACGAGGGTAGAAAGAGGGAGAACCACACTATCAAGAACCTAGCTCAAGAGAGGAATTCAGCAATAATGTCGGCAAGATATAAAGATGCGCAAGTCACAACTAAGGATCCTACATGATGCCAAAGGCTCAACATGAGGTACGATACATGCATGCAACTAATCCGGACGATGCGTAAGAAATCACCCAATCACATTCCAATAATATAGAAGCATGAGCAAGTTTAACGATGTATAACACAAGTTTAAATAATGGCCAACATAATTAGAATACGGGGCATGAGTACAAATCAACACATACTAGGGTAAACATGCATTCACCAAGACTCCATTATGCCACATATTCTCCGTCCAACACAACTAACACACACAATATTAACTTGCAAAATAACCAACCATAGTTAATCTGACGAATACGAAATAGATGGGCATGATATAGGTTCTTGTCACAAAAGGGATAATGAACATCGACACGTCATCATCCAGCATGTTAAGGAGATCATTTAAAAGCATTCATACTAAGAAGAGTTGATTACACTATCATGGACCTAATCCAGGAGAAACAACAATCATATAGGTTCATATCATGTGGTTCATGCTTCCAATCAATCATACGAGCAATATAATAGGCCAAGTAGACATGCTATGACAACATATAACTATGATAGAAAGTAAGGCATATCACGAGGCTAAGCAATGCAACTAATCACAACCCGTGGTTAAACAATATAATCATGACGGAAGGCAAGGCATAACATGAGGCTAAGGAATGCAACCACCCACAGGTGTAATAACATGAGCAACATTTTACTAAGAAGCATTCGCAAGGTACATGAAGGATGTTACAAAATCATGTCATAAAATTCAGAGAGAGTCACCATTACAACCGGACAGAGATCCCTAAGGGCAACCATTGACTCTTCCTAACTGATTCATCACTCATCTTTCCCGTGAGACTCGGATATGACTTTTATGGCAAGATGACACTGGTCGATCGTCATAAGAATCAAGAAAGACAACCTCGGAAACACTTACTTTCTAACTTGGAATTACATCAAAAGCCAACTTTCAATACTCTCCCCAAGCAACCCTCATATCCAACCATGATTTCCGAAATAATATGTTTACCAACCCGATTTTCCGTGGAGGAGACCGATATTCAAAGGGAGGACTCGATTGAACTATCAAAGGGTTCATAAGGAAAGGGGCGGTTCCACAAAACTGAGCTTAACCATATAAGAAGAAGAAGGGTACTCCCACTATCCCGTTCGCACAGATCGTTCAATATTCATTCAATAGTTAGAACATAACAATCAAATTTTTAGCATATCAAGCACTCAACATAGATTCAGTCAATGACAATTATAACGATCTCTTTGGAGTCTTCCTGACCCATCTGTAAAGAACAAGCTAATATTTCGCCTACCCATTCCCAACTACATCCAATAGGGATGGTCTAGCGCCTTTTCTAACCACTCGATCCCTTATTAGTTGCTCCTCCTCTTTTATCATAAGCCAAGTTCATATTTAGTCCAATTGAGTTAGGCATATTAAGTTCATTTTGCCCCTTTAAAACGCTTTCAAATCTTTTGAAATTCATGGGCGGTTTTCCAAAACATACACTCGACCCTTGCGTACCCGAATTGCACAACCTGGCTCTGATACCAACTTTGTAACGGCCCGGATATAAATATCCGAGATACGTTTTGAAGGTTGGATACCTTCGTTCGGATGTTGCAATTCAGGTACGGGTCGAGGTTTCAAACCTCTAATCAGTCGAAGTCTCAGAAATTCAATTTAAACGAAAGTAAAGCGGAAGTACGGTTTAGATACAAAAGCCACGGCAGAGCCGGGTCAAAACCAAACATAAATTCTAAAGTCATATAGCCAAATTAGCAGGGTCAGACATATTTCTTTGCAATCACCCGGGGGACTTTCCCATGCCATAGAGACAGGGAGCAATCAAACCGAAAAACAATTGGTGCGAGCGGGATCAGACCGAGGCCCCAACACACCCTGTCCCGCAAGCAAATATACACATACGCTAATATAAAGATGATGCAGATGCGGAAATTAAATCACACTACATGATCCTAATTTCCAATATGCGAAAAAGAACTGTAAAGGCGCCCAAAGAATGCCAAGTGGCATATCCCTCTCCTACCTCTGCACCCCTTTCCATTAGTGCAGAGACTGGCCAGTTCGGTGCTATAGCATAGCAATATCCTCGTGGTGGTACACTCACCACGATATCATCATATCATATCATATCATATAATCTCATCTCTTGCCCGATGGTGTTGGGCTATCATATCATGCTCATATCGACTCGATAGACTCAGGGCACCCGATGGGGCTGGGCTACCCTATGACCCTAACAGAGACTCTAGGACTATCACAGATAACGACCATTTTATTACATACGCATAAAGAAATAGAATGCTCAATCACAAGTGCAATCCTAGCATGATACTACATGGCATGCTTTAATGCTTATGCAACACCTAGTATGTCATATATTCACAAGCAGGTAATCTCTTTCGAATATGAGTAAGCCCATAAAGGAACTTACCTGGATAAGCCGAAAATCAGAGAACAAGGCAGAAGCAGAATCCAAGTAATGAGTCACCAATAGCAAGCAATGTCCAACATATCACAATCACCTAATAACATACAAATGCATAAGTCTATCTACTTCACACAAGGCGCCCCTAACTATCATACATATCTTCACTTATCTATTTTCAGATTATTCCATCTTATCTCATCCCAATTTATATCCCGTTTCATGTTCATCTCATCTCATCATCTCATTTCCAAAACAATCTTTCAAAAATCTCAACTTAGAATATCAAACAATTCCTTTAAAATCGCTTATCCAATTCCCGACATTAAGCACTTAAGCCTTAAAACCAATTTCCAAAAATCATATTATAGAAATCATTCCGACATGTTGCTTATTTCAAAACATTATATAATAAATTCCAATATTAAATCATCAAAATGGTCCTATGTGCACAAATCATATTTATAAATCAAAACCAACAATTCACTTCAAAATTCCTAACTCACATATTTAAATCCTCATAAAATGCATCATATATAAATAATCCAATTAATACTATTTTAGACAAATAAACCATATATAACGATTAATTTCCAGAATTTATAATTATAACCAAAACCCATAATAATAATATTCAAATAATTTACACTTACAATCCATATAATCTCAAAACAATCCAAAAATATATATATAACTCCATATCAATAAATATCATTTTTAAGACCTTTTTAAATATATATATATATAAATAAATTTCAGAACATATAAATGTATATATACATTTTCCTAAAATCAGAATAACAAACATATAACATATATATTTATGTATATAAAATAGCATATTACATAATATAACTTAACACATAACCCAAATAATAAATACTATATATATCCCTTATTAAGACAACCAGCCCAGCCAAAGACCCGACCTAAGCCCAAACCCGAACTCAAAATGGAAAAGGAATCCGGATCCAGTGCCCTCACTCCCAACCCGGATACCCAAACACAAAGACATAACCCGGTAGGAGAATATGACCCGACCCAACAGAACAGGCCCAAACCTATTCCATCACCCCCTACCTCCGAATTGGAACAGAGCACTGGGCACGTCGACGAAAACGGAAGAGAAGGAAAGGAAGAACCCATGCCCCGCCGGCGCCTTCTCACCCGAACACCCTCACGGACCTAGCCCGACCTCAGACAACCCAAAACGGCTCGAAATGAACCAAAACAAGGAAGAAGAAGCTCACCGAAATCGTTGGTTCGGAACACTCGAAATCGCCCGATTCGCCTCGCCGGAGGAACGATTTTGCCTCATCGGTGTCGAAAATCAAACGAGCTTAGCCTAGGACGATGAAATATCGTTAAAGCTAGATTATTGTGGCTGTTATGAGTGAAAGGAGGGAAAGAACACTCTTACCAAGCTTAGACACGAAAAGAAGGGGAAGAGGAGAGGAAGTGGGGGTTCTGCGGCTTCGGGGGCAACTCCTGGGTGGCCCTGGATGTCGAAGGAGGGCTGGAGATGCCATTGCTGGCCTCGAGCGATAGGATGAGATGCTGCTGGGGTGTGCTCGTCGCTTGCTCTTAGATGGCAAAACAGGGGAGGCTCGAAGAGGGCTCCAATGGGGCGGCGACGGGGATGGAGGAGAGGTGGTGCTATGCTGGCGGCTCACAGAGACGAGAAGGATGAGGTAAGGAGGAGAATTGGTGGATGGTGCGGCTCGGCAAAACAGGGCCAAAAGAGGGCGGTTTCCTTGTGTTTTGCTTGAATGGAAAACAGGAGGAGGCAAAGGGAGGGATGAGGCTGATTTTCAGCAGACAACAGAGGAGAGAGGAGAGGCTGCAGAAGGGGTGCATTTCTGTGTGAGGAAGAGGACAAGAGGGAGGGAGGGGACCATTTGCAAGCTGTGTGTGTAATTGTAGGTTTTGTGAGGTAAGGCAGGGCTACCGAGAGAGAGAGAGAGAGAGAGAGAGAGAGAGAGAGAGAGAGAGAGAGAGAAAACAAAATAAAATAGAATTGGTCCCTAACGCAAGAATTCAAAATAGCGGAATAGACTCGAAACCCGCTCGCCCGATCGAATCCCGACTAAATCAAATTTAAATAAATTTCAATTACAAATCTCAAGATAACGGAATTAAATAAATTTTTAATCAAAACTCGGAGCCTAAATTAATTTTATTAATATCCGGAACTCAAAAGCGAAAGTCAAATCCCGTCAAAATCGAAATTCAAATGATGTCGGAAGGATTTTAAAATTGAACTCGTGCTTGAGGATGACTTTTTCTCCGCTTTTACAAATTGCAATGAATAATAACATATTTAATTAAAATAATAAAATATAATATATATATATATATAAATTATATTCCGCCTTTACAAAACACTCACTCTCCGCCATATGAATGGACCCCGTCATAACAACACAAAATCAAGAAGTGGATCGGGTACCTGAAACTATACCACAAAGTCAGGCCAAGAGTCCGCCTGCGGGTCCTCTGACAGCGCCGAGGACATATAATACGCCTATACCTAGAATAAAGGATGCCTTCATGCAGTACTGAAATATTAACCACACTATCATGCTCCTAATTCATATATGCAGAATATGAAGTAAGGCCTTAACAAAGAATACCAAGTGGTATATCCCTATTCTACCACCACCCCCTTCCAGATAGGGTGGAGACTGGCCAGTTCGAAGCTATACCATATCACATCTCATCATCATATCGTATCTCATGCTCATCTCGTATCTCAATATATATATATAAATGACTCAAGGAGGACAACGCCCGATTAAGCTGGGCTGCCTTATGACCCTAGCAACGACTCTAGGACTCACAGATAACGGCCGTTCTGTATTTAAACGCATACAGAATAAGAATGCTCATTCGTAAGTGCAATTCCTAAGCATGATACTACATGACATGCTTTTATGCATATGCAACACCTACATACTATATGACACATCAGGTAGGAGGTATTGGTTACTGAGTAAGCCCCGGAGGTACTTACCTGGCTAGAAGAACAACAAAAGAAGGGTCCAGCACATAATAGTCACGATCACAGAGTATCACCTAATTACTTAACGAGAATATACTGAGTATACTTCTATAGCTTTTCTGATCACATATATTACACACTCATACAAGCAAATAAATAAGCAAGCTCACACCAACCATACTTTCTGTTCATAATGAACAACATTTCTTATCAACTTAAGATAACCTCCATATCATACTTAGCCGAATTCTTATATTACTATTCCATGCTCATACTTTCCATAAGGATATATTATCATCATCATCATAAATAGCTAACTTTAATCTCTTATAATAAATCACCACAAGTCATGCCATTAGTCACACATATCATGCCGTTAGTCAAACGATCATATTATCATGCTAGTTAGTCATCGAATAACTCTTATTGTGAGGTTAGTTTCAAAATCATTTCAAATCCAAATTAAATAGTTAAGAATTCTGATCCTTGAAAATACCCGCAAAATTCTTTTTTCAATTCATTTATTAAATTACTTTCCAACCTTGAAATTATTTTTCAAATTCCTAAAATCCCGACCATTTTTATTTAATAAACTAACCCTTATAATTCTCCCAAAATAATAGTTTATCTCTTAAAACCTCAAATAATATTGTATAAATATATAATAATTTTAATTTCGCTAATTAGTTAAATAAATAAACGGATAACCCGAACCAAACCGAACCAAACCCGCTAATATAAATCCAACCGGTTAAATGATAAACAATTGATACAATTTGTAAGGGGCCCACGGAGCCATGTCAGCTTCTCCTTCCTCCGAAATTGAAAGGAGATCTCCCGCGCTGCTGCTCCGTTCGACCCTGCCGGTGCTGCGCCGGGTCTAACGAGGCTCGCCTGCAACTCCTCCACGCCGATTAGCCAGCCCAGCTCGGCCCTCGCTGCCTCCTCCCCGCGCTCGCCTCACTGCTCTGCCTCGCCTCTGCTCAGCTCGCCCGCGCTCTCGCTCCTCGACCCGGCTAACTCACGTCTCTCACGAGCTCGCCTCGCCGCCCTCGATGCTCGCCGGAGCTCTCGATCTCGCCCACCCTCTCCACACTCAGCCCTCACACACTCTCCGACCACCCGAGGACAAGAAAAGAATCGAAACGAACCAAGGAAAAGGAATGAGGTTCGAACGCTCACCGAGGATTTTCACGACTTTGGAGCTCTCGATCGGAGTTCTGGGCTTCGTCGGTGGCTCGTGATGGCTTGTCGGACCTGCGCCGGACATGGGTGAGTGTGATGGAGGAGCTCGGGGGTGATTCTAACAAAAAATGGAGGAGAACGGCTTACCGGAATCTTATTCGCGCTCGAACAGGGGAGGTGGAGTTCCGGTGGCTCGTCGGTGGCGTTGGCGGCTCCTAGGTGGCGTTGGGCGGCTCTGGCTACTGCTGGTATCCCCGAGGAGGTTGTGCTGAGTGCTGCTGCTAGCCCGATGATGATCGATGGAGGCGATGGAATGGTGAAGAGGAGACGGTGGTGGTGCGTGAAGGAGATGATGAAGTGATGATGGAGGAAAGTTTTTACCGATAGGTGATGGTAGTGATGATGAATTAAAAATGGAGAGGAGTGGTGAGCGGGGATGGTGCATCGATGGGAGCGGGAGAGTGAGGGAGGGAGTCGGTGAAGGTGATGGTGAAGAACGATGATGGTGACAGTGATGGTGGGCAGATGAAAGTGACGGGGTGAAATAGGCAGGGGATGGGCTCGGGTTGTAGGGCAAGGGAGGAGGGAGTGGGTGAGGGTAGAGTGTGAAATTGGTTAAAACAATCCCGGAATAAATCCCGAATACGCGAATTTCGAATCCCAAAATTAGTTCCCGAATGTTAGTTTCCCCGACTCTCGCTTTCTCGATCAACTAGATTTTTAAAATCGAAAAGGATATCGCCATCCAATAATTATTTTGAATTTCCGAGGTAAAAGGACGTAAATTGTTCGTTAAATTTATATTCCGGTCGGAATCCGCTAAACGAGTTTTAAATCCGATTTAATTTCATTTTTAATTCTCTTTTTCTGAAAAATTAGGATTTGAAAATCCGAGCCTTTACAGAAAATGAGATGAGCATGATATATGAAATATGAGTTGTGATATTACATGATGAGAAATGATATAGTTATTAGCTCAGTCGACATCTTCACTAACGAGAATGGGTGTAGAGGTAGGAGAGGGACATGCCACTTGGATATATATATATACACATTATATATATACAATATATATATATACAATATATATATACAATATATATATACACAATATATATACACACTGCCAGCATGCTTAATTGTTAAGATTACAGTACTGCATTAGAAAAATCTTTATTAGGATTAGCGCATATTATGCGGCCTTAGCGAGGACTTTCGGTCCCGCATGCGTGGCCGGACTTGACTCCTTTCCTCATTCTTCATTTTAGATATATATGCATACTTTAGTAATTTATTGATCCGTGCTGATGTAAGGAGGTTGCTGTGGGCGCACATAGAGAGACTAATTGTGGACCCTGCATTTGAGATTTAAACTTGTAACATTTTGGTTTTGATCTGGCTCTGCCGTTACACCTTATATTGAACTTATATTGTTGGTTGGTTTAAAACTAAAATGTTTTCGTGACTTAGAACTTAGGATAGGTACAGGTGTGTTAACACCGGGTGTCTAACGGACCTTACGTGATTTTGGGTTCAAAATCCCTCTTTACACTCTAACACTTTGTTTTGAAAATATTCGACTCATACTTGGATTGTAAAATTAGAAGGAGGTACACACTCCTTTGAAACATAACCCGAGTTGTATAACTCGGGCCGTTGCAGGCCTTTTTTACTGACGACTCTTCTAGGTCGTTGTGAGCTACTTTATGCTCAAAAACGTGATTAGTAACATTTCTACCTTTTCATATGACTAATGTGTTGAGGCATCTATACTGGAATAACACTAGTCCATATGGCGATGTTTCATATTCGCAGTTGTCTCATTGAACTCAGTCAAGAGACATAAGAGACTCTGCATTTACTCTTTATAATAGATGGTCTTGTTATTATTTTCCAAGAGAACAAGCTGTATGTTAATATTTATGGTCACTCTTATTGAGGATCATAAGTTTCAATGAGTTAAATAAGTGTCAAAACGGTATGACATATATATATATATATATATTAAAAATTCTAGCAATTGAACTTTATATATGGTGATCCATTTATTTAATTAGATGCCCGTCCTCGACCACATTCTAAATTTTGAAAACCTTTTGAAATTCATTCCGGCATGTTTTAAAATGTAAATTGTCGGGTTCTAATTTCGCTATCACATTCGGATTTTAAAAGTTAGAGTCTTGAGAGTCGTTTGAAATGATTTGGAACTCGAGTCGGATTTCGGGATAGGTTATCGGGATTCGAGGTCGGATGAGCGAAATCTCTCTCTCTCTCCCTTCCTTCCCACCATCTCTTAATGTTTTTGTCCTTTTCCTCATTATAACCCTAATGTACCATTTTGTCCCCCCTATATAAGGGAAGCTCCTATCCCTAGAAACCCAAAATATCTCCCTAAAATTTTGAGCCACCAACCTCAGCCTCTCTCTCTCTCTCCATTTGTAATTCAAACAGGAAACCCTAAAGAAATCATCTTCAAACTCTCTCTTCTCTTCAATCCTTCAAACACTCTCTCAAATCCCATCTTTTGTGTTTCTTCAGTCACAAAATCCTCCAAACACACCTCAATCATCATCACTTTGAAGATCGAGCCCAGAAAATGAAGGTCGGACGTTGATTCAAGCAAAACAACAACTCTTGGAAGATTTTGCCGCCACGAGGAAGAACGAGTGCGCTTTCGCGGCCACGAGTTCTTGTTCGCCGACGCGAGTGGGAACCCAGTTCCGTTCTACCCTCGGTAAATCACTTCGTTCTCTCTCGTTTTAACTCCTTTCTCTTCCCTATTTCTTCACGCTTAATCCTTACTCTCTCCTCTACTTTCCAAGGCCAAGAAATAGCAGATCTAATGTTCAAAGGTGAATCATTGAGCCCATTTTCTTCCCTTTCCCTTGTTTTGAGAAGGTAAGCTCGTTTCTCTCCGTTTTCTCTCTTTTTGATCTCAAACTCCGTAAAGGTACATTTTTAACCATAATCTATCCTTCCTATACCTTGTCATGCTCATATCTCATTGGATCGGTGCTCTAAAGACCTTCCCCTTAAAAGATCTTGAAGAGGCCTCTAAGAGGCTAGGTAATCCCTCTTCCGCTCTCCCCTCTAGTCCTCGTTTGAGTCCTTTATTCTTCTTTAGTGTTGAGATGGGTTAATATTGTTTTGAAATTGATTTGGTTTAAAACAAACGTGATTTGAAGCAAAAATGAGCCAAAAGTTTCGAGTCTCACCGCGGCAAAACCATGGTTGTCGCAACAAGTTAGAACAGAGCTCAAGAGGAGGAAGAAAGACATCTCGCTGCCGCAAGCACGGCTTTCGCCGCGGTGAAGGCAGCCCTTCGCGTCCAGTGAGTGCCTTTCTTGCGGGACCCCTGGACACTATTTTTGACGGAGCAAATGGCCCTCTCGCCGCCGCAAAACTAGCCCAGAGAGCTTGGCCAAGGTCGGCTCCCTTGTCTCTTGAGTCCTTGGTTTGGTTTTGGTTTGAACCACCTTGATTCGGGTTTCTTGACGATTTTGAAATATAAATTTTGAAATATTATTTAAAGGTTTATTTAACAAATTAAAATAAGGTTTTAATGAAAATTTGAAATATCGATTTATCAAGCTGAATATTTGAGTAAAGTTTTGAAGTTCACTTCAAGTGCCGTAATCCTTCATAGTTTACTAAGATTCGATGATTAATGATTGGATATGAAAATGGACTTAAGTATTAATGGGATTTGAAATATTCGAATGACTTGGCTTTTGACGTTTTCCCGATTTAAAATGGTTTGACTTCAGATTGGTTTTGGAGATGATATGTTGACATGGTCTTGGTGTGTGTGTGTGACTAGTAGTCTTCTACCTTATTGCTTTCTTTATTAATATAATAGGTGCTTGTTGATTGAGTGAATTCTGCTTTTGCTATACTTTGCTGTTTCACTTTTCAAGTAAGTTCCTTTATGGACTTGCTCAGACTGATCAGAGAAACCTTCCTACATGTGGTCATATGACATACTATGTGTTGCATAAGCATTAAAGCATGCCATGTAGTATCTTGCTTAGTTTGCACTAATTGTATAAGCATATGTTTACTCATTGCGTATGAAAAGAGAATGGCCGTTATCTGTGAGTCCTGTAGTCTTTTCTAGGGTCATAGGACGGCCTAGTCCCATCGGGCTTGTCCTTAATCGAGTCTGTATAGAGTCGATCTTGCGGGCTCGATTTACCATATGAGCATGACGATTAGAGTATTGATGTGCACATATACCACTTGCAGGTGGAATTGTTATGCTATAGCTCGAGCTACGCGTTCGGGCAGAGGTAGGAGAGGGATATGCCACTTGGCATTCTTTGGGACATTTATTGTGTTTATGCATATTATATCCTGATAAGCATGACTTGTGTGTTTAAATTATGTCATGTATTAGAAGCATATTTATTAGGTATAGCGTATGTGTATGCCTGCTTGTGGGGTCAAAATGCATAAGGGCCTCGGTCTGATCCCTTGCCCTGCATATATTTTTTAGGTTTGTTTGCAGATTATGTTTGATCCGTGCTTCTAAGATGGGGAATTTCTTGGGCGATCGCAATCAAAAACTCACCTTATCACCCTGGCTTAAGTATTTCATGAATTCGAGATTTCACATTTTGGTTTTGACTCGGCCTCGCCGTGACAAGTTGTACTCTACTTCCCGTTTGCGCCTTTTTACTTAAAATGAATTTGGCGACTTAGTCTCCTAGGACAGCTTAAGGGTACCCAACAACCCTACGATTGATTTGGGGTTGAAATCCCCACTTTAAAATGCAATTATTTGAGGTTTGAAACCTCGACCCGTACCTGTATTGCAAGATCCGAACGAAGGTATCCAACCTTCGAAACGTAATCCGAATATTTATATTTGGGCCGTTACAAGGGGCATGCTTCAAGTCATGCTTCGAGGGTTGTCAAGAAGTGGCCTTGTTCACTAGATCGTGCTTTGTGGTTAATTATATTGGTTTTACTACGACCATGAAAAAATAGTTCCTAATAACCCATGTTCCATATACTTTTGCAAGATCACAAATGGTAAAAATAAGATTGTATACTCCTTTAGACTTTATAAGAATAAAAAATTAGATTCTTTAAGATCTTTGTACATTTAGATAAAAACTCACAATCTACTGGATTGTTTAACAATTGAGTTTAGAAACTTCATGCTCGAAAAAAAGGTGTTGAAAAACTCACAATCTAATGGATTAAGGTAATAATAATAAGTAAAATTATAGTATTTAATTCAATATAATATGGAATATAAACCAAGGAATAAAAAAGCATCTAAATTGTAAAGAATAATACTATATAGTAAAGTACATTAAGAAACATGAACAAAAATTAATCTTAAAAAAATATGTGTCATCTTTGGGTAACAAGAAAATTAGACATAGATCTTTGAGACCTTTTTATCACCTACGAGAGGAGATGACATTCTTATATATAATTATATCGTCTAATTCGGGAGACTGATTGAGAAACAATAATGATTTGATTTATTTCCTAGCTATGTGAATAATCACTATAAGGATGATTATAAATTTTATAATTTCATCCGATCTACTTCAAGAAATAAATTTTATCACTCTTAGAATGATATATAAATTAATTATTTTATCTGCTTTATTAGATAAAATTCATCACTTCTGGCCTTTTGGGATGATATATAAGTTTTAATAATTTTCTTTATCTACTTCGGTAGATAATGTTCATCTGCTTCGAGAGATCTGCTTCGAGAGATGAAGAATGAATAAACATATAAATATAATAAATATAATTAATAAATAAATAATAATTGCTTCATCGCTACAAGGATAACGTTTATCGGTTCATCTCTACGACGATGTGATTTATTGTTCATTTACTTCGGGAGATGAGTCCTTTCATCCACTTCGGGAGATGAGTTTGTTCATCCACTTCGGGAAATAATATTGATTTGTCTCTTCAAAGACTATTAATATTTACTTGTTGACTTACAAATTCTCTTTGAGAATGAGATTTAATTATCTCTTTTACTTACTTATCCACTTCGGAAGATAAATTTTATCACTTAAGGGATAATAATATAATATTAGTTTTTCTATTTGAGGGGTAAAATTCACCCTTTCGGAGATTAAATAATGTTAGTTTATCAACTTCGGGATAAAAATATATAGTTATAAAATAAAAATAAACAATAACAATCAAACTACAGTTCGAGCATGATTGGTGGTTAAGGACTTAAGGTTACAAGCATGAACTAGAATCGAAACCAAAGTTTAGCCATTTTTTTTTATTAGGAAAGAATCCGGGTGAGAGAACTCTACCTGGCGGCATCCTTACGGATGAGGTCTAAAAGACCAAAATCGTTGTAAATATTAGCCCTCCGGGCAGAGTGGCAAAGATGTGCAACGTTATCAGCTATTCTATTGCCTAAACGGGGAACATGAAAGAAGGAAACTTCTTTCAAAGTCGATAATAGAAGTTTAACATCTGATAGGATCAATTCGATTTCCCAAGGACACTTAGAAATGTTCTTTAAGTGGTTTATTATTATACTCGAGTCACCTTCTATGTGGATTCTGTATATACGAAGTTGTAAAGCGTGTTGGATCCCCAATTTTAAAGCCAGGGCTTCCGCAATGAGCGGGCTTTGTTTACCAAGTTTTTTTATAGCGTATTGGTCGTCCTTCCCAATATCGGATTATGGCTCCCATTGAGCTGTGATTTTTTGTTATTGTGGATCCATCAAAATTAAGCTTGAGAGTTCCCCTCGGGGGGTTTTGCCACATAATCTTACCATTCTTTTTCTTCTTCTTTGGGTGATTGGAGTATTGTGTGTGTAAGGGGAAGTCCTTATCCAAATTATACCTTAAGTGAGATGTTTTACCCCAGTTATCCTTGTGAGTTTTAATCATACATAAGGCCGAAGCCCTAGGCGGGATAGGGACCTGCCTAAACACATGTTGGTTTCGAATGTACCAAATTGACCACCAAGCAAAGGCAAGCTCTGCCTTAGCCGTGGAATGAAGGTTGTTCCCAATGAGAGAAATGATAGGTTTAATCTCTTGAGAATGAGTTATCATACTAGATATAGTTGAGTTTATGCGAGGAGAAAATCGAAAAAGAGAGCGCACATAATGACATTCAACCAAGAGGTGGACATCATCCTCCGCTGTACAATTGCACAGAGTACATGTGGAAGGTAAAGATGCTCCACGGGAGGCCAACTTAGAAGTAGTTAGGAGACTGTCCTGACAAAACCTTCCAAAGAAAGTTTTTAATCTTAGGCGGGATGTCCAATTTACATACCCATGCATTGTTATATGAAGTGAGAGCTGATTGAGATGTGATTAGTTTGTATGCACTTGAAGTGGTAAACCAGCCCGCTCTATCAGGCCACCAATATAGCCGATCCTCAAAAGGAGAGATGGGAAGAGGAATGTTCAATATTTCTCTGACTATGTCCGTAGGTAGCACGTTATTTAGTTTCTTGATCCACCATCTACCACCCATAATGTAGTCACCTACGGTTTCCTCCATGTTACTAATTTGGGGGCAATCTTCTCTAGACTGCAGAGTTGAGGTTGTAATCCAATTATCTGTCCAGAATTTGATAGATTTCCCATTTCCGACTGACCAAATGAGCTCCGACTTAAAATTTTCAATTAGAGTTGTTAGTTTGGCCCATTGCCAAGAGGAATCACCACTTTTCTTGTATTCAAGGATATTAGCAGAGCGTAAGTACTTATATTTAATCAGAGTGACCCAGACATTATCTGGTTCAGCCAATATTTTCCATAGTAGTTTCATTTGGAGGGCTTCATTCATTTCTTTTGATTTCCTGAGCCCTAGTCCCCCACATTTTTTGGTCTGCAAATCCTGTCCCAGCTAATAAGCGGTCGGTGTTGAAGGTCTTTATTCCAGAAGAACACTCTATTAATATGATCAAGCTCTTTGTGTATTGATGCGGGAAGCATAAAGTTTTGCATTGTATATAGCGGTGTTGCTGATAAGTTTGTATTGATTAGAACTGCACGTCCCTGTTGTGATAGAGCATTGGCACGCCATTTACTTAGTTGTTCTTTAGATTTACAAATGATGTCCTCAAAGGTATGTTTATTTACTTTACCGTTAATGATTGGACAACCGAGATATTTATCCAATGAATTTTCGTTTGTAATATTCAAGCAGTTACTAAGCTCTAAGATTCTAGAGGTCGGGATGCCTTTTGTAGCTTGGAAGCTCGATTTATGATAATTAACTTTTTGTCCAGAAACTTTACAGTATGTATCAATTATTATTCTAACTTTCTGTCCTACAACAATACTACCCTTTGTGAAAATGATGATATCATCAGCAAAGGACAGAAAGGGAACCCGAGGTCCATTCCTACCTACGGTAAATCCAATAGGACTATTGACCAAATTTGTTTCAGCTGAGCGTTTCCGAGCTAGGATTTCAGCTCCTAGGATAAACAAGAAAGGGGATAGAGGATGCCCTTGGCGAAGACAATGAGAGGGGAAGAACATATTAGTTGGGCCATTGTTCACTAGCATTGAGAAGGAGACAGTCGTTACACATTCCATAACCCACGTGATGAAAGTTTGATGGAACCCAAATTTTTCTAGAATTTCTTTTGTGATGTACCAATCAACTCTATCGTATGTTTTTTCCATATCTAGTTTTATCGCCAACCACCCCTCACGACCCGTACGCGACCTAAAGGAGTGGAAGATTTCGTGAGATATCAATACATTATCTTGAATGACCCTATTTGAAACAAATGCACCCTGTAATGGGTGAATTAGTTTGCCGATAATTGTTTTGATTCTTTCAGTCAAGAGTTTTGATATGATTTTATATATCGTTGAGCATAGGCTTATTGGATGGTAGTGACAGGTAGTAGTAGGATTGTCTCGCTTTGGTAAAAGTGAAATAAATGTGTGGTTTATTTGTTTAAGCATTTTTCCGGAGTGGACCAAAGTTTAGCCATTGCAGTGGAAAATAAGACACACATATTAGTTGGGCCATTGTTCACTAGCACTGCGAAGGAGACAGTTGTTACGCATTCCATAACCCACGTGATGAAAGTTTGATGGAACCCAAATTTTTCTAGAATTTTTTTGTGAAGTTCCAATCAACTCTATCGTATGCTTTTTTCATATCTAGTTTTATCGCCAACCACCCCTCACGACCCGTACGTGACCTAAAGGAGAGGAAGATTTCGTGAGATATCAATACATTATCTTGAATGGCCCTATCTGACACAAATGCACCCTGTAATGGGTGAATTAGTTTGCCGATAATTGTTTTGATTCTTTCTGTCAAGATTTTTGATATGATTTTATATATCGTTGAGCATAGGCTTATTGGACGGTAGTGACTGGTAGTAGTAGGATTGTCTCGCTTTGGTAAAAGTGAAATAAATGTGTAGTTTATTTTTTTAAGCATTTTTCCGGAGTGGATCAAAGTTTAGCCATTGCAGTGGAAAATAAGACACACATCTAATGTATAAAAAAATACACAGTAACCCTCATATAACCAAAAATCAAAACCAAATTCACCAAGTTGCAATGATTTTAATTAGAATAAATTAATCCGAATATAAATACAGTTAATATATATTCAAGCAATTGATTGTAACTAGACCTGTCAAACAGGTCATTGGGTCAGGTTTGGGTCGGGTCACTTTGGGTCCCAGGTAATACGGGTCTCGGGTAATACGGGTTTCGGATATTTCTGGGTTGAATCGAACCCGGGTTTGACCGGGTTTCGGGTCATTTCGGGTCGATTTCGGGTTGGTCAATTTTTTCTTTTTTAAATTAAAAAAATCATAATTTGATAATTTTGCGATAAATTTAAAAATCTAAAATTAAAGACATTGTTCATAAGTTCTTGTGCTTGTTTATTTGATTTTTATTATTTCTCGTAATTTTTAATAAAATGTAATAATATATAAATATCAAAATTTTAAATAATTTTTTAAAAATAATTTTATTAAAAATTTGATATTCTATATATTATTACATTTTATTAAAAACATTTGATTTTTTTATTATTTCTCATAATTTTTAATAAAATGTAATAATATATAAAATATCAAATTTTCAAATAATATTTTAAAATTAATTTCATGCAATTAGTAATAAGCATAGAATTTTTTTAATATTTTAATATTTTTTAGAATTTTTATCTTCTTAAAAAAGTCTGTTGAAAAACAAAAAATCAAATACTATTGATCGGACGGAGTATTACACAATACGAATAAATATGAAAGTTGACTTGAAAATGAAAGATCAAGTGATTGTAATAATAAAATGTAATAAATTAGAATTTCCATAAAAAAAATTAATCATATATAATTATAAATCAACCGGGTCAATCGGGTCACCGTGTCAATTGGGTAAATCGGGTCAAAATTACCGGGTCAATCGGGTCACCGGGTCGAAACCCAAATTACCCAGAAAATTTCCGGGTTTTCGGGTTCGGGTCAGAAAAAATTTCCGGGTAAAAATTTCCGGGTTCGGGTCGGAAATTTTGCGGGTGTTCGGGTCGGGTCGACCGAGTCGGGTTGTGTTTTGACAGGTCTAATTGTAACACTATATCTCATTCTGACTAATAGCATATAAACGCCAAGTAAAATAGGACTGTTCTGCACAATACGAATTGAATTAGACGCTCTCCTTTCGAAACCTTGGCGTCGGCAACTTCTACAGTGAAGTTGGCTTTTTAGACGAGAGTTCTTCCGCCGGCAGCACAGACAATCCCCTCCCTTGTAGTAGTAGGGTAATTCAGGATCGAATCCACGAGTAAGTATGCCAGCGCTTCCCTTGTTATGCTCCCGATCAAAGCTTCCGACCACAGCAGACACTCGATATCGAGTATACTGGTCGATATCGACCTCAGTTCTGGTCGATTTCCTAGTGTAGTTCCTGCAGAAGACAAAACAGCAAGTCGACGTCGAGACAGACCTCGATATCGATGTTAGACCTCGATATCGACCCTTACAGTCGATTTCGATGCTTGTCACAGAAACTGTTTTCGTAACCAATTTGTCGGAGAAGTGTCCGAAGAAAATAGAGTGGAGAAGGAAGATGAACAGAAACAAAACATAAGACTATTATAAAGAATTCAATTAATTAAAAGGCTTCCAAAGTCGGGGTTTCATGCCACAACGATAACAATGCAAGTTTTATGCTAAAGCTATGAAATTTAATGTCTTTCCGTCAAATAACTTTCGTTATCAACACTTAGGTGGTTAGAGGCTCTCGCATAGTTCCTAAGAGTTACTATCCAATTCATGAGCAATTCAAGTTCACAATATGAGTGGCTTTGGCTTCAATAATGCAAATAATGAATCTCCCTAACTTTCGTAAAGGATCATGCATGGGGTAGAAAACAGAATCGCATAAAAGTCATACCTTTGATGCACTTACCTCACATTGCTATCGTCGGGCTCACCCGACCCTAGAAGTGGGTTGACTACTCGCTCCTTATCATGCACATCATCATCATTGTTATTGAAAGAAAGCTACTTTGAATTAAAACTTTGAAAGAAAGTACAACCGAACAAGCCACTCCGCTCTCGCTTAACAACTTCACTCGGCCTTCTCTCTCTCTCTCTACTCGTCACTACTCTATATTGAACTGAATTATCTTGTAAGTTGAATACCTAAATTCAGCCCTATTGGCTTCTATTTATAGATGTCGATAAGGACTCAAAACCTTATCTTTGTTCTCTAAGATAAAACTAAAACAAAGTAAAAAAACTTTAACTTCATGGTAACTCAACCTCCTCATGATAGATCTGGTGTGGAAGATAAGAAATCTCGATTTTTGGATAGACGTGCAAGCTTCGGATAGATTTCTATCAAAAATCTAAGTCGGATTCCTCTGCTGGCATGGTCGATATCGACCTTAGACATCGATATCGACCCGTTCAAAACCTTATCTTGAGCTTCTCCCTCTCCTACTCGAACTAGCACTCGACTTCTATCATTTAGCTCGATATGGCACATCGATATCGACCTCCAAACGTCAATATCGACCTCTTCGTGTCGACGTGCTCTATTTCATTTCTTGCTCGATTCCTATGTCTCTGATGCACTCGATGTCGAGGTCCCCAGTCGATTTCGACCTCTTCAGAAGACTTCGAGTTCTTTTTCCGCTCTTCCAAATTCGTCCATTTTTATCCTGTTTTCTGCAAAATCTCATAGAAACTCGTGCAGACCCATATATTTGACATTTAAGCGTAAACTACACTAATCCCATGTTTTCCCATTAATATGCATGTAAAAGACGATAAAATGGATTTATATGTGCATAGAAAATATGGCAATTTGCGCGCACATTAATTCCCGTTTGGCGGAATCGCTCAAAGACGAAATCAACTTTACTTGCCCCTTTTTGATCGTCCTCCTACCTTATTGTCTTCTCCTGGCCTGCGGTTGCTCATTTGGTCTCCCTCGGGTCGCCGTTTCGGCTTTCAATTTTGGCAAAATCCGGGCCTTTGGCTTCAATTCATCCATTCGGCTCACCCCTGTCTTTGTACGGTTGCAATTCCAGGGCCTTGGGCCCTTCTTATGTCGTTAGCCGCCTCCTCCAGTGACCGGTGCTTTCGCCTTCGACTATATCATTTGTGTGCCCAGTCGCCGACAACCTGTGTCGTGTACTGCCTTCAAAAGTGTTCGTTATCGCCTCCCCGGATTTCCGGCCGCCATCTATCTACTTATGACCTCACCGAGTTGGCCTATCCTTTCCCCTGCAACTTCTCGTGGCTGGGTAATGGTTTCCCTGGTTCTTCTGCTCCATCCCTTCTCATGTTCCCTTTGCTTAAGACCTGTCTTGGGCTCCAAGAGACCCAGTGTTGATGTGTCCAGCCCATTTGGTGTTAGCCTGGGCCTATAGTGTAACGGCCCGGATATAAATATCCAAGATACGTTTTGAAGGTTGGATACCTTCGTCCGGATGTTGCAATTCAGGTACGGGTCGAGGTTTCAAACCTCTAAAGATCGGTATTTAAAGCGGGGATTTCGAACCCCAAGCAATCGCAGTCGCGGAAATTCTTTTGAAAGAAACTGCAAAAGCGGAATTAAAGTACAACTTGCCACGGCAAGGCTGGGTCAAAACCAAATCCATAAAACATAGATTCAAGAAAGCCTTTAGCCAAGTTAGCGGGTTAGTCCGGTTCTTCGCATTCGCCCGGGGGGGGGGGGTATTCCCACGCCATAGGAACATAAAACAAGCATACCTAAAAACAATTTGTGCGAGTGGGGTCAGACCGAGTCCCCCCAACGCACTCTGTCCCACAAGCAAGCATACACATACGCTATACCTATAATAAAGATGATCTAATGTAGTACGGAAATTTAAATCACACTAGCATGCTCCTAGTTGGAAGAATATGCAGAACAACTGTAAAGGTGCCCAAAGAATGCCAAGTGGCATATCCCTCTCCTACCTCTGCACCCCTTCCCGTTAGTGCAGAGACTGGCCAGTTCGATGCTATAGCATATCATATCTCATCATAGCATATCGTATCTCATCATCATATCATATCTCATCATCATATCATATATCATGCTCATGCCCGATGGTTCTGGGCTATCTCATCATCATATCATATATCATGCTCATGACCGATGGTGCTGGGCTATCTCATCATCATGCTCATATATCGAAAATACTGACTTGTTCGCTCACGGGGGGTGTGTAGGGGTTCAAATAATTCAAATAAACAATGCACAACTAGGCTAACTCCCTGTCCCAAACAAATAATACAAGAATCCCCTCCCTTGTAGTAGTATGGTAATTCAGGATCGAATCCACGAGGAGGTATGTCAGCGCTTCCCTTGTTGTACTCACGATCAAAGCTTTCGACCTCAGAAGACACTCGATATCGAGTAATCTGGTCGATATCGACCTCAGTTCTGGTCGATTTCCTAGCGCAGTTCCTGCAGAAGACAAAAGCAGCAAAGTCGACGTCAAGCAGAGACCTCGATATCGATGTTAGACCTCGATATCGACCCTTACAATCGATTTCGATGTTTGTCACAGAAACTGTTTTCGTAACCAATTTGTCGGAAAAGAGTCCGAAGAAAGTAGAATGGTAAAGGAGGATGATCAAAAACAAAAACTAAAACTTTTATATTGAATTCAATTAACTTAAAAGCTTCCAAAGTCGGTGACAGGAGGTAACTGTCGTTGTTCCTATCAAAGTATAACTCAAACCTACAAACTAGTATAGTAAGCAAGTAAGAGGTCGATCCCACAGAGAATCAAGTATTCCTAAGCAATGTATATTTACCAATTAATAGAAAAGAGCGGTTTTGGTGATTGAATATAAGAAAAGAAACTATAGACAAGTTAGTAGAGATAACAATGAGAAAATAGTTTCATCTACAAATATCCACTTTAGTTTGGTTGATTGATCATCGATTCTTCTTCGAGTTCTCTTTTCATCCTATTATTGTTCCTGTCCTGATCTTGTGTAAATTACTAGTCCTACGAGTCCTAGCAACCCTTACTAATTAGATAACCCTAACACGGTCAAGATTTAAACTAATAGTAGCATTAAGATTAAGGATTAACCAGAATACATGCAACACCAAGCTACCAGTCAGCATTTAACCTATAATTGATTCTCTACACACCAATTTAGTCCTACGAGTCCTAAAAAGGCATGCTTGCTACTATGGATTAAGGTTCGCTACGAGGAATCTACAAATCCTAGCAATAATCTCAACTAGTTGTACGGACTAGAAGAAATCAACAATATTCGCAAAAGAATCAATACGACTCAATAGGAATAGAACAAGAATAGAAATCTCACAAATTTATCAAACCAAAGCTTCAATCAATAGATGAAACGGAAGAGTTTAGCACTCCATGGCCATGGAGGCTCCCTTCTAGGGTTCTCTCAATTAATAATCTCAAAGTGTATAAGAGTTATGGAATTAGATGTTTAAAATAAAACCCTAAAACGTCCTTAAAAAGCCTCAAAAGGGTCGGCCAAATAATAATTCTAAAAATCTAATTAAGTGGATAAAAAGTCCATTGAGTAGATCTGGCGTTGTGCAGAGGCCGCGGAACAGCCAATCCAGGCCGCGGGGCGGCCAGGCGATTGCGAAATCCTTCGTTAGAGCTTCGGGCCGCGGGGCGGCTTTTACTGTTCACAGCGATTTTTCGGTTTCGAATCTGGTCTCGATGTTAACATGAAAGTTGTAGATCTCGGAACGAGCTTTCCAACGCATGCTTATAATAGTCAATCGGACCACCGAGGCCTCCAGAAAGTACAAAACAAGTTCAGCCTGTCTGACGACAACTTCTACGGACTTGTTCTTCACTTAGGCTCTCTAACTTCGACATCGCTCCCGTGCTCTTCACTTTTCCACCTCCTCTTCACTCTTCCTTCATCCATGAGCTTCCTCATTCCTCGTCGGATCCACATATACCTGAAGTAATCCATAAACACGTGTAGATTCCGACTCTACCAACAACACAAGTATAAATGCAAATCTAGCTTAATCTATGCATTATATAAATCTAAATCATGCTAAATCTAACCTAATATGCCTACCTAAATGCATGCTATCAGTCGGGGTTTCATGACACAACGATAACAATGCAAGTTCATGCTAAAGTTATGAAATTTAATATCCTTCCGTCAAATAACTTTCGTTATCAACACTTAAGTGATTAGAGGCTCTCGTATAGTTCCTAAGAGTTACTATCCAATTCATGAGCAATCCAAGTTCACATTATGAGTGGCTTTCGCTTCAATAATGCAAATAATGAATATCCCTAACTTTCGTAAAGGATCATGCATGGGATAGAAGATGGAATCACATAAAAGTCATACCTTTGATGCACTTACCCTTACATCGTTATCGTCGGGCTCACCCCGACCCTAGAAGTGGGTTGACTACTCGCTCCTCATCATGCACATCATCATCATCATTGTTGAAAGAAAACTACTTTGAATTAAACTTTGCAAAAAAGAAAGTACAACCGAACAAGCCACTCCGCTCTCGCTTCACAAACTCTACTAGGCCTTCTCTCTCTCTCCACTAATTCTCTGCGTGTATATGTGTTTGAATAACTGAAATTGAATGCCTAAACTCAGCCCTAGTGGCCTCTATATATAGTTGTCGAACTTTGCTATCCAAAGACTCGAAACTCTATCTTTATTCTCTAAGATAAAACTTAAATAAAGTAAAAAACTAAAACTCCTACGGTAAATCAGCCTTCATATGATAGATCTGGTGTTGAATGATAAGAAATCTGGACTTTAGGATAGACGTGCAAGCTTCGGATAGAATTCTATCAAAATCTGAGTCGGATTCCTATGCTGGAATGGTCGATATCGACCTTGAACATCGATATCGACCCCTGTGAAACTTTATCTCGAGCTCTTCTTCTCCTACTCGAACTGGCACTCGACTTCTATCATTCAGCTCGATCTAGCAACATCGATATCGACCTCCAGACGTCGATATCGACCTCTTGAGTCGACATGCTCTGTTTCATTTCCTGCTCGATTCCTATGTCTCTGATGCACTCGATGTTGAGGTCCCCAGTCGATTTCGACCTCTTTAGAAGACTTCGAGTTCTTTTTCCGCTCTTCCAAATCTGTCCATTTTTATCCTGTTTCTTGCAAAATCACATAGAAACTCGTGCAGACCCATATATTTGACATTTAAGCGTAAACTACACTAATCCCATGTTTTCCCATTAATATGCATGCAAAAGACGATGAAATGGACTTATATGTGCATAGAAAATATGGCAATTTGCGCGCACATCAAACACCCCATACTTAAGCTTGCTTGTCCCCAACCAATACCTTTAATGGTCATTCAGGGGAAAAAAGTAAACCCTCAACATCATAGATTCATTTTTCATATGTCCCTGCAATCAATTGCCATCCTCGATAAGGTACTTATGTCAACCAAGTCCATGCCTGTGCATAAAAGCAATTTCATACTCATAAAAGGAGGTAATATGCAAAAACAATTTTAGCGACATAGCATTAATAATCAAGAGGACTTTTGCAAGATTGTGAGAAGTAGATTGGTAAAAGGCTAAAGGTGGGCTAATATTTGGCCATGTGGTGTTAAATCCGGGGAAAACATACTTTCTTTCCAGAACATTCCACATTCCTTCTTCATAATGTCTCACCTTTCACTCATCGCTCAATGCTTTTATTCAATATAATGCTTTTACCTCTCTAACCTTAGCACTGCCTTCTCGCGAGTCGCAAACATGGGTGTCATGAATGGCCCCGGATACTTAGTACCTTGGACTCCTCACCTTATGTCCCATCTCGCTGAACTAACATCTCAACGAGCAGGGTCGACCTACCTTTATCTCCTGAGGTGATCGGATTTTTTTTCGCTCATTAAATTTTCTATATTTCATAATTTCCTTTCATTCCTGCCAACAACTTAATTAATAATGCACAACTCCATATAACTCTAAAGATGACTTCCATTCTCAAACTTGTCCCCGGATAGGGTATAAGGTATAAAATGGGCAATATCTCTATATGTGGAGCAATAATGATGAGGCTCATATATGGCTTGTGACTTTTGCAATGATGCATAGGTAAGGCTAGGATATGAACTTGTATATGTAAGGAAAATTTCATAAAAAGTCCTCCATCATCTTATCATGCACATGTCAAAAGCAACTTCAAATTTTCATCTCCTTTATTTTTTTCTTTTTGCACTTCATTGGGACTTCCCTTAACTAGGCAATTTCATGTTATATCTCTAATGAATCTAATTTTGCATCATAGAGCTCTTTTTTATACTTCTATGACTCTTTCTAAAAAATTTTCAAATTTTTGACGGGGGTCATTTTTTTCTCTTTTTTTTTCTTTTTTTTCTTTTTCGAAATATATAAACTAAATATGTATTAAAATAAATATGCAAATCTAAACTAAGTATGAATATGCAAGTAAGCCTTTCCCCCACCCCATACTTAAAATTTACAGTGTCCTCACTGTATTAGAACTAGGGTTAAGAAGAAAACTTACTAAACCGTAACAAATTTCAGGAGTCGAAGAAGACAGCAGGCATGGTCGATATCGACCCTTAACATCGATATCGATGTTTCTCCTCGATTTCTGGCTCAGGCTTCAGGGTGATCCGGCCTCGATCACAAACCCATCTATGTCGACCTTAAAGTCGATGTCGATCTTGGACATCGATTTCGATGTCTTTTCTGTATGCCTTTCTCTTTCCTGCAACTTGTTAAAACCGAAACAAAATATGCAAAACAATAAAGTGTCTCAAACCAAAGTAAAACTGTCTAAAATCAAAACTAAGTCTTTGTTACATGCTCTAGACTTTTAAGTCGCTAGGCCGACTTCTTCCTTTGCGCTTCTCAAGGCGGCATCTGTAGAGCCCATGTGGCTTGTGCCTCAAATATGACTCCTTTTTTGTCACGCAGTTGCATTCCGCCGGGGTGGATCTGATTCACCATGAATGGTCCTTAATTCTTATCCTTGAATCTTGTAAGGAACCAATGGTCCTTGGATTTGGCAACATAGACCTTGTCTCCTATCTCATATTGGCTTGAATCATCATCGGATACCCTATATAAGCGCACATGCCAAGGCACACCTCTTCCAAATAATGATAAATCTTTAATTGTAATGGAACAAGAGGAATCCGTACCTTGACTTCCCTTCTCCTTAGTCTGTGGCTCAGGTCGATGTCGATGTTCAGAGGTCGATATCGACCCCTGTTGTACTCCTGGAGGGTGAGTCGATTTTGAGAGTTCCTGCTCGATATGATCAAGTCGATTTCGACCCTCAGAGATCGTTATCGAGGTCTCCGTTCCTCCCTTCTCAGCGCTGATGGTGGTCGATTTCGGCTGGGTATGGCCGATATCGACCCTTGACCCCGATTTCGATGTTTCCTTTCCTCCTCCGGCGACCCCATACTTATGACCTGGCACATAATCTTGAACATTTTTAGTCGACATCGACTTACCTGGGTCGATTTTGATGTTCTGTTGGGCTCCTTCGTTCAAGATTGCCACAACTTCCTCCACTTGGGCTTTTATGGCCCTCTTCTCAAGCTCCTCCGGTGTCATACTCCTTACTTTGGCTTCTCCACATGCAATGTAGACACCATTGATGGATTTTATCTCCATTGGCCCTCGATTTTTCACCGTCTTGTTGAAGGCATACTCTATCACCTCGTCACTAATTGTGAATGAGAGCAATCCTTTCTTCACGCTAATGTTTGCATCGACGGTTGCTAGGAATGGCCTACCTAAAATAATTGAACAAGCAGGGTCCTCCGCTATATCAATAACTAAGAAATCAGCAAGGACAAAGAATTTACCTACTTGTACTGGCACATCCGTCACTATCCCAGTTGGAATAACTACCGTATTATTGGCCATGTATAATCTTGCATCCACGGGCTCTAGAGGACCTATCTTTACCTTGTGCCAAATGGTTAATGGCATCATGCTAATGCTAGAGCCCAAGTCAACTAAAGCATTAAATTTGAATTGGCCTAGACCTATAGCGATAGAAAACTTACCTGGGTCCGCCCGCTTTTGTGGTAGCTCCAACCTGTTGCACTCCTCTGCGATCTCAGAGAGCAATCGCTCCTTGCCCAAGATGTCCTTAAGGAACCTTACATAGGATGGCATCTCGTGAAGTGCCTCTGTCAATGGTATAGAGACATTAAGTCCTTGGAGTATCTTCACGAACCGTTGGAACTTCTTTTCTGCGGGGTCCTTAATCATCTTTCTAGTTGGGAATGGAAACACCTTTTTCCTTCCCGCGGCTGTAGTGAGGTCGACATCGACATTAGTAGGGTTGACATCGACTGGAGGAGTCGATTTCTATGGTGACGCAGCATCAGTGTCGACATCGACTGGAAGGTCGACATCGACGTCACCTTGGTCGATATCGACAGGGGGGGTCGATATTGACGTCTGTTCTGGCTCCTTCTCCTCCACTTTTTGTTCGGGCATTCGTAATTGACGCCCACTCCTTAAGTTTACTGCCGCAATATTACCAGTGGTTTTGCCCTTTTGGTTGGGCACCGTGGATCCAAGGAATGATCCTGACGCTTTGGGTGTTGCTTCCGCCAATTGACTCATTTGCGTCTCCATGTTGCGCTTCCAAACGTCGATCTCCCCAAGTCTAGAATTGATGCTCTGCAGCTGAGTATGGACGGAGTTGTTGGCTTGTTTGAACTCAGCGTGATTCCTCCGCATCTCATCAAGAATGATTTGCAGGTCATCTTTCCTTGTCTCCCGCTTAGGGTGCCCTGGTGCTCTATATGGTGGGGGACCCCTTTGTTGATAGAACCTTTGATCACCCCAATATTGTTGATTGCCCCCTCCATAGCCTCTCGTCCACTTGACCTCCTCATGTTGTTTCGCCATGGATACTTGCTCAGTATGTGGACAGGCACTAGTGTTATGCCTTGTTGAGCCACACTCCTGACAAGTTTGATTGTTGCTCAGGAACCTGACTTGCTTTTGAAGGCGGCGTGTTTGATCGTTTTGGAATTGTTGCTGCACATCAGGATCTATCTCCCTTGGAGGCTCATATCGTGGCATTGATGGGGCAGGCCTTACATCATAGGCCGCAGCAACCCCATAAGTGTTGTCAAAGTTCACAAGCCTCTCAATGGTCTCCCATGCCTCCGTTGGTGTATGCTAAATGTACCGATATGAGGTATATGAATTTATCCTCTCCTTATTCGGCGCATCAAGGGCGTTGTAAAAGATCTCCTGGATGACATATGGAAGTTGCCCATGCGTTGGGCATGATCTCAGCAAGTCCTTAAATTGCTCCCACGTCTGTGCTAGTGTTTCACCTGGCTTTTGTTTGAAAGCCGTGATCCTTTTTCGCAACATCGCCATTTTAGAAGGTGGAAAGAACTTATTCAAGAATGCATCCTTCACCTCCGCCCATGTTTTCAGCGAGCGTGGAGCGAAACTCTCAAGCCATTGTAATGCCTTCCCTGCCAAAGACCATCGAAAAGATTTTAATCGCACATACTCTAAATTTACTCCATCAACAACTGTTTCACATAAGTCCATAAAAGTAGAGATGTGTTGCAGAGGGCATTCAATAGGTCTTCCTTCAAAAGTATTTCTTTTTATCTCAGATAGGAAGTTAATTCAGGATCGAATCCACGAGGAGGTATGTCAGCGCTTCCCTTTTTGTACTCACGATCAAAGCTTTCGACCTCAGAAGACACTCGATATCGAGTAATCTGGTCGATATCGACCTCAGGTGATTAGAGGCTCTCGCATAGTTCCTAAGAGTTACTATCCAATTCATGAGCAATCCAAGTTCACAATATGAGTGGCTTTCACTTCAATAATGCAAATAATGAATCTCCCTAACTTTCGTAAAGGATCATGCATGGGATAGAAGACGGAATCGCATAAAAGTCATACCTTTGATGCACTTACCCTTACATCGTTATCGTCGGGCTCACCCCGACCCTAGTAGTGGGTTGACTACTCGCTCCTCATCATGCACATCATCATCATCATTGTTGAAAGAAAACTACTTTGAATTAAACTTTGCAAAAAAGAAAGTACAACCGAACATGCCACTGCGCTCTCGCTTCACAAACTCCACTTGACCCTCTCTCTCTCTCCGCTAATTCTCTGCGTGTATATGTGTTTGAATAACTAAAATTGATGCCTAAACTCAGCCCTACTGGCCTCTATATATAGATGTCGAACTTTGCTATCCAAAGACTCGAAACTCTATCTTTATTCTCTAAGATAAAACTTAAATAAAGTAAAAAACTTAAACTCCTACGGTAAATCAGCCTTCATATGATAGATCTGGTGTTGAATGATAAGAAATCTGGACTTTAGGATAGACGTGCTAGCTTCGGATAGAATTCTATCAAAATCTGAGTCGGATTCCTCTGATGGCATGGTCGATATCGACCTTGAACATCGATATCGACCCTTGTGAAACTTTATCTCGAGCTCTCCTTCTCCTACTCGAACTGGCACTCGACTTCTATCATTTAGCTCGATCTAGCAACATCTATATCGACCTCCAGACGTCGATATCGACCTCTTGTGTCGACATGCTCTGTTTCATTTCCTGCTCGATTCCTATGTCTCTGATGCACTCGATGTCGAGGTCCCCAGTTGATTTCGACCTATTCAGAAGACCTCGAGTTCTTTTTCCGCTCTTCCAAATCTGTACATTTTTATCCTGTTTCCTGCAAAATCACATAGAAACTCATGCAGACCCATATATTTGACATTTAAGCGTAAACTACACTAATACCATGTTTTCCCATTAATATGCATGCAAAAGACTATAAAATGGACTTATATGTGCATAGAAAATATGGCAATTTGCGCGCACATCATGACTCAGGGAACCCGATGAAGCTGGGCTACCCTCTGACCCTAGCAAAGACTCTGACTCACAGATAACGACAGTTCTGTTTTCAAACACACAAAGTAACCGAATGCTCATTCACAAGTGCAATCCTAGCATGATACTACATGGCATGCTTTAAATGCATATGAAGCACCTAGTATATCATATGATCACAAGCAGGAGATTTCTCTTTCGAATATGAGTAAGCCCATAAAGGAACTTACCTGGATAGGCAGAACAACAAAAGGCAGAATCCATGTATACAGCAAGCCATACATCACAGATGATAACCTATCATATATAAGTAATGTATATGAGTCTACTTGTAATTTACACTAGGCATAACCTATCATACATCACAGATGATAACCTATCATATACTATAACATCATGCTTTCATATGTACGAAAACACATCATGATATCATATTTAAGGACATATATCAACATCTCATATCCTAATTCATACTTAATCATTATATCGATATCATAACACAACACCTCATAGCATGCTTCATAATCAACCCATAACACATCAATATCACATATCATAATTTATAAGTCATGCAAGCAAGTCAATTTCCCAAGATTTCCGAAGTTCTTAAATCTCAAGTTAGATCAATCTTTATTTGAAATATTTTTCCAAATCTCACTTGACCCAAAAATCCATTCATAAACCATTTCTCTTTAATCAACTTATTATTATATTTATTAACATAATTCCGACAAGGTTAGTATTTCCAAAACTTCTCCTTTATCTTATAACCCAATTTCCATCATTTAAACCTTTTCCAAATCCTTTTTCCAAATTTTTTTCCAATTTCAAGTCAAATAATAATTTTTTTTAAATCTCACAAGAGTAAAACATAATATATCATAACCCATTATCTAATATTTATATAAGACATACAAATCTTTTAAAACTCTTTTTAAATCTCAACATTAGGATTATATACTATATTATATTCTAAAATTGTACTATTAAAATGATCCCGACATATTTTATTTCAAAATCATTATCTAAATAAATTCCGACAGTTTAGTAATATTTCAAAAAGTGTGTGAGTATATATATATATATATATATATATATATATATATATATATATATATATATAAATATTATCCTTCAAATATCACCGAGTAATTAAATAAAATCGGTTAACCAAAATAATCCTCACATTTATTCTAACCCAATCCTTTAAAAGAAAGCCCAATGCCCAGATCTAGCCCAACCCTAACCCGTCTTAATTCGGATCCAAACCCAATAAAATAGGCCCACCCTCAGAAGCCCGAACCCGTACCCAAATTCTTTTCTCCCTTCTTTAAGAAAATCGAATCTGGCCCATCAGAATAGGCCCAAACCCATACCCAAATCCGGAACTGTTCACCCATCTTCCTCCTGAGCTCCTCTTCTCTGCTCTCACTCCCCGCTCCCTCGCTCTCGGTTCCGGCTAAACTCGCTCTCCTCTCTCCGGTGCTCTCTCTCTCTCCCTCTCAGCCAGGTTAAACAAAAGGGACCCGAAAACACACAGGTATCGAACAATGGAATACAAGGAAGGTTAGGATGCTCACGGAGGGCTTGGAGCCTCACCGGAAATCGATTTGGCACGCCGACGACTCAGGGGAGCTCTTCTCGGACCTGGGTTAAAGAGTTGGTCAAGAAGGACGGAGCTTTAGGAGGTCTTGGGTTGAAAAACAAAGAAAGGAGGCGAAACCGACCTTGCTTGAGCGGAAACAGGGGAACGAGGAAGCTGGTGGCGACGTCGACGACTCTGGGGTGATCCTGGGTGGCTGCTCGGCTCATGGAGATGTCGGAGATGGTGATTGGTGGAGCCGCTGCCCAACAGAAAGGGAGAGAGGTAGAGGAGCTCGGCTGTCTCCCCTCAAACAAGGACGGGGTGCTCAAGCGGCGCTCGGGAGTGCTCGAGGTTGCACTCGGGGCTACTGAACCGAAGTCAAGGATGGAGCTGCTAGTGCTTTCGAAAGAAGAGGTGGATGAGGGAGCTGGGGTGGCAACAGTTGGGAAGTGGAGGGAGTTTTGTTTGTCTGGGCACATAGAGGGGCAAAGGAAAGGGGGAAAAAGAGAAAGGAGGTGAAGGTTTGTCCTCGAGTTGAAATAAAGGTAGGGGATGGGTTTCTGCAAAATTTGATTTGGCAGGGGTAGTGTTTTGGCTTGAAGCAAAATGAAGAGGTTAGGAGGGGGGTAGAAGTTTTGCAGTAGGTGTGGCTAGGGGCAGTATGCTCTGTTGCTATAGCTAATCCGGACAAAGCAATAAAACAAAGGGGAAGACAATTGTGGTCCCAATACTCAAATTTCAAAATATCTTGATATAAATCCCGAAATCCATTTTTCCGACCTTATCCCATCGTAACTAAATTTTCAAATTCGAATCCTAATGAATCCTTTTTTTTTTAAAATTCGATTCAAAACTATGCCGGAATTTACTTCGGAATAATTAAATAGAATTTAATTGCTCGATAACGGAAATTTTTAAAATTTTTCCAAAGCTTAGAAATTAAATAGAATTTGAATCATTATCACTTCGGAAATTAATTCTTAATTCACAAAATAATAATTAAAATTTTTCGGTCTTTACATGTAGCACTATCTTTGGCCCTTTGTTGGCACTTTGATAATTGGTTTAAATATTAATAAAATGTAATTGGTAATAATAATAAATCACTATAATAAATAATTCTCGATCGGGTTAGCTACTATTCCGTTTGGGTTTCTGGTGCGTTTCGATTCAGGCGATGGGTGGCTCTGCGTTTGCCGACTGGAGTTTCTTTCCGCGTGATGGGGTTCTGGCAGTTGGAGTCAGGACAGGCTGGGGCCGTGGCAGTGTGTATCGAGGCGTCTCCTTTTTTTCCGAAAGTCTATTTCCTTGGAGGTTCGTCTTAATTGCCCACAAGTGTCTCCTGATGTGCCACTGGCCTGCGGTGCTGCCGCTGGGGAGTGCTTGGCTTCATCCGTAGTCTACTTCCTCATCCCTTTCGGTCTGGTTGTTTTTAGTTTCGCTTCTGTAGAGAGTTATTGCTTGTATCTGACACCATCTTTGTATTTTGGGTTTGTTTAGACGGTCTTCCGTCTGCCGACTTATCGGCCTTCGAGGTTCAGGTTTGTTTGATCTCGAATTTTTACCTAATCAAATATATATATATATATATATATATATATATATATATATATATATATATATATATATATATATATATATATATATATATATATATATATATATATATATATATATCTCATTCTTACTATCAAGGGCCGTAAAAAACAATAATTGCTTCTAACACTATAGGGTGTGTATGGATGCAAAAAAAAAAAATAGAATTGGGTGTTTAAATTTTTAACCAGGTTTTACGTGTATATGGACATCCAAATTAAGCTAACTGTAGTTAAAAATTTGAGTTAAAAAATAAGCTAATGGAAGCAGCTTTTTTGGTGTTTAAATTTTTAACTATAAAAATCAAAACATTTTTTTTTGCATTGTTTATTTATTTATCACAATTAAAACACATTTGTGCCTCATACGGAGATTATCTTGTTGTTTAAATTTTTAACTACTTTTTTACCAACAATTTATAAATTTTACTGTGTTTATAATTTTAGTCAGTTTATTAACCCCGCCCCATACGAACCCATATATCATGCTTACTATCAACGACTGTAAAAAAACAATGCATACACTTCTTGATTAATTCCTTTTGAAAGATGTGCAAAGAATCAAAGATGGACTTCCACTCTTCCGTCTTCATAAATGTCATTTATTCCTACCACTACCACCCTTTCTCTTGGTAAAATAATCAGGTTAACATTATTTCTTCCCATTGGGTTTAGCCGGTCGGCGCAAGTCGGTTTACCTGGCGTATAACTCTTGCCGACTAGGTCACTTGTCCGGGATTTACCACCAAAGGTGTTACCCGTATTAAAAAAACATAAAAAGGGCTATAGCAGCATACCGAGAAAAAAACATTTGCCCTATATCAAGTATAGAGATATTAGCTTTGGGAAGATGGCTTGCTTTCAAAGTGGAAAGCTTCCTCCCTATCGACAGAGGGTCGGAAAGTCCTCATTAAAGCCAATTTAAGCGCACAACCCTTATTCCTGATGCAAGCTTTTATGCTGCCTTCGTCTATCCTTCATAAACTTGACAAAATTTATAGACAGTTCTTCTGGAATGAAGAGGAAAGATATACACCTTTTATCAGTTGGGACAAAGTTTGCGTGGATACACTCTCTAGTGGGCTTGGGATTCACAAAGACGAGAGAATGAATATCACTCTGCAGATGAAGTTGCTTTGGAAAATCATGGTTGAACCAGAAAACATCTGGATTAGAGTAATTTCAGGTAAATACCTAAAAGGAGAACCTCTGTTGAAGTACATGAAAATGGGTAATACTTCTTGGCAATGGTCAAAACTTATGTCAATCAGACACTTGCTTAAACCTGGCCTAAACTGGTCTATCGGTAACGATAACTCGGTTAACTTCTGGGAGGACAACTATGACGAAACCCCTTCTGAACTCAGAATAATAAAATTAATTTAAGTATTTAATCCGCGGTGGCAAGACCGGGACGAAAGACCAGTCAGATATACCAGCCGTAGACGGAAACAACAGTCAGGAGAAGTCTCACCGTGTCATGCATGCCCTCCATCCACGTGTCCTCAGCAAGCCGACACGTGGAGTCACTGAAGCGACAAGTGTCAAAAGTCAGGGACGAGGTGTTGATTACAGCCTGTCAGACCTGACTATAAGAAGAAGAAAAAGAGAGAAACAAAGGGATTTTTTTCGAAAGAAAGGAAGATGGGGGGAAAGATCATCCGCGTCGCTAAATTCATCCTGAATGGCTTATTATAGTTAGAAATTTGCCAGATACCCACGTCCTAACAAATCAGTATAAGAAACAACGTAAAGACTTCAGGTATGAGTTTATAAGTGTTGTAGAAGAGGATGATTCCCTTTCTTGATCCCGATTAGCGAAAGCTGAAATTCCGAAACTAAGCCTTGATGAAAAGCGAAATATAGGAGAAGAATTCGATTTATTAAACATGTTATTGACTTCTAGGCAGTGGACGAAAACACCCGAATCTTGGGGTAAGAAAGTAATCCACGTAAGACCGCATCATCCTTGGTCTATATAGCGGCACAGGCTAAAGTCCCCCTCCGTCCACGGGCGGGGTGCTTCAGGTAAGACCGTTGACCAAAAAAGGAGACATAAACAGGAGAAACCTCATTAGCCGCTAACGTGGCATGAGGATTCCTTTTTTCGGTTTTGTCATTGGCGCCGTCTGTGGGAACCCGCTCACACTAAGGGGTTCCCTACATATTTTAGTAGATTTTCTTTAAGTCGTCCCATACACAAAGGGAAATTCATGTTTGTTTAACAACTTTAAAAGTTTCAGGCACAATGAGTGAGTACATGGATGACGCATCGAACGAGTTGGATCAGAGTGTGACTCAAGGATTTGGGGAATCTAGTATGCCTGATGCGATTGCGTATCCGTTCGAAGTACCGCAGGAGCCATGGTATCCCCCCTACGCACAAACGACATATGTACATCCGGAGGCTGCATATGGAGCATACCAATACCAGGCTGTCCCGGAATATGGCTACCACTATGGGCATAACTATTAGACATATCACCAAGAAGGTCCACCTCAAGGGCTCCATCGGTACGCACATGAGTATCCTCACCATGGCTACGATAACCAGGAGAACGTCATGCAACCTGGTCCGCCACCTTCCTTTGACGGGCGTCGGACAAATAAATACCACCGCGGAGAACGATCTTCCGATGTGTCGACAACGACGAAATCAGACTCACCTCGCTTGGCAGTGGGTAACGCCCACGGGATACCATCTGTTGTCGCTGCCGATATCTGCATGACACCCGTCCCCAAGAGGTGGAGGGATGTGAACCTGATGAAGTATAATGGGACCACAGACCCCGAAGATCATATGTGCCATTTTTTCACCGCCATGGGGATAAAGGAATACAACGATGCGATGCTGTGCCGCACCTTTCCTTCCACATTGACGAAGATTGCACTGACGTGGTTTACCAATCTGCTGCAAAACTCAATCGCGAACTTTTCGCAGTTGTCAGAGGTCTTCAAGTCCCATTTCGGGAGCTCACGGTCTAGAAAGAAGACGATGCTAGATTTGAACTCTATCAGACAGGGGTCAGATGAGTCGTTGGGGTATTTCTTTGCCAGGTTCACCAGTGTAGTAGTGCAAATCCCCAACTTCAACTATGAGTCTGCCTTCATCATCCTCATGGGAAACCTGACCGAAGGAGATTTCAAGACTTATTTATTTAGGAAAAAACCAGAGAATTATGACAAGTTGAGGGAGCTGGTGTCCAGACAGATCGACGCCGAAGAAGCGGCGACATCGAGTTCTAGAGCGAACCTCAGGCACCAAGACTTACACAAAAAGGCAGCAGGGAAGTTCCGAAGAGATAAGGGACATGGCAGACAACGAAAACAGCCCTCTGTAGAACTGGTCCCGAGGTTTCAGTGCGACAAAGTGCATTATAATGATGAGCGGAAGAAACAAGGATCTAACCACCACAAAGACAATCAAGGTAATCGCAAATGGGGGGAACGACAGAACCGTGACAACCCACGTCACGAAGGGAATTACCACCATCCAGAGCGTCCTCATCAGGAATTTTGTCCGCGAAGGGACGACAGAAGTTACAGCCGACCTCAAGACAACAACCATCGCCCGAGGGAGAATCATCACCAGAATCAGGCTCACCACCGGCTCGACTACCCGCCCCCTAACCGAGGGAGAGGGTGGGGTCGTAAGTGGCATGGAGGAAGACAGGGAAGGGCACCACCGCTGCAAAGATCCATCAACCAAATACCGCGAGACGAAAACAAGCCTGAAGGATCCAAGGCCAACAGGATCCATGAACCCGAAGGCTTCATCGACACTCTGGCGGGTGGGCCCTCCCCGACCGGCTTCAGTAGATAGGAGATGAAGAATCACGAAAGAGAAGGAAAACAACCACCGTCCGGGGATGAGCAGGAGGATAGCACAATCTCACCATACAAAGGTGGTCTTCACATCAGCCGATGCAGAGGACGTACGGATGCCGCATGCGGACCCTCTAGTGATTCACACCCAGATAGCCATGAAGACGGTCAAAAGAGTCTTTATTGACACTGGCTCCTCCGTGGACATCTTATCATGGAAAGCATTCTCGCAGCAGGGAGTGTCAGCCTCTGCTATAAAGTCGTACTCGGGGACACTGATCACTTTTTCAGGGGATCCAGTACCAATGGCAGGAACCATTGAACTATCGGTGGTACTAGGGACATCATGCATCAGGCGGATGGAAAGTATCACTTTCACCGTTGTAAGGATCCCTACCGTCTTCAATGCCCTCCTGGGGAGGGTATCACTTTTCCAGTTTCAGATGGTGGTTTTGATATACCATTTCAAGGCAAAATTCCCCCTCCCAGGGGGTGGGATAGGTGAAGTCCGCAGACAGCAACCGGAGAGTCGAACTTGCTATCTTACGTCCTTGCGAAAGGGCAAAGAAGTTATGTGTCTATATGATGAAGCGCAAAGTGGGATGAAGGCAGTTGTCGAGGAGCAGCCCGCGGACTCAGAAGTAGGAGACAGCCATCCTTCAGACACCAGTGAAGCCGAGTTAGAGGTCCGACCTGCACCGAGGGAAATCCCGACCGCGGATGAAAGGGTCGTCTATCAGCCCTTCTCGAACCCCGAGGAGAAGATTTACCTAGGCCAGACATTAGATCTCGAAGGGAGAGAAAGGCTCCTGGAGATAATCAAGAGATCCATGGATGTTTTCGCCTGGTCACCCCGGGATCTTCTAGGAGTGCCGCCGACAGTGGCGCAACACACCCTTAGGATCCGGCATGACACTCGCCCCATCGCTCAGAAAAGAAGGAAGATGGCTCCTGAGAAAGCCCTAGCAGCCAAAGAAGAAGTGGAGAAACTATTAAACGCGGGGTTTATTGAAGAAGTGGAGGATTCAGACTGGTTGTCCAATGTTGTTCTGGTAAGGAAAGCGAACGGTAAATGGAGAATGTGCGTTGACTTCTCAGACCTGAATAAGTCTTGTCCCAAGGATAGCTACCCGCTCCCTTCCATTGATGAACTCGTAGATGGAACGGCGGGGACTGAGATACTCAGCTTTTTGGACGCCTACTCTGGGTACAATTAGATCCGCATGGATCCAGAGGACAAAAAAGCCACCACTTTCATCACAAGACAAGGGATTTTCTGTTACAAGGTCATGCCTTTCGGATTAAGGAACGCCAGAGCCACATTCCAGAAAGCTGTTGAACGGATATTCTGCAAGCGATTGGGAAGAAACGTGTCTATATACGTGGACGACATCGTTGTAAAAAGTCGGTGCGCAGCAGATCACGCCGCGGATCTCCAAGAGACTTTTGACTCTTTGAGGCGAGGAGGCTTGAATCTAAATGCCGAAAAGTGTGTTTTTGGAGTAGACTCGGGAAAGTTCTTGGGTTTCATGGTAAGCCACAGGGGAATTGATGTAAACCGAGCCAAGATTGCCGCGGTTCAGAATCTTAGGTCTCCTCGAACCGTCAAAGAAGTACAATCCTTAAACGGAGCCGTCAACTACCTAAGCCGCTTCTGTTCGTGCGTCACCGAAAGATCACTCCCTTTCTTTGCGTTGTTGAAAAAGAAGGGGCCTGTCCAGTGGACTGCAGAGCTGCAACATGCGTTTGAACTCAAGATTTTCTTACAACGGTTACCGACCCTACACCAGCCCGAGAAACAAGAAGCCTTACAACTTTACTTAGCCATAAGGAGAACAACGGTCAGCGCTGTCCTCACTCGGGAAGGGAAGAAGCCTGTGTATTAAGTGAGTAGGGTTTTGCAAGACGCCGAAACCCGTTACGAACCGATCGAGAAGGTGATCTGGAGCCTGGTTTTTGCTGCGAGGAGATTGTGCCCCTATTTCCAGGATCCCGTGATCGAGGTCGTGACAGATCTTCCTCTCCGGCAGATCTTGCACTCACCTTGCTTGTCAGGCCGTATGACCAAATGGGCCGTCGAACTCACCGAATTCGAAGTCGCATACATCCCTAGGAAAGCTGCGTTGGCACCGGTTCTGGCGGATTTCATCTGCGAAACTTCTTTTGAGGACAGTGGAGACGAGGAAGAGAACAAATGGACACTGAGGGTAGATGGAGCGGCAAACAAAGACGACTGCGGAGCGGGAGTGGTACTGATAACTCCCGAAGGTGAACAATTGTGTTATGCCTACAAGTTGGATTTTCATGTGACCAACAACGAAGCCGAGTATGAAGCACTGATAGCAGGCATCGAAATCGCACTCATCCGCGGAGCTCGAATGATCGAGGCTTACGCCGATTCCGAAGTCATGGTAAGGGAAGTCCTAGGAGAATATGAAGGAAAGACAGGTTTGCTGCTAGATTACCTGCGGAAGGTCCTTGCTCTTAAACGCTTCTTCATCCGTTTTAACCTGTACGCCATCCCCAGGGAAAAAAATCAGCAAGCAGACATTCTGGAACAGATGGCCGTAGCTGTACCCTCACAGGCAGGACCAAGAATCGAGTTCGAACGAAGAGAGCAATGTGGCCTCATTCAGGAAGTTTTTTCTGTACAAACTGAAGGCATTGAAGACTAGAGAACCCCTCTTGCGAATTACTTGAAGAAGGGAATACTCCCCCCAGCAAAAGCGGATGCAAGGAGAGTCGTGGCACGAGCCGCGCGGTTCACTATCCGAGACCAAAAGCTGTATAAGAGGGGATATGACCAACCAGACCTTTTATGCGTTTCAGCCATTGAAGGGAGGGTGATAATAGAAGAAATGCACTCAGGAGTCTGCGCCCATCACCAAGGACGGAGAGCCTTGACAGAAAAGATCCTGCGACTTGGATACTACTGGCCCACCCTGAAGACAGAAGTACAGGCATTTATAAAGAGTTGCGACGCCTGCCAGAGACAAGGAAATGTGAACAATCAGCCCGCGGAACCTCTCAAGAGCATATACGACGCTTATCCATTCGCCCTGTGGGGAATGGATATCCTGGGGCCTTTTCCGATAATGCCTGGCCAGTTAAAATATGTCCTTGTGATTGTAGACTACTTCACTAAATGGGTCGAAGCCGAAGCCACGGGCCTGATCACTGTAGAAAAAGTCAGAAAGTTTCAATGGAGGAATCTGGTCTGTCGTTTTGGTGTTTCAGAAGCCATCATCACTGATCATGATCCTCAGTTCGATTGTGAAACCATCCGTGATTTCTGCGCGGGACTTAAGATCAAGCTGAGGTTTTCCTCTGTGGCACACCCCCAAACGAACGGTGAAGCAGAAACTACCAATCAACAAATACTGGAGGGAATCCGGAAGAAACTTGGGAAAACGGCTAAAGGACGATGGGCTGAGCTGTTGCCGCTAGTTCTCTGGTCTTACCGGACATCGACAAAGACACCTACAGGAGAAACACCTTTCGCCCTCATATTTGGAGTGGATGCTGTCGTCCCGATAGAGAGATTTGTCTCGTCAGCTCGTGTCCAGGCCTACACGCCCGAATCAAACGATGAAGCCCTTAAAATAGAAATGCACCTCCGTGATGAAAGAAGAATGATGGCTGCCCTCAAGGCACAGGAATATAAGAGAAGGGCAGGAAGATATCATGATCACGCGTCCGGCCATGGCAATTCCAAGAAGGTGATCTCGTACTCCAATGTGTACAAAATGGAGGAAAGCTGGATCCAAAATGGGAAGGACCGTACGTAATCACGGAAGTGATCCGTCCCGGGGCCTACGAGCTGCAGACTTCAGAAGGGGTGAAGCTCAACAAGACTTGGAACGTGGAGTTGCTCAAAAAATATTATGTGTAATTCAAGACCCTTTTTTAAAAGTCACCCCCGTTGGGAATACCAAAGCGAACGGTTAGCGGGTGCTCAGTCTTTTCGTAAACATCAAATCCGTAAGGCCCAAGACGCTGGAGCTTGCTCCGCGTCGGGCATCCAGTCGTAGAACGAATGCCTCCTGGATCAACAAGAAAATTCGTAAGTCCCAAGACGCTGGAGCTTGCTCCGCGTCGGGCATCCGGTCGTAGAACGAATGCCTCCCGGATCAACAAGAAAATTCGTAAGTCCCAAGACGCTGGAGCTTGCTCCGCGTCGGACATCTGGTCGTAGAACGACTGCCTCCCGGATCAACAAGAAAATTCGTAAGTCCCAAGACGCTGGAGCTTGCTCCGCGTCGGGCATCCGGTCGTAGAACGATTGCCTCCCGGATCAACAAGAAAATTCGTAAGTCCCAAGACGCTGGAGCTTGCTCTGCATCGGGCATCCGGTCGTAGAACGATTGCCTCCCGGATCAACAAGAAAATTTGTAAGTCCCAAGACGCTGGAGCTTGCTCCGTGTCGGGCATCCGGTCATAGAACGTATGCCTCCCGGATTAACAAGAAAATTCGTAAGTCCCAAGACGCTGGAGCTTGCTCCGTGTCAGGCATCCGGTCGTAGAACAAATGCCTCTCAGATGAACAAGAAAATTCGTAACCCCCAAGACGCTAAAGCTTGCTCCGCGTTGGGCATCCAGTCGAAGAACAAATGCCTCCCGGATCAATAAGAAAATTCGTAAGTCCCATGACGCTAGAGCTTGCTCCACATTGGGCATCCGGTCGTAGAACGAATGCCTCCCAGATCAACAAGAAAATTCATAAGTCCCAAGATGCTGGAGCTTGCTCCGCGTCGGGCATCCGGTCGAAGAACGAACGCCTCCCAGATCAACAAGAAAATTCGTAAGTCCCAAGACGCTAGAGCTTGCTCCGCGTCGGGCATCCGGTCGTAGAATGAATGCTTCCCGGATCAGCAAGAAAATTCGTAAGTCCCAAGACACTGGAGCTTGCTCCGTGTCGGACATCTGGTCGTAGAACGAATGCCTCCCGGATCAACAAGAACTTTACAAATCCCAACACGCTGGAGCTTGCCCAGCGTCGAGCATCCAATCGTAGAACGAATGCCTCCCGGATCAACAAGAAATTTATAAGTCCTAAGACGCTAGAGCTTGCTCCGCGTTGAACGTCTTGCCACAAATAGTGTTTTCCAGATCAAAGCATCCGAATTCCATAAGTAAAAGATGTAAGACCCAAAAGGTGGGGGGACAACAAAAGTCTTTAAAAACCAAACGCACGTAAACTAAAAATATCATCACCCCGGTACATCAGAAATTGGAGGAGGGGTCATGAACTAAAAAAGAAACAACCACCCGAAAGCTAGGGAGCGGGAGAGTCCCCAGCAGATCCACTGACATGGCTATTCTCCATCCCAATGCCATCCGGATCTAACACGCGGACATCAAAGCGAACACCACCACGATAGTAGAAAACCAAAACAGTGCCTATCGACAATCCATGAGTGGACACGAAGTCACCCCACCCCTGCTCCAACCAATATAAACCATAGTCACGACGAACAACTTCCACTGCGAAGTCTGATGTCATACCGTATGTCAAGAGAATTCGGGCAGGGGCGGAGATCCGTGTCTCATCCTCAAAATAAGCTGGGAGAGACTGTAAAAAAGGATAAATAAAATAAAATCTCTAAACGACTGAAAATAGAATGATAAGGTTGTAACTGTCTAGAAGAGATTACAAGAGTAATACAATCTCTAGCATCTGATCTTCGAAATCAAGTGCACGATAGAAAACCCACGAACTAGACCCCAAAGATACCATGACGAATGACGGAGTGAACGATGGAGAATCGAACAAAATCGTCATTTATAGAACAACGACACCGCAACGGACAAGACTACACCACCTCCTGAAAAGCTGACCTCACCTGAGAACGCAGGGTCAGAGGTGACAAGACAAGACGCAGCAGGGACTGTTTGTTAACAGGAAACACCGACTATCGCGGCATGCGCAGCACGAATATAGAGGCAAGAGTGATTGTTAGAAAAAAGAAAGACACATCAAAACCCCAACCATATATTAGTTCCTCAACTTCAATCGATCACGAAGTCTGCCATTAATGATAGGAATGAAGCATGATCATCGAAGGAACAACTCAGACATGCATTGGGGAAGCCTCGAGATTTTTCTAACTCTAACTAAGACTCCGAGATAAACCGAAAAAAGAGTATAAATAGCGCGCGCGGGATAAGCAACTAAAGGACCACAAAAATGGAGTATTGGGTGCCCCCAATAGCCTTCTATCGAGTCATCCGAAGAGAAGATCAACTTCGGATGTTGCAGCTCCCCATGGTGTATGTACTCTTTGGGGAAGATGTCCACAACAGGGTCCTCCTATGGTCCCGCTCTATCCAGGAGCTAGAAGTCCAGGTTGGAAGAGATCCCAATGGCCTGTTTTGGCTCATGGAAGGATGGACCAGCTTCATCGCAGCCAACTGCATCATGGTGGGGGTGGCTTTGATCTTCATGTACGAAGGCGACTCTCATTTCATTGTTTACGTGGTGGATCCAGACTGTAACAACAACGGTCTTACCGAGTATGTTTGAGAAGCAGCACACCTGCCTAGGTCCCTAAAAAAGTCGAAGAACAAGGGACGTTTTATGTAGCCTAAAAAATAAGAGGGACGCAAAAAACCCACTAGGGTTGGTAGCACCTAAATAAATGTAAGTCTGAGTTTCCACATATTAGAAATAACAAAGGGAGAGGAACGGTTGTCCTTTTTCCAGAGAAACAAAAAGGATAAAGCAATTAAAAAGAAAGTTAAACTAAAACTTCATTGAAACCTTCCTAAAAAAGGAAAGAGCGAATTGAAAAGCAAATTAAAATCCGTTAGGCAGCGGTCCGTCCGAGTGAGAGCTGCCCTAAGCCTGGTCCACCTCATTCCCCTCCAGGTCCATCATGTTGACCTCAAAGCGGGAATTTCCCTTGTGAATGAAAGTCATGGTGTAGCCGATTTCTAAACCATGAGAGGCCACGAAGTCATTCCAACCATGGCTTAGCCAATACAGCCCGTAATCTCCCCTAAAAACGTTGACTGAGAAGTATTGAAGAATGCGAGATGATAACAACACTCGCTCAGGGACGTTGGGGGCATACTCATCTTCAAACTTCAAAGGGAGTAGCTGCACAATAGAAATTAACTCTAATTAAGATATCCTCTTTAAAAATGAGGGAATCGACTTCTATAAGCTTTTCAACTCATAAGAAGGAACTCACCAAACGGTGCATCTGTTCATCAGAGTCGATCGCCTGAAAAAAGGCCCACAAAGATCGATTCAAAGCAGCTATGGCTCCTAGATGATAATGAGAAGGTGACGATAGGTGGAGAATAACACCTCCACCCCCTCTCCTTTTTAAAGGGGATCGTCGAATTATAAGAAATTAACCAAAAGAGAATCTCGTGCCCAAAAAACATTTGAAAAATTAAACCAATCCCCGGAGGCGTCAATAACAAGAAGAAACGTCTAGGGTGTGATCCTGCATGCATTACACGTGCCCTACCACTAAAATCGAAAACTGTACCCTAGCCTTCCCGAGGGACACACAGGAGTCACAAGCGCAGAAATCCTGAAGCACGCGGCCCCGGCCCCAGTTGATTGGCCAAGACAGCCGACGCAAACACTTTCTCCCAAACCCTAGTCAAATATAAAAGAAGAACCATAGACCCATCACATAAAAAGGAAACAAGCACAGGCCCGTCTCCTGTATCACTCGCCAATACAAACACCATCTCATCCTACAGAAATGGGGTCTAGCACGCCTCCAAGGGTCTTTAACATGGTCATCTTATGGGAAGATCAAATCCACACTCTCCGACTGCCTTTGACCTACGTCCTCTTTGAAGATGATGTCCACCGCTTAGTCTTTTTGTGGTGTAGATCCAGATGCGAGATGGAAGTTAAAGTCATCCAGGACCAAGAAGGGATATATTGGTTCGCAGAGGGATGGCCAGAGTTTGCAATGGTAAATCGACTGCGTATAGGGTCTGTCCTGACGTTCACAAGCGAGGGCGATTCACACTTCGAGGTGGCAATAATCGACCCTGACCCCGACTTCACGTTACGAGGAAGAGGTATGTAAGGGACGAGGTGCTAGGGAGAAAGAAAGAGAAAAGCCATCACAGATACCTACGCTCTCAGAAAAATGTGTAAACTCTCCTTTTTTAAAAAAAGAAAAGACGATCAATTGAAGAGATCACACTTAAAAAAGTCATGAGGCTATTAATAAGAAGGACACCTTAAGATTCTGAAAATCCTCGCCGCGCGCCTGACGGTTACCAACGTTTGTTTTTTGAGAAAGAACGAAGGAAGGGAACAAGCAGTAACGTAAAAACCTTTTCCGCGCAGAAAAATAAGAGCAAAACGATCATTTATACAAAAACCCACAATGTCTGGTCTATCCCAGACAGATGAAACTAAGAGCGCTCGAAAGGGTACATCACGAAGCATTGTCCAAAAGCTAGGGAATACGAAAAGCTAAAAGTCTTTGCTAAATATATTACACATATCTCCAACATGTTCAATCGTCCTCCTCAATAAACTCTACCCGTTCATCGTCCATTGGTCCCCAATCTTCTTAGTCAGCGCTGGGGGAGAAAGGCTCGAGGGGAACACCAGGATTTTCCGCGGATTTCTTCACACTTTGAAAGATTCCAGCCCGCATGCCTGCATGGAAACACTCTTGGTATCTCCCTTGAATGAACTCTTGGCCAGCGTCTCCAATTAACCACTCTGGTACAGCTACCGTCATAAACAGAGCCCCATCGGGAGTCTTCATCCAATCATCAATTAAGGCAGTACGGTGACTGGGGAATTCGAGCCATGACCGGACTATGTCCCCATCAGTCCGTGAACGGTAACGTTCCAGCTCCAGAGTGCGACGATTGGCCTCGACCACGGCTTTACTTTTCTCCTCCCTCAACTCTGACAGCTGCTTCTCAAGAGCACAGTTTTTATCCTTCATCTCTTCCTCACTGGATCGGAATTGTAACAAAGTATCCTGAAGCTCTCCCAGTTGTGTCTTCAAAGCCTCACTCTCCTTCTGCTCCTCGTCCACCTCCCTCGTCAGAGCCCCACTTCGAGTCTCCGTGTCTCGCAGCTTCCCTTCCGTTTCTTTCAGACGCCGTCGGAGCTCGAACACTTCCTTCTTCAGGGTGCTAGCCTCTACGAGTTCCAACTTCAACCTCCAATTGTGCTCTTCAAGTTTGGAGGCATGACGAAGCAGCCATGTATGCCTGTCCCACCCACCTTGTGCAAACGCGCGACCCTGCAGAAGAACAAAAATAGTAAATTATCTTCTGTAAAACCATAAGGAGAAACTCACGGCGTAATAAATCTCACCCATTGACACCACCGGTCTTGCTCCAAGGCGAATTGATCATCGGTAAGATGGTCCAAGAACTGAAGTTCACTAACGCTAACGTTGGGAGGGAAGACGAGCTTGTCTAACTCCTCCCGATCGAAGCCCCACATCTGATACACCAGACGATTCAATTCATCAGCGTGGAAGACTGCAGCGTCCCAGTCTGCATCCTTCCAAAATTGAGTCAGCGCCGGGGACCTTTTTTTTACCTGGACCTCGGGAAGCGCCAACTTCGGAGGGACCAACGTCTGGGACGGGGTTTGAAGTCTCCTAAGTAGCTAAAGGAATGACCGCGGATGCAGAAGAAAGGGTGATGACGTCCTCCGGGACGACTTCGGTTTGAACCAAGGAGGGAAGGGGAGTTGGCGAAGACATCTTTTCCTTAATCACTCTCGGAGTTTTGGTGCGAGGCTCAGAAGTTTTAGGCTTTTTTAAAGCCTTGAGCACATCAGTGGACATATTCCTCTTGCCTTTGGAGGACTGGGGAGCTTAAATCTTGGCTTCCTTCACCATGGCTTTAACCGCGGAATCACCTGCGAAACAAAGATAAAAAACAAGGTTGTGAGAACACGCCTCAACCAAAACATGAATGAAAAGATCGAAAATTCTAACGACTGAACAACCTATCCGCGGGTGAGGCAAACTAAGACCCGCCATCTCCAAACGCAAAGGAGACACCATGGCATGCTAGGAAACCTTTGAGTGGAGGCTGAACTTCTTCTCAATCTCTTTCAAACCCTCGACCGCCTGTCTCTTCACACGTCGATATTTCTGCCGCTCGGTATTGAAGTTCAAAATTCATCGAGAGGGATCACGGACTAGAAACCATTTATGCTTCCACTCTGGTTTGCTTGATTGATGCTCGACCACCTGAAGCCCGAATTTTGATGTGCGCGCAAATTGCCATATTTTCTATGCACATAAAAGCCCGTTTTATTGTCTTTTGCATGCATATTAATGAGAAAACATGGGAATAGTGTAGTTTACACTTAAAATGTCAAATATATGGGTCTGCACGAGTTTCTATGTGATTTTGCAAAAAACGGGATAAAAATTGACGAATTCAGAAGAGCGAAAAAAGAACTCGAAGTCTTCTGAAGAGGTCGAAATCGACTGCGGACCTCGACATCGAGTGCATTAGAGACATAGGAATCGAGCAGGAAATGAAACAGAGCACATCGACACAGAGAGGTCGATATCGACGTCTGGAGGTCGATATCGAGGTTTCCATATCAAGCTAAATGATAGAGGTCGAGTGCCAGTTCGAGTAGGAGAAGGAGAGCTCGAGATAATGTTTTGAAGAGGTCGATATCGATGTCTAGGGTCGATATCGACCATGCCAGCAGAGGAATCCGACTCATATTTTTTATAGAAATCTATCCGAAGCTTGCACGTCTATCCAAAAGTCGAGATTTCTTATCTTCAACACCAGATCTATCATGAGGAGGCTGATTTTACCATAGAGTTTTAGTTTTTACTTTTATTTAAGTTTATCTTAGAGAATAAAGATAAAGTTTCGAGTCTTTATCGACATCTATAAATAGAAGCCAATAGGGCTGAGTTTAGGTATCTAATTTACAAGACAATTCAGTTTCCATAGAGAGTAGTAACGAGAAAGAGAGAGAGAGGAGGCCGAGTGAAGTTGTAAAGCGAGAGCGGAGTGGCTTGTTCGGTTGTACTTTCTTTCGAAGTTTTAATTCAAAGTAGCTTTCTTTCAGCAATAATGATGATGATGTGCATGATGAGGAGCGAGTAGTCATCCCACTTCTAGGGTCGGGGTGAGCCCGACGATAGAAATGTGAGGTAAGTGCATCAAAGGTATGACTTTTATGCGATTCCATCTTCTACCCCATGCATGATCCTCTACGAAAGTTAGGGAGATTCATTATTTACATTATTGAAGCGAAAGCCACTCATATTGTGAACTTGAATTACTCATGAATTGGATAGTAACTCTTAGGAATTATGCGAGAGCCTCTAATCACCTAAGTGTTGGTAACGAAAGTTATTTGACGGAAAGGCATTAAATTTCATAACTTTAGCATAAAACTTGCATTGTTATCGTTGTGGCATTAAACCCCGACTTTGGAAGCTTTTTAATTAATTGTAATCAACTTAAAAGTCTAAATTTTGTTTCTGATCATCCTCCTTTCCCATTCTATTTTATTTGGACTCTTTTCCAACAAATTGGTTACGAAAACAGTTTCTGTGACAAGCGTCGAAATCGACTGTAAGGGTCGATATCGAGGGTAACGTCGATATCGAGGTCTCAGCTCGACGTCGACTTTGCTGCTTTTGTCTTCTACAGGAACTGCGCTAGGAAATCGACCAGAACCGAGGTCGATATCGACCAGATTACTCGATATCGAGTGTCTGTTGAGGTCGAAAGCTTTGATCGTGAGTACAACAAGGGAAGCGCTGACATACCTCCTCGTGGATTCGATCCTGAATTACCCTACTACTACATGGGAGGGGATTCTTGTATTATTTTTTTTGGACAGGGAGTTAGCCTAGTTGTGCATTGTTTATTTTAAATATTTGAATCTCCTACACTCCAACCCCGCCCGCGAACAAATTGGCGTCATTGCCGGGGAGGCAATCAATCGCCACCTAAGTGAATCACGATCTTTTTCTGAGCTTATTCTGCAGCTTTATGCGACGTTCTGATCGCGGACCTATCCTGGAACCAATCAACGAGCTTGAACGTTTCTACCATCTTCGCAACAAAGCAATTCACATCATGGCTGACAACGAGACACAGGTTGAGATCATAGAGCGGTTGAGGAAGGAGATCGAGGACCACAATGCCACAACCGCTGCTGAAAGGGCCGCCGCTGCTGCTGAGCGAGCCCGTGCTGATAGGGAGGAGGATGCGCGCAGACAAGCCCAAGAGCGGCTAAATAAGTATCCACAGACGACGATGCAATACATGCATCCGCCGCTTCATGTTCCTGAATCCGCTAATTTAATTCCTCACTCCAACTATGAAATAAAAATTAACTTCCTATCTGAGATAAAAAGAAATACTTTTGAAGGAAGACCCAATGAATGCCCCCTGCAATACATCTCTACTTTTATGGACTTATGTGACACAGTTGCTGATGGAGTGAATTTAGAGTATGTGCGATTGAAACTTTGGCTCCACGCTCGCTAAGGACATGGGCGGAGGTGAAAGATGCATTCTTGAACAAATTCTTCCCACCTTCTAAAACGGCGATGCTGCGATAAAGGATCACGACTTTAAAACAAAAGCCAGGTGAAACCCTAGCACAGACGTGGGAGCAATTTAAGGACTTGCTGAGATCATGCCCGACGCATGGGCAACTTCCATATGTCATCCAGGAGATCTTCTACAACGCCCTTGATGCACCGAATAAGGAGAGGATCAATTCATATACCTCCTATCGGTACATTGAGCTTACACCAATGGAGGCATAGGAGACCATTGAGAGGCTGGTGAACTTTGACAATACTTATGGGGCTGCTGCGGCCTATGATGCAAGGCCTGCCCCATCTATGCCCCTATATGAGCCTCCAAGGGAGATAGATCCTTATGTGCGGCAACAATTCCATAACGATCAAACACGCCGCCTTCAAAAGCAAGTCAGGTTCCTGAGCAACAATCAAACTTGTCAGGAGTGTGGCTCAACAAGGCATAACACTAGTGCCTGTCCACATACTGAACAAGTATCCATGGCGGAACAACATGAGGAGGTTAAATGTACGAGAGGCTCCTATGGAGGGGGGAATCAACAATATTGGGGTGATCAAAGTATCTATCAACAAAGGGATCCCCCACCATATAGGGCACCAGGGCACCCTGAGCGGGAGACAAGGAAAGATGACCCCCAAATCATTCTTGATGAGATGCGGAGGAATCACACTGAATTCAAACAAGCTAACAACTCCGTCCATACTCAGCTGCAGGGCATCAATTCTAGACTTGGGGAGATCGACGTTTGGAAGCGCAACATGGAGACTCAAATGAGTCAATTAGTGGAAGCAATAACCAAAGCGTCAGGATCATTCCCTGGATCCACTGTGCCCAACCAAAAGGGCAAAACCACTGGTCATATTGCGGCTGTAAACCTAAGGAGTGGGCGTCAATTACAAACACCCGAGCAAAAAGCGGAGGAGAAAGAGCCAGAACAGACGTCGATATCGACCCCCCTGTCGATATCGACCAAGGTGACGTCGAAATCGACCCTCATGTCGATGTCGACCCTGATGCTGCATCACCACAGAAATCGACTCCTCAAGTCGATATCGACCCTACTGATGTGCCAGTACAAGTAACGGATGTGCCAGTACAAGTAAGTAAATTCTTTGTCCCTGCTGATTTCCTAGTTGTTGATATAGCGGAGGACCCTGCTTGTCCAATTATTTTTGGTAGGCCATTCCTAGCAACCGTCGATGCCAACATTAGCGTAAAGAAGTGATTGCTCTCATTCACAATTAGTGACCAGGTGATAGAGTATGCCTTCAACAAGACGGTGAAAAATCAAGGGCCAATGGAGATAAAAGCCATCAATGGTGTCTACATTGCATGTGGAGAAGAAAAGGTAAGAAGTATGACACCGGAGGAGCTTGAGAAGAGGGCCATAGAAGCTCAAGTGGAGGAAGTTGTGGCAATCTTGAACGAAGGAGCCCAACAGAACATCAAAATCGACCCAGGTAAGTCGATATCGACCACTAATGTTCAAGATTCTGTGCCAGGTCATAAGTGTGGGGTCGACAGAGGAGAAGAAGAAACATCGAAATCGGGGTCAAGGGTCGATATCGACCATGCCCTACCGAAATCGACCACCATCGGCGCTGAGAAGGGAGGAAAGGAGACCTCGATATCGATCTCTGAGGGTCGAAATCGACCTGATCATATCGAGCCGAAACTTTCCAAATCGACTGATCCTCCAAGAGTACAACAAGGGTCGATATCGACCTCTGAACATCAACATCGACCTGAGCCACAGAAAGAGAAGAAGGTAAGTCAAGGTACGGATTCCTCCTATTCCATTTCAATAAAGGATTTATCATTATTTGGAAGAGGTGTGCCTTGGCATGTGCGCTTGTGTAAGGTATCCGATGATGATTCGAGCCAATATGAGATAGGAGACAAGGTCTATGTTGCCAAATCCAAGGACCACTGGTTCCCTACAAGATTTGAGGATAAGAAGTTAGGACCATGCACGGTGAATCAGATCCATCCCGGCGGAATGCAGCTGCTTGACAAGAAAGGAGTCATATTTGAGGCCCAAGCTACATGGGCTCTGCAGATGCCGTCTTGAAAAGCGCAAGGGAGAAGTCGGCCTAGCGACTAAAAAATTTAGAGCTTGTAACAAGGACTTAGTTTTAATTTTTAGACACTTTTGTTTTGGTTTGAGACACTATTATTGTTTTGCATATTTTTGTTTGGTTTTATGTTTGATTAACAAGTTGCAGAAAAGAGAAAATCACACAGGAAGGGCATCGAAATCGATGTCTGACATCGACATCGACCTCAAGGTCGACATAGATAGGGTTTGTGATCGAGGCCGGATCACCCTGAAGCCTGGGCAGAAATCGGTATGAACATCGATATCGATGCTAAAGGTCGATATCGCCCTCCCTGCTGTCTTCTTTGACTCTTGAAATTTGTGACGGTTTAGTAAGTTTTCTTCTTAACCCTAGTTCTAAAACAGTGAGGACACTGTAAATTTTAAGTATGGGGTGAGGGAAAGGCTTACTTGCATATTCATACTTAGTTTAGATTTGCATATTTATTTTAATGCATATTTAAGTTTATTTCGAAAAAAAAATGACCCCCATCAAAAATTTGAAAAGAAGAAAAGAGTCATGGAAGTATAAAAAAGAGCTCTATGATGCAAAATTAGATTCATTAGAGATATAAGATGAGATTGCCTAGTTAAGGGAAGTCCCAATGAAGTGCAAAAAGAAGAAAAAAAGGAGATGAAAATTTGAAGTTGCTTTTGACATATGCATGATAAGATGATGGAGGACTTTTTTATGAAAATTCCATACAATTGCTTACTTCTACAAGTTCATATCTTAGCCTTACCTATGCATATTTGCAAAAGCTACAAAGCCATATATGAGCCTTATCATACATCTTTATTTCTCCACATATACATATATTGCCCATTTTATACCTTATACCCTATCCGGGGACAATGTTGAGAATGGATGTCATCTTTGGAGTTCTATGGAGTTTGTGCCTTATTTATGAAGTTGTTGGCAGAAATGAAAAGAAATATGAATCATGGAAAATTTAATGAGCGAGAAAAAATCCGATCACCTCAGGAGATAAAGGTAGGTCGACCCTGCTCGTTGATATGTTAGTTCAGCGAGATGGGACACAAGGTGAGGAGTCCGAAGTACTAAGTATTCGGGATAAGGTTTTGAAGGGGTCGATATCGATGTCTAGGGTCGATATCGACCATGCCAGCAGAGGAATCCGACTCAGATTTTTGATAGAAATCTATCCAAAGCTTGCATGTCTATCCAAAAGTCGAGATTTCTTATCTTGAACACCAGATCTATCACGAGGAGGCTGATTTCACCATAGAGTTTTAGTTTTTACTTTTATTTAAGTTTATGTTAGAGAATAAAGATAAAGTTTCGAGTCTTTATCGACATCTATAAATAGAAGTCAATAGGGCTGAGATTAGGTATCTAATTTACAAGACAATTCAGTTTTAATAGAGAGTAGTAACGAGAAAGAGAGAGAGAGGAGGCCGAGTGAAGTTGTAAAGCGAGAGCGGAGTGGCTTGTTCGGTTGTACTTTCTTTCGAAGTTTTAATTCAAAGTAGCTTTCTTTCAACAATAATGATGATGATGTGCATGATGAGGAGCGAGTAGTCAACCCACTTCTAGGGTCGGGGTGAGCCCGACGATAGAAATGTGAGGTAAGTGCATCAAAGGTATGACTTTTATGCGATTCCGTCTTATATCCCATGCATGATCCTCTACGAAAGTTAGGGAGATTCATTATTTACATTATTGAAGCGAAAGCCACTCATATTGTGAACTTGAATTACTCATGAATTGGATAGTAACTCATAGGAACTATGCGAGAGCCTCTAATCACCTAAGTGTTGGTAACGAAAGTTATTTGACGGAAAGGCATTAAATTTCATAACTTTAGCATAAAACTTGCATTGTTATCGTTGTGGCATTAAACCCCGACTTTGGAAGCTTTTTAATTAATTGTAATCAACTTAAAAGTCTAAATTTTGTTTCTGATCATCCTCCTTTCCCATTCTATTTTCTTCGGACTCTTTTCCGACAAATTGGTTGCGAAAACAGTTTCTGTGACAAGCGTCGAAATTGACTGTAAGGGTCGATATCGAGGTCTAACGTTCATTCGAGGTCTTAGCTCGACGTCGACTTTGCTGCTTTTGTCTTCTGCAGGAACTGCGCTAGGAAATCGACCAGAACTGAGGTCGATATCGACCAGATTACTCGATATCGAGTGTCTGCTGAGGTCGAAAGCTTTGATCGTGAGTACAACAAGGGAAGCGCTGACATACCTCCTCGTGGATTCGATCCTGAATTACCCTACTACTATAAGGGAGGGGATTCTTGTATTATTTGTTTAGGACAAGGAGTTAGCCTAGTTGTGCATTGTTTATTTTAAATATTTGAATCTCCTACACTCCAACCCCGCCCGCGAACAAGTTTCCCTTGGAAGAAGTTCTTATGAATTCCACCATGACTTAATACAAACAAATTAGTCAGGAGATTCAGCGACGGCTCTATGCCGATCTCCAAACAACGCATGATGAAAGTCAGTAAAAACAACCAGCTATTGGGGACCAGTTGCGCGGAGCTGAGACCGCAATCTTTCAAGTAACAAAGAAACAAAGGGTGGAGAGGGAGACGAAAACCCTGGACCAAGCTCTCTACATAAACCACTAGACAACTAGGGTATGAGTCCAGGCTTCCCCCCTCAGCCGCGGGCAGACAAAGCTCCACACCGTCAGGCCAGGGAAAAACTCATGCCATTACCTTCACATCGTCTACGGACATGAAAGTCACGCCTCCCCGACCTTGCCTATTGGGAGAAGCAATCGGAACCACCCTGTCGAGAGAAACCGGAGGCGCTGGACCGGCAGCTCTAGGCTTATATCCACGACCGAAGGAGCAAGACTGCGCTACACTAGCATCATACAGGACAGGTTGAAAGTCCCCTAAAACCATGGAAGACCGCCGTTTTTCAGGGACAATAACGCTCCCAGACGGCGGATCGGTGTGGAGATCCCATGACTTTTTGGAATGGCTGGACTCGGGAGACTCGGACGAAGAACTAGAACTGGAAGACCCTGACTCTCCATTAGAACTTGAACCAGACGATTCCGAGGAAGAGGAAGAGCCTCCGCGAGCATGACGAGGTGAAGAATAAAAGGAAGGGTCAGTCTGAATTTTGGGGTGACGTATGGTAACCTCCTCAGGGACCTCAACGCTCCCCGTCAGAAGTTTTCCTTTATTATCCCCCGTCGATGAAGGGTCAGTTATGTCACCCTTAATACCCAAACTTTCTTGAGAACCCGCCATTAACAAACTAATACAAAAAGCGCGTGACTAAAAACCTAGCGAAAAAAGTAGAGGAACAATACTTAGAGCTCACCCTCGAGACGCGGTCGGTAAACACTAAAGGGGAAATGACTAATGGATGCTATATAAACACGGAACAAAAAGGGAGATAAATGTTCGTGATAAAATTACATGGGAGAAGTCTCTACACGTGAGCCAAAGTGACCAAAGTAAGAGTCGGTTAAAAGAGAGTGTTGTAAAAAGTTAAAAGCAAAGCCCCTATTTATAGGGCTTATCTACGACGTTTCAACTTCATGAGAACGATACACGTGTCAAACACCGAAACCACATCAATCACTCGACATGGGCCTATAACCGCTCATTGAGAACAGGCCCATGTAGGCCCAATGCCGCTAAAACACGAGGAATCTCTTCTAAAGAAGGGATCAGCTCGCGACGATTCTTTCAGAACACGGATGTTATTGCAGGAGGAATGTCGAGTTCTTAAGTACAAATATAAAATATGTATATGTGTAAACCGACTCCTAGCCTATGCAAATAATTACAAGAATTCCTCCCGTTGTAGTGGAAGGGTAGTCAGGATCGATCCACGAGGAGGCGTGTCAGCGGGATCCTAGTAGCGTTGGAAATCTGACGTCTTGCGTCGACCAGAAGCCTCGATTTTGACCTTGAAGCTCGATGTCGATCTCGGCTGTCGATCCTTTTTACAACAGAAGACCTGCAGAGACAAAAACAAGCAGTCGATATCGACAGGGAATGGTCGATATCGATGTTAGCAGACGAAATCGACTGGCTCAAAAGACTGCCAGTCGACACAGGTGGTCGATATTGACGTATGGGGGTCGATATCGATGTTCAGTAACTTCGCAGAGATGATCGTCGTCGACTCAGAAAACTGTCGACGAACTCAGTGGTCGATATCGACGTCTATGGTCGATATCGATGTCTTCCTGCAGAGGGTTAGTTCTTCGTCGGCGAAGAAAGGCCGAAGACTTTAGGATGGATAGGATGCGATGAACAGAAATAAAACAGTGGTTTTGGTGAATATAAAATATGTAAAAAGAAACTCCAATGATTAGGGTTTACCACAACGTTAACCAATGCATGCGACGAGATAAATAAGACGGACAATTGTGCTATTTCACCCGAGGGACAAGCTTTCGTTGTACACCAACTCTTAGGATTACTCTTGCAAATAAACCTAATTGTCTCTACCAATTTTATGTTTATAACTCAAGTTGTTAGCAGGAATCCCTTTTCTTTCGATTAGGACTAAACATAGAATCGTAGGAGATGATATAGACACAACGATATCAACATCTAACACTTACCTCAAGCGCGCATGGCTAACGTCGGGCTCACCCCGACCCTAAGAGCTTTGGGAACTACTCGCTTCTCATCATGGAGCTCATCTTTGATTGAAAGAAAGAAACTTACATTAAAATATAAACTTCGAAGCTTTACAACTCAACGTCGGCTTTCACAAACGCCAAACCCTAAAACATCTCTCTAACTCTATTGCTATTGATTGTGTTAATTGATGGATTATTAAAAGATGATTCAATGCCAGCCCCCTAGGGCTTTATTTATAGGCTACTATTCCTTGCTAGCCAAGGATTGTAACTCCTATCTAAACTATGAACTTTATCCAAACAATTAGGATATGTCTTTTATTTTGATAAACTTAAACTAACTTTGATAAAACTTATAAGTAAAAAGTGAATAAACCTCCAGCTGCTATCTATCTTAAAAGTACAAGATAATCCGTGGCCTTGATGATAGAATCCATAATCCGAATCTCGAAATCGGATCTATATTGTGTCGAGATAAGGTCGATATCGACGTTGGAGGTCGATATCGATGTCTGTGTTTCTGCTCGACTTATCCAGCTTCACTCGATGTCTATGTTGAGGTCGATATGAAGGTCGATATCGACATTGGATTTAGATATCTATGTTGAAGGTCGATATCTACCTCTGCTCAGCTTCACTTGGTTTCTTCGTTTTGACTCTGATTTCACTTGAATTCCTGCATGGTTAGCTCAAAACTTGTGCAGACTCTTTTTCTTGTATTTTAGCCCATTCTTACACAAGTTTATATACTTTTAAAACTTTTCTTTTGAAATCGAATGAAATATGAAGTCAAAAGGTGCAATAAAAGGAGGTACAAATATGTACATCAATACACCCCATACTTAGACTTGCTTGTCCTCAAGAAATAACCAAGCAATAACCAACACCTACAACACACCCTTCAAGTCTTCGCCCTTGTCAAAAGCAACATCATAAGCGGTAGCAAAGCAAAACAAGTGAATTTAACGTCATAGCACATATTTAGGTGATCCATAGGCATATGCAATTTTGATCCAACCTCACAGGGATAATGTGTTTGCACTCAACCCTAATGTGTTTAGGCTATGAAGTTCAACACTCAACTCAATTCCATACACAATCTCATAAATATCGTAATTTATAAAAATCCACTTCGCAACCAATTATGAAAATGCAATAAGAACTATCAGGAGGACTTTCGCTCAATGGAAGACTTCAAAGAAGACTCCATTCGGCGGGGTTATAATGGGGCTTGGTAAGGAATTAAGGGTATGGAATTATTTAGCTATGTGGTGCTTTTATAATTCGGGAATCAAGACTCTTAAATCTCAACACTTGTAATATCCAAACCATAACTCTTCCATGTTACTCTTTCCAAGCTCAATCTCCCATAATGCTCTTTCCCAACTCATCTTTCTATAATATGCTTAAAAATGTACTAAAAGATGTAAACCATACTATCAACCCTTCTTTCAAACTCTAATATGCCTCTAAAAAATATAACACTTGTATGAAATAAATGACTTAAGGATTTTGGCTCAGGCACTATATATATATACCTCTATTTTTTTCTTTTTCCGATTTTTTTTGAAAATACTAAATAAATACTAAATATGTGCATTTATATGTTGAGCCATAAATCCCTTTACAAAATATGACAAAATGTAAATATGCACCAACCCATAATTTCCTTACTCAAAACTGGACAATATGCACTTTAATTTCCACAAGGCATTAGTCCAGCCAATCTAAGTCTCAATTCCCAAATGAGGTCAGGCTCAATTCGGCTAGGGATAATTTTGTGGAGTTTGCAATATCAGGCTCAGGCTAATATTCTGGCTTCAAACAGAGATAATGCAGGGTAGGTAAAGAGAGGATAAAAATGGCTTAAAAGATGCCTCCATCATTTAATTCTTATAAACATAGACATATTTATGTATTGGCTTTGAATAACTATCACAACATTTAGAGATGCATAGGAAGAGTAAATTCACTCAAGAAAGCGGAGGGATTTTTTATGTTCTCCCTATAGGCCAAAATTCTCACAAGGACAATTTTTGTTGGATTTGCTTTTTAGCCTAGGATCATATGTGCTCAATTTCATCACAAGTTCACAATCTACATAAAATTTTTAAGGACTTAGGCTAAACCATCCAAATATGCCATAGGGTTTACATGATCAAGTTAGCTATTGAGTTTTCATCATAGGACATCTAAGTAGGGTTTAAAAACAAACTTCAAAATAAACATGCATTTTTTTTTGTATTTTTGACATTTTTCTATTTTTTGGATTTTTTTTACATTTTATAAAAGTAAAACTAAGAACAAAAATTTAAACATGAATGCAATGCGAAAAAGAAAACCAAGTTATGACCATAAGACATGTCTTTCCCCCACCCCATAATTAAAATATACAGTGTCCTCACTGTATAGAAGAACAAGGGTAGAGAGAAACTCACAATGCAACCTGCGAATTCAGGTCGATTTCAGGTTAGGTCGATGTCGACTGCATCTGTTGAAGTCGAGGAAAAAGGTGAAGTCGAGGGCTGCCAGGTGGTGGTCGATATCGATGATTATGGTCGATATCGACCTCTCTTTTTCGCTCCTGAGTCCTCGATGTCAACTCTAGGAGATGGCTTGACCCTGGGGGGTCGATTTCGACTGGCCTGGTCGATTTCGACTGCCTCTGCAGAAGCCTCTTTTCTTCTTCGTCATTTCTTTTTACTTAGAAACCTGAAATTTTGGTTAGAAATATAGATAAAGCCACGAATTATCTCAGTTTTAAAAGTTTAAAAATCCAAAAATCCTAAAAACCATCTATGAAAAATTTAAAGGTTTTATGTACATGTTCTAGAATTTTGAGTCGCTAGGCCGACTTCTCCGTCAATTCTTCACGAGCCTTTTATGTAGGGACCCTTCGAGCTTGAGCCTTCCCCTGGATCATCTAGGTCCTTTTGGTAGTAGCGAAGTTCGGCTACCAAGGCTTCTTTGATATTAGGTTCTTCTTTGGGCGCTTTCCTTCTCTTTCTTGACCTAATCTTAGAAATATAGACAAACCATGGAGCTTTGACCCTCTTATTAGTAGAATTATCAATAATTGGATTAATTGATTCATCAATAAGGGACAGAGCAGGGTTAGGAGTCATACCTGGGCTTACCTGTTTGGACCCGAAACAGAAATCTTCGGGTTGAGGGGTGGTCGATTTCGACGAAGGTGGGTCGATTTCGAGAGCTTCGGTCGATATAGATATGTGGGGGTCGATATCGACCATTGTGACCCCATACTTAAGCTCATGACAACAATCTAACGTTCTCGATTTCGACCAAGGGGGTCGATTTCGATGTTCTTAGTCGATATCGACTGGTTCCAGTCGATGTCGACCCTGCTTGTTGTTTCCGTCCTCGCCAAAATTTTTTTTCTAAGCTTCTCCTTAGCCGGCGAGAGGACTACTTGTTCCAGGTGCTTAGTTTCGCTCATGGTAGGGTTGAAAGAGAACTCTATCACTTCGTTCCCTATAGTAAAGGTTAGTAATCCTCGACGTACATTGATATTGGCATCAGCAGTAGCTAAGAAAGGCCTACCAAGGATAATAGGCACTACAGGGAAATCGGATCTATCTTCTGTCGAGATAAGGTCGATATCGACGTTGGAGGTCGATATCGATGTCTGTGTTTCTGCTCGACTTGTCCAGCTTCACTCGATGTCTATGTTGAGGTCAATATGAAGGTCGATATCGACATTGGAGGTCGATATCTATGTTGAAGGTCGATATCTACCTCTGCTCAGCTTCACTTGGTTTCTCTGTTTTGACTCCGATTTCACTTGAATTCCTGCATGGTTAGCTCAAAACTTGTGCAGACTCTTTTTCTTGTATTTTAGCCCATTCTTACACAAGTTTATATACTTTTGAAACTTTTCCTTGGAAATCGAATGAAATATGAAGTCAAAAGATGCAATAAAAGGAGGTACAAATATGTACATCAACGGCGCGAACTGAGGAGCTGTGACGATACCCCTTCTGAACTCAGAATAATCAAATTAATTTATGTATTTAATCCGTGGTGGCAAGACCGGGATGAAAGACCAGTCAGATATACCAGCCGCGAACGGAAACAATAGTCAAGAGAAGTCTCACCGTGTCATGCATGCCCTCCATCCACGTGTCCTCAGCAAGCCGACACGTGGAGTCGCTGAAGCGACAAGTGTCAAAAGTCAGGGATGAGGTTTTGATTACAGCCTGTCAGACCTGACTATAAGAAGAAGAAAGAGAGAGAAACAAAGGGCTTTTTTTCGGTAGAAAGGAAGAAGGGGGGAAGATCATCCGCGTCGCTAAATTCATCCTGAAAGGTTTATTATAGTTAGAAATTTGCCAGATACCCACGTCCTAACAAATCAGTATAAGAAACAATGTAAAGACTTCAGGTATGAGTTTATAAGTGTTGTAGAAGAGGATGATTCCCTTTTTTGATCCCGATTAGCGAAAGCTGAAATTCCGGAATTAAGCCTTGACGAAAAGTGAAATATAGGAGAAGGATTCGATTTATTAAACATGTTATTGACTTCTAGGCAGTGGACGAAAACACTCGAATCTTGGGGTAAGAAAGTAATCCACGTAAGACCGCATCATCCTTGGTCTTTATAGCGGCACATGCTAAATTGCCCCTCCGTCCGCGGGTGGGGTGCTTCATTTAAGACCGTTGACCAAAAAAGGAGACATAAACAGGAGAAACCTCATTAGCCGCTGACGTGGCATGAGGATTCCTTTTTTCGGTTTCGTCAAACTGGGCAATCAATACACCTCTGGCTAAACTAGCTCTTCAACCACTTGATAAGGCACAATTAGATTGGTCGGTGGCCCGATTTATTACTAGTGATAATAAGTAGGATGTACCAAAGTTGTCTACAAACATACAAGGGTTACTAAACATAGATATCATCTCACAAATTGCAGCGACACATCTGCCCGCAAACAACTTCTTAGATCGACTATTCTTGGGGTCTAGTAGAGATGGTTGGTTTTCCACTAACTTGGTCGTGATGCTGATTCCAAACCATGCTGGCGATCCCCATTTTGGCTGCCAGTGGATTTGGAAACTAGACACTCCTTACAAGGTTAGACATTTTTTATGGAAGATCGCGCGGGATGGTTTACCTACCTATAACAGTCTTCAGCGGTCCCATGTTTTGATTCCCTCGGGTTGTAACTTCTGTGGTTGTACTGTGGAATCTACCACATACCTACTCTTAGAATGTCACACGACCTTGGCTCTATTCTCAGTTGTTGGTCTCTGTTATCCGTTTCCACAGGGCATCACTGTGAATATAAAACCAAACCTCCTTTTGAATACCATCTACACTAAAGTGGGTAAAAATAATTTCGCTAAACTAGCTTTTGCTTGGTGGGGTATCTGGTACTTTCGAAATCAACTTGCTTTCTAGCATATCACAACCACTTCTACTCAAGCCATTGCGTTCTTCTGCTACTCTGCTTATCAGGCTTGGTCTACTAACTTGGTTTTGCAAGATACCCCGATCTCTGCGCCTAATAACCACAACGTTAGAGGACCACCATCTGATTCAATCTCGCATAGTAGGAATTCACACAGATCTGAGCCGTGGGTGTTGGTTGTTCGGGTTTTGAAGGCAGAGGGAGAGGTGAGGTGGGTGTTGGTTCCTTCTGAAATGAACAGGAGGGAGGTGTGTGGGTCTTCTGCATTGTAGAGGAACAGCTAAGGCAGCCAGGCCAAAGGTGAGGGAGGGGGACTAGTTTTCTGAAATTTTGGGTGAGGGAGGTGAGCTGGAGAGGGCAACAACAGCGAGAGAGAGAGAGAGAAGAAAATAAAAGAAAAGGGGGAAATGAAAATATATATAGAATTGGTCCCCCACAAAAGAATTCAAATTAGCAGAAAAGACTCGAAACCCGCTCGCCCAATCGAATCCCGACTAAATCAAATTAAAATTCAATTTCAAGATAAACAGAATTAAATAAATTTCAATCAAAACTCGGAGCTTAAATTAATTTTTATTAATACTCGAACTCGAAAGCGAAAATCAAATCCCGTCAAAATCCTAAATTTAAAATGATGCCGAAAGGATTTTAAAATTGAACTCGTACTCGAGAACGATTTTTCTCCGCTTTTACAATTTGCAATAAATAATGACATATTTAATTAAAATAATAATATCATATATATAAATTATATTCAGTCTTTACAGACGGAGGAAGAAGAAGAGGGGGAGGAGGCTTCTCGGCGACTCGTTTCCCATCCCGACTCAACCCATGTGACCGGAAAGCTTCGCCGACCAAGACCCACACGAAGAAGATCAAACGCAAACAAGGGAGGAAGGAGAGAGAGAAGGATTTATCGAGACCAAATCGGAAAAACAGGGGAGTAATGCTCGAGGTGGCACCGACGCACTCCGTCGAGGTCGGAAATGGTTGCTCTCGCCCTAGGGAGTAAGAAGAATGAATAAAAGAGCAACTTTTCAAGGTTTCAAAGTGGAGAGACGAAGACTGAAAGTGATTACCGATTGTGAACGAAACAGAGGGGAGGAGGCTCGGCGGCGGCTTCGGCCTGGGGTGCTGTTCTCTGATGCTGCTGCTGCTATTGATCAGGAAGGAAAGACGCAGATGCTTCTGCTTAGATGAGGAAGGAGAGATATAGGAGCTGCTGGTGCTTGGCTTCGCTAGCGAAAAACAGGGGTGAGCAGATAGTGCTCGACTCGGCTCTCCGGGAGCTCCGTGGGTTTGCTGGTGTCGATGAAGTGGTGGGTGATGTTGCTGCTGTGCTCGGGAGGCGCCCAGGGGTTCTCAGGAGGTGCCCGGCTTGGCTAAAGGAGGAGAGGAGAGAGTTGTGTGTGGTGGTGTTGGTCTTTTTTGTGGGTTACAGAACAGAAAGGAGGGAGAGAGAGAGGAAGTATTTGGGTGGGTAGCTGGAAGAAGAAAGTGTGAGGCATGAGGTGGGATTTGGGCAATTGGAGAATAAGGACAAGGTGAGCTGTATGCAAGGTGGGGAAACTGGTCCCCAATGACATATCTAAGAGAAAGGGGAGAGAGAGGGAGAGGGAGAGGGAGAGAGAGAATAATAATAGAAAAAGGAAAAGAAAATATATGGAATTGGTCCCCCACAAAAGAATTCAAAATAGAGGAATTAGACTCAAAACCCGCTCGCTCGATCAAATCCCGACGCAATCAAATTTAATCTAAATCTCCAAAATAAAACATTTAAACCATTGCAATTTATTTAAATTCCCTAACTCGGAGCTCGAAAGCGGGATCAAATTCCGTCAAAATCCAATTTAAAATGATGCCGAAAGGATTTTAAAATCGAAACTTGGTGCTCGAGGACGGGTTTTCTTCAAACCTTATAAACAGGGAAACATAATATATTTTATATTTTAATATAATAATAATATAAAATATATTCAGTCTTTACAATTTCGTAAACCCTAAAGCATAAACTGAAACCCTAAAACCTTATGATAAAATTGCTAAAACTTTATGATATATCAACTATTTCAATATTGTCTAGTCATGTGTAGTGGTAGTTATAAAATAAAATTCAATTATAAATAGTTTTTATATAATTTTAATATCAAATCTATATACATATACTAAAACCGATGCATATCATCCTATGTGGCGCATTATGGTTGATTCTAGGATAAAAATTCATATGTGGTGTGTTGTGGTTGATTTTAGGATAAAAATTAATAAAATAATATGTTGTCATAATTTATAGAAGTTATATAATCCACAATCTATCTATCTATATATTTTAGTTGATTGACAAAAATATAAATAAAAAATATTTCATAGTCACACTTACCAAAAATGTTACTCCGTAATAGATAAATATGTAGCATTTGATAAGTGCTATTTTATTTATATCTAGAGTGTTTTTTGGTGGAAAAAGTTATTTATATTTAGATGATGATGATTATTATTATTATTATTATTATTATTATTATTATTATTATTATTATTATTATTATTATTATTATTATTATTTATTGGAATCTATCGAAAACATTACTCCGTAATAAAAGTAATGAAATCTGATAAAAAAAAATAAAAGTAATGATAAAATGATAAATGAGTATCTACAAATATATAGATAGATAGGTAGTTAGTAATTAATTTTGAGTTAAGCTCAATAGTTATATAAAATTGAATTACGTTTTTTGAATTAAGCTCGGCCAATAGTTGGTAAATATGTTGATCGATAATATGTGACGAACATTTTTCCGATCTCAACTAGTTATTGAATACAACATCTAAATGGACTAATACATTTATATCGGATCATATAATATTTGTTTTCAGATTTATACATTACAACATTTAAATGACGCAAAGTATGAATAATTATCGATCAAAATATTTTGTAGCTTATAATTGCAAATACATCTCGTTTCGTAAACCCTAAAGCATAAACTGAAACCCTCAACCCTAAAACCCTATGATAAAATTGCTAAAACTTTATGATATATCAACTATTTCAATATTGTCTAGTCATGTGTAGTGTTAGTTATAAAATAAAATTCAATTATAAATAGTTTTTATATAATTTTAATATCAAATCTATATACATATACTAAAACCGATGCATATCATCCTATGTGGCATGTTATGGTTGATTCTAGGATAAAAATTCTATGTGGTGTGTTGTGGTTGATTTTAGGATAAAAATTAATAAAATAATATGTTGTCATAATTTATAGAAGTTATATAATCCACAATCTATTTATCTATATACTTTAGTTGATTGACAAAAATATAAATAAAAAATATTTCATAGTCACACTTACCAAAAATGTTACTCCGTAATAGATAAATATGTAGTATTTGATAAGTGCTATTTTATTTATATATAGAGTGTTTTTTGGTAGAAAAAGTTATTTATATTTAGATGATTATTATTATTATTATTATTATTATTATTATTATTATTATTATTATTATTATTATTATTATTATTTATTGGAATCTATCGAAAACATTACTCCGTAATAAAAGTAATGAAATCTGATAAAAAAAAATAAAAGTATTGATAAAATGATAAATGAGTATCTACAAATATATAGATAGATAGGTAGTTAGTAATTAATTTTGAGTTAAGCTCAATAGTTAAATAAAATTGAATTACGTTTTTTGAATTAAGCCCGGCCAATAGTTAGTAAATATGTTTATCGATAATATGTGACGAACATTTTTTCCGATCTCAACTAGTTATTAAATACAACATCTAAGTGGACTAATACATTTATATCGGATCATATAATATTTGTTTTCAGATTTAAACATTACAACATTTAAATGACGCAAAGTATGAATAATTATCGATCAAAATATTTTATAGCTTATAATTGCAAATACATCTCGTTTCGTAAACCCTAAAGCATAAACTGAAACCCTAAACCCTGAAACCCTATGATAAAATTGCTAAAACTTTATGATATATCAACTATTTCAATATTCTCTAGTCATGTGTAGTGGTAGTTATAAAATAAAATTCAATTATAAATAGTTTTTATATAATTTTAATATCAAATCTATATACATATACTAAAATCGATGCATATCGTCCTATGTGGCGAGTTATGGTTGATTCTAGGATAAAAATTCCTATGTGGCGTGTTGTGGTTGATTTTAGGATAAAAATTAATAAAATAATATGTTGTCATAATTTATAGAAGTTATATAATCCACAATCTATCTATCTATATATTTTAGTTGATTGACAAAAATATAAATAAAAAATATTTCATAGTCACACTTACCAAAAATGTTATTCCGTAATAGATAAATATGTAGTATTTGATAAGTGCTATTTTATTTATATCTAGAGTGTTTTTTGGTGGAAAAAGTTATTTATATTTGGATGATTATTATTATTATTATTATTATTATTATTATTATTATTATTATTATTATTATTATTATTATTTATTGGAATCTATCGAAAACATTACTCCGTAAAAAAAGTAATGAAATCTGATAAAAAAAAATAAAAGTAATGATAAAATGATAAATGAGTATCTACAAATATATAGATAGATAGGTAGTTAGTAATTAATTTTGAGTTAAGCTCAATAGTTATATAAAATCAAATTACGTTTTTTGAATTAAGCCCGGCCAATAGTTGGTAAATATGTTGATCGATAATATGTGACGAACATTTTTCCGATCTCAACTAGTTATTGAATACAACATCTAAATGGACTAATACATTTATATCGGATCATATAATATTTGTTTTCAGATTTATACATTACAACATTTAAATGACGCAGAGTATGAATAATTATCGATCAAAATATTTTGTAGCTTATAATTGCAAATACATTTCGTTTCGTAAACCCTAAAGCATAAACTGAAACCCTAAACCCTAAAACCCTATGATAAAATTGCTAAAACTTTATGATATATCAACTATTTCAATATTCTCTAGTCATGTGTAGTGGTAGTTATAAAATAAAATTCAATTATAAATAGTTTTTATATAATTTTAATATCAAATCTATATACATATACTAAAACCGATGCATAACGTCCTATGTGGCGCGTTATGGTTGATTCTAGGATAAAAATTCCAATGTGGCATGTTGTGGTTGATTTTAGGATAAAAATTAATAAAATAATATGTTGTCATAATTTATAGAAGTTATATAATCCACAATCTATCTATCTATATATTTTAGTTGATTGACAAAAATATAAATAAAAAATATTTCATAGTCATACTTACCAAAAATGTTACTCCGTAATAGATAAATATGTAGTATTTGATAATTGCTATTTTATTTATATCTAGAGTGTTTTTTGGTGGAAAAAGTTATTTATATTTAGATTATTATTATTATTATTATTATTATTTATTGGAATCTATCGAAAACATTACTCCGTAATAATAGTAATGAAATATGATAAAAAAAAGTAAAAGTAATGATAAAATGATAAATGAGTATCTACAAATATATAGATAGATAGGTAGTTAGTAATTAATTTTGAGTTAAGCTCAATAGTTATATAAAATTGAATTACGTTTTTTGAATTAAGCCCGGCCAATAGTTAGTAAATATGTTGATCGATAATATGTGACGAACATTTTTTCCGATCTCAACTAGTTATTGAATACAACATCTAAATGGACTAATACATTTATATCGGATCATATAATATTTATTTTCAGATTTAAACATTATAACATTTAAATGACGCAAAGTATGAATAATTATCGATCAAAATATTTTATAGCTTATAATTGCAAATACATCTCGTTTCGTAAATGACAAGAGGAAAACCTGTCGTTGTTCCTGCCAAAGAAATACTCAAACCTACAACTAGTATAGTTGGTAAGAAAGAGGTCGATCCACAGGGAAATCTAGTAAGTTATAGTGCTAATTTAATCGCAAGTAACCAAAAAGAGAGTTTTTGTGAGAAAAATATCCGCCATTTGTCAAAGCGGAAAGAAGCAAACAAGGTAAAGGAGGTTGTAGAATGCAATAGAGAGAATTATGTTCATCTACAATTTGTCACTTTAATTGATGAATTTGATCCTTGTTTCAGCCTTTAGTTCTCTTGTTTTTCTATCAATGTCCTTGTCCAAATCTTAGGTAAATTACTAGTCCTACGAGTCCTAGCAATCCTTATCTCTAAATAACCCTAACACGGTTAAGATTTAACCTAGAGATAGCATTAAGACTATGAATTAACCAAGGTATATGCAATATCAAGCTACGAGTCGATATTTAACATATATTCAACTTCCTACACATCCAATTAGTCCTACGAGTCCTAAAGGGATATGATTGCCACTTGGGTTAAGGTTCACTACGAGGAATCTACAAAACCCTAGCAATTGAATGAATCTACTCTAACTAGTTGATCAGGCCAGAGAGAATAAAACACATTCAAAGAATTAAGCACAAAGAAGTCAAAACATTCAAATAGGAATAAGAACTAGATTAAGAAACTCACAATTCAACAATCAAGATCCAAACTGTAGGCGAAACCTTCGAGAGTTTAGTTGCTCATGCTCAACGTGCTCTCAATAATTCTCAAAAGTGCATAAGTTGAATAGTAGAATAACCTAAAAATGTCTTTTAAAGGCCTACAAAGGATCGGCCAAAAATAATACTAAAAACCCTAATTAAAGTGAATAACTGATTCGGCGTTTCTGACCAGGCCGCGGGGCGGCTGGCTCAGGCGACGGGGCGGCCTGGCGATCAGCGAAATCGTTCGAGAGTCTTCGGGCTGCGGGGCGGCTAGCTCGGCCGCGGGGCGGCCAGCGATTTCTTCCGCTTCTCTCCACGCGATTAGCTGTAGCTGATAATGCCATTTCATTTATTCTTTAACTCCTCTCAAATTCATTCCACCTTCAATTACGATTCTTGAAATAAACCATAACATTGTGTAGATTCCGCATATTCCAACTCAACAAGTAATCATGTAAATGCAACTAAAATATGCAATATTTACACCCAAACTATACTAAATGCAATCTATTATGCAATACTAATAATGCTCTATCAAATTCCCCCACACTTGAACCTTTGCTTGTCCTCAAGCAATAGAAAAAGTAACTTGCAACCCCACAGAATAGCAATTCATGTGTCAACCCCAATATTCTTTAAGTGTAGGAAAAACTAGCAAACACAATAGATTAACAACATCATAGCACATAATATTAATGATTAATGAAATCAAGCAACCATATCCATTCTAGACCTCACAAGGAATATGTGTTTCACTCTCACTCAAGTGTTTAAGGTTAAATATTTACGCTCAAACTCAATCTTTAAAAGCTTAGCTACAATAGTCTTGCACCAGTGTTCTAGCTCTCCACCGCTGGTGACTCTACACACAACAAAAATCATGAGGTCTTTCAATTGGGTTGTAATGGGGCCAAGGTAGAAAACATAAGGTATGGAACAATTTAGGCCATGTGGTGCTCATAATCCGGGAAATAAGGATGCAACCAAATTACAATACCACTCACAAGTTCATACCATAACTCTACAATATATACAACTCCAATCTCAAGCATCAAACTTCACAAACCATACTCAACTCATTCTCTTATTCTTTTTTTTTCTCTTTTCTTTCATATGCTCTTCTTCATGCTATATCAAATGATTTTCCTTGACTTTTACCCCTAAGTGAATTTTATCCTCCTTAGGTCCCAAGTAATGTGTAAGCTACTAGCAAGAATCAAAACATCTCATAAAAGTACTCCCAACATACAATCCATCACTCAAACCATCATCCACAATATGAATATTCACCAACTATTCCTAATTCCCGGATGGGTCAGGCTATAATTGGCTATGGAAAAAATCTTGTGGAGCTCAAAAGAATAGGCAATTAGGCTTAAAATTGGCTTCAAACAGAGGATAATATGCATGGTGGGAATAGAGTCAAATAGGGCTAATAAAGGTGCCTCAATCATTTTTAAGTCATGTGCAGAAATCATAATATGCAGCCTTGAATAAGATATCTAAATACAAGCCAAAGAGGAAGCAATTAAAGAGAGTACACTCAACAAGCAAGAGGACATAATATATTTTGTCCAAATATAGGCCAAAATAGCTCACCGGGTCATGTCTAGAACTTCAAGATCACCCAAAATCAAATATCTTATGTGCTCAATCATTAACCAATTATGCTCACCAAATAGTGTGGAAATCAGATATCAAAGGTTTTCAACAATCCAAGCACATCATGGGGCATAAGTCTTAATAAATGAATTAGAGGACAAGTGGCATCCATATGGAAAAATAAGACCTAATCCTAGCTAATGCATAAATATAATAACATAAATAATATAATTTTCGGATTTTTTTTTGCGAATAACATGGACTAACATCAACTAAAATATTCCAACATGCAATCTGAAGTCTAAATGCAACATAAAGATAAAGTACAACTCTAACATGTTATGCAAGTCTTCCCCCCTGTTGAAGGGTTTATTTCAATCAAATAAATTTATAAGATCGAAACCCCGCTATAGTATAGTAGGGTCAAGTTCGTTCGTAGGGAGAAAGTCAGTGACTCAATTTTAGTTACCAAAGAGCAAGAATAGCGAGGAGAGGTGACAAATGTAGAGATTTTTGGGGTTTTGTGGGCTGCTGGGATTTTTAGGGAATATCAATAATAATAAAAGTCTAGGGCATAAGGATCACCACAACGATAATCATGCAAGCATTGCAATGAATCATATAAAAATCATGTTTTTATCTATTAAATAGGTCAATTTGCATCAACCCTAGCAAAGTAATCAATTTATTTTCACAAATTAATAAACTTTACTAACAATCTTAATTAGGTTATCAAACTTTCATTCAAAACCCTAATTACCATCCAATTCACAATTAAATCTTTCAATTCAATTGCAAAAAGGAATTTCCCCAAATTTTCATTGAGTACTTAAGCATATAAATAGATAAGAACCAATCAATTCACCAATTCATAGCAAAATCGCAAGCATAACTATCATTGGGATCACCCCAACCCTAGAAAAGGCGACTACTCACGCATATTCATGGTGAATAACTCAAAATTCATGAAAAAACTAAAAATCAGAAAATTAAATTGAATAAAAACCTGAGAGTAATGTTAACAATGCGTCCCAAAAGCCTTACAAAACGTTCCTCAACTTTCGCCGAAGAAATCGCTTCAAAAAGCTCTCAAATCCGCTCACAAACGCTCCTAAACGAGTGCTGAGAATTCTAACGTAGGCTGAAAATTCGATATGAAGAAGAGAGAGAGCTCCTCCAAACCCTAAAAATCCTATATATACTTAGTATCCCATAAACCTAATTAGGAAATAACAAATATATGAATTTTATCTAAATTCTATCTAAGGAAAATAGGTAAAAAATAATTAAATCCGGGTAAATAAGCTCCGCTGGGACCTATACCGAAGCGGAAGACCTCGGTACCGACCCCCCCTAGGGTCGGTATGGCCACTGTTGCTCATCTCGTCTTGCTTGTCCAGATCAGGCCTCGGTACCGACCCAGGTGGGGTCGGTACAGGGTCGGTACGGCTCGGAAAAATGCTTATATCTCATTCGTTTGAACTCCGATTGCTTCCGTTCTTCTTCCTTTGCGCTCCAAATTCTTTTCCGCTTCTTTTCATAGTTAAAAGTTTCTTCAAAAACAGCTTCCAAAATTCTGTAAAACACACAAAAGCTAGTGAAGACATCTATTTCTCATAAAATATGAAAACACACGCAAAAGACCTTAAACCCAATGCCAAACCCTATGAAAATGACTCAAATTGACATCAAAACATATGGGAAAATATAACTAAACACATGCACATCAAAATACCCCATACTTAAACTTGCTTGTCCTCAAGCAATAACCAAACTATGACCAAAACCCTTAACATGCCTTCGAGTCTTCGCCTTAGTCAAAAGCAACATCAATTTAGCATAGTGCAAATAAGAACAAGCATTGAACCATCATCACATATATTTAGATTACCTTAGGCAAAGCAATTAGAATCCAACCACTCAAGGGGAATAATGTGTTTTCACTCCCTTTCAAATGTGTTTAGGCTTGAAATACATCTCTCAACTCAATCCTTTATAACATTAAGCTACATAGAAATTGCAATTAATATCACCAATCGATTCACCGAGATGTCAAAACATGCATTAACCATCAAGAGGACTTTGACTCAATGGCCTTCAAAGAAGGACTCATTCGGCCGGGTTGTAACTTGGCTTGGTAAGAAAATAAAGGTAGGAATCATTTAGGCTATGTGGTGCTTAATAAAATTCGGGAATCAAGACTCCTAAATTTCCAACACAACTCAACCAAACCATAACTCTCAATCATATGAATCAACCAAGCTCTCCAACTCATCTTAATGAAGAACACAACCTCTCAAACTCAAATAACCTCTCAACAATATGAAGCTTGCAAAAGTAAAGGAAATAAGGTAAATTTGGCTCATGCACTTTATTCACAAACATATAAACACAAACTATACTTGTTCTCTTCTTCTTCTTTTTTTTTTCTCTGATTTTTTTTTCTTTTTTTTTCGAAAAAGAAAAATAACATAATAAAAATAATAGTGCATTTATAGGGTGAGCCAAAAATCCTTTTACATAATATGCATACCAAGATAAAAATATCAAACCAACCCATAACTCAATAAACTCGAAAATCCTTCTCACTTGAAATCAAACACAAGCTCATTCCTTCCATAAACCATCATTCCAACCAACTCTAAGTCTTAATTCCCAAATGGGGGTCAGGCTCAATTTGGCTGAGGATAATTTTGTGGAGTTACAAGAATAGGCTATAAGGCTCAAAGTGGCTACAAGCAAAGGAAACATATATAAGGTAGGTAAAAGAGGATTAAAAGTGGCTAATAAAGAGTGCCTCTATCATTTGATTAAATGATGCAATGACTAGCTATCTCATATTGGTTTCAAGACTTAGATATACATCGCAATATCAAGAGGTAATGTATAAGGAGAGTAATACACACATAAAAAAAGAAGGGAAAATATAAAGATCAATTCCCAATAGGCCAAGTAACTCACTAGGACATGTTGGATTCCAATCACCTAAATCCTAAAGTCATATATGCTCAATTTCATTTGCAAGTCAAACTTGACATAAAAATATTTTGTGCGACTTAGGCTAAACCATCCGAACTATGCCTTAGGATATTACATGATCAAGCTCAATTATTAGATTTCATCATAGGACATCTAAGTTAGGGTATAAACTCACTAAAACATAAGACAAAATGAAAATAAACATGCATTTTTTTCTTTCTTTTTCGACACCTTTTTTTTTCGGAACTAAAATATGACAAAAGCAAGACTCAAGTGACTAAAATCTGACAAAAGACTCAAATGCATAAAAAAAACTTAAACATGAATGCATAACATAATCCAACTAAGGTAAAATGTAACACATAAACATAAATATAATACAAAACACCTAAACATAGTTTCTGAATCCCCCACCCCATACTTAAAAATAGACAGTGTCCCCACTGTCAAAAGAAAAATCAAAGTAAAAGGGAAAAGACTCAGAAACTCACAAAGGAATTCAGAAGCTGCTGAAGACATTCATAAACTCTACGGAGAAGGTGGTGGTGGTAATCGATGATGTGGAAAGAAAGAAGATGCCCAAGCCATGAAGGAATACTGGTGCGTTTCATGCTTGTCCATCCTCTTGTTCAAGCGTGCACCTACGGCATAATCACTAGCATCACACATGATCTCAAAGGGTAGGTTCCAATCGGGCGATTGCATAATAGGAGCGGAGACAAGGGCTTCTCTCAATTTGTTGAACGCTTCAAGACACTCAGCAGAAAACTCAAAAGCTACATCCTTCATAAGCAAGTTAGTTAAAGGTTTAGCAATTTTTGAGAAGTCTTGAATGAATCTCCTATAAAAGTCTGCATGTCCTAGAAAGCTCCTAATATCTTTCACATTGGAGGGAGGAGGTAGTTTCTCAATCAATTCAATTTTAGCACGATCTACCTCAATTCCCCTATTTGAAACCAAATGCCCTAAAACAATTCCCTCTTGAACCATAAAGTGACATTTTTCCCAATTAAGCACCAAATTAGTCTTTTCACATCTTTCTAGCACCCTACTCAAGTTGGCAAGACATGAATCAAAAGAAGAACCATAAACAGAAAAATCATCCATAAACACTTCTACTATATCCTCAATCATCTCAGAAAAAATAGCCATCATACACCTTTGAAAAGTTGCAGGGGCATTACAGAGCCCAAATGGCATCCTCCTGTAAGCAAAAGTTCCATAAGGACAAGTAAAAGTTGTCTTCTCCTGATCATCCGGATGAATGGGAATCTGCCAAAAACCACTATAGCCATCCAAATAGCAAAAATAATTGTGTTGTGCTAGACGCTCAAGAACTTGATCAATAAAAGGAAGAGGAAAATGATCTTTCCTAGTAGCACTATTCAACTTCCTATAATCAATGCACATGCGCCATTTAGTAGTGGTCCTAGTAGGTACTAACTCACCTTTCTCATTCTCTATCACAGTCATTCCCCCTTTCTTAGGGACAACATGAACCGGGCTCACCCATTTACTGTCAGAAATAGCATAGATAATTCCAGCATCTAACATTTTCAAAATTTCAGATTTGACTACTTCTTGCATATTTGGGTTAAGCCTACGCTGACGTTCTATGGTCGGCTTATGATCATCCTCCATGAATATTCTATGCATGCATAAAGAAGGTGAAATTCCAATGATATCATCCAAAGAATAACCAATAGCCTTCCTATAGGTTCTAAGCACATCAAGTAACTTCTCTACTTCTTCCTCATTCAATTTCGAATTAATGATCACAGGAAAAGTAGAATTAGGACCCAAGAAAACATACCTCAAACCTTCCGGAAGTGGCTTAAGCTCTGGGGAAGGCTCGATTGGAACAAGTTTGGGCTCTTCCTCATCCGTCCTCAATATTGCTTCTAGGACCTCTAAAGAATAAATTTCTTCTTGATCCGCTAGAAGACCTGGGACTGGGCCTGCAGACTCAAGACAATCAAAATAACTTACCTCTACCATGTCCGTGGTTTCCTTCATCGTTGGATTGAAGCGAAACTCAACGATGTCTTCCCCAATCTCAATTGTTAGGAGTCCCTTCCTAACATCAATTATTGCTCCAGCGGTGGCTAAGAAGGGCCTTCCAAGAATGATAGGCACCACTGGATCCTCTGGCATATCCATAACAATAAAATCAGTGGGGACGAAAAACTTACCTACCCGGACAGGCACATCATCAATCACCCCAGTTGGTGATACAACCGCTCCATTTGCCATGGATACTCTCATGTTGACCGGCTCTAGGGCTCCCAAGCTTGTTTTAGCCCATATCGAAAGGGGGAGAAGGCTTACACTTGCACCTAAATCACACAAAGCCTTGAAACGGTAAGATCCTACACCAATAGTAATGGCAAACTTACCTGGATCTCCAAGTTTCTCAGGGAGCTTCACTGAACGGACCTCGTCAGCAAGCTCAGACATGGATCTCTTCTTAGCTAAGATGTCTTTCAAAAACTTAGTGTAAGCTGGCATCTCACTCAAAGCGTCAGTGAAAGGAATAGATATATTCAAACTTTGAAGCATCTTCACAAACTTTTGAAACTTACCTTCCGCTGTGTCCTTTACCTTTTTCGGAGGATATGGGAGCACTTTCATCGGATTCGGGGCTGAAATAGGCCCTGCAAAAGAATCCGTCGCTGCTGAGGTGGTCGGTACCGAGGCTGTGGGGGTCGGTACGGCCTCGGTATGGCTACTGGAATTAGGAGAAACGGGAGAAGAAGAGATCGTACCTGCTGGGGGGGTCGGTACCGAGGCTGTGGGGGTCGGTACGGCCTCGGTATGGACACTGTTGTCCCCCTTTTCTTCCTCGTTTGGCGTGCTTTCTCGACCAGGCACCTCCTTTCCACTTCTTAGGTGTATTGCAGCTATTTGCCCCCTAGGGTTCTCGTCGGTGCGGCCTGGGAGCTTCCCTTGAGGCCGTGGGATTTGTGCCACGAGATTACCTAGTTGGGACTCAACTCCCTTCTTCCATGTTTCTAACTCTCCTAGTTGTGCATGAACTCCCTTAAATTGGGAATTCACATCGGCACGAAGCCCATTGAATCCTTCCTTAAGCTCTTGTACCCATGATGGTGGTTCTTGATACCCAGGGGGCCTGTATGGGGGAACCCTTTGATCTTGTTGCGGAGGAGGTTGACTCCCTTGTCCTTGTCCATAGTTACCCCAATTAGGGTAATTGTTGTTCCTCCCTGCATAATTGTTATTTTGATTCCCCGCATAATTATTATTATTATTGGGGTTCCTATAAGGAGCCCTCATATAACTCACCTCTTCGTAGTGTTCTGCCCTTTGTACCTGGCTAATATTATTGCAATCTATAGTATTATGAGCTAGAGAACCGCATTCTAAACAAGGTTGATTTCTAGATAGAAAACTTACTTGTTTCTTGAGGCGTCGGGTCTCATCCTCATGGAATTGCCTACGCACATCTGGGTCAATTTCATTAGCAGGCTCATAAAGTTTCTTACCTGACGGTCTCGCCACTGGGGTGCCATACATAGCGTCGTACTCCGTTAGCTTGTCCAATAGAGCCCATGCATCAGTTGGATTCATCTCGAGGAACCCACAATCGGTGTGTAGGTTCAATCGAGTCTTAGTCTCCGCATTGATGCCTTGGAAGAATATTTCTTGGAGGAAATACTCAGGTTGCCCGTGGGTAGGGCATTGTCTCTGCAACTCCTTGAATCTCTCCCAAGTCTCCAAAAATGTCTCTCCTGGCAATTGGTGAAAGGAGGTGATTTTCTTCCTAAGCTCCGTTGTCTTTGCCGGTGGAAAGAACTTTGTCATGAACAAGTCATACAAAGCCTTCCATGTAGTGATGGACCTAGGCGCCAAACTCTCCAACCAATTCAGAGCCTTTCCTGAAAGAGACCATTTAAATGCCTTTAGTTGCACATATTCCAACGATACATCATCAGCAGCAATTGTATCGCATAAATCAATAAAGTTCTTAATATGAAGCATAGGGCATTCATGAGCTTTGCCCTCAAATTGAGATCTTTTAATTAAAGAAATAAAGTGGGATTTAATCTCAAAATTTCGCTCAATCTCGGGGAGGACGATTGCAGATTCGGGCACCCTCAGTTCTGGGTGCATGTATTGCTTTGCATTCCTTGGGATAGCATCCAACTGCTGTTGCAGACGAGCAGTCGCTTCCCTTTCTCTCGCTGCAGCCTCCCTTTCTCTTTCTGCAGTGAGCCGAAATTGCTCCATCTGACGATGGAGGTCAGCCATCTGCGCAGCAACGTCAACATTGTTTCCTGTGTTGTCTCCCATTGTCCTGGCTTCTCGTAGTCTGCGATGGAAAGAGCGTTCCGGTTCGGGATCGATAGCAAAATCAAAATCAAGCCGACGCCGCCCCGATGGCATAAACTGAAACCACAAACAAAAACAAAGACACCACAATTAGAAGCAAAGGGGATGGGCTATTCCCAAACCCTAATAATAACTAAAACTTTGACACAATTGAAATCTCCCCGGCAACGGCGCCAATTTGTTGATGGGTTTATTTCAATCAAATAAATTTATAAGATCGAAACCCCGCTATAGTATAGTAGGGTCAAGTTCGTTCGCAGGGAGAAAGGTAGTGACTCAATTCTAGTTACCAAAGAGCAAGAATAGCGAGGAGAGGTGACAAATGTAGAGATTTTTGGGGTTTTGTGGGCTGCTGGGATTTTTAGGGAATATCAATAATAATAAAAGTCTAGGGCATAAGTATATACTTAGTATCCCATAAACCTAATTAGGAAATAACAAATATATGAATTTTATCTAAATTCTATCTAAGGAAAATAGGTAAAAAATAATTAAATCCGGGTAAATAAGCTCCGCTGGGACCTATACCGAAGCGGAAGACCTCGGTACCGACCCCCCCTAGGGTCGGTATGGCCACTGTTGCTCATCTCGTCTTGCTTGTCCAGATCAGGCCTCGGTACCGACCCAGGTGGGGTCGGTACAGGGTCGGTACGGCTCGGAAAAATGCTTATATCTCCTTCGTTTGAACTCCGATTGCTTCCGTTCTTCTTCCTATGCGCTCCAAATTCTTTTCCGCTTCTTTTCATAGTTAAAAGTTTCTTCAAAAACAGCTCCCAAAATTCTGTAAAATACACAAAAGCTAGTGAAGACATCTATTTCTCATAAAATATGAAAACACACGCAAAAGACCTTAAACCCAATGCAAAACCCTATGAAAATGACTCAAATTGACATCAAAACATATGGGAAAATATAACTAAACACATGCACATCACCCCCACACTTAATTCTGACATTGTCCTCAATGGCGAAAACATCAAAATAAACTGAAAAGGGAAAAGAAAAGAAAAAGAAAAAACTAACATGATCACTGTGGAGGTGGTGATGGATAAGGTGGGAACTGAGGATAGAAAAAATTAAGCCACGGGTGCATAAACATATGATATACATGTATAGGGGCTAACATGACAATCCATCAGAGGTCAAACCAATCATATGACTAGGTGAGAGAAGCACAAAAGAAATATTATGAAAGGTAATACGATTCTAAGATAATGCGTATGAGCTGGCATGGATGGATCAAATGCGATAGGATAGATATACATATCAACGTAGATCCAAATAGAACAAGTATATAACGCAATAAACATCAGAACATGGAACACAACGAGGCTACCATCACAACCTAATAGAAGTTTCTCAGGGCAACATCGACTCGTCTCCACTGACTCTATTACCCATTCTGAAAGGAAGCCTAGTTGTTTCTTAGGAAGACAATATACTTTTGAGTGGACACCAATCATAAAGAATACTTTCAAATGAGTTTTTTTTTCCGAGTGAATAAAGACGTCGAAAGATCATTCGATGTAGAAGATGACATCCAATAGATTTCTAAGACTCACTCATCAGGACTCCTTTTTGGTGTTGCACTTCCTCAAGAAATCAACGCTCTAACTTATATACTGGTTTGTAACAAGTTAGACCCATAAGGTTTGGAACATAGCTCACTAACATGAAAGAAACTAAGATGGAACAAGAGCGGTAGGATAAAAGAAGAGCATTGAAGAGAGACAAGGAGTTGTCATGACAGTTTATCAAGGTTCCTAAAGATCACAATTAAAACTTCACCAAGAATTCAAGGAGGTCAATAAATAGGTCAATTTGTTATCTTAACGAATCTCACCATTATCAAGTTAGCTTGAATCCAGTTTCTTCCCTTAGGGAGGAGGAAACCCTTTATTCAAGATTTAAAGTCTACGTTTTAGAGATCATTCTTGTCTTCATTACTAAGCAAGTTACGTCTATTCATCATTTCAACCTATAAAGGTCAAGTTGTACAAGTCTCCTTCCCTAACCAAATAAACGAGCAAGAATTCATCTTATTGGAATAAGAGACATGTAAGTTATCAATTATACAAGTCAGACAATTATAGGATGACAAGTAGCCACATAAGCAATACATCATAATTAAATATCATCGTTCATACAAACAAGATAGAGGTGCATGACATAAAATCACAAAATCTCATAAGGTCACAACATACGAATGATAACACGTCGAGGGTAGGAGGGACAACGCCACATCAATCACATAAATCATATTTTATGAATAAGCGAGTCATGTCTATTCATTGATTCACATACATTTTAGTCGAGTTGTATACACATGATCCTCTTTTAAATGAATTTCGCATATGAGAGCAATATTATTAGAATTTGTCATCTAAGATATCAATAAATAGATCATAGAACAATATCATGCCAAAACATCTCAAGTAAGCACACAAGCGATGCATTTTGTGATACCTACAAGTATTCCATAGGCGTCCCCATGAAATACTTGTACAAGTATCACAAAATCGTCACAATGTTCTCACTAGATTCGACCATGTACAAGTATCACAAGCGTCCCTGTAAAATACTTGTGTCGACTTTGTGAAACATTATCGCTAAGCAAGAATCAACAATTGATATCAAGAATCTGAATTTGATAAGTATTTCATATCAAGTCACTATGAACTCTTATAGTCAAAATATCATGACTCTTAAATCAACAAACCTAATTTCTCAATCCTCAAACCATAAGTTTTCCCATCGACTAGAGTAAGATTCTCAAGCCTGAGCTCATAAGCTTCCACTAACCAATACGAAACATCAGTCATAACAGTGTAAATACTCATAATCTCATCTCATGTACCCATCAAACCAAGGCCAAAAGGCACCAACAATTTCCATCATAAGTGATATACATAGCAAACAAATATGTATAAGTCAAATGCATCAAGAATGACAACAATTGTCCAATCCAAGACGTCAAGTACCATACATTATATGCGCATAATAAGATCAAAACATGTTATAAGAATTACGTCAGATGTCATAACAAGAGAACTCATTTAAACAAATATCATACCAAGCCATCAAGAATAACACACATGAGTCACCAAACTTCTCCCCCAAATTTACTTATCTCAAAAATCAAATTTACAAATTACCCAAACAAGATTCTAAATATGTCTTCCATGCCCATCCATAAAGTATAGAGCTAATGGTCTCTACCAATCCCAATCTATATCCGTAAGGGATAGCTATCGCCACGACTACCCGATCAAATCTCAATCCTCACTCCTCAATGTGGTTATCTTACTTATCCATATTAAATTCATTTTGCCCCTTTAAAAACATTCAAAACTTGTGAAAACCTTTGGACCATTTTATTTTCAAAACTCAAAATCACCAATTGTTTTACAACTCATTTGTACTCGGATTGCACAACCTGGCTCTGATACCAACTTTGTAACGGCCCAGATTATAAAATCCGGGTTACGTTTAGAGGGAAAAATTATCCCTCTGCCAGATCTTAGCAATCCAAGTACGAGCTGTTTATATATATTCTCTTGAAGTTATAATCCTGTCCTAATTCAACTAGTCAAAACTCAAAAGAGAAAAAACGAGTTTAAATCAATATAAATATACATTGCTTCTAAATGTCCAACTAAACCAAAACATTATAAAGTCAAGGTTGTACGAAATCTTCTTAGCACTCGTCCCATGAGGAAACCCCGCCATAGAAGCAATCAACAAGCAAAAGGGAGCGGGTACCTGAAACTATCCACGAAGTCAGGCCAAGAGACGCATGCGGGCCCTAAAGACCTCGCTGAGGACATATAATACGCCTATACCTAATATAAAAGATGTTCTAGTGCAGTATGAAATTTAAATCACACAAGCATGCTGATAGTTTATATATATGCAAAAAATGATTAAATGGATCCACACAGAATGCCACGGGCATATCCCCAATCTCTCAATCAGTGCCCACTCCGGGGTCATACATGTCCGTACCCAACTCCGAGGTAAGACGCTCGGTCGGTGCCGCAACCATCACATGTCCGTACCCAACTCCGAGGTAGGACGCTCGGTCACCGCCGCAGCCATATCATAATATAAGACTCGACTGGGACCGAAACGATATGAAACACGAATGCCCCAATGACCCTAGCAACGACTTTAAGGACTCACAGATAACGGCCGTTCTCTTTTCAAACGCATAAAGAATAGGAATGCTCATTCATAAGTGCAAATCCTAGGCATGATACTACATGGCATGCTTTTATGCATATGCAGCACCTACATACTATATGACACATCAGGCATGAGGTCCTGGTTACTGAGTAAGCTCCCGTAGGAAACTTACCTGGAGTCTTCACATCCAATTAGCCAGCAAATAAGCCACTCAGAGAATCATCCATCAGGAATTAAGCCACTCAGAGAATCATCCATCAGCAATTAAGCCACTCAGAGAACCATCCAATCACACTAGCAAGTAATAAGCAAGGAATAACTCATCAATACATATTTAATCAACACACAAACAGGTTTCCAAGTCATTACCAGACTAAATAATATTTTATTGAAGTAACCTCACATTCTCATCATAACCATTATTCTCAATTAACCTTGTTCTCATCAAGTATGAAACTTAGCTCAAAGTCTTACCAATATCATCACTCAAAACATCTTACTTCAGTTCAAGCTCGGGTTTTCCTTACACATTTGCTTAAGTGATTCATCATCATCATTATATAACATCATATAACATCTCATCATTTTTCATAGCCCCTTCCGTAACTCAACTCAAGATACCATGTATCAATCATGTTTTTAACTCATAAATTCATATCTCAATTACATACTTCATATATTTCATACCATAACTCACATAAGTGCTCAAGTAATTCATAATTTATCAAATCCTCAAATACTTAACCAAAATCATAAGTTCTCAACACCAAGGGTCAACAAGTCTTATTTATCAAAACTCACATAACAAATCATGCTCAATAAGTAACCAAGGTAAGTTGATATTTCAAGAATTCATTTATAATCTCAACTATAAGAACTACCCAACAACAAAGCACTACCATCAAGCTTAAAGCACGCGAGTATAAGAAATTATAAAACATTTTCTTTATATAGTCTTACTAACCACATTCATAGCTCAAACTACAATAACAACTTATACGCATAACAAATTCTTAACTACAAATATAGGATAAGTCAAGAGATCACACAATATCACTCATGTGTTTATCCAAATAATTAAGCATTGCATTTCATAAGATTCACCAAACATGCTTATGTTGTCAAGCAACCATGCAAGTAGGATATTTCTCATTAAGATGTTCTTAACATGAACCCGAATTAGCCTCCTCTCCAAGATTTCATTGTCTAGTTATTACCAAATCGATCGCTCATCACTTATTAAATTCAATTATAGGATTTATATCCAAGTCATCTATTTACAACCAATATTAATTCCCATTCTATAGCTTAGATAATCTAGTCAAACTACTTAATCAATTTAAACACACTCAAATAATGTCACAACTCATAAGTCATCACAAGTAAGCTTACAAGCATAACAAGTATCACAACATCTTTTCTATCATCTTAACCATATCTATACTTAAGCTAGTTCTTCTAAGAAAATTCATGTCTCATTCTCACTTTATTAACTTAGGCTAAGTCATCTATAGAATACCTCAAGTTGGTTGGCCTATTTATCGACCCTCTAGGTGATAGGTTAACAACTCTTCAATGTTAAACAATAAGGTCATATATCAACCACCACTATTTGTTAAGGAATGTAATAAAGTTACTTCCACTATTCAACCGATGGGAAAAGGATCAAGTTAACCTCATTTGTAGATTATAACATATATATAAGTTAAGTTCATCGACTCAAATAAATTAGAACCATTTATAAATTCATTTATCGCAAGCAAGATTAATATATAATATGTCTTCAAGAAATCTTTTATATAACCTTCTATACTTAACCAAGTCTTGTCCAGCCCTATTGCATTCCAAAATTTATATGGACAATTAAGTCAAGTAATTATTTCATTAGAAATAGCCAAAACCAAGACAAACTGAGATCAATAGTTCAACAAAAATAAAAAATTTCCTCGATATTGACAAACTGAAATCAACCATATTTAAGAAATAAGATTCCAAGAGTTTATACCCAATCTTGATGAGGCTAGTCAAGGGTTCAGATTCGGGGTTCGGTGAGGTCGATTGGGCATCGATTTGGGGATGTAGAGAGGCACTCGAGCTGCTGCAAACTGGAGGCTGATCTCGTGCGCAGCGCTGTTCCCCAACTGGGCTCCGGCTCCGACGTTGTGTTCGCTGGCGGCTTCGGGCGCAAGAGGGAGCATCAAATCCGGCAACAGGAGGCAGTGGCTACTTCGACTCCGGCGGCCCCTCCATCGAAGGCGAGGGCACGAGGAGATGGGGAGTCGGTCCTTCGATCAAGCTCGGTTGATGAGGGCTCGAACGCAGAAGAGAGAGAGAGCGAGATCTGGGGGATGCGAAGGTCGTCAGGTCCAGTCGGCGCCGGAGAGGGGACACCGAGGGAGGAGATCGGAATTGAGGTTGTGTACAGCGACGCTACAGGCTTCGGTGAGAGCGTGAGAGAGGGAGAGCTGGAGGCGAGAGAGAACGGGAGATGAAGACGGAGAGAGCCATGGGAGCTCGAATTTTCGGATCTGGCAGAAGGAGAGTGAGATGGTGAGGAGTAGCCATGGAGGAGGAAGCTCGAGAGCTCGGATCCAGGTGAACAGTCGGGAAGGCGCCTTCAAATCTGAGGGAGTGGGAGGAGAGAGATGGAATAGGAGAGGCGGCTGAGGAAGAGAGATGGGGCGATAAGGGGGGTTTTATAAATGGGAAAATTAGGGTTAGCCTTACATTAGGAAAAATTACAAAAATCATCCTGTTATTTTTGTTTTGCAACATTCTAACACAAAATAATAACAATATTCAGCCCACATTCTATATAATTTACAGAGGTCATAAAAGTTGCCACACTTATCTTAATAGGTTCAAACAATATTCAATTATATGCCGGAATTTGATTGAATAAAATAGAAATCATTTTGATCGAGGACAGAGATTTTTCAAAATTTTCGAAATCTCATAAATTTAATATTAAAATTAAATTATAGTTCATGATATAATATTTTAAAATTTCGGTTCTTTACATCAACCATATCCGCCATGCTAGTCGTCAGTCCACGCACATCGCGACGGATGTCTCCTATGTCAACATAGAGTTGCTGTTGATGATCCCACATATCATCCTGACGACGGGAAATCATCTGCTGATGCTGCCACATGGTGTCCTGGAGGACAGCCATCTGCTGCTGCTGCTCCCACATAGTATCCTGTCGCAGAGACATCGCCATCAACCTCCACTGCAGCTCATAATAATCTGGACCAGCACCTACCCCAGACTTTCCAGAAGGTCCAGCATCTCCACCTCCTACATCCGTCTGCATCTCAGGAATACCACCATCATCGTCCTGATCATCATCATCTCCACCATCCTCATCCTCATCCTCATCATCCTCATCCTCATCGCCCATGAAGAAATCCTCCGCCGTAGGACCAAAAGGAAGTGGCCGGGGTAATCTAAGCTGAATCACCCCCAGATGGCCTGTCCACCAGACCCACATCGGTGCTCTCCCCTCCAAATGGCCAGCTTTCCTCAGCTGGGCCTCATCATACAGAAATGAACCATGAAGGACATCGGAGAGAACGCTCAAATCAATACAATCCCGTGCTATGAGAGTGATGAGACCCCCAAAGCTAATCGTCGCCGTCTTGCGCTTGTCTATGATGTCCCTGCAGTTGAAAAAGAACATATCCACCCAACCTGGAATAACTGGGCTCTCTGGCATCAGACACCACAAATATGACATATCCCGAAGTGAGATCTTGTTGACCTCAGCCTGGGCAAAGAAGGTGTTGGCTAAAACCTTATGGATCAGCCGTAGTGCAGGGTGCCGAATACTCGAGTTGTATTGGCCCTTCTTGGCCTCAAACGGAACCCTAGTCGCCGCAAGCCAAAATGCAACAGGTCCCTCTCCCTTTGACACATCAAACCAACCTGCGGTGGGTGCGGCTGTCACTCCAAAAAGCTGTCCCACTCTCTCCTTTGTCCTCGTGAACTCCCGTCCCAATAACCTAAACTCGATAGATGTAGACCGCACACTCAACGTAGCCAGGAACTCCTTAACTAAACCCCAATAGGTCGGAGCATTCTTATCTAAGAAATCCCCTAGGCCTCCATGTACTAACAACTGCCTAGTGCATACATCCATCTCTAACATTCGAAGGGTAGGTTCGTGAAAAAACTTGGTTTGAAAGAAATTCCTAGTATTCAGCGTATTCCATCTCTCCTTCTGACTCCTACTCATTACATGGGGTCTAGACATGTTTGCTTAAAAGTAGGAAATTAACCCAAGAAAAAGTTTGAAGTAAAAACTCACGAAGATGGAGGTTTCTGCAGTGGCCACGGGGCGGCGAGGGTAGGCGACGGGGCAGCCGGCGACAGGTAGCCGCTGGGCGGCAAGGCTGGCGACGGGGCGGCCGGTGATGGATGGTGACGGGGCGGCTGGTCTGGCGATAGGGCGGCCTAAGAAACCGCCGGATCTGAACCTCCGAAGTCCGATTTGCGCTCCGATGTCTCAAATTCCTCCCTCCGTTGGTGGATTTCTCCCAAAACCTTGAAGATCCTTCGAATTGGGTGTTTTTGGTTTAGATCTAGGAAGAATGAGGGGATTGTGGGTGGTTTGGGTGAAAGCTATAGGTGGACAATGGGAGATATTGAAGAAAGGGTTGAGTTTTGTGAAGATTTGAAGCTTTTGAAGGAGAGCTTTAATGGAGGTTGGGGTTTTGGTTGTAGGTTGAATGTGGAAGATGAAGGTAGAGGAGATGGTGGAAGATAGAGGTGTGGGGGCGGCTAGGGATAATGGGAAAGATGATTGTGGTGGATAGGGTTAAAGGGGGTGGAAAATGGGGCCCACACGGGTCCCAATATTTTTTTGTCCTCCGTCAGGGACCGCGGGGCGGCAAGGGCTGGCGACGGGGCGGCCGGCGATTGCGAAGAGATTTCGCTCGTTGTCGCAGCCGTGGGGCGGCCTGGCTGGCGACGGGGCAGCCCGCCCCTTTTCTGACCATCTCTACTTCTTTTTACCGTGCGGGGTTAGTATGCCGAAAACACCACAACTAAACTAAAAGAATGTAACTAAATGCAATAAGAAAATAACATCTAAACTACTTACCTTGGGTTGCCTCCCAAGCAGCGCCTTTAGTTAATGTCGTTGGCTCGACGTCATTACTCCCTAGTGATCCTCAGTGCTTGGTTCACGGAGAACCAACTCATCACCATCCTCTTTGACAACGTTCTCATAATATGGCTTCACGCGATGTCCATTTACATTAAAAATGTCTCCATTCCTCTCATTGAGTAGCTCTATTGCACCATGAGAAAAGACGTTAGTAATCACATATGGCCCTGCCCATCTAGAGCGAAGCTTACCTGGGAAGAGTTTAAGGCGCGATTGGAATAGGAGGACCTTGTCCCCAACTTTGAGGTCCTTCCGCAAAATATGCTTGTCGTGCCATGCCTTAGTCTTCTTCTTATAAGTGACGGAGTTGTCATAGGCATCCAGTCTCAACTCTTCCAGCTCCTGCAGCTGAAGTTTCCTGAACTCCCCAACTTCATCCATTTGCATATTGCATTGTTTCACCGCCCAATATGCCTTATGTTCGAGCTCGACATGAAGATGGCAAGCCTTTCCATAAACTAATCGAAATGGAGACATCCCAATTGGAGTCTTGTAAGCCGTTCGATAAGCCCACAGAGCATCATCAAGTCTTACACTCCAATCCTTCCTGTTTGGGGCAACAGTCTTCTCCAAGATCGCCTTAATCTCGCGGTTAGACACTTCAGCTTGCCCATTAGTCTGGGGGTGGTATGCAGTAGACACTCTCTGTGTAACATGATATTTCTTTAATAAAGCACTTACCGTCTTATTACAGAAATGAGTCTCTTTATCACTGATCAATGCTTTCAGCACTCCAAATCTAGAGAATAGCTCTTTGAGGAAACCTGCAACAACTTTTGAATCATCAGTCCTGGTGGCCTTCGCCTCCACCCACTTGGAGAGTAGTCCACCGCAAGCAAAATATACAAGTTCCCAAACGAGCTAGGGAATGGTCCCATGAAGTCAATGCCCCAAACATAAAAAATCTCACAAAATATCATGTGAGTTTGTGGCATCTCATTCCTCTTAGAAAGATTCCCAACTCTTTGACATCGATCACAGGATTTACAAAAAGCATATGAATCACGAAATATATGCGGCCAAAAGAACCATGCCTCAAGTACTTTTCTTGCTGTCTTTTGTGGTCCAAAGTGCCCACCACATTCATGTGAATGACAGAAATTAAGGACAGATTGTACCTCATCGTCGGGAAGACACCGACGTATTACTTGATCAGCGCAATGCTTCTATAGGTATGGATCATCCCAAACGTAGAAGCGAGCATCATGGCGTATCTTGTCCTTTTGAGCCTTGGAAAAGTTGGGTGGAAACTCGTGTGAAAGTAAAAAGTTCACCAAATTAGCGAACCAAGGGCGGGGAATAGAACTTACCTTCAAAAGAAGTTCAATATCAGATTCTGCAGAGGCCGCAGGGCGGCCAGGGTCAGCCGCGGGGCGGCCAGTCCGGCGACAGGGCGGCTGGAGACGCTGAAAACCTCAAGTAACTCTTCGTCAGGAAAACTCCCTAAAATAGGTGATTGCTCGTCCTGCCCATTCTTTCCCTGCAATATACGACTTAAATGATCTGCAACAAGGTTCTCCGCACCCTTTTTGTCCCTGATTTCAATGTCAAACTCGCTTAAAAGCAAGATCCATCTAATCAATCTTGGCTTGGCCTCTTTCTTCGTCAAAAGGTAACGAAGCGCTGCATGGTCAGTATACACAATAACTTTTGTACCAAGCAAATAAGATCTAAATTTCTCAAGGGCAAAAACAATAGCAAGAAGTTCCTTCTCTGTAGTTGAGTAGTTCCTTTGGGCGCCATTCAACGTCAGAGATGCATAGTAGATCACATGAGAGCTCTTCCCCTCTTTTTGTCCAAGCACGACTCCCACGGCGTAGTCACTGGCGTCACACATCAATTCGAAGGGTTGGGACCAATTAGGCGCTTGTATGATTGGTGCACTAGTTAGACAAGTCTTCAACTCATCAAACGCCATCCTGCACTTCTCATCAAAAGCAAAAGTGACCTTCTTCTTCAGTAGCTCACACAAGGGTGAAGTGATCTTTGAGAAATCCTTAATGAACCTGCGGTAGAATCCTGCATGGCCTAAAAAGGAACGCACTTCACGCACATTAGTAGGATAAGGCAATGATTGAATGATGTCTATCTTTGCCTTATCAACCTCAATCCCTTTATGTGAGACAATGTGACCTAAAACAATGCCCTCCTCAACCATAAAGTGACACTTCTCTGAATTGAGCACTAAGTTAGTGTCAACACACCTTCTAAGCACAAGTGCCAAGTGGTTTAAGCAAGCATCAAAGCTATCACCACGTACAGTAAAGTCACCATAAAAACCTCAATGAATTGCTCTATATATTCAGAAAAAATGCTTACCATACACCGTTGGAATGTCCCAGGAGCGTTGCACAAGCCAAAAGGCATCCTGCGATATGCAAAAGTGCCAAACGGACAAGTGAATGTCGTCTTTTCTTGATCCTCCGGTGCGATGGCTATCTGAAAGTAACCTGAATATCCATCAAAAAAGCAATAATATGGACGACCAGTGAGCCGTTCAAGCATCTGATCAATAAAAGTTAAGGGAAAGTGATCTTTTCGAGTTACCGCATTCAACTTGCGATAATCGATACAAACTCTCCAGCCTGATTGGACTCTGGTAGGGACCAACTCACCTTCTTTGTTCTCAACCACTGTCATGCCCCCCTTCTTTGGTACTACCTGCGTTGGACTAACCCATTGACTATCAGAGATGGGATAGATCATACCTGCCTGAAGGAGTTTCAGCACCTCCTTCTTTACTACCTCCATCATAGGTGGGTTGAGTCTCCGTTGAGGTTTCCTGGAAGGTTTGGCTCCCTCTTCTAACAAGATTCTGTGCATGCAAGTAGCTGGGCTGATTCCCTTGATGTCCACTATGGTCCATCCCAGAGCGGTCTTATGTTCTTTGAGCACCGCCACCAACCTATCCTCTTGTTCCTTAGTAAGATTGTTGGAGATGATGACAGGCAAGGTATCACCTTCCCCCACGAATGCATACTTCAAATGCTCAGGAAGTGGCTTGAGCTCAACAACGGGTGCCTGCACAACAGAAGGTAAGAGCTTCTCGCTCGAACCGGTTAGTTCCATAGGGGTACCTACCTGCAAATGAGTTGGGAGGGTGGACAAGTCTCTTATAGTCTCCTGCAGGTTAGTAGACAAAGCATAATTCAATGACAACTCCTCAATAGGAGCTTCTAAAGCAACCTGCAGGTCATCTACACAACTCATGTCAAAAGTATCCTGCATACAAGTATCAATGGCATCTACAAAGCATAAGGAAGGATCATCAGAAGGGAATTTCATTGCATCATAAATATTATATTCAACCTTCTCACCATCGAATTCCATAGTTAATGAGCCAGAATACACATCAATTTTTGTCTTAGCAGTCTTCAAAAAGGGCCTTCCTAAGAGAATAGGGGCCTCTTGCTTACCATGCTCCATGTCTAAGACAAAAAAAGTCAGCAGGAAAGATCAAGTTGTCAACCATGACCAAAACATCCTCTACTATGCCTCTAGGATAAGCATTTGAGCGGTCCGCTAGTTGGATCACCACTCTAGTCTCATGCAAAGGTCCTAAGCCTAATGATTCATATAAAGAATAGGGCAAGACATTAATAGATGCACCTAAGTCTAACAAAGCTTTATCAAACTTAGTCTCACCTATCACACATGGGATTGTAAACATGCCAGGGTCGCTGCATTTCTTAGGCATACGCTTTTGAAACACAGCAGACACATGTTCGCTTACCTTAATCTTCTGCTTCCCTTTCAACTTCTGATTCCTCTTTATGGTGCAAAGCTCCTTAAGAAATTTAGCATAACGAGGAATACTTTTAATCAATTTGAGTAAGGGAATGTTTACCTCGCACTTACTAAATGTCTCAAAGATCTCTTTGTCATTCTCAGGCCTCCTTGTATCTCTAAGAGCTTCAGGAAAAGGAGGAACAGGTTTGTAAGAATTTAAAGGAGGGAATTCAGGCCTTGCATAGGAGTCGGAAGGTTCGTCAGGGGTAAGGCCGCGGGGCGGCTCATGGTGGTGACGGGGCGGCTCGCCGAAATCTGCATCTGCAGAATCGCCTTGGCCGCGGGGCGGCTCAGGGTGGCGACGGGGCGGCTCACCGAATTCTCGATCTGCAGAATCGCCTTGGCAGCGGGGCGGCTCATGGGGAAAATGGGGCGACTCGCGATTCTGCAGCTCTCCTTCTCCTTTGTCTTTATGCATCTCAGGTTCTCCATAGTTTTCGTCATCCTGGTGAGTAGTAATTAGTTCCTTACCACTTCTTAGCGTTATTGCGCTGATGTTCTCCTTAGGATTCACCACCGTTTGAGATGGTAGCTTTCCTGAGTCCTTAGCCTGCAATTCACTTAGCGATTGAGCCAATTGGCCTACCTGTTTCTCAAGATTCTTTGAGTGCTCAACCTGGCTCATGAGTATCCTAGTGAGGGTCTTGATAGGGTCCTCAGTTGATTGATCCCCTGCGGGGGGTGCTCTCTGCCTAGAATCGAATTGTTGTTGAGGCCTTTGTTGGTGTCCCCCTTGTGGATTGTAAGGGGCCTAGATATTACCATAGCCATACCCCTGGTAACCTGCATTATAATTGTTATTGAATTGATTGGGGTTACCATAGTTACCATACCTGGGCTTCTGCGGGACAAAGTTTCCCATGGCGTTGAGCTCAACATTAGGATGCTGAAGTAGCGGGCACATATCGTTTGGATGTAAAGGATCAGCACATAGCCCACATGCTTTGAGTTCCTAAGGGGTCCCCATGAGCATCATCCTTCTCATCATCTCCTTCATCTCCATCATATCAGCTTGCAAATTGGAGCTTGAAGAATCTACAGCCAGTACTCCACGGGGGTTTGCCCTATTGCTATATTGTCTAGACCCTTCAGCAAGCTCTGAGAACAACTTCATAGCATCATTTGGGGTCTTGTTGAGAATGTTACCCCTACTAGCGGCATTCACCATTCGACGCTCATCATCAAGCAAACCTCCATGCAAATAAAGTACCAAATCCTGTTGTGAGTAACCATGGTAGGGGCAACTTGAGCAGAGCTTTTTGAATCGCTCATACTCATACAGGGTCTCAGTTGCTAATTGCTCGATGTTGCTGATGGCCTTTTTGAGAAAGTTCAGCTTTGTAGCAGGGAAGTACTTCTCTAAGAACAACCTTTTCATCTCTGTCCAGGTAGTAATGCTCCCTGCAGGCAAATAATAAAACCAATCATTAGTTGAATCTTTTAATGTGAAAGGAAAAGCTCGCAGCTTGATTTGGTCCTCTGTGACATCTGCGGGTCTCATGCTCTCAATGATAGCATGGAACTCCGCCAAATGTTTGTTGGGATCCTCGCCACTCAACCCATGGAACTTAGGTAGAAAGTGGATCCATTGAGCCTTAAACTCGAACTTGGTCCCATCAGCAAGTGCTGGAAACTACACCGCCAATGGTTGTGTTTGCAGATTCGGTGCAGTGAGTTGCCTTAAGGTTTGGTTCGCGTTATCTAACGCGTTGTCACCCATCTCTGCAGTCCCTTCGGCTTCTTGATCAAAAGGTAATTCGCTAGAGTTGTTGCGAACCTCCCGCCTTAGGTTGGAAAGAGTCCTCCCGATCTCTGAATCAAAAGGAAGTAAAGATGGATTAGTAGCACGGGTGCGGACCATAAACGTGGTCCACACCAAGGGTAGCGATTAAACAACACAAGAAATTAAAAAGAACTCCCCGGCAACGGCGCCAAATTTGACAAGAGGAAAACCTGTCGTTGTTCTTGCCAAAGAAATACTCAAACCTACAACTAGTATAGTTGGTAAGAAAGAGGTCGATCCACAGGGAAATCTAGTAAGTTCTAGTGCTAATTTAATCGCAAGTAACCAAAAAGAGAGTTTTTGTGAGAAAAAGATCCGTCTTTTGTCAAAGCGGAAAGAAGCAAACAAGGTAAAGGAGGTTGTAGAATGCAATAGAGAGAATTAGGTTCACCTACAATTTGTCACTTTAATTGATGAATTTGATCCTTGTTTCAGCCTCTAGTTCTCTTCTTTTCCTATCAATGTCCTTGTCCAGATCTTAGGTAAATTACTAGTCCTACGAGTCCTAGCAATCCTTATCTCTAAATAACCCTAACACGGATAAGATTTAACCTAGAGATAGCATTAAGACTATGAATTAACCAAGGTATATGCAATATCAAGCTACGAGTCGATATTTAACATATATTCAACTTCCTACACATCCAATTAGTCCTACGAGTCCTAAAGGGATATGATTGCCACTTGGGTTAAGGTTCGCTACGAGGAATCTAGAAAACCCTAGCAATTGAATGAATCTACTCTAACTAGTTGATCAGGCCAGAGAGAATAAAACACATTCAAAGAATTAAGCGCAACGAAGTCAAAACATTCAAATAGGAATAAGAACTAGATTAAGAAACTCACAATTCAACAATCAAGATCCAAACTGTAGGCGAAACCTTCGAGAGTTTAGTTGCTCATGCTCAACGTGCTCTCAATAATTCTCAAAAGTGCATAAGGTGAATAGTAGAATAACCTAAAAATGTCTTTTAAAGGCCTACAAAGGATCGGCCAAAGAGGTCGATCCAC